>CM038669.1:270478925-271078925 GCA_021605145.1 Aegilops bicornis
TTTTAACGATTGCCTAGAGATGTCCTTATGACTTGTTTATTTCAGTTCTTCACAATGTGATGCTCTATATGTGCAACTATTTGCCGTGCAGTTCAATTTCATCAATAACAGTTTCAACAATACCACTATGAATTACGATATTTTGTTGCTGTTAAGGATATTGCAGTTAACATGCCTTTTTGTTTTTCAATCCTTGTTTAGCAACATGCATTGTACTGAATGACTAAATATGCAATCCCAGGCTACATAGAAACAAGGAAGAGTGTTACCTTAATGTTCTGATGATGTCCAGATATACATGTAATAAAATCTTATATAATGGGATGGATGGAGTGTTGTACTACATCATTTTGCAAATTGTTATTTAGCTTATAATATTAACTTGGTGCTTTTAGGTACATATATCATTGCCAAAGATCCACACTTCGACCCTTTCTGCATATGGGGTAATGAGATATTCATGAACCAGCATCAAGTGAGGAAACTGATAAAGATTGTTATTAAAATGGGTCAAAAGATGTCAATCGAACTATTTGCTTACACTTTATGCAAGACAACAGTGAACTGCAGGATGGTAAGTAAGAACCCTGTAGCCTTCTTTTTACTACCCGTAATGAGTTGTGTTAGATGACAATATCTAAATCTTTTTTCTTTTGTAGTGGATCCTGAAGCAGTTTACTCAAGATTACCTCTCAAACTACATGATTGGCGGCCGACCATCACAAGGGGTTGGACTAGAGTCCTGCATGCCTTCTGCATCCAGGAGAGCACAATAGGGCCATTCCGCTTCACCTTGTTCAGCAACTGAAATGTCTATCGCCTCTTTCTTTACCATCTGTAATAGTACAAGTATAGAACCCTGGTACATCATTCTTTATTTGGTGCTTATATAATTCTTAAACATATGTACCTGTGAATCGAATAATGCATTGGTTGTTTGAACCTGATGGATATGAATAAAGCTATAGCCTACCTTCAAGTTTAAATTAGGTACAATTTTAAATAGCGGCAATTAAATTAGGGTGAAATTACGTTGTGCAGGTCATTACGGCACACACGGTTGGTAAAACACAGACGTTTGCGATATACACCATTATCCGAGACGGTTCACAGAGAGGAAATGTGTGCAAGCATGCACATAGTTACCGTTTGCAAAGCATGTGTGATGTCAGACACTATCACATACGGTGCGGGAAAACTAAATATGTGTGATTGTCTACCTATCATACATGGTTTATATTCATGAACTGTTTGTGATGTGCAAGGCACATAAAACTCCCGTGTCTAGAATCTGCCTGGAAAACTCCCGTGCCTGGAATCTGCCTGGTTTTAGGCAGAACCAGAAAACTCCAACTGCGATGGCAATGCGAGCACAAACGAGTAGTAAGGATGAAGCGTTTGGGATATTCGAGATATCAGAAACGGTTATATAGGGACAACTGTATGCGTCAAGGCTCCCTATCCCCGACGGTTTCTGGGTCGTGTGGGAAGGACCCCCTTATCGCCCACACTCACTTGGCGACGGTTCCAAATGCCGTCGCGAAAAGGGGTAAAAAACCGTTTGTTTAGGACCGACGTGCACCAATGTATGTTTGATGTTACTCATAGTGTGAGTGACTAGCTATGTTACTCAAATCATCTCTCTCCTTATTAAATCATTGCCACATAAGAAAATTTGCTAAGTTGGACCATATGTTACCGCTGAAGTTACTCCCACTATGGGCAGTCTAATTTGTTGAAGTTATTGATGCAATTTTTGAAGTCCAAAGGCATGAAGAAAAAGTTCCAAACAATATGCGGACATAAGACATATACAATAAAGTTGTTGGATATGGTTTGTTGAATGTTTAACTCTTAAGTAGAAGTAGACTATTAGGCAATATTAGTTACAATATCAAAATGAAGACACATGTATCTATAGTTTGAGGACACAATCTTAACATCGGAAAAGCAAGAGATTGCACTGGTTTGGCATCAACATCAATATCATGTTGCTAGTTAAAATATATATTTTTGGCAAGAACCCCAAGCATTTCATCACATGTACACTTACAAGCTTGCTCCTAATTTTAGCACCCATCAGATGATCAAAATACAAGAGATGTTTTTCTTTCTCTTTTCTATATCAGTGATTTGCTGTAGTGGCAACAAAAAGAATAGCAACGAGGTAAAAACAAGAGATGGATATGTTTGGTCAGTGGGCGCTCCCTTCCAGAGTTAGCCAGATTAGAATCATAGAATAACAGATGATCTTACACAAGCTTGGATGTTCCCAGCACTGCAATTTATAATCAACGCCACATCGGGGACTAACTGGAAGCATTGTCGTTGTCAGGCTGTAAATCTCCACACGAGAGTCACTGCTGGAAAAGGCAAGATCAAAGTGTGTAAATGTTTCAACTATGGAACTGAGAAGAGTTGGTAGACTTCTCAACTCAAGACAAAACATGTTCTCTTCATTGAGCTGCAACTCTTCGCAACTCATGTAAATGGCTCATTATGTCTCGTACACACTGAAGCCCATCGCCTTTAAGGGAACTGAGTACCCGCTTGAGAAACTCATGATCATCTTCAAGGGCCCTCAATCGTGTATCCAAGAGTGAAATTTCATCCTGAAGATTGTTTAGGCCACTCATTTTTTCGTTGTCGAAAGGAGAACATGAACACTCATCCTTGTCCTTCTGCTCAATTGATTGCTGAAAAGAAGTTGATTCATCCCCTATATGATCTCCAAGCAATGTCTCTTGAATGTTTTTGGCATCATCAGAAGCAAGCTTGTATGTAGAAATGCGAAGCTTTTCCTCCAATCTGCCCAGTGATTCCAAAATGTATGCCTTTTCTTCTTCGAAACCTGACATGGTGCTCGTCATGAAATCTGATGTATTCAAGACATCAGATGACACATTCTTGTCATATCCGGGTGTATTGTCCACTGTATCATCAAAATTCCCCCCATTAAAGTGGTCATGCTGGAGTAGCCTTCGACAACTATCTAGTTCGGCATCCATGTCAAGTAATTCTTTCTCCCTCTCTGTAAGCAAGTCGTGTAGATTCTGTATCGCTTCATGGTCATGGTCAGCCTGCTCTTCCATCATCCTAAGATATTGTAGTGCTTCCATCTGCATTGCAGCCTTTTCCTCATGCAATCTGTTGATCATGGCCATGGCTTGGCTAGCTGCAATCGCCGAAGCGCTCCTTTCTTCCTCAAGCTCCTTGTAAAGGACAAGCATTGACTTCTTGTTAATCTCAATCTGCCGCTTCAAACTCTGAAGTGAGATCTCTCCTTCAGCTTCACAAATGCCAAGGTTTGCATCCGATGATTCCAACACAGAGTAATTTCTCTCGAGGTATGGCCTCCTGCTGGTACCATTGCTTTCATCATTCTGAATCATGGTATCAGTACTACTTACTCCTTCAGTCCAAGAATAGTCAAGGCCCCTTACAGAGGACATCTGAGTAAGGAGTGCCTTCACTTCTTGTTGAGTAGTAGAATTGTTATCCCGGGCAGAGATTATCTCTGATGGGCGAGGAGATGGCAGATTGACCCTACCAACGAAAGTGTTCTTAATACTGTTGTTGCGATCGACGAAAATGCGCGAAGGCAGGGCAGACGCATTGGGCGCAGGCTTTGCTGCCAAACCAGCATTTGAAGAAGCACCATTATCCTTTGTAGATTGTTCATATGTGCCTGGTGAAGCATCTGACTCCCTGACTTCCTCAATACCCGCTACAAATGATACATGAAAACAATATGGATGCGCTTAGTAGATTTCCAGAAATGATACATTACAATAGTTTTTTAGTAAAGAATTTAGAGATAAAAGAAGTACATCAATCCAGATTCGTAAACTCACCTTTAACTTTTGAATGATCTGTAGAGACCTGTTCAGGTACAAACTTGGGTGGCATGGCAGGATTGATTTTTTCTATCACAACAACTTGGCTCCTCTGCTTGATTTCGTCCAAACCATGCACATTATGTGAGGGGCCCTTAACATCCGCAGTTTCATAAAGCTTATGTGCGATGCACGCCTTCTTGAATGGCTCCAAACAACAAGAACATAACTGTCTAGACCTCGATCCAGACCAAGAATTAACCTCATCGACAAAGCCTGCCAGGGTGCATGCAGCATGGCATCTCTTGCAGAGATCAGCTGAATGTGCAAGATTGTTGTGACTCTTGCAGTATGCCAAAGATGATATCTCGGACCTATGGGCAGCACACACCAAATCAGCGGAGAACCATGCCTTTCCATGGAGGGCTTGGTCCAGTCTTGAGCACATGGTGCATGGCGCTCTTAGCCTGCTGATGTGTGCCAACCTTGTGGCCACATATGACGTTGTAGCAGCCACATGGAGCAATATGATCACGCAGAGCTCACAGATCGCACGAGACAAGGTGTACCAGAACCGCTGCGAGAAGTCTTGAGACCTCACACCAGTTTTCACAGCCATTGGTGATCAATGTTCATCAAAATTCATATGCAACATTTAGCTTGAGAAAACCTACAGTACGTCTCGGCAACACCAAGGCACCCAAATGACACAACTTGTTGAAAGATGCAGGATTGGGAGTGCCAATGCAAGAAAGATGCAACCTTTGTTTCAGAAGGAAGACAAATATCTGATTTTTACATAGAAAAGATGGAAATGTCAGCACAAAAATTCTAAATGTTATAGTGAAACAAAAAATAAGCATTTTATCTTGCAAAAGGTTGCACAAATATAATTCACAATCAAGAGTCAAGGTTTCTTTTTGTAGTAGAAATGTAAGCATACTTGTTGCGCATAATTATCCACATCCAAAATTTCTTTCAAAACTCAAGTAATTTATTTCAGGAACTTTTCAGATTGGCACAAGAATGTTTAGATTTTTTTTCCAGGGGTAGATTCTAGACGGATACCAGCGCGGAAACTTGCCCAGGAAGCTCCAAATTGCCCAAACTGAGACTGTGGAGAAAAACCGATCAAAAGGTGTGCTAGAATCTGCAGCAAAGATTGGAGGGCGAAATGTGGTTCTTGGTAGGAAAAAGGGGGCAGTGGGGGGCCTTCCTCTCTTTCCCTCTCTCTCTACGTGGGGAAGAGAGGAGAGAGAAAGGAGGAAGAAGAATGTCTGCCTTGCAGTCCTCTAAACCCGGCATTTTCCCCTTCTAATGTTTGCGCGTAAAGGTGAGAAATTTAAGCACGACCCCACGTTTTGGACGTTGCGCAAAACAGGAAAGATCTAAATTAGCTTAGATACTCAAGCAAGCCCTTTACTTTCTATATATAAACATGATGCTTAGGCCCTGTTCGGAGTCACTCCAACTCTTAAAAATACGAGGAGCTGGAGCATCTCTTTCCCAGCTCCGTGCCTTTTGACTCCAAATCCGGGAGCGGAGTGGTGGAGTGGCGGGTCTCCAAACAGGACCTTAGTGTACTGTCTTCATCATCGTTACTTCTTGACGCTCCCGCTCCCAACCTCTCAACCATTCTGGATTCCTCAGCCACCAGTTTGATCCTCGTGTCTCGTCTGCTATGTCATGGCTACTCCTAGTCTCTGTCATGCTGCCGGCCACGGGTTTTTCTTTTTTGAATTTTTTTTCATATGTAGAAATCCCAAAAATATGTATAAATTTTCAGTCAAAGTTTTGGACCAATACTTCAATGACGCGTGTGCAGCTTTGTTTTGAGTCCAGTTTGCAAAAGAAAAACTTCGACTGATTATTTTGGTGGCCTCAATCGAATTTTCTTTTGCTAGCCCGCTCAACCCCGGATTTGTCCCGCACCACCGCTATGCTAACGAGGCGGGTTTCCCTGGAAATTAAACTTCCAACACCACAACCACCCCCTCCCCACAGCGCAGGCCCCGCATAGTCCAGTACAAATTAAACTAACCCACTGCAACTTAACTAGAACTAGATTCTCCAAGTTTGAATATTGGGTGGGGCGGGGCGGATCGGGCGCCGTGTTGCACCCCTACCCATACTAGTTCTCTGTTTTGAGCTGGGTAGCCGAAGCAGTAAAATGCAGCGACAGAAAACAAACACACTGAAACCATCGAAGATTCGAAGTATATATATGGAAAAAGTAGCCCCCCATACGGCCATACCCCATGTAAGCAGCCACTCCATGTTACCTTCCATGGTTTGTGAACAAAGGAATCAAAAAACCATTGATTTTACTTTTTATGTAAACATAACTTTTCTGAAAGAAAATATCCTAGAAAAAGATGAGAAAAGGACATTGAAACGATAGATGCAAATAAAAGACTGAAAATGACGGCAGGAAAATAATGTTACTCCTACTAAGATTCAGATTCCACAACAGAAGATTCAGAACAGCAAAAAGGCATGGAAAAAACATAAGTTCAGTACAATTTGCCTCGGGGAGGGAGTGACATTATGAAAAAAACTACTCCCTCGGTCCCATAATGTAAGACGTTTTTTAACTCTAGTATAGTGTCAAAAAACGTCTTACATTATATATGTTGCCGCGGGACTTTGTTATAATTTTTCCAAGCAACATCCACATCACAAAGATGATAACAACTCTGAATCAATTATATGATGGATTTCACATACATGGAATCAAATGTGTTCATTTGTGGTATACATATATAATGTATTGTGGAACGTTGTAGCATTAACAATGGTGTTAGCAATCATGAACTGCAATGTAGTGCCTTAACTATCTATTGGAAAGAAAGCAATTTTGAGCATACCCGACGCCATGACCTACATCACCATTAACAGGTAATGAACACACCGCCATGATGATTTAAAAATGATAATTACATTTGCTAAATATAAGATGTTAGAAAACACAACGTGGAATGTGAGTAAAGATAGCAATATGGCCCAAAAGTTGGAATAGTTCTGGCACCGATTGCTTCTGAAATAGTCAAAAGGCCATATAAAAAGGATTAACATCAGGAACTAAATCATTCAGTATAGTAGCCCTTGGTATAGAAATAAATCATAGTGATCTATCGCAAAATAAATGATATTAGAGGGTAGCATCGACGTAGTTTATTGTCGTACAAAAGACAAGATTAATATTACAATTTGTAGACCGAAAGACCAAGGGGGTCTTGGTATTGAGAATCTTGAAGTTAAGAACAGATGCCTTCTCAGTAAGTGGCTGTGGAAGCTGTCCAGTGAGAATGCTGCCACGTGGGCGCAAATCCTTCGTAGCAAGTACCTTCAGACCAAAACTTTGTCCCAGGTGACAGTCAGGCCGACTGACTCGCCTTTCTGGAAAGGACTGATGAAAGTCAAACAATCCTTGTTTAATAGGACAAAGTTTATTATTGTAGCGGTGCTGAAATGCTGCGTTTACGGGAGGATACTTGGCTCGGAGAAACACCCTTAGCCATTCAATATCCGTCTTTATATCGTATTGTTCAACGACGTGAGGTGTTCGTTGCAACGGTATTTTAATCTATCACCCTTAATATTCAGTTCAGACGGTCGCTAGCGGGCAATCGTTGGGAAGAATGGCTTCGTCTAGTTAGGAGACTGATGGAGGTTCAGCTTTCTCAACAACCCGATGAATTACGCTGGAAGCTGACTAGGTCTGGAGTATTCACAGTTAAATCAATGTATATTGATGTTATTAATTCGAGCTCCATTCCTTCCTCCAAGCATGTTTGGGCTGTCAAAGTTCCATTGAAAATAAAAGTGTTTATGTGGTTTGTCCATAAACAAGTTATTTTAACCAAGGACAACTTGATAAAGCATAATTGGACAGGACCTACTAGGTGTAGTTTCTGTGATCGGTATGAGACGATCAAGCACCTCTTTCTTGATTGCCCGTTAGCCAAAGTTCTTTGGCGGACGGTCTACATTGCTTTTAATATTACTCCACCGAATTCTGTCAACACATTATTTGGGACATGGCTTAATGGGATTGAGCCTGCCTTAGCGAGACATATTCGTGTTGGAGTTTGCGCTTTGCTGTGGACTATCTGGAATTGCAGAAATGATTTGGTTTTTAACAGAACATCACGTATTCACTTTTTGCAGGTTATTTTCCGAGCCACGGCTTTGATCCGTTCGTGGTCGCTACTCACTCCGATGGAGGCCATGAAGCATTTGGTTACTGGATCTATCCGCTGGGAGTTGGTAGCTCGGGATATCTTCAACCGGTTTGGATGGCGGTCATGTAATAGGATAGGCAATTAGTTTACCTATCTCTCTTTAGCCAGCCGGTTGTGGCGTCTTTTTTGGCTAGTTTGTGTTTCTAGCCCATTTTGACTCTGTGTGAGCTTTTTTTCAGTTTTTCCAGTTGGAGACTTTGGAACCTTGTTGGAACCTTTTTATTTGGTTAATAAGATCCGTATGCATCACTCTGATACAGAGGCTGGGGAGATCCTCCTTTCGAAAAAAAATATTACAATACCAAAACATTGGTGCAGAAATTTGTACAGATAAGTTTACCTAAAGTGAAGTTAGAATGCAGTAGAAATTTTCTAAAGAGCACACATGTGTGGCCATGATTGTGACAAAGAAACAGAGACTATGCGTGTTTAATAAGTTCAGGCATGCGACAAAGAAATAGTGACTATCAGCAGCATAAGGCATAATAAAGTAGAACAAAGTAACATGAAAAAATATATGAAATAAAATATGATTCTTCGTTCAAACCCCAATTAGCTATTTACTCAGTTTTATACATGTAACTAAGAAAATAGTAGTAAAAATGAATGGTAGTAAAATGTCTTCCAGAATGTTGAGTACCCCCTGAGATTTAAGGGTTCAAAGATTGCTCCTTAAAGATGGATCTTTAAATGCCATTAGTTTCAAAATAGTACCTCAACCTGCAAGGAACCAAGAAGGGGGTAAAAAAACTGACGGATACGGATAAAGGTTCAATTTGGATGAGGATTCTTCGTTTGGCAGTTGAGTTAGTGAACATTAGCATTGAGAGGATGTTGTTTGGTTGGTACCAAGAACATGATAATCAAATGAGTTGTCGAGAAATTGAATATATCATACCGCAGAACTGAAGATTTTAGGTTGCTTCATGAACCTAACAAATCTCTGTTGAGTTGCATATATACCTGTGGCGGTTCTCACTTCTCGGTAGCAGTAACTGCAGTTGGTCGAGGGATTAGATTATGTGGTCATGATCGGTGGCGTGGTCCATGTAGACGTCACAAACCCGTCGAACAGCATGACCCTGTGAATAAATGGGACATCCATTTTGTTCAGTCTTATAAACATAAGGCTTTGATAAAATTAATTATTAGAAACCTGTAATCAGCTAATGGAAGTTTGGGAATATATCCAAGGAAGGCACTGCCAAACTAATCAGCATACCAAGTGCACGATATAATATAGAAGCAACATAGCTGAGGAAGTTTGGGAATGGAGGGACCATGAAAACCCTGGTACACGTTGTAGCGGGACTTCGCTAGAGATAATTTTATTTTAATATTAGGAGATAAAAACGGACACATTGTGTGCAAATGTCCGATCTGTAAGAATTAGTGGCCTTAAATATCCTATTGTTGAAGGCATCGGATTGGGATATCTCATGGCTAGTAAACTGATCTCATCAATGAGTATGTTGAGAAAGGCATGATTCATATACTGGTTGATGAAATACATATTTACTAACAAATGAAAGTAATGAAAGGTTTTTCTCTGAAGAAAATAGTTCAACGAATCTCTATAAATAATCAATACGCATACTTGGAGATGACTGTACCTGAGCTATCAACATGGCGATGTGATTACATGATTTGGATACTGAGAATTCTGCCGAATTCAGTATATACCTGCAAAGTTACTGGAAAGAAGAACAATAAGCCATATCCACCCTCACCGTCACTCCGTGAGGAGATGATCTGCAACTGTACTACTATGAACAGCAAAAGGCTTGATTAACTGAGAAATGGGAGATGGGAATGAAACCAAGATTGTTAGAAATAAGCCATGCCACTGCATGCGTCGTGCAAGCGGCCGTAGCTCTGTGTTTAGTCGTGTGTGTAGTAGCGGCTGTAGGGATCAGTTGGACTGGCCGCGTTAAGTGGCGCAGCCGTGGCTGGCTAGCTACATGCATGGCGGGTCATGTGGCCGTTGGGAAGAGGATGGATCTAGGCGTGCATGTAGGTAGTGGCTGGTGCGGTGAGCGTGCAGTTGGTGCATGCGTGAGCTAATTAGTTAGTGCTGTTAGTGGCCGCGTGTGACGGACGGTGCGTGTGCTGGTATGTGTGCAGCCGGGTATAAAAGGCCCCTGATGTATTGATCGAGCGGAGCCGAGTGTATAGCCACCGTAAAGAAGAAAAGGATTGAGGCGTTCGTGCGCCCGTAGCGGCGTTCATGCGCCGGCCGGAAAACCTTCTGTCCACTGTTCTTCTTCTTCTACCTTCGTTCGGGTGAGAGGAGAGTTAGTTCTAGGGCTGCGCCAACATTTGGTACCATGAGCTGGTTCATCTTGGGTATCGTCCCTTTGCCGGAGGCGTGCCGGCGGTGGCGGCGTTCGCCGGTGGCTGCGCGGTGAAGCTGCGGGCCGTGTGTCGGCCTGTGGAGGTGCACGGGGCGGCGGCTGCCATGGCGGACGCGGAGGTGGCGTGCGGTGAGTCCACAGCGTGTTGTGTGGTTGGGCGCATCGGGTGCGTGCGGGACGTGCGGGACGCACTGATGCGATCGGGCTCGTCGGGCGCATCGGGTGCGCGGGACGTGCGGGGAGCCAAGGGATGCCAGGCGTGTGTCGCCGGCGGAGAAGAAGCTCGGCGTGTGTCGCCGGAGTCGTGACGGAGCACGGTGCGACGGGCGTCAGTGCGCCAGGTCGGGTCCGTGGCGATGCGACCGGCGTTGTTGCGCCAGGTCGGGTCCGCGGGCTGGGTCACGCTCGTGACGACGACAACGACAAAAGCTGCAACAACTTCGACAACGGCGAGGTCATAGCTTAGAGGAAGAATGTTAGAAATAAGCCATGCCACTGCATGCGTCGTGCGCGCGGCCGTAGCTCTGTGTTTAGTCGTGTGTGTAGTAGCGGCTGTAGGGATCAGCTGGACTGGCCGCGTTGAGCGGCGCAGCCGTGGCTGGCTAGCTACATGCATGGCGGGTCATGTGGCCGTTGGAAGAGGATGGATCTAGGCGTGCATGTAGGTAGTGGCTGGTGCGGTGAGCGTGCAGTTTGTGCATGCGTGAGCTAATTAGTTAGTGTTGTTAGTGGCCGCGTGTGACGGACGGTGCGTGTGCTGCTGTGTGTGCAGCCGGGTATAAAAGGCCCCTGATGTATTGATCGAGCGAAGCCGAGTGTAGCCATGTAGCCACTATAAAGAAAAAAAAATTAGTGCGTTCGTGCGCCCATGATGGCGTTCGTGCGTCGGCCAAAAAACTTTGTGTCCACTGTTCTTCTTCTTCCACCTCCGTTCGAGTGATAGGAGAGGTAGCTAGAGGGCTGCGGTTTCAACAGAGATGGGGGTCTGAGCGTCCAATTCCCACAGTACCCAAGGAATCCCAAATATGATTCAATCGGCCATGTGTCGTAGAGAACGTCGAGGAGGACAGGGGAGGGAATTGGGATGGCAGGCCAATTCCCACCTGTATGAAGGACGATGGGAATAAAATGAGATCAGGTGGAGCACCCAATTTAAATGGAAATCCATCAGTTTCTTGTGGAGGTTATGGGGAGAGGAAGTGAAGTGTGAATCATCAATGACCTGCAGCCGAAGGGTTTATTGGCTTTGCTTTTTAGGAGAAGCGTTTATTCATTGGTCGTATTGGCAACGGAGAAGACAAAAGTGTGGTCATTTGGAGCATTGTGCTGTGTTAAATATATTGTTACGTGACATGTTGTCACGCTTCTTTTCCTCTCTGTTTACTCTCTCTTAGGCCAAGTTATATCCCTAGATTAGATAAAGTTAGTTGGAGTTATTCTCTCCCTTTAACTTCCTATCTTTTCTTCTGTTATTGATTCTGTAAACACCTACGAGAGGGTTTCTCTCGCACAATCAATATAAGACCATGCGGGCTTTCCTAGGAGGGTTGAGACGCTTTACCCATCTCTGACATGGTATACAGAGCCTCCTCTTCCATCGCATCTAGCTAAAACCCTTCCCCCTCGCAGCCATCACCTTCCCCTGCAGCCATGTCCTCCTCATCGCAAGTTTCCTCCCCTGGCCTCAACTACACCACTTCCGAGCCACTCAATCGCAGCAACTACATCCTCTGGAAAGCCCAAGCTTGTTCCCAGATTATGGGAGCAGGGCTATATGGGTACATCGATCAAACAACTCCTGAACCACCCAAAACCATTGTGACCAAAAAACTCTAAAGGGAAAGATCAGATCGACCCCAACCCCGCCTACAACCCCTGGCTTGTCCAGGATCAGCAGATCGTGGCCTATCTTCTGCGGAATCTCTCCAAGGAAGTTCTCATCCAAGTAGCATCCTTAGAACAATCCCATGCCATTTGGTCTGCCCTAGCAAAGATGTTCGCCGCCCAATCCCGTTCCCATGAGAACAACTGTCTCATCGCTCTCTCCAACGCCCAGAAAGGCACCCAGAACGCCTCCACCTACTTCGGCCACATGAGAGCCCTCTCCGATGAGTTAGCTGCCGCTGGAAAGCCCATCACCGACCAAGAACTTCTCTCCTTCATCATTGGGGGGCTGGATATGGACTAGCATATCGGCGTTGGATGTGCGCGTGGAACCCCTGTCCGTGGACGATCTCTTCGGCATGGTCGCTAACTTTGACCAACGCGTCGAGATGTTCCAAGGAACGGGGGCAGGAGCCTTCAAGTCATCTGCAAATCTTGCTGCTCGAGGCCGCGGCGGGTCTCCCCAAGGCTACCGCAAGGGTGGTGGTGGCGGGGGCTCTCGCGGCAGCAGCAGCTACGGTGGTGGCGGCAGCAGTGGCGGCGGGAACAACTACAACACCGGCAACAACCACTACAGCAACAATGGCAACGCCGGTGGCGGCGGCGGTGGTGGCGGCGGCGGCCACTACCAATGCAACAGCAACAACTACAACTCCAACAACACCAATCGGCGCCCCTTCTACAACAACAACAGGGGACGCCCGTTCCAAGGTTACGATGAGTATGAAAATAAATGTCAAATTTGTAAAAAGAATAATCATATTGCCAAGGATTGTGACTATCGCTATGCTGAGAACAATTCCCAACGCAAGAAAGTTGCAGCAGCTGCAAACACCTCATACGGAGTGGACACAAATTGGTACGTCGACTCCGGCGCCACGAATCATATCACCAATGAGCTAGAGAAGGTCACCATGCACGAGAAGTATCATGGCCAAGATCAAGTTCACAATGCAAACGGTGAAGGTATGAAGATAGATCATGTTGGTCATGCAATTGTCACTACCCCTTATCGCAATATTCATCTCAAAAATATTTTGCATGTCCCACAAACTGAAGAAAATCTCCTTTTCGTTCACCGCATTGCCATAGACAACAAAGTTTTTCTTGAGTTTCACCCATATTTCTTTTTGATACGTGATCAGGCCACGAGGAACATTCTCTACCGCGGTAGATGTGTGCATGGGCTCTACCCTTTGATTCCCCAGTTTAGAAGATTCAATAAACAAGTTTGTGGCGTTATCAAACTTTCATCGGAACGGTGGCATGCGAGATTAGGACACCCCTCTTTTGTTATTGTTCAACAAGTGCTTAGAAATAATCAGCTCCCATGTGTTGGTGAGCGTAGTCTTGAAACTATTTGTGATTCTTGTCAAAAGGCGAAAGCCCATAAGTTACCATATCCAGTTTCTACTAGTATTTCTACCAAACCTTTACAACTTGTTTTCTCTGATGTTTGGGGTCCAGCCCCCTCTTCTGTTGGTAGACATACTTATTACATTAGTTTCATAGATGACTACAGTAAATTCACTTGGATTTATCTTCTTAAGAAACATTCCGACGTTTTCCAAGTTTTCCATAACTTTCAAGCACTTGTTGAACGACAATTTGACACCAAAATTCTCGCTGTCCAATCTGATTGGGGTGGTGAATATGAGAAGCTAAACTCCTTTTTTCAGAAGTTGGGCGTGTCTCATCATGTTTCATGCCCTCATGCGCACCAACAAAACGGCTCTGCCGAACGCAAGCATAGGCACATTGTTGAAGTAGGACTTGCCCTTCTTGCAGGTGCTTCCATGCCCCTTAAATTTTGGGACGAGGCATTCCTTACGGAGGGGCATTCCTTACGGCAGTCCATCTTATTAATATGCTTCCCAGTCGTGTTATTAACATTGAAACACCCATGCAACGCCTTCTTCATACTCGACCGAACTATCATTCACTTCGTGTCTTTGGCTGTGCCTGATGGCCTAATCTTCGTCCGTATAATACACGCAAACTTAGTTTCCGCTCAAAACAATGTGTTTTTCTGGGGTATAGTGCCCAACACAAAGGTGTTAAATGCCTTGATGTTCCTACTGGTCGAGTATATATCTCTCGTGATGTTGTTTTCGATGAGACTGTTTTTCCTTTCGCAGCTCTCCATCCTAATGTTGGTGCTCTTCTTCGCCAAGAAATCCTTCTCCTTCCACCACATCTGTCTGGCATATCTCATGGGGACGACAATTGTAATGACCACGTGATTAACTCTTCTGACCGTGTTCTTGAGGTTTCTGATGATGCAGGATCCAGTGGTGAAACTCCACAAGAAAATTTGATGCAAAACAATGAAGAAAATGGCCAAATAGTCGTCATTTCATGTGTCCGCCGCTTGGGGACAGAGCTGCAACCGAATCCCCCTCAGGATCGGTGGCGACAGTGCAGCCGCTATCTACTTCGGGATCACAGCCGCGCCTGGCGCGCTGCGCCACTGAATCTTCACCGGGCGACGCGGGCAGCCCCTCCTCGCTCGACACGTCTCCACCTGGGGGTCGCTGTCGTGGGCCCAGCCGACGCGGTTTGGCCCGACCCTGCGGGTCTACGCCAGACGCCAGGCGGCAGGGGCCCATCCGGAGCAGGCGGCTGGATCTTCTACGCCGCCCCCAGCTACTTCGTCTCACGATCTGGCCGTAGAAGATCCGGCGTCACCAGCGGGGTCTGCATCAGCCTCGAGATCCCCTGGATTCGCTGTCCAGGAGCAGCAGCTTGTGGGATCTTCTACGGACGTGCCTGCGTCTCCTGCTACAGTACCGCCACGAGTTACAAGGCTTCATGCTGGGGTAATTCAACCTGTTAATTATAAAGTTAAATATGGTTTGACCTGTTCTACCGTCGAACCCAGCACGTTTCAGGAAGCAAGCACCTAGAGCATGGTACTCGCGGTTGAGCTCTAAGTTACAAACACTGGGCTTTGTTCCCTCCAAGTCTGATACGTCATTGTTCATATACAATAAGTTCAAAACATCTATATTTGTGCTTATTTATGTTGATGATATCATTGTCACAAGTTCATCAAATGAAGCAGTCACTGCCTTGTTGAAGGATCTGAATTCAGAGTTTGCTCTTAAGGATCTAGGTGACTTGCATTTCTTCCTTGGTATTGAGGTTAAGAGAAACATCGAAGGTGGTCTTCATCTTTCTCAAGAAAAATATGCAATTGATCTTTTGAATAGAGTTGGCTTGCAGGGTTGTAAACCATCACCCACACCATTGTCGATTCGGAAAAACTCTCTCTTGCGGTAGGGATGCCCCTTGAGTCAAGAGGATGGCACCAAGTCTGAAGCTTGGTAGGTGCGCTTCAAGATTTGACACTCACCAGGCCCCGACATTTCCTTTGCTGTCAATAAGGTTTGTCGGTTTCTTCATGCACCAACTTCTGAGATCATTGGAGCTGCCAAACGACATCGAGAAATGTAAAATACACCTTGGGTGTTGGCCTAACCTTCAGCAAGTTGTCATCCACACTTGTCAGTGCTTTCTCTGACTCTGACTAGGCAGGTTGTTTGGATGACAGGAGATCAATAGGTGGTTTTGCAATTTTCTTTGGACCTAATTTGATTTCATGGTGTGCAAAGAAACAGGCTACAGTTTCAAGGTCCAGTACTGAAGCCGAATACAAGGCATTGGCAAATGCCACAGCAGAGATCATCTGGGTCAAATCCATGCTTAGGGAGCTTGGGATATATCACACACCAACTCCTTGTCTTTGGTGTGATAATCTTGGTGCCACTTATTTGTCTGCTAATCCTGTCTTTCGTGCAAGGACTAAACATATTGAGATTGATTATCACTTTGTTCGAGAAAGGGTTGCAAGCAAAGAATTGGAAATTCGATTTGTTCATTCAAAGGATCAAGTTGCTGATGGATTCACAAAAGCTTTGGCCACAAGACCGTTTGAAGAATTTCGACGTAATCTTAACTTGCGTAGTTTATATTAAGGGAGGGTGTTAAATATATTGTTACGTGACATGTTGTCACGCCTCTTTCCCTCTCTGTTTACTCTCTCTTGTAGGCCAAGTTATATCCCTAGATTAGATAGAGTTAGTTGGAGTTATTCTCTTCCTTTAACTTCCTATCTTTTTTTTTTGTTAATGATTCTGTAAACACCTACGAGAGGGTTTCTCTCGCACAATCAATATAAGACCATGCGGGCTCTCCTAGAAGGGTTGAGACGCTTTATCCATCTCTGACATGCTGCACAGGCGTTCAGGATTGGGTTGCGTGGTTAGCGTCACCAAAAGAAACGTTAGCGAAGAACAACAGGATTACATTACCTCCAACTTCAGATGCTTAGGCTCCGTTTGGAAGCAATGTTTCTGTAAAACCTTAGTATTCCGATACTGCAGTTTTTTATACCAACGACAATGAATACTGTAGTTTATGAAAACAACAATTCTTTAAAGTATTGTGGAAACAATGGCATGTTTGGCAATCAAAGTATACATCGTTGTCATAGGCCACCACAAAGACGAGGCCTTTGTTGTGTTTCTCAGTTTTTTAAAAAGAGGTCCCAACCTACGAGGTGAAGACTGGTGGCTGTGCAGTATTAAAAAAAGAGGTTGGGACCTCTTTTTAAAAAACTGAGAAACACAACAAAGGCCTCGTCTTTGTGGTGGCCTATGACAACGATGTATACTTTGATTGCCAAACATGCCATTGTTTCCACAATACTTTATTGTTGTTTTCATAAACTACAGTGTTCATTGTCGTTGGTATAAAAAATTGTAGTATCGGAATACTAAGGTTTTACAAAAACATTGCTTCCAAACGGAGCCTTAGTCATTAGCAGTTAAGTAAATGCGACGGTGCTCACCTGATAAGATATGTGCCAAACCGGAATGTCTGAGTACAGGGAAGACGTTGGTACTAATGGGACCGGGCTCCTCACCACCGATGACGGCAGCAGAGGAGAGCAACGGCGGTGTCAACAATCCTGGTGGGCAAGCGACGCGGGAAGCTGCAGTTCAAGCTACAGGCAGGCCTCATCGCAAGCCTCAATGGCCCGCTAGGCTTGCTGGGCCTGAGTGGGCTTAAGCCTTGTAACTGATACTTATACATGTGTGGGTGGCGTGAGTGGGGACAGGCTGGCAGAACGGCTAGAAGCCGAGGCACGACATGTGCGTGTAGCTGAGGAACTCTCATCCCCTTCCTCGATCCCCAATTCTGTGCGGTGTGGATTCGAATTCGGCTATGATTGTTGAATAGAGAGGAGAAGAGTTGACAATCTGGCATCAGAGCCATTCGATCCATCGGCCCTTCCGACTCACCATCGGCATACGCGGCTCGCCGACCGGCTGCGTACGGAGGCGATGGAGCGCATTCCGCCGGAGACGAAGGCCATCTACGATCTCTTGCGCGCCGACTTCGACAAGGCCAGCCGCGAGCGCGAGGACACTACTACCAAGGCCATCGCGCAGCTCGACACCAAGCTCGACCTCCTCTCCGGGCGCCTCGACGAGGTCAAGGTCTCGATTGGGGTCGACATCGACGAGTTGCGGCAGGAATTCAACAAGCCTGCACCGCCTGCGCCACCGGCGGCGGATCCGCGTGTCGCACCTGCTACTCCTTCAAGGGCGCACGACAACAGCTCGTCAAGTTCCGAGGCGTTCCGCCCTGATGTCGAGAATCGAGGTTCTGCTCACCGGCCGTACGTTCTGCCTCCGATCAGAGGTACGCATCTGGAACAGGCGCTGCAGCGCATTCCGTTCGCTCCTCTGGACTCGAGACAGAACTCTACTGATGTGTATGGTGTTGGTCCTCGGATTGAGATGCCCCGTTTCGATGGATCCAACCCGAAACTCTGGCAGACCCGCTGCGAGGATTATTTCAGGTTTTGGGGCACGCTACAGAATCAGTGGATCTCTCTGGCCACTTCCATGTTCGAGGCGTCTGCTGCTAGGTGGTTGGAATCTGTTCGTCGCCGGGTACCCCCATGCCACTTGGGATGAGTTCTGCAGGCTGCTTCAGAACAGGTTTGGCCGCAACCTGCACCAGACTGTGTTGAGGAAAATTTTTCACATCTCTCAAACTGGAATTGTTGAAGATTATGTCGAGCGGTTCTCTGAATTGTTTGACCAGCTGTCTGCATATGAAAGTTCTCCTAACACAGTGCATTACGTTACCCGTTTCATGGAGGGACTGAAACCTGCTGTCAGGTTGGCCGTCGACATTTAGCAGCCAGCTGATTTGGACACCGCTTATCAGCTAGCTATCCTGCATGAGGAGTTGGGCATGAGCTCTGTTAGTGCTTCAGCGACCAATGCCAATCGTAGAGCTTCGGCATTGCCCTTGCCACCTCCATCTTCGTCCTCATCAACACCTACGTTTGCTGCTCGGACGATTGACGATAAGAAGGCAACGGAAAGTTTCAGAAAAAACTGCTGCTGATGACAAATGGAGTGCCCTGCATAATTATAGGAGAGCCAAGGGGTTATGCTTTGTATGTGGAGAACGTTGGGGTAAGGATCACAGTTGTAAGCAAGAGGTCCAACTGCATGTTGTGCAAGAGATGTTGGATTATGTGCAGCATCTTCCACAGGAGTTTATAGATTACAATGAATCAGACACAGCTTCTGAAGCCAATGCTCTATCTCTTTCTGCTGCAACACTGGGTGATACTTCTGCAACTACTGCCATGACAATGAAGATGAAAATCCAGCTGCAAGGTCGCTCCTTAACATTTTTGGTTGATTCGGGTAGTTCTCATACCTTCCTGAACTGTGCAGTAGCTGAGTTATTGTCAGGGGTGTCAGACATGCCTGTATCCATGGCCAGAGTGGCCAACGGCAAGTTAGTTCCCTGTTCTAAACAACTGTTGCAGAGCAAGTGGACTTGTGGTGGTCATAAGTTTGTCAGTAATTTCAGGATTTTTCCTCTGGGCTCCTATGATGGAATTTTAGGCATTGATTGGCTAGCAAAACACAGCCCTATGCAGGTGGACTGGTCTGCCCATTGGCTTTCTTTTCAGCATGATGGCGCTCTCATTACATTGCTAGGAGAAAATGCCACTCAGCCTGTTTGCACATTATTCAGCCTGTTTGCTATCACTGATGCATCAGATACTGTTCTATCTGAAGTACCACCAGAAGTGCAACTACTGTTGGACAAATATGCCTCTGTGTTTGAAGCTCCCTCTGGCCTGCCTCCAAGAAGACAGTATGATCACACCATTCCCCTAGTTCCTGGTGCCACTCCAGTGCCCTTAGGCCCTACAGAATTGCACCTGCTCTGAAAACTGAAATGGAAAGACATGTTCAAGAGATGTTGGACAGTGGCATTATCAGGCACAGTAACAGCCCTTTTTCCCCCCCTATGATCATGGTAGAAAAGAAGGACACAACCTGAAGACCAGTGGTGGATTATAGACGCCTAAATAATATCACTATTAAGAGCAAATATCCTATACCAGTTATAGATGAGCTACTGGATGAGCTAGCTGGATCTCATTGGTTCTCTAAGCTAGACCTTAGGGCTGGATTCCACCAAATCAGAATGGCACCTGGTGAAGAATATAAAACTGCATTCCAGACACATATGGGCCACTATGAGTTCCTAGTCATGTCATTTGGTCTTACTGGTGGCCCCAACACATTTCAGTTTGCCATGAATAGTGATCTGAAACCAGTCATGAGGCGCCATAAGGGGAAGAAATTTGTTCTTGTTTTCTTTGATGACATATTGGTCTTCAGTATCACATATTCTCAGCACTTGCAGCATTTGGATGAGGTGTTGCAGCTCCTACAGAAACAACAGTGGCAGGTTAAGCTGTCAAAGTGCACATTTGCTCAACAGCAGGTTGAATATTTGGGGCATGTTATCAGTGGGGAAGGAGTTGCCATAGACCCTACTAAAATTGAAACTATTCAGAACTGGCCTGTTCCTGTTACTGTCAAGGAAGTAAGAGGATTCCTTGGTCTGGCAGGATACTACAGAAAATTCATCAGACTTTTTGGAGTGATCAGCAGGCCCCTCACAAATCTTCTCAAAAGGGAGTGTTATTCCACTGGACAGACATTGAGCAACAGTCCTTTGAGGCCCTCAAACAGGCTCTAGTTTCAGCTCCTGTCTTGGCCCTCCCTGACTTCTCCAAGAAATTTGTGATTCGAGACAGATGCCTGTGATGTGGGAATTGATGCAGTACTCATGCAAGAGGGGCATCCACTTGCCTATGTGAGCAAGGCATTGGGCCCTAGAAATCAAACCTTGTCTGTTTATGAAAAAGAGTATCTAGCCATACTGTTAGCTGTCGACCATTGGCGTCAGTACTTGCAGTTGTCTGAATTTATCATTAGAACAGATCAACGCAGCCTGTCTAGCTTGTCTGAACAAAGACTGCATACAGTGTGGCAGCGGAAGGCTCTTACCAAGTTGATGGGGCTTAGCTACACTATTTGCTACAAGAAGGGCAGTGAAAATGGTGCAGCTGATTCGCTGTCACGCAGGCCTCACAGTTCTTCTGAAACCTTCCCTGAAGTTTTGGCAGTATCGTCAGTTCAGCCGCTCCGGCTCACAGATATATTGGGTAGTTATTCGAGCGATCCTTTCTGTGTTGGCTTGTTGCAGCGCTTAGCAACGGACCCTGAAGCTGATAAGAAGTTTTCTCCAAAAGCTGGATTACTTCGTGTTGATAAATGTATCTGGATTGGAAACACACCTGCATTGTATCAGAGAATTGTCAGCGCGTTCCATGATAGCCCGATCGGTGGCCATTCTGGTTTCCCTGTTACATACAAAAGAGTTAGACAGCTTTTCCGTTGGGCAGGAATGCGTGGGTTTATCAAACAGTTTGTGCATCATTGCGTGATTTGTCAGCAAGCTAAGCCGGAGCGTATACCTTACCCAGGGCTCCTTCAGCCGCTGCCTGTTCCAAACATGCCGTGGGAAATGGTGACTATGGATTTTGTGGAAGGATTACCTACTTCAGGCAGGTATAACTGTTTACTAGTCGTCATTGACAAGCTGCCAAAATATGGTCATTTCGTTCCCTTGCATCACCCATTCACCGCTCAAACAGTTGCCGAAGCGTTCCTGAATTCAGTCTACAAGCTTCATGGTATGCCACTCTCCATTGTATCGGATCGCAACCGCATTTTCACTAGCCTCTTTTGGAAGGAACTTTTTAGCAGGTCTGGAATCTTGCTGCGAATGAGCTATGCTCGACATCCTCAGTCTGACGGCCAAACTGAACGTGTCAATCAACAGGTAGAGTGTTTTCTTCGCTGTTTCGTCAGTGCTCACCCTGCTCGTTGGGCTCAGTGGATCCCATTATGTGAGTATTGGTATAACACCAATTGGCATTCTGCTACTGGCTCTACCCCGTTTGAAGTCATTTATGGGCATCCCACGCGACACTTTGGACTGACCACTGATGATACGATACAATCTGAAGATCTTCAACAATGGCTGCCGCAACGCACAATGGTCATTGGTTCAGTTCGGCAACACCTGCTGCGTGCCCAACAACGCATGAAGGCTCAAGCTGACAAACACCGCACTGAACGCACCTTTTCAGTGGGCGAATCTGTTTTCTTGAAGCTCCAGCCTTACCTCCAGTCGTTTGTGGCCCCTCGGGCCAATCACAAATTGGCTTTCAAGTACTATGGCCCTTTTAAGATCGTTGCTCGCGTGGGAGAGGTTGCCTATCAACTGGAGCTGCCAGCTACCAGCCGTTTGCATCCGGTGTTTCACGTCTCTTTGCTGAAGAAGGTTTTGGCGCCGGATTGCCAGGTTCGTTCTCAGTTACCGAATGCTAACGCTCAGTTGCAGGTCCCTGAACAGGTGTTGCAGCAGCGAGTGATTCGTCGCGGCAACGACTCGATCGTCCAAGTCTTAGTCCAATGGAGCGACTCTACAGAGGAGTTGGCCACCTGGGAGGACAAGGAAACACTCAAGCAAATGTTCCCTCGTGCAGCGGCTTGGGGACAAGCCGTTCTAAGGGAGGAGGAGTTGTCAACGATCCTGGTGGGCAAGCGACGCGGGAAGCTGCAGTTCAAGCTACGGGCAGGCCTCGTCGCAAGCCTCAGCGGCCCGCTAGGCTTGCTGGGCCTGAGTGGGCTTAAGCCTTGTAACTGACACTTATACATGTGTGGGTGGCGTGAGTGGGGACAGGCTGGCAGAACGGCTAGAAGCCGAGGCACGGCATGTGCGTGTAGATGAGGAACTCTCATCCCCTTCCTCGATCCCTAATTCTGTGCGGTGTGGATTTGAATTCGGCTATGATTGTTGAATAGAGAGGAGAAGAGTTGACAGGCGGACAGAGGCTCGACAACCTGACATTCTAGGCGGCAGGTGCGGTGACTGAATGGGGGACGACCCGCGTCCCAATCGCGCCTATAGGCACAGAGCAGAGGAACGCGGTGCCCCCAGCCCAAGCCGGCTTGCTCCTCAATGACCTGGTGTGGGAAGCAATGGAACCGTGCCCGGCCCGCATGCCAGCGCCCACGAAGACACTGTACCGGCAGCGTCGAAGACTGGTGGCTGTGCAGGATGATGATGTGCTGTGAGGCGGGGCGACGCACGGGCCAAGTCGCGGCCATGGCGCATTTAGCAGCCGCGCTGGCCTTGAGGTGGCGGCGGGATTCGGCCGGGCGCCGGCGCACATGGCAGGCACGGTGGAGGCATGATCGCCGCGGGCGCAGGGCGCAACCCGAGGAGGAGGAGAGGAGGAGAGGAGGAAGGGCGGCGGACGGGAAGCGCTCCGGCGTTGGTGTGCGGGAGGAGCGACGAAGACCAGCGATAGTGCGGGTTGAGCGAGCGGATTGGGTTGGGATGCCCTGTGCTGGATGAGCGGCGGCCTGCGAGACGGGAAATTTTTGGATCTTTTTCACCGCCGTCCGTAGCTGTAAGGCAAGGCCGTAGGAGGAATCAATGCGATTGGTTGGTTTATGCAAGCTGAAAGCTGACGTGGCTGCTGATGTGCACAGTGTGCATGTTAAGCGAATTGTTAGTAGTGGTGATCAAATGTAAGATACTATGCGGGCATCCTCAACGCAACCTGCAAATTTTCTCCCATATCATTTTACGAATAAGAGGGCCAGTCCACGGATACGGATGCAGGAGGATGCCATCCAAATGTAGTTGCATGTATTTCAAACTGTATTTTAACTAACCAGACGAAATTCATGCAAAACGGCCGATATTCATCAATATTCGTATAGAAAATAGCACAAATCATCTATACAACATGTAAATTAAGTCTAATACAATAATGTCTCTAATTCAACTAGATCCTGGATGCCCCAATAAGTTTTTCATGAACGGAACATGTCGTTCCACACATACTCCTCTTCAGCTTCATCCAAGAGTGTGTGCATATAAATGGTCGTTCCTCTACCCTGCCACGGCAACGCGTGCGAGCTACTTATGATGTGTAGACCAACATTGAGTGAGTGAATCAATCAACAAATTGAGCAATAGGAAGTAAAACTTACAATCTCGTCCTCTGCCGCGTGCAATGCCTACCTTGCCTTGAGATGATGAACCACATTGCAAAACTTGATGACGCTGATTTGGATAGCGTGCCAGCAATAGGATAAGGACCTCACGTTGCCTGGTTGAATGATGTAGATGTCGTAGGGCGCAATGTGCTTTCGTGCGTGAAACTTTTCATGCACTCGCTCCCAGAAGGGCTCCGTCTACTCCTGCCTATGAAACCCGCGGATATGGCCAGCCACGCATCGCACAACAACTCATCCTCCATGGTCGAGTAGCTCACCATCTTACGTACAATTGGTCCATACGAACTGCTTGCGATGAGCATAACAACAGAAACGGTCAGCCAAATGAGGGTGTGTGCGATATACGACATACAATTCATTCGGATGAACTGTTTGTAATTAGGAAACACAACAGAAACGGTCAGTCAAATCAAGGTGTGTGCGATATAGGGCATACAGTTCACTCTAGTGAACTGTTTGCAATGAGCCAAGACAACAAAAACGGTTCAACTGAACAACATATGTGTAATACGCGACAAACAGATCCGTAATCAGAGATGTGTGTGAAGACCGATAATAACACAGACGATTGCTGCTAATAAGCCATGTGTGTTGTGATAGAGGCGAGGGTGTCCCGATCTTTCGATGAGATGATAACTATCGATTTGATGGAGATGACTTTGACGATCTGACTACAAACGTGCACGACGTTGCGCCTTAGCAATCGTTAAACCAATCTCCTGAGGTTACTGACGATGCCGGAAGCACGATCAACCTGACCACGAAAGTCTATTCCTGCAAGCAATTGAAGAACGAGCAAGAATATGATAAATCAATCTGAATATAGTGAATATATATGAAGTATTGATAATGGTGGGGATCCGTAAGCGGCCTTGGTCTGGTCATTGGACACAAACAAAGTACACGAAGTTGCAATGGCTAACTTTTAACTAAACAAATCCAAAGCAAAAAGCTACTAGATGGATCTACTTATATAGAAGCAAGGGGTGGCGGCCAAGAAGGTGGGAGGACGTCCCAAGTCAGCCTAAAACCAACCCTAGGTCGTACAAGGCTCATGGGCCCAAGTGGAGGTGATGCAACACCTTTGGACTTGTTGTTTGACTCAGATTCTGCTGCAGCGTCAGATTGTTTCGTCCATATCTCAATGCTCCGAACGAATTTGAAGGTGAATCCAATTGGGTTGGAAAGAGCACAAAATCTACTTTCCAACAAAAAAAGAATCACCCAATTTGGAGTCCGTATGAAAAAGTTGTTGGCGTTTTGAGTCAGGTATATCTTTACAGTCCGAATCTGAATTCAGAACGTGAGAGACTTGGACTCTATCTTCTCTTGGTCCAAAAGTGACGTCAGAGGGCTTTTTGAACAGAACATAAACTTCTCCTTTTCCCTTATCTTCATATGTGGATTATACAAATGTCTCATTCAACTGCAATTAGACAAAACACAAAAGTGTGTGAAGTATTTTAGTTCTGGATAACATAAATAGGTTATTGAATAGTTTGCACTAGAAATCACGTGACAAATATGCATGTATGCAATATTTTTGGTCGTATCCAAGGTAGTTATGTCCTCATCATCCTTCCCTTATTGAAAACAAAGCCATCCTCGGCGTGGCTTAATCTGAAATGTGGCTAACAAAAGAGACTAAGTGTACATGTTGTATATGTATATGTCATCCATTTTTACTTCCCTTGATTTTTGCACATATGACACATGTATACATAAATAACTTTCATAGATCATAAAATATAAAGCCAAAATATTATCATAAGTAGAAGGTATGAAAATATTGCAACTCAGTTTGCACATATAAGTGAAGCTCTTATTCTTATCAAACGATTGACAATATTCATTATTAAACCATCCCAACATTGGTGAATAAACCTTACTTGTATCAAATTTACATGCTACAACATGCTTAAATAAGAAAACATGCAATAAGTCATTTGACACAGAATAATCACCAAGATTAGAGATCATATCAAAATGATTAAACATTGGCACAATTATTTTAAAATGTATTTGATCCAAATCTGATTTATTTCCTGATTCACATGGTTCTTTGACATCAACAGTTAATTCAATGGGCGCACTAAAAAAGTTGGTATTTCAGTTGTTTGATCACATGATGCATTCATGACAGTAACATGATTCTCTAAAGTAGGTGGCGTGCTCAAATCAACAGGTAACTCAACACATGATGTATTTAAGTTAATTAGGCATGCATCATTCTCATGTGATGTTATATCATCAATACCTTTACTGTTACCTTGTCGCAAAGACGTAGCTGATGTAGGTATGGACAATGACAATGTACCATACACTTGAGATGATGTCGAACTCACAATCTGAGGTGTGGCTGCGCTAGTAGGCGCAATGGTGGAGGAATCAACCGATGGTAGTGAGCATGAATTGAATAGTAGTTGTTGTAGTCACCCAATGCATCCTCATGTAACTGTCTCTCAAAGGTACAAGCACGAACATACATACCATTAATGCAACGAGGAATATACTGAAATCGTGTGTGAATATCATGGTTCAAACCACCAAAAAATCTATTCATTGTATCATCCTCAGATTATTCTATGTCACAATAATGCATATAAGATTTGAACTCTTGGTAGTAAGCATGAACAGTGTTGTTGCCTTGTTTAAATTGTTCAAATTTGCGAAGCAATTCACGATGATAGTAAGGAGGGAAAAATTGTTGTCTCATTACATCTTTCAAATCTTTCCAAGTTGTGGGTTGGTTATCAATGTTTTTCTTACAATGCACACTCCACCAAATGAAGCAAAACCAAGAAATGCTCTAGTGGCGGCTCATACTCGCTCAAGTTCAGAAAAGTCATGGTGACTAAAAACTTGTTCTACTTCAAGCTCCCAAGCTAGATAAATAGCAGGGTTAAATCTACCCTCAAATGACGGTAAAGAGATAACCTGACCATGTGCTTGTGTGTGTTGTCCCAACTCTCGTGATGGTGAAGATGTGTCCATCGTCCAAGAACTTCTATCTCCGGAATCTGTCATGATTAGTAGAAACAACAAACAAAATTCGAGAACAATGTTCCTATGAACTACTAGGATGTGGTTGTAAAGTGCTCACAGTAAAGCAAATATCAATATCTTACAAGTTCTTACCATGCGACAGGTGGTGACAGGCAACCAGCGGCGTCAATTAACTCCGAAGGTTGTGTAAAGCGATTGCCAGGAGAACGTACATATACACGGTGTAGAAATATGTGGAGCTGGGTTGGCTATATATGGTTAGCAAAAGATTAGCAATAATCAATTCAGAGATGCAATGTTGAATACACGCTCAACGACGGTGTTGTGCTGGTCCTAGGCTAGACCGGACTAGAGACGCGAGCCTAGAACACTAATGAGGTCATGGCGTAGCACAACTAGCATCAATGAAGAATACTAAGTAGCTCTGGATAACAAGATATAAGTGAAGATCACAACGACAATAAAGATAATGATGAAAAACAACTGCCAAGCAGGATATATCAACAAATTCCTCTCTAACTTTTCTCTGGAAAAGTTTGTGCTAATTTTCTAATAATTTTTCTCAAGAATGGCACTGACTCAAGCTTTCAAACGCAAAAAGAATCACTCAATTCCGAGTTGATATGAGGAGTCAAAAAATTCTAAAACTGGATTGAAAAACTGGAATAAGCTGTGTTCGCGAACTTCAGAGGGCAAAAAGACCTATTTAGAAGCCGATTTTGAGGTGCCAAATATTGAACTTGCCTCTGCAACTGTTTAGATGCGGCTCGTCGCTAGCTTTCATTTAAGTACTTGCATAGCCAAAACATACTTTGTATGATAAAGTTATGTCTGTTTTACTAAACAATGCACAAAACAGATTCCAATCCGAATTCAACTACGAGACTAAGTCTAGATAGATCCGATTTTGTTTTTTTTTTCTCTTTTTTTTCTCACACTTTATTTTTCTTTTTCTTTCTCTATTTTTTTCTCTGACTTTTTTTTAACTTTTTTCTCCCGCTTTTTTCTGTCTTTTTTCTCTCTCCCTATTTCCAAAACAAACTAGATAAGATGCAGACTGGATCAAGCGAAGACGTGAACGATCTCAACTATGATTATGACAATGAACAGTGGGTAGCACGTTCAGGAAATTGATGGATGGGTGATGGACAGCGGAAGGGATAACGATGCAGCGGCGACGTGACTAATGTGAACAGAACTCGAAACTCTAAACGAACTAGACACTAAGACCATCAATACGACGATGCAACCGATAATTCAATAATGCAAACAATGAAAAGAAAATTGCAAAGGCTCAGACTGGCTAGGAAAAATGATGAATAGATCTAACTTTTTTTGTGGCTTTTTCTTGAACAATAGGTAAGAAAATAAATCTAATCTAGGGAAAAACTGGAAATTCTCACCGAGCAACCTGAAAACTGATACCACTTGATAGAGGCGAGGGTGTCCCGATCTTTCGATGAGATGATAACTATAGATATTGTGGAGATGACTTTGACGATCCGACTACAAACATGCACGACGTTGCGCCTTAGTAATCGCTAAACCAATCTCCTGAGGTTACTGACGATGCCAGAAGCACGATCAGCCTGACCACGAAAGTCTATTCCTGCAAGCAATCGAAGAACGAGCAAGAATATGATAAAGTAATCTGAATATAGAAAATATATATGAAGTATTGATAATGGTGGGGATCCATAAGCGGTCTCGGTCTGGTCGTTGGACACAAACGAAGTACACGAAGTTGCAATGGCTAACTTTTAACTAAACAAATCCCAAGCAAAAAGCTACTAGATGGATCTGCTTATATAGGAGCAAGGGGTGACGGCCAAGAAGGTGGGAGGATGTCCCAAGGCAGCGTAAAACCAACCCTAGGTCGTACAAGGCTCATGGGCCCAATTGGAGGTGATGCAACACCTTTGGACTTGTTGTTTGACTCAGATTCTGCTGCAGCGTCAGATTGTTTCGTCCATATCTCAATGCTCCGAACGAATTTGAAGGTGAATCCAATTGGGTTGGAAAGAGTCACTCAATTCGGAGTCCGTATGCAAAAGTTGTCGGCGTTTTGAGTCAGGTATGTCTTTACAGTCCGAATCTGAATTCAGAATGTGAGAGACTTGGACTCTATCTTCTCTTGGTCCAAAAGTGACGTCAGAGGGCTTTTTGAACAGAACCTAAACTTCTCCTCTTCCCTTATCTTCATATGTGGATTGTACAAATGTCCCATTCAACCGCAATTAGACAAAACACAAAAGTGTGTGAAGTATTTCTGTTCTGGACAATATAAATAGATCATTGAATAGTTTGCACTAGAAAACATGTGACAAATATGCATGTATGCAATAATTTTGGTCGTATCCAAGGTAGTCATGTCCTCATAATGTTGTGAGCAAACGATTGCTGGTATACAATTGTTAGCGGTTGATGAATTCATCACCGACGGGTTCCCTAGTTTACTCTGTCTGCGATGTGACTTGCTCTATCTATGGAAGAACACCATATATAACCAAAGTAAACACCAATTACATAAGTGACTAGACAAATCATTCGCACACACCTCAATAAACAATTACATGCAATATAAACTAGGAGAAATGATCATCTAATCATCTACTTCTTGTGATGCTGCCGCCACTGCTCTGTGGCTTGATCCCTTGTCTAGGGGTAGGACGAAGGCACTTCCTCATGTCAACGATCCTCCTGTACATCTCGTACCTTGTGTACGCATCCTTGGACGCGTACTTGACGCGTTCTTCATCTAGTCTCTGCTCCTAGGCATTGTGCCAGGCGATCATGTTCTTCTTGCTCTCATCCTTCATCTTCATGTAGTAGGGGTCGGTGATGGCCGAGGCGAGGTCAACCAGGGAGTTTTGAATGTTCTTGGTGCTGCCCCAGACCTTGTAGTGGTCACGAATGTTGACAAGATTATGACAGGCCAAGCCTGAAACCTCGAGCACTTTTAGATCGTTGGTGGTGTCCACCGTAGCGAAACTGTAGTCGAGGCTATTGATAAACCTGGCGAAATGCTCGCAAGGCCTTGTGGCCAGGTGGTAGTGGTAGACGAGGACGTCATGTCACACGCACAACTAGGCGACGACAACCTTCTAATCATGTCCGACATGACCACCGATGAACTCGAGGTTGAAGCCGACCACTTGGTACTTGTCCTCAGCAAGCAACTGCTCCATAGTTTGGATGGAGCTTTCCACCGAGACCGGCTAGTTTGTGTACACCACAAAGAGGTCCTTCACCCTCATGTGGGTGTCCACTACGTGATGAGTGGTGAACTGTTGCCCGTTGTCGTCGTGAGCCACTAGGAGCACCATTGGATCCACGGGGAGCGCCATTAGAGCCGTTGGATTTCCTCTCTGTATGTGTCTTCATGGGTGTGCTTATTGTGTCGTGTGGCGCGAGAGATTAAGGTAAATGGCCGCTGGAATAAATGGCCGTTGGATTCTCGGCACGTCCGCATGGCAATTTTTGCAGCGGGTAACTGCGTCGTGGCGCCGCGCCTGGCGCAACCGCATGCATAATGGTAGCACAAATGTACGTGAATCATGCGCCGGCCCCAAACATTAGCAGTGCGTGTGGAGGGATGCATGCAGAGCGCGCAGAGGGACGCGAGAGCAGAGCGAGCCGCAACCGCCTCAACCGCGAGCAACCACACGCATAGAGTAGTTGAACACGCAGGGAATGGTCGTCCACAAGCTGGCTGGCAGTTGCGAGCCGGTGGCAAGATGTGAAACTATGTCGCATTCCACATCACACGGCGGTCGAACACTCGTCCGCTACGCTGCATAGAGAGCGGTCGTGTGCTACTACCTCTGTCCTAGTTTATTAGTCCCCTTTATATTTTATGCCATATTTTGACCTTAAATTTAACTAACAAAATATTAATGCATGTTATAAAAATAATATAATTGGAAACTATTTTAAATACGAATCGAACATATAATCTTTGGTGACATGCATTCGTATTTTATTAGTTAAATCTCTAGTCAAAATTTGGCACAAAAAAATAAAAAGAGGACTTATAAACCAGGATGAAGGTAGTAGGTAATTAAACCGCAAACATTTTATTTTACTAACCGTATGTGTCATGGTTTTGTCACGTCAGATGCCCTTGCGAAAGGTGATGAGGACATCAATACCATTGTTAGACCCACAACCCCTGCTACTATACATACGGGACCAATTACTAGAGCTCGTGCACGCCAATTAAATTACCAGGTACTTTCGTTTCTTGGTAATGATTCTAATGTTCATGAGAATATGATGCTGCCTAAATTGGATACATTTGTTTTGATCACAAATGAAGGGCCTAGCTTGGAGAAGGATGAACATTGGAGCAAGAACAAGCATGGAGATGATGGCATGCGCGAGGGAAACGAGAACAGAGTTTCAAGTGATGATTTCAGGACTTTGAAGCCACCGTAATGAGTGCATGAAGTCTTGGACGAAATATACAAGATGCCACTTCAAAAATTTCGTCCAGAGTCTATTATAGGTGCTGCGTCACCTTATTATTGGGCCAGGCCCATGTAATTTTGAAATACATAAGTATAGGCTGTTTTTAGAGTCCGTATGTGTGGGGAAACAAGAGATAGGGTTGGTTTCGGACCCCTTCCCCAAGGGCCACAAAATCCCCCCCCCTCTTCCTCCATATACAACCCTTAGGGCGTCGTTGAGACTTTGGGTTTTGTTTAGATTAAAAGTTCGCCATAGCTGCAACTTCGTGTACTTTGTCTATGTTCAACGACCAGACCAAGACGTCACAGAACCCCACCTTGATCAATAAAGCTTTCCTCTTATATTCACAATATCCTGATTGCAATCTTAGTTTCTTGATTGTTTTTCGTTTGCTTGCAGGAAATAGACCCTCGTGGTCAGGTTGATCATGCTCTGGTGTGGTCAATAACCTCTCGGAGTTGGTTTAGCGATTTCTAAGGCGCGACGTCTTCGCACGTTCATAGTCGGATCGTCAAAGTCTACTCCATCAAAAACGATAGCCACCATCTCATCGAAAGACGAGACACCTTTGCCTCTATCAAAAGGACTTAGGTGTGGTGCCATCGCAGCGTAGGTTAGCTCGAAGGGGTTGAACGGGACAAAGGAGACAAAGGATTTACCTAGGTTCGCCCCCCTCACAATGAGGTAAAAGTCTATGTCCTGCTTCTAGTTGTATTGCTTGAGTTTCGATTACAAGGGAGCGAATACGCTTGACCTAGTTCTCAATTGATTGTTTCTTGGCCTAAGCCACCGCCGGGTTTCGCCTTAATATACACAGGTCGAAGCCCAGCGGCTTACAAGATTCCGAGCCGGATCACACAACGTAACCGACCTGGTTTCTAAATCGCTTTGCCTTAGCAGGCAAGCCACCATATGGCGGTTCACGCGTTCGGGTCTTGGGCCCCCACTAGGTCTGCCTCTGTGAGTCGCCGTCTTCTTACTTCTTCTTGGGCCTCCTTGAATCTTCTTTGTATTAAACCGCCAACGGTGTAACCCGGCCCCAGCATGGCGGGTCACACCTCGGGGTTATATCCCCAACATTAGGCCCCAGATTGATTTGAACTTGCTCATGTCAATCTTCACTGCTTTAATTAACAAACTATCCACCAATGTTAAACCTTCAAATAAACCACTATAACCTGTCGTAATACCACGCGAGCCGAACCATCGTAAGCCGACGTGACATTATGTAAACGGAATCATTGTAACCTGCCATGACATCATGCGCATTAAATATGCACAAAACCCATGATATCATAACGAATCTTTATCTTAATGGGCCTTCCAAGAATCGAGGCACCCGCACTGCAAAGATAATCATTCTGCCTCCTCGATTTTTGAGCATGCCATTTTATCACTTCCTTATAAATAGGGATAGGGGGCCCTTTTGTCAACTTTCACCAGCGACTCCCACTCGACTACTGCATCAACCTGAGTCTGACCAGAAAAAACACGGCGCCCTTCCGCTGTTCATCTGCATCAACCTATCCCTATTCATCGGTGTTCGTTCATCCCCTGCTTTCAATCTGCATTAGGGTTTTCTCCGTTCATCGGTGTTCGTCGGCGTACAACGCGCTCGCCTGTGATTCTTCCAATACACTGCTTGTTTGGATCCCAAGAGAACATAAGAACCATGCGGTGGCAATTTTTAGTAACTGCCTTTCACTGTAGATCCATTCCTCTATTCTGAGATTCATCTCTCAACACAGTAGTTCATCCTCCATGTTTTAGGTTTAAGAATAGCTTTTCTTTTCTGAACTGCCATAGATCCATGAATATAGCTACGATCTGGGAAATCTGTTTATGCAACACTTAGCAGAATTTCTAGCACTTCCATCTTTATAGATTTCTGACTCGCCGTACCACATATGGCGGCTTACATAAAACTCTTGAGACCCGCCAGCCTCTGGCCGGCTTAATTTTTTTGCAAACAACTATTGTACTGCAATATTTAATTCACCATATTTATTTCTTGTCCACAACCTTGTTACTCCCACCATATCAGGACTAAGACACCCATCACTTGCGATTGGATCCCTTCCAAAATCACTGAAGAAACCCTTAATGAATATGTGACCATGGGTGTTTTAGCTGCCAAAGAGGTCATTCATTGGCGGGTTCTAGGTCCTGAATGCCCTCATGAACCTCAAGAGGGTGAGGTCGTAGTCTTTACACATCATTTGCTCCGTGGTTTTTCCCTGCCCGACTCAAAATTCTTTCGAGATGTGCTGCACTTTTACAACCTTCATCCTCAAGATATTGGTCCCAATTATGTTTCCAATATATGCAATTTTCAAGTGTTTCGTGAGGTATACCTTGGCGAAAAACCTCGATAGATCTGTTCAGAGATCATTTCTATATCAACCGCCAAACTGAGATGCCCGACGGGCTTAGTCTTGAACTCGGAGGCATTTCGGTTCGAAGGTGGAGAGATGTGACCTTCCCAGCCGCCACCCTGCCGACTCACCCAAAGGATTGGAACTTCACCTGGTTCTACTGCAAAGACACCTCTCTAGAAGGAGAAAACCCCTTGTCGGGTTATCATCCGCATCGTCTTCCTACTAGCTGTCGGTGTTAAAACCGGCAGATCTCGGGTAGGGGGTCCCGAACTGTGCGTCTAAGGTCGATGGTAACAAGAGACAGGGGACACGAAGTTTACCCAGGTTCAGGCCCTCTCTATGGAGGTAATACCCTACTTCCTGCTTGATTGATCTCGATGAATATGAGTATTACAAGAGTTGATCCACCACGAGATCGTAATGGCTAAAACCCTAGAAGTCTAGCCTGTATGATTATGATTGTCCCTATGGACTAAACCCTACGGTTTATATAGACACCTGAGGGGACTAGGGTTGTACAAAGTCGGTTACAGAGAAAGGAATCTTCATATTCGAACACCAAGCTTGCCATCCACGCCAAGGAGAGTCCCATCCAGACACGTGTAAGAGTCTTCGGTGTTGTATCTTCACAGCCCATCAGTCCGGCCCATATCCAATAGGTCGGACGCCCGAGGACCCCTTAGTCCAGGACTCCCTCAGTAGCCCCTGAACCAGGCCTCAATGATGAGGTGTCCGACGCACAGATTGTCTTCGGCATTGCAAGGTGGGTTCCTCCTCCGAATACTCCAAAACAGCCTTCAAACACAAAGAACGTGTCCGGCTCTGGAAAACAAGTACCACACACAACCACAGGGAGTATAATATTTCACGAGTCCAATCTACTGACAAGTTTTTGTAGCGTGACATCACGTCACCACCCGGTCATTATTTCAAACCGTTTTTCAGCCTGCCGCTCCATGTTTCGAGATGCGGTTTCATTGGCACGTCTTGTCAAAGCATAGATCATGTCCCCTTATTGCGGGATTCTCATCAACACGGGCGTGGGTAATCCAACCGTGCTGTCTGCGCGGCCCTTGGGAAACAGGCGAGTTTTAAGGCGAGTGGGGAGGCGCTTGATATTCGTTGCCTTTATAAAGGGATAAGGATTCATCCCCTCTCACCCACGCCTTCTCTCTCTGCCCGCCCATTCTCGAGCTCCAGTGCCCAAGTCCTCATCTCTTCCGACTCAAGAAAGCACTCCGATCATGTCTGGATCTGGAGCGCAAGGCAAGTGGATGGTCTCCTCCGTCAAGGAGAAGGACATCACCCAGCTCCGGGAGGCCGGATATTTGGCCAAGGAGATTGCCCACCGGCTTCCGGCCGAGGGACAGATCGTCCCTACGCCAGAGCCCCATGAGAGGGTAGTGTTCATTCCCCACTTCCTCCGTGGGCTAGGATTTCCACTCCACCCATTCGTCCGCGGACTTATGTTTTACTATGGGGTGGATTTCCACGGTCTGGCCCCCAACTCCTTCCTCAACATCTCGGCATTTATTGTCGTGTGCGAGGCCTTCCTCCGCATCCCACCCCACTTCGGATTTGGGTGAAGATCTTCAATGTGAAGTCGAAGGTGGTGGACGGCCAACACGCAGAGTGCGGAGGCGCCATGGTGAGCAAGATGCCCAACGTCGTATGGCCGAAAGGCACTTTTGTGGAGACTGTTAAAGGGTGGCAAAAACAGTGGTTATATGTCACAGAGCTCCGTGACACCACTTGGGCCGAGGCTCTCGAGTTCAGGTCCGGGGCCCCGATGCGTCTCACCTCCTGGCTAGGGAAGGGCCTAGACTGGGCCTCACGGACGAGTCGACAAATACGCAAACGCTGCGATCGTGGGCATGGTCGACAAGAACATCAATCTTGTCAATGTGATCCAGGTGATGCTCTTTCGCCGGATCCTTCCATGCCAAAGCGGGACATGCAATTTGTGGGAGTTCGATCCGGCCAAGCACCAGACCCTGCAACACTTCTTCGGCATGACACACGGAGGCATTTGGAAGGTGCTCTTCAAGGCTGACAAGACCTGGCCGAAGGAGACCAAAGACCGTGGGTACAACCTGACCCACCCCGCCAGTCCGGTAAGTTTTTCCATGTTTTCAAGGTGTATCATTTACTTACATACTTGAGGGGCATGTCTAAGCTTCCCCGTCTTTACTTTTTCAGGGTTGGACGAATAAGGCGGAGCTGATCCAGAGTCCGGCTCCACTGCCCGAAGACCCAGCGATTCCACTTCTGACAAAGATGCTTCTTCTGGCGCCCTACCAGGTGCTAGAGAAGAACGCCAAGAAGAAGGCCAAGGGGTCCAGAGGTGGCCTTCGTCACAAGGGTACTTCGGACGTGATGTCCGAAGATGCCGAGACCCAGTCCTCACTCGGCACCAACGACGAGGAGGAGGAGGAGGAGGAAGAAAGCAACTCCCCCTTGAGGGGGGAAGGAAGAAAAGGGCGGCCTCCACGCGTGTTGAGGCCGAAGCGTCCAAGAGGGGGAGATCCTCCCTTGCGGACGACACCGCGTCGGACACCGACAACAGCTCGGAGTGGCGCCCCAGGGATAAGCCCCCGGCCGGATCATAAGTATTTGAGGGCTCTAACGTACTTATATGCCCGACTCTTATATCTCGTAATTCTAATACGTCGAATCACGTGCTGCAGTCTGGCCCACAACAGCTCCCAGCGATCCTCATCGAGGGGTTATCTGGATCCAAAGGCTATGGACATCGATTCGCTGCCGACAGTCACCTCTCCCAAGGCCACGGACGACGCCGAGGCGGTGTCCCAAAGGACCTTCACAGGCCAGGGAGAGACGCAGAGGGCTATTAGGATGGCACTGGAGGGCGAAACCTCGGCTGCCGGACACCTGGGGGAGCAAGTCCCCCTGGAGACTGGCGATGGGGGCCATATCCAGCACAGCCCCCAGCCGAATACTGTTCCGGAGACCCATGTGGCTTCGGAATCAAGCAGGCAACCTCCTTTGAAAGAAGGGGGTGCACCCATCCCACCGGTGACTTCTGTCCATCCAGAGGCACCGGATACTCTAATGGAAGCGCTGCGAGGCACTTCTATCATGGAAGAACACCACACCCTCATGGGTACGGTGATTGAGAGGGTTCAAATTGCTAAGAGCGGATCGATCAAGCTCGCACCCACCTTTCCGACAAAGCTTAGAGGTAAGCGGTGCAATTATGTAAAAAGAAAGTCACAGTATAGACAGTAGCCCCTGAGACTCTATCCGGTGTTCGGAAAGAAGAGCCAAACAGAGGATCAAATAGTTTTCGCAAGAGAATAACCATATATGTCTATGTGAATAAGCAGGTGTCGTTGCTGGCTGCGACTTCTCATGCTACCGAAGTCTCCAGACTGAAGCAGAGGCTGGAGCGGGCCGAGGAGGAGCTCGACCAAGCAAGGAAGCAGCTGGAGGATAAGCAAGGTATGTAATGACCTATTGTATATCAGAAAGGATTGATGATTTATGTTGACTATAGTGTCATGGTATTTGTAGGAACGACAACTGAGGTGGAAACCCTCAAGAAGGCGCTGGCCGAGGTCCAAGAGAAAGTGGCAAAGGAGCAGGCTGCCCGTGAAAAACACGAGGCCAGGGTCGGCGAGGTCCAGCAAGAGCTCCAGGACGCCGTGAAGAAATGCGAGTCCTTGGAGCGCAATATTGCAGATCAAAAGATCGAACTCGCCAAGGCTCGCCAAAGCGCACAAGATGCCCGGGTTAAAGCCCAGGGCGCTCTCCACGAGATTCAAGAGGCCAAGAAGATTTGCGGCGGGTAAGGCCTTCATTATGCAGAGCAAATATGTGAGGAATAGGTATCTCTTACTAACCCGGATTTGGAGTTCTCCAGGAGCGTTTGCGGATTTGCCGCGTAGTGTGGCCGACGCTGCAGAGTTCTTTCGAGCCGAAGAGGGGAGTTCGACGGAGAAGCTGTTCTGGTCGCAATACCTTGCGCCAGAACATCTGGTGCCCTTTAGTGACCAGCTAAAGCAGCTGGTCGAACTGCATAGGGTGGCCGAACTAGCCATGAAGGATTTAACAATCCGGCTGTGGCCTGCCGAAGCTATACCCAGCAGCTACTTCGGGCTCGTGAAGCGGCTGGTCGATGCCTGCCCCCGGCTTGACGTCATCAAGCGGTTGGTCTACATCGAGGGTGCGCGGATGGCCTTCGCCCACGCCAAGATGAAGTGGGCGAAGATGAACGCCGTCAAGCTCGCGACCGAGGGACCGCCCGCTGGCAAGGAGCACTGCACGCCCGAGCGGTATTTTGAAGATGTCCTGGAGGGATCATGCACTATAGCGGAGCAATGTGCTAAGGACATTATTTTTGAATGAAATACTTTCATGTCATCCTGTCCTGTATGGTGGAACAAAGCTGTCATGTAATATAATGCTTGTTATTATTAAAATTTTACCTCCTATGCGGCCGTTTTTATTAAATCTGAGAGTTGGCCAGTCGTTGGCTTCAGCCCCCACATAGGTAGTACGGGGGTGTTCGGGATGGAATCTAAACACTCTTGATCCAAAAATTTGGTCCTTGAAGGAGGTGTTTAGCGCAACGAACCAGGCAATCGGACTATGTGGCTTTATCACCCTCACTTAGCCATAGGAGTTCGACAATAAAGATGTAGGCGCAGCCCCTAGTTAGCATTTAATCCGTACTAGGGTGCTGTAAACACCTGATCGGACCTAGGCCGATCCGTCGCATAATGCGGAAGAAAAATCACGAAAGATTTGTAACCTCCGAACAGCTGACTGGCTCACGCCGCATCATGACAGTCAGTTTTCGGCTTTCTCTACTGAGGTGCTCATCTGGATAAACTAGGACACAATCGCAGTAGTTCTCCCTTTACTACCCTAGCCAATAGAGCGGAACGTAAGGTAGTAAGCACAGGAGCCGGGCAACCCAACTATTGACCAAAGACATGACTCGGAGCCAATGCATATAATGCTGAAATTCGAGGCGCCGAACTGTACTGTAAAAGTGTTCGGACTTTGTTGCCATAGTATGGAGCGTAGTGAAGCCCCTGGACGATTAAAGCGTACCAAAGTGTACGTGTGCAATTGATAAGAATAACAATATAAAATGAAATTGTAAGCTAGTGCCACATAAGTTGGCCGCGAACAGTTCTCATTATAATTTGATTGATACGTCAAAACATATTTGTACAAATAGTGCGATAAGCAACCTGGCTAATTAACATGCCGAGGCCAAGGGGGAGCTGCGTTCGGGTCCTGAAAACAGGTAGAATGACCGTCGAGGGCGACATCCAGAAATCCCCCCACGCGTATGTGCTACTTTCCGCCTTGGTGTATCCGTCCTTCGAAAGGACCGCTGAGAAGGCCGCCACGAGGGGCCTGTGGAAAAGAACCTGAAAAGGATAAAAAAGAAAAGTGAAAGTATGTGTGTGCGGAGAAGTCCGAGCCGTATTGTGGACCACAATCTGGTTATGCCTCCGTCTCTGCCCATGGTATTTTCAGTGCGTAGTTATGTACGCGTGGTACATATGCCGCCACTTGGTCGGGGCTGAGACGGAGGTCGAATTGCTAGTCTAGCTCCTGATGAGCCGGCTTGTCATGCTGCGGAGTAGTCCGGACGCGTTTGAAAGTGTCCGGGAGCTTGGCCGTTGAATTAAAATTATGTCTTAAGAGGTCGCTCTGTACATCCGCTGCCAGGGCTGCGGTGTGCTCCTCAGTATGGAGGGAGCGCTCCGTGTTTCCATTGACTGTCATGACGCCGTGTGGACCGGGCATCTTGAGCTTGAGATAAGCATAGTGTAGCATCGCATTGAATCGAGCGAATGCAGTTCGTCCGAGCAGTGCGTGGTAGCCACTGCGGAAGGGGACGATATCGAAGATCAACTCTTCGCTTCTGAAGTTGTCCGGGGATCCGAAGACGACCTCCAATGTGATTGAGCCAGTGCAGTGGGACTCTACACCTGGTATAACTCCTTTAAAGGTAGTTTTTGTGGGTTTGATCCTTGATGGATCGACGCCCATTTTGTGCACTATATCCTAATAGAGCAGGTTGAGGATGCTGCCTCTATCCATGAGGACTCACGTCAGGTGGAATCCATCAATTATCGGGTTGAGGACAAGTGCGGCTGAACCGCCATGACGGATACTGGTCGGATGATCCCTGCGATCGAAGGTGATCGGGCATGATGACCATGGATTAAATTTTGGGGCGACTGGCTCTATTGCATAGACGTCCCTGAGCGCGCGCTTGCGCTCCCTCTTGGGGATATGGGTGGCGTATATCATGTTCACCGATTTGACCTGAGGGGGAAACTTCTTCTGTCCCCCTGTGTTCGGTGGACGGGGCTCCTCGTCATCGTCCTTGCTTTGCGACCCCTTCTCCTTGTTCTCGGCATTTATTTTGCCGGCCTGTTTAAAAACCCAGCAACTTTTGTTGGTGTGATTGGCTGGTTTATCGGAGGTGCCGTGTATCTGGCATGGACGATCGAGTATGCGGTCCAAGCTGGATGAGCCCGAATTGTTCCTTTTGAATGGCTTCTTCCGCTGGCCGGACTTGGAGCCACTGAATTCGGCGTTGACCGCCATGTCGTCGGTATTATCACCGTTGCTTCGACGCTTGTGTCTGTTGCGTTGGGGCTTGGCGTTGCTATTTATGGCTTCCGAGGTGCCAGGTTTGCTTGCATTGTTATTTCTACGGGCTAGCCAGCTATCTTCGCCCACACAAAAGCGGGTCATAAGCGCCGTGAGGGCTGCCATGTACTTCGGCTTTTCTTGGCCGAGGTGTCGGGCGAGCCATTCAGCCTGGATGCTATGTTTAGAGGCCGCTAGGGCTTCGACATCCGGACAGTCGATGATCTGGTTCTTTTTGGTTAAGAACCTAGTCCAGAATTTCCTGGCTGACTCTCCGGGCTATTGAATTATGTGACTTAAGTCGTCGGCATCTGGAGGTCGGACATATGTGCCTTGGAAGTTGTCGAGGAAGGCTTCTTCCAAGTCCTCCTAGCTGCCAACGAAGTTTTCGGGCAGACTGTTCAACCAGTGCCGAGCTGGTCCTTTGAGTTTTAGTGGGAGGTATTTGATGGCATGGAGATCATCACCGCGAGCCATATGAATATGGAGAAGAAAATCCTCGATCATACCGCGGGGTCTGTTGTCCCATCATATGATTCGATGTTTACGGGTTTAAACCCTTATGGGAATTCGTGCTCCATTACCTCGTCAGTGAAGCAAAGGGGGTGTGTGGCGCCTCTATATCGGGCCACATCGCGACGTAGCTCCGATGGAGTCCGTCTGCGGTTTTCGGCCCGGGCGTGACTAGGCTTGTCACGTCCGAATAGATAGCCGTCGTCACGTGTCGAGGCACGTCCTCGCGATCCGTAGATCGATCTGGTATGTCCTGCTCTATTGTCCATGTCCTGCCGAAGGTCATATGTATAACCATGAGCTTTTTTATCTCTGCCTTTATGGTGAGGTAGGACGGGGTGGTGTTTGGCTTGAGTTGTCGCTTTGTCCCGGCCACGTGGTGGTCGGTCAACCGCATTGCGCGATGATGGTACGGGCAACAGTGCCTAGTCATCGAACTGAGGTAGCAATTTGCGCTTCGGATAACTTTTGGCTGGGCGCTCGAGGCCGTGTTCCTCGGCTGCCAGGACATTAGTCCATCTATCGTTGAGCAGATCTTGGTCAGCTTGAAGCTGCTGCTGCTTCTTTTTCAGGCTCCTTGCAGTGGCTATTAGCCGACGCTAGAAGTGCTCCTGCTCGAGAGGTTCCTCAGGCAAGATAAAATCCTCGTTGCCGAGGCTCACCTCATCCTCGGAGAGTGGAAGATAATTACTGTCCTCCGAGTCTTTGTTTATGGCCTGTTCATCACGGCTAACTTGCTCGTCTTCCCGTTCATCCTATTCGGAAGTTGGCTCAACGGGGTCTTCATTGTCTTCGGCATCGTTCGGAGTATTGTTTTCTCCTGTGCCGGTATTGCTGTCTTTTCCACGGCGTGACTTGGAGCGGCGCCGCTGATGTCGGTGCTTTGGCTATATCTCAGGAGGTTTATCCTCGACTGGGTCTTCCTTGTCGTCGTCGTTATTCTCTTTGGGTGTATCCACCATGTACACGTCATATGAGGAAGTAGCCGTCCAGCGTCCTGTACACGGCGGGTTTTGGGCCTGCTCTTCTCCGGCATCGTCGTCCATACCGTCGATGTCTTCGGAGCCGTAATCGAGCATGTCGGTTAAGTCCTCGACAGTGGCTATGAAGTGGGAGGTGGGTGGGAAGCGAAATTTCCCGTCATCAACCCCTAGTTCGAACCGGATATAATTCGGTTGTGAGTCCCCTGCTAAGGAGTGGGTTTTTAATTAGTTCAGCACATCGCCTAAGGGTGAGTGCCGGAAGATGTCCGCGGCGCTGAATTTGACGACTGACGCCTGATCGGGCTCGACGAAAGCGGGCACGCGTGGTTTGGAACCTGTGGCCGGAGACGAATCCGAGGTTCCAGTGACGCAGGTCACGCTCGAGGTTGGGGCTGTGTGCGGCTCCAGCGCCGCTGAGTCTGCGGCTCTTGTGGTGGGGTTGAGCTTCCCGTCCTCGGATGGCGCAATCTGCTACGGATCTAGGGCCGGAGCACTTACATGTGTTATCTCCTGGGTATGGTCCGATGACAGATTTAGGTCATGCTCATCGCGGTGGCAGGGAGGGGCTGCCGTGGGCTCGAGTCCGTCGAAGATCAAGTCTCCGCGGGTATCAACAACGTAGTTCAAGCTTCCAAACCTGACTTGATGGCCAGGGGTGTAGCTGTCGATCTGCTCTGGATGGCCAAGTGAGTTGGCCCGCAGTGCAAAGCCGCCAAATACGAAGATCTGTCTGGGAAGAAAAACTTTCCCCTAGACAGCATTGTTGTAGATGATTAATGGGGCCGTCGAACCTCTTGAAGACGATGCAGCGGGACTCTCAATGAAAGCACCAATGCTGGTATCAAAACCTGCGGATCTCGGGTAGGGGGTCCTGAACTGTGCGTCTAAGGTCGATGGTAACAGGAGACAGGGGACGCAAAGTTTACCCAGGTTTGAGCCCTCTCTATGGAGGTAATACCCTACTTCCTGCTTAATTGATCTTGATGAATATGAGTATTACAAGAGTTGATCTACCACGAGATCGTAATTGCTAAAACCCTAGAAGTCTAGCCTGTATGATTATGATTGTCCTTATGGACTAAACCCTCCGGTTTATATAGACACCGGAGGGGACTAGGGTTGTACAAAGTCGGTTATAGAGAAAGGAATCTTCATATCCAAACGCCAAGCTTGCCATCCACGCCAAGGATTGTCCCATCCAGACACGGGTAAGAGTCTTCGGTCTTGTATCTTCACAGCCCATCAGTCCAGCCCATATCCAATAGGTCGGACGCCCGAGGACCCCTTAGTCCAGGACTCCCTCACTAGCAGCGCATTGCTAGGCTAGATGACTGCTATAGAGCGTGGTCTTTGTTCTTCCACCTTTTCAAAGATCCGGGCCTTCATTGCAAACGGCTTAACCGGAATTGATCTTGTTTGCTGCCGGGTTTCATGGAGAATTCCGCGTTTAAGCCGCCGCTCCGTCTTAATGTGTGAATATACTAGAAATACCACAGATCCATTGCGTTACAACTCCACCGAGCTGTCTGAAAAGGAAATCAATGAGGCTGTCAAATCACTTCTTGGTGAGTCAACTGCAGCAAGACGGGTCTTGCCCCTTACTATACTCTGAACCTGCAACCAGCTGTAAGTATCTTTATATATACATTGCTTAATTGTCGATCTGCCTGGTTTCCATCTTACTGTTTATGTGTGCCCAGGCCAACTCTCTTTTTTGGAAAAAGAAGATACAAACCACTATGCTCGATCAATAAGGACCAAAACAACCTGTCGCGGCCCGGGTCGTCCCAAGAAGACTACAACACAAGAACAGCTTGCACTAGACGACTCAGAGGTAGAACTTGATTCACTTCACTTGGTATTCTCTTTATGCAACTTATTAACGCTGATTCACCTCACGAGGTAACGAAAACAAGCCAAGCCGATGGCGCTGAGGTAATCCCTATCTCCTCCGACTTAGAAATTTTGCCAAGAGAGAAAATACGGCGGGTCACCAGGAAAGTACGGGTTTCCCATCCTCTCGCTCACTTAGATCCAAACTTTCTTTCGAAGAAACAGGAGCACAAGATTAGACATTATACTTGGAACAATGGCCAGGAAGAACTTATGACCGGCTTGCCCAACACACCGCTGGTTCATAAACGTCGTCATGAGGTGCCTCATGGTCCTACTTCCTCTATTTCATGAGCCGGTCTCATACGACAACCTCTTAATTCTTCTGACTCGGCATATCAGGATACTTCTCACTCATCTGGCGACACAAACGGCTCACAGCTCCCCACATTTGTGGTTAACCTAGCGTAAGTGTAATGGCTTGTTGACTATTTACCTTGCCTGTTCATACTTATCCAACTGAATAATTTTCTTTATAGGGCTAAGGCGAAGACAGGAAGGAAACAAAAACCTGGCCCTTCCAAGATTGTTGAAACTTCTGAACAAGATAATCAGGCACCGAAGGCTGGTGAAGTTCAAACCCAGGAGCTTGAAGATCCTGAGATCTGGCAGGAGGACCCACCGCCTCAAGTTGACTTTGTCAATCCTGACTTAGCTGCATGTCTTAATAATGACCCAGCGACCAATGAAGACCCGCCAAGCCCTAAGCCGCTCTCTCCTATCAAGCATTCATACAAGACTCCTGTTGATGACCATCTTGAAGAGGTGACCATCACTGGATCAGCTTATCAACCGCCTGGCGTCTCTACCATCTTGGCCAAACATTCCACTAAAGAGGAAACACACTTATCAGACAAGAATAAGCCTACTCTTGACCTTGAGAGCTGCCTTGAAATTGAACGCTGGTGAATTGTACTCTGGCTATTTGAACCGGTTGCACACAAGTCGCGACCTGGAGGCCAACTTGGTCAATATGATGCGGCAGAAGTATGAGGTATGAGATCACCTCCTCCTCTAATGTTATGCATATATACATATGTCTATCCAGCCCCCAAGTCTCTAAGCATATGAAAGGATCGTTGAATATGCTTAAGACTTTTCTGCAATATGTAATTTTAGAATTTCAGGTCATAACCTTTTAAAACCGGCTTGCATAAGACGTATTAACCATGTTGTCAATTATCCTTCGCAAAGGATAACCCATTAGAACCATCCAAGGCCGGCTTATCATGCAAGGATGAGCCGGGTCTTCCATATAATCTTTTGTAATTCAACGTTGTAACCCTCAAAGGCCGGCTTATCTTGAAAAAATGAGCCGGTTCTATTTGTGATAAGTCTATTTTGAGAACTGCCATGCATAACCCTCCAGGGCCGGGTCATCTTATGAAGATGAGCCGAGTCTTATTGCACTAGATTTGTGTAAGAAGAGCTTCATCACACATTAGCCCCCAAGTGCCAAGTATAATGCTTGCAATGTGCTTGGGACTTGAGAATACTCCTAACCTCCATGCTGAACAACATTCCTGGGTTTAATGCTCATTTTCAGGATGCTTTAAGCATGGAGGATTTAGAACATGGCGAGTTAAGAAAACTACTCAAACACCAAGAATCTGAAACACAGAAGGTTGAGACCAAGATGAACCTTAGCTTGGAAGAAAATGAGAAGCTCAAGGCCGATTTTAACAACGAAAGAGCTGGCTTAGAAGAGAGAAAACTTCCTTATTGCAAATGGCAGAAGCTGCTGAGTCTTCTTTGAAAAGCACAACTGCAGAACTGTTCGGCTTAATGCAAAGAATTTCACAGATGACCTCTGCTATCTTTGGTAAGCGGCACCTAAAATTGTTAACCTTTCAGTAACTTTTTATTTTGACTCGCTTGGCGACTCATCTGTATGTTTAATCAACAGGCCCCAGGAGCTCCAATGTTGGCCAAGATATGGTCGTGAAGCCGAAAGCCGTGTACGCCCTGGTTGAACAACTGCGTACTGGCACTCAGTGGACTCTTGTGGCTGTATCCAATGGCAAACCGCCGCCGACACTCATCAAGGATGTGCTAGCCAAACTGTCCATAATGCCCAAGAAATTGGAAGAAATAAAACTTTCATCCGCCTGCTCTGGCGCCATCACCGCTCTTAGCCGCGCCAAATCATGGCAAGCAGAATTAGAACTGGAAGAGATGGCCACCAGCTGTCCAGGCTTCAAAGAAGATGGGTCTCCTTTTGATCAGGCTGATTTTGCGAGGTGCGTAAAGGAGATGTGTCCCTTGGCGTGTAACACTACTGCAGGATGCTGCAAACACGACTCTATGATCAGAGACCCTTTAACGAAACTGTGTGCGATGTATTAATCGCAAACGGTGATGTAAAAAACAGTCACAAAGATGCAAAACGTTTGCGATGGCGGGTACATCAAACACGGTTCAGATTTTAGTTGCGAGTGCGATGCTGGGAATAAGGTTGATCCAGACGAGTTGTTTGTGATTAGACAGAACAACAGGAACGGGCAGCCACATCAATGTGTGTGTGATATACGACATACAGTTTGCTATGTTGGACTGTTTCCTAATAGGGAAAGCAATAGAAATGGTCAGCTAGATCAAGGTGTGTGTGATATACGGCATACGGTTCACTCGAATGAACTGTTTTCGATTAGGGAAGAGAACATAAATGATACAACTTAACAAGATGTGTGTGATATGCGGCAAACAGGTCCAGAGGTTAATATGAGAACAAGTACACAGAGGTTTATTTGACATACATAACTTATAAGTTTCACAGAAATCATATCACTTTTTTTGGAAAACATTTAGTTGCGTTTAATGTATATAGTGCTCCGTCCTATTAGTTGAATTAACCTCGAGGTCCATGTTTCGGAAACATGTCGTAGAGTAACAGGATAGACCTTCATTCAAGCCAATCAACATGTGTTCAAAAAACAAAAAATATCAAAAAGTAACGAGATAGACTTTCTTCAAGCCAATCAACATGTGTTCAAAAAATAAAAAAATGTCAAAAATTACAAAACAAGGACCTCAAGGTTAATTCAAATAATAGGAGGGAGCAATGTATACATTTAAGACAATTAAATGTTTACAGTGACCCATCCCATCAGTTAATTTAACATCGAGGCCACTTCCCATCCGGTCACCCATCTGATGACTACTCAAGCCCCAGCACAGTTAACATGGGAGTTCTGTTAGATGAGCTATCGATAGGGAAGCCGGTCCTTGCTGCTGTAGGATCCCTCTTTGCATCCTTTTTTGCGCACCCGGATGACCGACTGTTGCTGCCCAATGGTCAATGCCACGTCCCCCGCAAATGTAGAAGCTTCCCTCCATTGGGTGAGTGGAAAACGGTTAATCAAGAAGAACTGTTTGCGATGATGCAGAACACCAGAAACGGGCAGCCAGATGAGGGTGTGTGCGATATACCGCATACAGTTCACTAGGTTGAACTGCGTGTGATTAGACAACACAATAGAAAAGGTTCAACTTAACAAGAGTGTGTGATACACCGTAGAGAGTGGCTGTTTGCTACTACCGTGTCTCGGTCTATTAGTCCCCTTTATATTCTGTGCCATATTTTGACGTTAAATTTAACAAACAAAATGTTAATGCATGGTACAAAAATTATATAATTGGAAACTATGTTCAAATACGAATCCAACGATATAATCTTTGGTGACATGAATTTGTATTTTATTAGTTAAATCCTTCTTATAAACTAGGATGGGGGTATAGTAGGTAATTAAATTGCAAAAGTTTTTTTATTAACCGTATGTGTATGTGTCCTTTTGCCGTCCTCTCGCACGTCTTGTCACCCCGCTTGCACAAACGGCTTCGAGTGCAAGCTTGAGCAGCGCCCGAGGGCGTTCTTTTAGCCAAACGGTGGTGAGCCCGTTCCCGCGCAACCGCACAGGTTCCCGCATGAGCTTCCTGCCCGACTCGGTGAAATCCCCCAAAATCCCAAAGCTTACCAGCCTACTATATAAACTCTCACGGCCGGCGAGTCCTGCATCACATTTTCCCCTCCCTTCCTGTAGCTTATCTCGTTTGCTTCTCCCACAATCGCCAATGGCACCGATCTGTCATCGTCGCTCAGCCACTCTGCCATCATCAGAGGATATGATGCGGAGCATCCTACGGACATCACCATGTCAAGAGTCCATTTGACAAGTGACACGTGCGACATCTACTTCACACACATAAAGGTGAATCATCTCCTTTACACGTGTTCACTTGACCCCTACGAGGATGGTATACTACTTGACACCCCTCTCGTGTGCATGCATAGGTATTGTCGGAACGCTACGGACGTCGAGGAGGAGTGCAGGCGCCAAGGAACACCTACACCATCCGCGAGGGAAGCATGGAAGAGAAGACGGAAGAAGCGGATCAGCCAAGTCCGGGATGAGCGGTACTACCGCCCACACCAAGCGGTACTACCGCCCGATGTCCGGTACTACCGCCCCGCCTGTGTGCGCAGCCGCGGGCCTTTGGCCATGTATCCCTTTCCCGCTTAGCCCTTTGTGGCTTAGACTATAAATAGACCACCTCCACCTCCTTTCTAGGGATAGCTAAGAAGAGACACAAATCATAGAGCTTAGCTCATGTACCTCCCCTTGTGGGATTCCTCTTGAGAGAGAAGACTCCATTGGAGTACAAGACCTCCATTGGAGAAGATCCCTTGGGATGCAAGCCCCCCCTTTGGTGGGAGGATCTACCTAGATCATCAAGCCCTCACCTCCTTCATAGGATTTGGGATGAACTCTACCATGTGTCTTGTTTCCCTTTGATTGTTCATGTACCTTGTGGATCTTGTGTGTTTGTTGGTCTAGTGGATGTGTGATTGGACTTGTTTTTGAGTGTTCCACTTGTTTTCCCTCCTTGTGTTCATCTTGTTCTTGGGGATTCCCCCTCCAATTCGAGAAAGATCTCTCCATAGGGTTCCACCCTACAACATCTTGGTATCATGAGCCATGGTTTCTCACGAAATTGGAGCCCCCCTTCCTGTTCTCTAGCCTAATTTTGTTGTGTTCTTCCCCAATTTCGAAAATTCCCCACCAAAAATAGCCCCCAATTTTATTTGTGATTTGTTGGTTTGATGATGTTTTGTTGATTTTGATCCATGGATTTGCTTGGTTTCGAGTGAATCTAGCATCTCCCCAAGTTTCCCCACTTCCCATCCACGAAATCCGTCAAATTTTGACCCCGAAATCATCCTTTTCTGCCCAACATCGCACCCCGATCCAGATTTGTGAATCTTCCCGACACCAGCGGTACTACCGCCCCCCTAGCGGTACTACCGCTTAGCACCTCCAAGCGGTACTACCGCCCTTCCAAGCGGCACTACTGCCCCTCCCAGAGCCAGATTTTGCGAAAAAACCCGACACGAGCGGTACTACCGCCCATCCCAAGCGGTACTACCGCTTACAAGCGGTACTACCGCCCTTCCCAGTTTCAGCGTTCCGAGTTTCACCGTTTTGGCCATAACTAATTCATCCGGAGTCCGTTTTTGACGTTCTTTAGCTCGTTTTGAAGCTATTGACATCCCCATTCCCACAAAAATACCACCATAATCATTTGAATCCATCAAATTTTTCAAAATTTGGAAAGTTTGCCTAGGCCCTCCACCATATCATCCGCATAACCACCACCGACTTTCGCAACCTAACCATTTTTGTTCCCCATCACATTTGAGGTTGCTTGAGTAGTGATTCAACTCTTCTAAGGTGTTTAGGCTACTTAGGGACGATTGCTTCTTCATCAACCACCGCCATACACTTCCGCCATCGCAACTTAACCCATTTTGTTTGTGTTGTGAGTTGTGTCTCCTAAGGCGTTCCGGCTACTTAGGGACCGTCCTTCCAACTACGACACCGTGTATAGCCCATCATACCCTTCCACATTAACCCATTTTGAGCGGGTTTCCTCAACATCTTCCGCAACCACCACCGCATTCCGCTACCACCATTTGACTTTTATCCTTGAGATTTTATGCGTCATGGGTTTTTCCGCTTCCTAAGGTGTTTCGCTACTTAGGGACGAGTCTCCATCATCTTGGTATCTACATCAAGAACACCGCCACTCATCATCGCCAAGGACGGTAACCTCGACGACACCATTGTATATTCCCCTTGCATTTGCATTGATAACCCCTAGCCCATTTTGCGTCACTTGTCTATCGAGACTAGCCATTTGAGTATTGCCAGCAATGTTACTTGTGCACTTTAGTGATCCACCCTTCCATTGCATACATACCATATCATATTGGTATCATCATATCAACCCTTGTGTCACAAGATTGTTCCCGCAATACACAATTGCTATCTTGGTTTGTGCAGTTCGCATCGTGGCCATACCAAAAAGACAAAAAAAAGAAAAGAGAATAAGCTTTTAAGCAAAAGAGAGAAAGAGCAAAGAAGCTTGTAAGCAAGAGTCATAGCATCATACCACATTGCACATAAGATTGTCATATCCAATCATCTTGAGAGAAACACCGGGAACAATAAATAATAGCATACTTGGGATAGAAAGTTTATCCACTTTGCATCTTATAGGTTGTGCACAAGTGTCGTATCCGCCTATTGAGCAATTGTGCTAGTGTCTCTCTTGAGTTGTGCAACACGAGCGTTTTCCATGGATTCCACATTTTGTGCTCATTCCTTGGTTGCATGACCCCATTTATCTATCTGTGTGTGTGTTTCCGTGTGGCACATATTGCTATTGGTCTACTTGTTTCACTTGCGAATTTGTGAATATTTTTCAACATTATTGACTCTTTCTAACATTTTGCATCAAATTTTTGTGTGCCACTATCCTCACCGAGCTACTCCATAAGCTTTAGTTTGTAGGTGTGAGTGAACAAGTCCGGTACCAATTCCACTATTCTTTCATCTCACATTGAGTGAAACGACATACATCCGCAACTTTGGGAAAACGTAACTTGGTATTGTTTATCTCATTTCCTACTCACTTCTACTCGAGTCTTGTGATGGATAGGCAAGGCATTTCACCTTCGGTCTACAACAACAACGACAAGTTCGATGCCAAGAACAACAACTTCGATGCCAAGATGCAACCTCAAATGGACGAGATCAAAGCCCTCATCATGTCCTACAAGTGATCTTCCTCATCTTCGAGAAGATGCTCAAGAGCACATGCTTCCGAGCTAGCATCTCCGGCAAGATCACATCGGCATCAACACCATCACCAACAAGAACGTGAAGGTCAAGAGCTCAACAACAACAACCGCTCAAGGACTTCACCATTTCCCTTGGCATCTCCGCCAAGCGACTTCAAGGCATCTTCACCTATGGACATATGGCATCTTCGCCAACAAGCACCTCAAGACTACGCTCAAGAGAAGCAACCCAAGCTCAAGTCCGCGACTTCCACGAGCTACTACGACCTCGACGTCAATCACGTGATTCCTTTCTATGGGAATCAAGAACCCGAGGAGTATATCGAGTGGGAGCGCCTAATGGACGACTACCTCACGCTACATAAAGTTCCTCCCGAAGATCAAGTGAAGTGCGCCTCAAGAAACTTCCACGACTATGCCTCGACATGGTGGCTTCACACACCTTCGGAGGGCTACGACATGAGTTGGCCCAAGACGAAGGGAGCTTTGCGGCGAGAGTTCGTGCCTCCAACCTACACGGAACAACTTCGACGCCAATTGGAGAACACCATCCAAGGATCCAAGTCCATCGACAAGTACTTCAAGGAGATGAAGAATGCCTTGCGATGAGCCGGCGTGGACGACCCCATTTCGATGAAGTTCCACTTCATGATGGGATTGAACAACGACATCTCCAAGACTATCTTCCTCAAGAACTACAAGTCCTTCGACGACAACTACATTGGTGCTCTCAAGGCGGAACAAGAACTCATGAAAGCAAAGGCTTCTCGACCCCAAGCACACTTCTCGAAGACCAAGCTCCCACACGACGAGCATGAGGCTAGTACCACCACGATGTCCAAGCCCGACGAGCTCCAAGACGATGCTCCCAAGTTCGACTTCGCCGCCATCCCTCTTTGTGGCATTGATGATGCCGAGTCTACTTCGACTCCTTTTTTAAGACGGTGCGGCAATGTGTACGACTACGGAGAACCTCAAGGACCAAGCTTCGGAGGCAAGCGAAAAGGTGGGAGCAAGGATGATGCTTCCATCTTTGGAGGCAAGATTTATGATGTGCCATCTTCGGCCTTCATCCAGGGCGACGATGACGCGATGATCGACCATGGGATTTTCCCTTCATTCATGGAGGAGAGCTATGATGTGCCATCTTCGGCCTTCATCCACGGCGACGACTACGAGATGGTTGAGCATGGGATTTTCCCTTCGACCACGACGACGTATGATGACTTGAGTGATTTTAGCCACCATATTGATAGTGAGAGGGACTTCACCACTAGCCCCATATATGATGAGTTGCCCCAATTCCCATGTGAGGAGAGCCACAACCCCAACCACTTGAGTGAGATGAGTGACTCCACCATACGTGAGATTGAGTGCACCTATTTTGAGGGAGTGCGTGAACCACCACATAGAGAGAGTGAGATAGTTGATAGGTCTCATGAGGCCATTTGCATTTCTAACAACTTGACCTCTGCCTCTATTGTGTCTTCTCATTTGGTGCTAGGTCCCATATATGATGACGCGCCGATTCGCGATGACTTCGTCCTCCCTTTGGACAAGACGATGGCCATGGTGGAATATGATGCACCCCCCACATGGTTCCATCAAGATGAAGATGACCACCATTTGGTCTTTCACACCTCGCCTACACCACTTGCGTGGAATGAACAAGGTAACATAGGTGAAGGTGATGCTCTAGTCCCACTAGTGGACATTCTTGACATTGATTGCTTGCATGATGTTGATCCCCCAATTGCCATGCTTCATGCTAGTATGATTTCCCCATGTGATGATTTACCCATTTATGATGAGTATGATGATTGCCATGTGGAGTCTATTAGTTGTGATGCCATGTTACATAGGATTTCTTGTGACAATTCTTTAGGTCACATCATGTTTGACAATCCGCTTGACTTGTCATATGCTATGCATGAGATTAATCATATGTCAAATTTGCAATCTCATCGTAGTGACTATGAACCATTAAAATGAACCCAATTTGCACAAATGGCATAGATGACAAGCCCATGCTTATTGGCATTTGTTTTTCTTGTGATGACATTGATATTATCCCTTTGCATCATTTATCTAATATGCCATGCCATGACCACCTAGCTTCGGATATGCATTGTTTTGGATGTTGTCCATTTTCTCCATATGATGTTTCCGATATTGCTCATGAGGAGACCCCCATAGTTTCCTCATACATGTTAGGAGATTTTGATTCATCCTATCCATTGCATGATCCCAATACTCATGTGCACAATATGCTCCCCATGAATGAAAATGATATTGATGTGCCATATATTTGTATGCTCAATTTGCATCCCCATCGTGTTATACATAACAACTATTCTTTCATGATGGATGATGTGTTTATCTACCATGCGCATACGTTCTTTGTTTTGTTGTGTGCATGTGTAGGATACTTGGACTTTGTGTTGACTTCCACGTCACGTGATTTGACCATTCGAGCTCTTGAGAGCGAACCACTTTCTACCACGACGATTCTACATCGCACTCGCTTGTGCTTCGGCATTGTGAGGGACACACAAGGACATGCTTTCAAGGTGATATCCTTCTCTTTTGAGAACACCCAAACAATGAGCACGGATATTGCGGATCATACTACTTGTGTTGCTTGCACCATGAGACTTATTGTTCATCTTCGATGACTTGATTGCACACATGTTAGAGATCTTGCTTCAACTTATCATTTTCACTGTTCCATGCATCATGATATATATGCCTTGTGTGTTGCATCCAATTCTTGGATTACTTGCTCATATCATATGTTTGGTTGCAACAATGTCACTTCTTCACATATGCAATGTCCCATTGCTTTTCACATGATTGACTTGATTGCCTCACACATGATGAACAATTGCTCTTTCTCTTGTGTCGAGTGCCATACTATCTTCACTACACCCTATGCACGTTATGCTCGGATTGTCTTGCACTTGACCCATGTGTTTAGACACTTCATTTTATTTGGTGTTGTGAATGATTCTTATGCCTACCATAGACCTTTCATTGAGCAATTTGTGAATGCTTGCTTTGAGCTTGAGGTAGATGCTTATACTCTTGTCACACATATTTGCATCTCTACCTCACATTTACATGCTTGTTTCCATGATGTCCTTCATTGTGCTCAATTTATGTGCTTACATGCCATGACACAATCCCTTGTCACACCTTATGTTATGCTTGATGACGACACTTGTTTGGTGCATCACCTCTTGAATGCTTGGTTTTGCACTAACGCTAACCAGATTTATTTTTCCAAGTGTTTGTTGTCCTTGCTCATTTTGAAGGAATCACTAGACGGTGCGACATTGGAGAGTGCCCGCTTCAAGCTTGAAGATGATGACTACTTGGTGAACGTCCACTTCTACGCGGCGAAGCCATCTATTTCCCATGGTGATTTGGTTTTCGATCCGAGGTCAGATTTTCCCAAGGGGGAGGGGATGATGCGGAGCATCCTACGGACATCACCATGTCAAGAGTCCATTTGACAAGTGACACGTGCGACATCTACTTCACACACATAAAGGTGAATCATCTCCTTTACACGTGTTCACTTGATCCTTCGAGGATGGTATACTACTTGACACCCCTCTCATGTGCATGCATAGGTATTGTCGAAACGCTACGAACGTCGAGGAGGAGTGCAAGCGCCAAGGAACACCTACACCATCCGCGAGGGAAGCATGGAAGAGAAGACGGAAGAAGCGGATCAGCCAAGTCCGGGATGAGCGGTACTACCGCCCACACCAAGCGGTACTACCGCCCGATGTCCAGTACTACTGCCCCGCCTGTGTGCGCAGCCGTGGGCCTTTGGCCATGTATCCCTTTACCGCTTACCCCTTCGTGGCTTAGACTATAAATAGACCACCTCCACCTCCTTTCTAGGGATAGCTAAGAAGAGACACAAATCATAGAGCTTAGCTCATGTACCTCCCCTTGTGGGATTCCTCTTGAGAGAGAAGACTCCATTGGAGTACAAGACCTCCATTGGAGAAGATCCCTAGGGATGCAAGCCCCCCTTTGGGGGAAGGATCTACCTAGATCATCAAGCCCTCACCTCCTTCATAGGATTTGGGATGAACTCTACTATGTATCTTGTTTCCCTTTGATTGTTCATGTACCTTGTGGATCTTGTGTGTTTGTTGGTCTAGTGGATGTTTGATTGGACTTGTTCTTGTGTGTTCCACTTGTTTTCCCTCCTTGTGTTCATCTTGTTCTTGGGGATTCCCCCTCCAATTCGTGAAAGATCTCTCCATAGGGTTCCACCCTACAACAGGATAGCTCCAGCTGGGAGGCTACATCGCGGTAGCGGCGCAGTCCCCGACATAGTGTAGTGCGTGTGGCGTCCCTGTTGGGTGTGCGTGGAACACCCACCACACGCTTTGCCGCCCCTGCCCTTCGACAGCTGTTGCCGGCCACCGTTGGCGCCACACCATCGTCGAAAGCCAGGGCCATCGCCCGGTCCGCTGCCACGATCGGAAGGTGGGAGGTGGCCGTCGTGGGCGCCACGCCACTGCCGGCCACCATGGCCATCACCCGCTCTGCCACCGCGGCCCAAAGGCGGGAGGTGGTGCTCGTGGCCACCACCCCATGGTCGGCCGCCGTGGCCGCCAGCCCACCGTCGACCGCCGGGATCATCACCCGCTCTGCCACCGCTGCCCAAAGGAGGGAGGCGGAGGTGGAGGCCCGCACGTGCCTCATTGACCTTGTGCGCTACATCGAGTTCCTCCAGGAGGAGGAGGAGCGCCTTGTCGAGCATGCAAAGAGCCTTACTGCCGCCGTGGCCGCAGCACACACCGACGCAGAGGTGAGGAATCAGGAGATCTACAAGCAGTTGGACCGCTTCGAGGGGGGTCTTCTGGAGCGGCAGAGGGTGTTTGAGGTGAGCGTCGCTGAAGGTGCAGCAGCGGTAGGCACCGTATTGTAGTTGTCCAGCTCGTCGGTAGGCTCCTCCTCCTCTTCCTCTTACTGAGCGTGCTCGGCAGAGGAGAGGCTGCTGGAAGTAGTACAAAGCCCCTCCGTAGTAGTAGTATTTAGGGGCTATTTTGTTCAGTTCATCTGACTATAGATGTGGTGGAACTGTACAACGTACTTAAAATTAGCTAGTATATATAGTTGAACTAGCTATTTCAGTACGTGGTTGGCAACAATTGGGGAAAATTTTGGTCGGTTCAGCTGTCGAGTTAAACTGTTTTTATAAATTAAGAACGTCTGCTTAATCTATGACTGAAATCTATGCTTAATTACTAAATTTTAGTTGCAAAAATTAGATAGTGCTAGTGATTTTTAGCTGTATATTTTGACAAATCACAATCTTACAAGGATTGACAAATGGCAATGTTACTGGCTCAACAAATGTCAATCTTTCCAGTTTGACAAATGGCAATATACCCAATATGTCAATCTTACCAAATTGTCTGTACGTGGTTGCACACAGGTCATCCGAAAAAACCATTTGCGTTGAAGGGAGATACAAATCCTGCTTGCCAGATTTTCTCTTGGCTTAGCGCCGAAGTCTCGCTTTGCATACCATATTCAATCTGAACCGTTTGCGTTGAAGAGATGCTCAAATCCCGCATGGTTAATTTTCCCTTGGCTTACTGCGGAAGACCATTGCTCTCACTTTGCATACAGGTGTTCATTCTAAAACGTTTGCGATACTGCACAAATCCTGCTCGGCACATTTTCCCTTGGCTTACTAGGGAAGCTGTCGGTTTACGTCACTACAAAAAAAAAGACACATCCGTGACATTTTGGGTTGAACGAATTTTTTTTTCTGTCATACTTATGATACTTCTATGACAATTGTGACAAAACCCGGTATCATCATAGATGTGGTGGGGTCCTACTTCTATGACAAAAAATCATGACAGAAAATGGGCTTTTCGTCCTGGGCGGGCCGGAGACGCAGCCGCATGACATTCTTTGGGCCGTCCATGATGGAAAAAACCGTGGTAGAAGCGAGGGCGAGGAAAATTTCGGGGAGTTCCCGGTTATGGTGGGTGGTCGGGGCCGAGCGATGCGCGTTTCTCTCGTACACGCACGCTGCGGTGCGAGGCGTTCACTCTAACTGAACCCGAGCGAGGCGTTGGGCTCTAACTGAACCCGAGCGATTGCATTGCAGGCTACGCGTTACTGAACACGAGCGATCGATCGATGGCTGTTAACTGAACCCGATCGAGCAATTCCTCCTCTACTGCTGCTAACTGAAGCCGATCGATGCAGCCTCTGGATGAGCACTGAGCGTTGCTGGGGGGGGGGGGGGGGGTTGGATGAACAGTTCCTGGTGGGGGTGGATGAACAGGACCCTGCGGCGTTGCCTCTGGATGAACAGGACCCAGATCGATCGAGCCGGTTGGGGCTGGATGAACAGGAGCCCGTGGAGGGCAGGATGAACAGGACCACCCCGCGGAGGGTAGGATGAATAGTAGATCATGGAGGGCTGGATGAACAGTAGCCCGTGGAGAGGGCTGGTTGAACAGTAGCCGGTGGAGTAGCGCATGGTGGAGGCTGGATGAACAGGAGCCCGTGGATGAACAGTCGCAGGTGGAGGCTGGAGGAGGTCGACGGTGGATGAGCGATGGCCCGTGGAGGCTGGAGGGGGTCGACGGTGGAGATGAACAGTATCCCATGGAGTCCCGTTTTGCGGTACGCCACACCCCTCCCGATGAACAGGACACCCGTTTCAACCGTAGTGCTCCAACACAAGTCTGTTTCCTCCGTTTTGCGGTACGCTAGACCCCTCCCGATCAACAGGACCCTTGTTTCGACCGTAGGAGGTCCGTTTCCTCCCTTTTGCGGTACGACAGACCCCTCCCGATGAACATGATCCTGTTTTGAACGTGGCCGGTCGAACACAAGGCCGTTTCCTCCGTTCTGCGGTATGCCAGGCCTCGTTTCCATCGGCTGTTCCACCCAAGCCCTCCCGATGAACACGACGATGCATTCCGTTCCGACCCTGCCGGTTGGCTCCCCATGAACACGATGACGACATTGTTTCTCCGTTCCACCCAGCCATTTAAACGAGCCCTGGCCGTACGTATGCACGAGTAGGCCTTCGAGACCCTGCACGTATGTATGTACGTGGCCGTATTTTCTTTCTTGCACACTGGCCGTTGTACGTATGTACATGCTACGTGCGCGCCTCTACTACGACACGTGTGCGCGTCTACATCGACTAGTATATACATACACGTTCGCAACCAGAATGACAATGCTACGTACGCTTCGACCAGGTGGGTCCCGACTGCCAGGCACTTCCTTGCGTGCGAAGATGTAGCTGGTGGGTCCCAGCAGTCAGGGGGGCGAATCGTTTTTTTTGCCCCGATGCACTTCCTTGCGTGCGAAGATGTAGCTGGTAGGTCCCAGCAGTCAGGGGGAATCATTTTTTTCGTGAAATACAGTTGCCCGTCTGGTGGGTCCCTGCTGTCAGGTGGAGGAATAATTATTTTGCGCATAATAAGGAGGCACTTCCTTGCGGCCGCCGTGGACCCAGCTGTCAGCCTTCCCACGTACATTACTCTTCCGATGGAAGTTGTTCCTTGACCACATTGACCATGCCGCGCCGAGAGCACCAGGGCGGTGGACGATGGCGAGGCCTAGGAAGGGGACGACACAGAGCTGGGGAAGACGTGGCAGTGGAAGCCCGCGCGGAGAGGAGTACGAGGGTTCACTGGTTCGGCTGCGGTGTGAGGCTGCCGTCGCCGCAGGGCCTGGCCAGCGGTGGGAATAGTAGGGGGAGGTGAGGCCTCCGCGACAGCATAGCCGGCCACGGGAGGAAGGAGCATGCGGCACGACCGGCGCTGCTTTGATCGGCTGGAGCAACAAGACCAGAGGTTGAAGAAGCACTAGGGCCGTTGGATGGACATCATACGGTCACTGGAGCTAGAATCGTTCATATTGACTAAGTTGACAAAGCACTCCGTCCCCATCAACTTAGTAGGCCCACAGGTCAGCTTCCGAAACGGTGCGCCCAGATGTCAGGGGGAGGAACCATTTTTTGGGCGGGTGAAGCTAGAATATCCGAGATTGAAGAAGAATCACGGCATCCATTGGATGGACATCCAACGACCACTGCTGCTAGAACCGTGTGTTGACTATAAGTTGACAAAGCCTTGCATACGCGTCAACTTGTTTTTTGAGGGGACGCGTCAACTTAGTAAGGCCACAAGTGTGTGACAGAGAACTTATAGCCCATTTGTGATTTGTAAGAATGTGCAGCCAATTTTTTAATTCTAATGGAATTTACTACAGCCCATTTACAGTTTGTTAAAAGTACAGCCCATTTCAACCAACCGTTCAAAACAGAACTCAATAAAATTTCCCACATTTTGATGGGATTCGAAATATTTTTATCCCGAAATTTCTAGTCAGATTAAATACAATTTCAATATAAATTTATATTACGTAAAAATCCAAAAAAATATTGCGCACACAACGATTAATGAAATTAAAATTTTCAATATCCAAAATAATATTTTATAAAGTAATTACGTGTTTGGTGCATTTTTTATAGTTACTGCCCAGTTTTTATAACTACATCCCATTTATTATTTCTTAAAGCTCATTTTCTTGTTAAGCCTAATGCATCCCTCCTAGGAAAGATTTGCAGCCCAGCGGGGCGGAGAATGACAACTTGACCTTGCCTGGGTATTCCTAAAAAAAGTATAGCTGGGCTAGCCATTTTCAGCTTGAAAAAAATTTATATCTGGGCTGGATATCTGGCCTGGGCTAGACGGGCCACAGCCCGCCCAATTAATAGCTACAGCGATGTTTTCGTTGTTTTTCAGAGGAGAAAAATTAATATTTGGGCTAAACATCGCTCAAGAAAAACTCTGCAGTGCTCACACCTCAAAAACACAAATACTGCTCGAGCAGCTTGGTCCCAGCTGTTGGCCGCTTCTTGTGCAATTCTCTCATTTATTGACTACATAGGTTCACAATGGTGTGGGACCGTGATGTCAGGAAACCAGGAGGAAGCAAAAAAAATTATAGTTTTATATACTAATAAGGAGGCACTTGCTGTCATCCTCTCCAAGTAAAGTCATCTCCTCATCCTTATGTCCGTTGACCATGTTGACAACGCGAGATGGCGGCGCCACGGCGAGCGCAACAACTCAAAGGACGACGGAGAGGGCCTCGTGGTCCCTATGGATGGTCTGATACAGTGCCCACTGCTCATTCGGGAAGCCCGGATCATAGGGCCACATGTCTGCGACGGCATTGTCGTTCGCTTGTTCACTGGTGCTCATTGAGGAGATGGAGGTTAAAGCACAGGTCCTCCAGCGCTGGTAGCTTTTCCGCCATTAGGGCGCCGAAGTGCGGCCACACCTGCTCTATGGTGAACACAGCATGAACCGGCTTTGACAGTGGCGCTGGCTCCTGGTCGGAAGCTACGTCCATCGTCTAATTGTCGTCGCTCAGCTCGGCGAGGTAGCTGGCGAGTAGCATGTCCGCTTGGACCGACCGCTAAGCACGCAGTCCGACCGCCTCGCCCACCCAGATCGCCTCCCTCGCCAGCGCTTCCGCTCAAACGGTCAGCGCCGCCCGCCCCGCTTCCCGGTGCATGTGATTGCTCCGCCTTCAAACGACACAAGTGCCGTCCGTCCTTCTGTCGCCCACATTAATGATACGCGGTTGCTGAGGCGGCTACTCCGGCGCCACACGTCCGTCCCTCTGCCACCCACCATTGCTATATAAACAACTGCACCGGCCATAGCCGCAGTCATCCGCATCCGTTCCTATTCCCCTGTCCACACCACTACTTCCCACCATGGCTTCCTCGCGCTCCAGCGCTCTTCGGGACGGGCTGATGACGGACCACGAGGAGATGGCAGCCATTGCTGCCGATTGGCTGGCCGGCAGGCAGCCGGAGGACGACGACGTCCCAATGGAGAACATCGTAGTCGACGATCCGGCGCCAACCCCCTCCTCCACGCCATCCTCACCAGTGCATTGCACCATGACCATCGGCGAGGCCCATGCCCAATATATGGACACGGTGAGGCAGAAGCGTGAGGAGCAGTTCCGGGAGGCGCAGGCCGACACCGCCTACGACCACCATCTCCTCCAGGAGCACCTGCAGGCGGAGGAGCAGATCGCCGCGGAGCAGGAGGTGGTGCTCGACTCGTACCGCTCCGTCCGCGAGGGCCGCCTCGAGCGTTGGCGGTACCGCATGCGGGTGTCGGAGGTGGCGGCCGCCTACAAAGAGGGCGATGAAGCGGCCGAGGCGCTGTTTGGCGAGACCGAGGACGAGGCAAAGGACAATGCCTGCTCCGACGAGTCCCCCGCTCTGCTGGCGTCGATGAGGCCCTGCTCCGCCAAGGCCCCGCGGCGCCAACAACAAGGCAGAGGACACCGCCGGCTCCGCCGAGGCCCCACCCTCCCGGCAACGAGGGGGAGGATTTCCCCTCGCTTCGCCGAGGCGCCGCCCGCCGGCAACGAGATAGAGGACATCGCCGGCTCCGCTGAGGCCCCGCCCCGCTGCCAACAAGGTCGCGCCACACAGAAAATGAGGAAGAGTAGAACACGGTAGGTCGCCATCGCTCGGGTCCAAGTAAGGCCACCACTGCTATCCTCCGGTTGCTGGCACTGAGTTGTACATCATGGAGCAATTCTATGATTACAAGCTAATTGAATAGCATTCCGTGGTTGAGCAAGCACATGAGATACAGTCATTTGCTAGAGAACTTGAGCACTTCAGTTGTATGCTACCGGACAATGTGCAAAGTAAAAAGGAATAGAAGGAGTACAAAGAGTTTGAGCAGCCTTTTAGCGTTCCTATACATTGCAATCACAACGATTCACATGTCATAGAGAACATTCAAAACAATCGATGATTATGCATCTCAGCGATTCACATGTCAGAGCCAATATTTACTTCACAACTAAAGAATAAAGAAAAATTGGATCGACGCTGCTGACTGCAAAGGGCGTCCCATTCGAAAATATCAAACGCATGTCTTCTTGCTAAAATTAATGAGCAAAATTTAACAAGGTTTTCCCATTCCAAAATATCAAATGCCTACGATTGTGGAATGGGCAGGGTTTGCCATCAGTTCGGACATTGACATGGCACCTCGTGCTAAATAAACCAGCTATTCTTTTTGTGTAGTTCCACCAAAATAAACCAAATTCGCGCGTAGCTTGTATGATTTCCCCCTTATATGTTGCAATGCCTTGAACTTATCGGCACCTCCTTTCTTGTGGTGGAAATGAATGATTCAATGTATTCATGAACATTTTGTGCAGTTCCCATTGAAATCAAGCTCAGCACCCCTGTTTGCACAAATACAAAAAAGTGATTAGTATAAAGCAAACTGTACTATGAATTGACAGTTTAAACAGGCACCTACATGGTCCATTAGAGCACACTTTTACAAAAATGGAACTCACCGGAAAGAATCCTAGAACAACATTGTACTCGCGCATCACAGCAAGAAAATGGAGATTTGTCAGTCCTTCTGAGCTGAAGTTAGTTTGGTCTTGTGGGGGGTAATGTAACCATCCTTCAACTGCTCCTTCTGATGAGAAGATAGACATGGCTTCTTCATCCTAGCATAATCGGAACTAGTCACTTCACGTACTCCATATTCTTGTTCAGAGGAGGATGATCCTGTTGTGCAAAGACAAGAGGATAACTAAATGCTAGCATCCCTGTTTTCTCGAAAAAAGGAAAGGAAATGTTTAAAACAGCATAGATGAAGCACTTCTCAAGGACAATACCACTTTTTGATGACAGCATCTAAACAGTAGCACAACACCAATAGAGATGACAAAGCTCAATCATATGGATGAAATCAGTGGGCGAGTACCAACCTTTGTCAGGAGACTTATTGTGTAGAGCATATAGATGAAGCACTTCTCTGGAACCATCTGTTGCTATCTACTGTGGTGGCCATGCTTACTATATACTCCTCGATTAGATTAATGTTTCCAGCATCTTCTTGTGCATCCACTAAAATATATGGTATCTTCAAAGAAGATCCCTGTTTGCACAAGTAGAGATAATTACGTATTACATTAAGAGTGGCATCAAATCAGTGACAAAACAATTGCTCGTTCCAGCCATAGCAATAAATTAAGATGCAAAACTATATCATTACTTGTGTCATCACAGCCCAAAGGCTTCAATACAGCACCAGGAGTTGATTTTTGTTTTTCTTCCGCTTGTTCTTCCCCTTCATCACTTGGTTCAATAATAGATAAGCTTCGCCTTCAATGTAAGGTTTGGCATGTCAATTAGGTTGCATAAGTATATCACTATACAATGACATTAATTTTCTGATGAAAGTGGCAAAATACAGGCCAACAGTTGTGAAATACCCTTATCTTACCTCAATGGGATATTACGGTGCACATGCAGATTGGAAGTCTTGTCTCCATTTGTGCAGTTCTCTAAAATCAAGCAACATTATCGTACAAGTAGCACAACATATGAAAGCACATTGCAGAATCATGTGAAAGAAGGCTAGTACTGACCTCTCATGACGCGGAATTCAAACAACTCACAAGAAGAAGATCCAAACCAAATTTGCCAACACGGATCGGAAGTAAGATCTCCTCTTGTGCAGTTCCACTAAGATCAAGCAATCAAGCAACATTGTCGGTGTGACATTTTGGTTGAACTGCACAAAACACTCTTAAAACAGAAGTGTTTTGTGAAAAGGCAACAAAAGGTCACAATGGCAACGAGGTGAAGTAGATAAGCCTGTTTACAGAGGTGCAAAGGAAACAACTAGTGGTCAATAATGGTGGATGACACAGAAGCCAACAAAAAGATGCATCTACCTTATCTAAATGGGAAAGAAAGCAAGACAGTAGCATTTCTCAAACGGTGGCATTGATTAATATTAACAGAGAGATTATATTAACAATAAAATTCGTTAAACATGTAATTTGCTTTTAACTGTGGCATTGCATCAATTTTCTAGCGGCATTATTAGAGGGCGTTTGTTTACAGGGACATTATGGTGGAGGGACTAAAAAACTCCGTGTCAGTCCTATCTAAACCAAACATGAGGGACTTTTAGGGACTAAAAGTGGGCATTTGGGACTAAAGAAAGAAGACCCCGAGGGAGTCTTTTTGGGACTTTTTCCAACAGTTGCCCCTGCCACACATCGCACCTTGTCTCTATTAGTTCACTACTAGGGGTAACATGGTCTTTTAGCATGTCATTTAATAACCTCTAGTCCATGTTTATTCCCTGGAACCAAGCAGGTAGGGACTAGGGAGTTTTTAACCAAACATGGCCTTAGATTAACAATAGCTAAATAGTTGCACGGGACAGTGGATGCACCAGCACCATGTCCATCTACCGATGTACTGGGGTGATGCACAGTCTGTTGCAACAAAGAACAAACAACCAAGGAGCATATTTGTGTTGGTCCCAGTTTTGTTATCTTTAGACACCTTTCCCTATGTGGTAAAGAAATCTAGTCTGCTCAAACTCTACTGACCTTGTCCCCAAAACAAAAGATCAGTTTGTTACAGATGTGCGTATTGCGTTTGTCATTGTTTTCCCTTTTCAACCAACGTAGGTGCTGGATAGCCAGTCTGTACTAGTACTTTCCCCACTTCCTTTCCTCTGTGAACCATGTCCTAGATTTATGCTATACAACTTTCCCCACTACTTTCCCCCATTCCTGTCCTCATTGAACCACGTCTTAGATTCATGCGATACAACTTTCCCCACTACTTTCCCCCTTCCTTTCCTTTTTGAACCACGTCCTAGATTCATGCTATACAACTTTTCCCACTACTTCCCCATTCCTTTCCTCTTTGAACCACATCCTAGATTCATGGTATACAACTTTCCCCACTACTTTCCTGTTTGATCCAACACCTAGATTCGAGTGCAGAAGCGGAAAAAGCTCACATGCAGCTAGAGCAATGCATGTGGAATAAGTAAATTATACCTTAAGGTTCTTGGGGTGTGGTTCGGTGGGCGACCGGAGGCCGTTTGACCCACACTATGTACGGCGGCGAAGGAGAAGGGGCCAGAGGCCCTCCCGTGCCGCCGCTGGGTGAAAGTGAACAGCTGCGCCGGCAGTGGATTCCCTCCCTGGCCGACGGCGACAGCGTTAAGCCTCCTTCCCTTCCCTGCAGACGGCTCTTTGACCATTAGTGAGGGGAGAGAGAGAGGCCAGCGAAGTCTTGTTTAGATCTAGAGAGGGTGAGAGAGTGTGAAGAGAGCAACTACAAGCAGAACAACAATGAGGGGAGAGAGAGAGGCCAACGAAGTCTTGTTTAGATCTGGAGAGGGTGAGAGAGTGTGAAGAGAGCAACTTCTGGCTGAGGCTCCAGCATGTATATATATACTGGAGAGAGTGTGAAGAGTGCAAACCCTAGAAAACAAGCGCCAAGGCTGCAGCTTATACATGATGAGGTGATTATACGGTCACTAAGAGATCGTATAGCTCCGTATCCATCCATTTTGACCAGTCAAAGAATCCTCCTGGCACGAATTATGCTCAAGTGTAGTTATCGAACGCGAGACCTCAAGTTTGATGAGCGAACAGGCTAACCAGCTACACAACCCTCCCGTTATGTTCAACGAGAGGAAAATAACCTTGTATACATTCCTGCATTAGTGTGACAAGCATGCCGTGTTTTTTGTGTGTGGGAGTCATTGGGATTTAAATCATAATCGTGTCATGTGGCTTTGGTGGTAAGACTATCCACAGTGGTGCAGAAATAATGTAGCCTTAGTCATCTTACCTCTCTCCACGTAGTACGTTGGGTCCCACCAGTCAGAGGGTGAAACAAACAAATTAATAAGAAAAATTAAAAGCACGAGCGGTGTATCTTACCTCACACATCTCGCTACTGCTCGGGAACGCTATCCAATTTATCCCTCTGTTTGCTCACGTACTATTTTAAGTGAATCCTTATTATAACATGCACACAATTTTGGGCACTTGCATTCGACCTAAGTCAGTGTGCCACCATATCTCGTATGACTCCCTCCGTCTAGGTGTAATAAGTCACGTTAGAAGGTGCAGCGGGACCAAGGTGCAAGCAGATTGGAGGATAAGGAGAAACTTGACCGGTCATTCCTCCAATCAAAGCCCTGATTTCTGTCTCTAAACGCCACAATTAATCCAAACAACTAAGAGATGCCTCTTCTCTTCTTGTACGTACTCCATTTGTATCTCACTTCCCGTGGCTTCGCACTCGCACGATTTTCCTATTCTATGAACCTATGTGTGCGCGTGCGTGTGCGTGTGTTTAACAGCATGTGTGTGTTAGAGAGAGTGACAAATCGACCTACTCCTACAGAGAGATGGTGTGTAGTGTACGATTTTAGTCGCGAGAGTCAGTGCATCCTCTCATTTCCGGGCGTCCGGTAGGGACAGGTGGAAAGCTGCCACGCCCGCTCCTGACCAACCTGGCCCACCCAAAGCCCCTCCATCGCCCGCGTGCGCTTCCCACCCGAAACGGTCAGCGACGCTCCAAAGAATCGGTGCCGCATTCATGCCCGGGCAGAGCGGACGCGACCTCTCACTGGCGCCTGCGTTGAAGGGAGAAGCGGATTCAAGAGTGATGGTTGCTTCGTCCGTCCAACTTACCGCTGGGTCTATGTGATTTGACGGCTCATTGGTCATTATTATTGAGGTGGTAGGACTGCTGGATGTCCGACGCTTTCGGCGAAAGGAGGTACTACTAGATTACATTTTTCTCCATTCTTACAGTGGAGGAGTGCAAGAGCAGTTAAAACACGCAGGCTCAGTGATTAGATGTCCCACCTCACACTATCACCATATTTTCTGGACACCGTACGACGCCTAACTCTTTACAGAGTACTACTTGTATAGTACGTACTGTAAGTTATCGGCGAGATAGTACAATGCTATGAAGCTTCCAGCTTCTGTTACATGTATCTTGCGTCCAAGGTTGCCCGTTGCAACATTTCATCAAGGAATTCCTTTCATCAAATACAAAGGATACTAACATGCATGCTATTGCATCTCAATGATTGACATATCATAGCAAATATGTACTCCCTCTGTTCCAAAATAAGTGTCTCAACTTTATGCTACATACGGAACAAAATGAGTGAATCTACACTCTAAAATACGTCTATATACATCAGTGTTCGGAGTATGTAGTAGTAGTTCATATTGAAATCTACTAAAGGACATATATATTCCAAACAATATGATAATCTCTCTAACCAAGGTAGTAGGGACGAGGAGTAAACGGAGGGAATAGTAAAATTTTCTCCTCGTCCTAGGAGCCACCGCGCGCGTGGGTGAGGGAGCGGGCGTAAGGCGTATAGTACTACTACTCCTCATGCAGTCCCTAGCCATTGAAACAGAGACAACTAAAGAACAAAACAATCCATGTAGTCCCTAGCCCTTGAACCGTAAACCCTAACGAGGCTTTAATTTGCTGGCAACATCGGCGCTTCCTAAGAAATGAAGTTTGCAACCCTTTGACCATCGGATCATTTTGTGCAGTTTCACCAAAATCGAGATGAGCATCCCTGTGGCAAAGAAATTGAAGAAGCGTGATTAGAATAAGATTACTGGGACTAGTTGATGAGACATAAACTCATCGCAAATATAGTACGTAGAAGCCAGTAGAGGTATGTGCGGGGCAAAGAAGTAGAGAAATATCCACATGGAGTGATGTGGGCAGCTGGAGCAGTGGTGCAAGCCGGCTGTAAAGGGAGTTGTACATGAGGGATGTCGGGACGTAGCTCAACCTAGAGGAGTGCAGCGGGAGGAGGAAACTACCCACGCCGCGCAAAGGAGCAATGGACGAAGGCAACCTCACCGGCTTTGTGGAGAGAGAATGGCGGGGACCCCTGATCGAGGCGTGCCGATAGTGGGTTTTCATTTGTTGGCGACAGCGACCACATCTACACTAAGCATCCACCTTCCCCGTGGACGTGATCCGCCGGGATGTTAGAGATGTGGCCACAGTGGTTTTGTGCGAGAGTGTGAAAACTGAAGAGAGCAACCCCAAAGAAGCAACCGTGTAGGCTCGTCCTGCCTATGTATATAGTGGAGCGGTTTCCTTTTCTCTCCATATGAACCTATTTATATTGCGTACGTGCCACTGAAAAAAAAACTTTATTTATAAATGACGCGGCACCTACTACTCGTTCTCCTATAAACCTTGCGCTTGGCATCTCCAAATTATTAACCTTGTGATTGGCTCTTCGCCTCTTCGGGAAGTCGAGCAATAATGGTACTGCAGTATATATCATTCTGGCTATATGAGACCGAATGAATTGCTGCACGTCCACCACATGGTGAGGGTCGAGGGGCGAGGGAGAGTGCGTACTATTACGTCCGTTTCAATATGGACTACATATGGAGCAAAATGAGTGAATCTACACTCTAAAATACGTCTATATACATCAGTGTTTGGAGTATGTGCTAGTAGTTCATATTTAAATCTACTAAAGGACATATATTCCCAACAATATGATAATCTCTATAACCAAGGTAGTAGGGACGAGGAGTAAATGGAGGGAGTACTAGTAAAAATTTCTCCTCGTCCTGCGAGCCACCGCGCGCGTTGGCGAGGGAGTGGGCGTAAGGCGTAGTAAGGAAGCTTCACCTCATCCTGCGAGCCACCGCGCCCATGGGCGGGGAAGATGGCGTACTAAGCAAACTTCTCCTCGTTTTGCGAGTTGACGGGACACATCGAAAGTACTCCAGTGTATAGAGCCTTGCCTCTAAGGTAGGCCCCACATGGTTTGCCTCTTTTTTAACATAACGCGTCAAGTCGCAATTTGTTTGTTCACCCGTGGTAGACGATCCTCCCTCCATCTAGTGGACAACCAGTACACGTGTCAAGTTACCACGTGGGCTGCCTTTTCATACAGAAATGAGCTCCACCGTGTACCCGCGCGGGTGTGGTTGGGAAAGAAACGGGAGTACGTGCGTCGTGCGTGCACCTCTTCTCTTCGTGCACGTCCCCCACCTACATGGGTGTGTGTGAGAGATAAAAACCTAGACAAATGGCTTGTGCGTTCGTGAGTGTTTTTTGTTTTTTTGGGGGGGGGGGGGTTGATTTCGTGAATGTACTTGTGGGAATATGTGTCGATGACATCTCAAATAAAATTTTGCATGCAATGTGTGTGAAATGGTGGCCTATCCATATAATATATAGAGGGTCGGGCGATCCACGAGAAGAGAGGGAGGGGTCATAGATATCGATAGAGTCGAAGAGAGGATCAAGTGGGTGGGTGCGAGATCGATGAAGAGAGCCATCGAAATTGTGTGTGTGTGCAAGTCAAAGATATAGGGCGACTGACCTAGCTACCGGAACATCAGAGGGCACAGGTCAAGTTTGTGTGTGGCAGGGAGACATGACTAGAGCGCTTGATGTATCGGTGTGTGTGTGTGTGTGTGTGTGTGTGTGTGTGTGTGTGTGCGAGGGGGTGGGGGGAGGGGTAAGAAGATGCCTAACTATAGAGGTAGAACGACTCGTATATGTGTTGAGAAGGAGAGACCCAGCTATGTCTTGAGGGAGATCGGTCGACATCCATACATACCTGAAGGATAGGAAATAGGATGGGACAGAGAGAGAGAGAGAGGAGAGAGAGAGGGAGGGAGAGGGGTAGAGTGATAGATGGGTGATGGAGTTGCTTCTCGAAGATGGTGGGAGAGGCCTACTAGACAAACTGAGGGTGGAACTGCAATATTATCAATAAGAGTGGGGATGTGTTTCTGTGTGTGCCTGTGCGTGATAGATCTGTCAGGACACATCCATGGATGATGAAGAACCATGTGTTTGGTAAGCAAACCTAACTTGATCGGTAGATCAATTGTTGTTTGTCGGAGGAAGGGAGAGACATAACTAATGAGGTAGATCGATCGACGCGTGAAAAAAAATGAGGTATAAGGACCTAGCTAGCTATATGTATAGCGGGAGATCGGTCTGTGTACTTCCATTTGTTAGAGGCAAATAAGGCCCGACGAGACGGATAGACAGAGAGAATGGAGCTAGGAGGTGGTGTGAGAGGCCCAGCTACTAGCTAGATAGGAGGAGGAGTGTGCGGTTGTGAGATCGATGAAAAGAAGGTCGAGAGTTTACACGTGAGTGGGACCGCATGAGAGACACGAGGCAAGGACACATAAAGGAGGAGATTGAAGGTGCGTGTGTATGTTGTAGGCAGACATCGCTGGAGAGGTTTATCGATCGGTGTGTGTCGGAAAGGAGTTGTGGAGACTATGGGAGAACGACCTAAAGAAGAAAAAAAATGAATGTGCGCGATGGATAGAATGCTGAGGGAGGGGGAGGGCGAGGAGGGCGTGTGCATGCACGAGAGAAAGTAAGTGGTAGCTACAAAGGTTAGAGGATTGTGTGGGTGTAAGAGACTAACAAAGATCATAATTTGATATGAAAGTGAATTCATATATTTGAATAGGAGATCATAGTGTTTTAAACATATGCATGCATGAATATAGCGGTGTTACGCGTGTTGTGGTTTTGCACATGTTATACCGTAATGTGGTAATGCATGGCGTTTGCAACTCACAACTAAATGTCGAACAATCTAAACCATACTATACATCGAACAATCTCACACTTTATTTCAATTTGTGATAATGTGTGGCGTTTGCATCTACAACTAAATATCGAACAATCTAAACAATACTATATATCGAACATTCTCACATTTTATTTGAATTTGTGGTAATGTGTGGTGTTTGCAACTCACATCTAAATACTTGTAGGCGTAGGGGGCGGGGCACCATACATAATGTGATAAACACATTATACATATATGAGACATGGTTTAGTTTGTGAAAATCTAGATAGAGCTTGAAATGTACTATGATTTGAAATCAACATAAAGTGGATTAAAAAAATCGAGTTCGAGTTCATATAGTACACATAGTTCATATGTAACTCGAGACTAATCATGTGGTGTGCTGCGAAGATAATACACAAACGATGGTTTAACTTGACAATAATGACGATTGTAGAACTTACTAAAACACATAAAAGAATTCAAACGCTTTGACTTCACAACAATCATTATTGTAGATCTTATTCAAATAGAGAAACGAATTCAAATTTAGTTCATATTGAAGCGGTAGTATATATGTTTGGAATGCACTAAAACATTCATTTGAGTACTAGGTTGCATGCATTATACACGTAGCAAAATATTTTAATTGAACATAACATGAATTCAAAGTTTTGAATGACATTTGTAGTGTGAATTGATTTGGTACAGTACACGTTAGGCATGTCCGGATATTTCAACCCGCGCCTTGTTAGCCCAAAATATTTAAGATATATCTTTGCCTCGTTGTGCTCCGACAACTCCCTCCATCTCAACCCGCACCTTGCTATTCCAAAATTACAACGCGCGCGAAACTCCCACCTCTTGTGAAATCCCGACGCGAAATGCCTATGATACCCTTGAACCGAAAGAACCGCCTCAAATCGGTGGGGGTACTTTCGTAACTTAGCCCACATTTCGGACAAGCGCGTCCCTAAGCCATCGTTCCCCACTCCCATTCCATCCGCCCACCCATTCGTACACCGAGGCCAGGAAAACCCGCGAAGCCCCACACCCTCCTCTGTCCGCCACCCAGCCGGAGCCTCTTCCCCGACGATGTCATCCACAGCAACACCTCGACGTCCCTCATCCACCGTACCGAATGAGGATCCGTCGTCGATCTGGTCGTCCCGCCGGTTCAGCCACCCTGTCCTCCACCTCCAAGGAGCTGCCCCGATGTTCCCCTCGTCTTTCGCGCCACCTTCATTCCCACACCACCGTCTTCACCTACACCAATGGAAGAACATCAGCATCACCGTTTCCTCGGATGAAGCTGCGGCCTAATCGGCGCCACCAAAGAGGTTGTACACTAATTACCGCATTTTCTTCTTGATTCGATCTCACGGTGCTGCCGGCGCTCGGTCCCGTGCCGACACGGCGCGGCTCCATCCACCGCGGCATCGCTAGCCACTTCCTCCACGGCGGCGCTCCCTCGGCGGTGACGTCCACATCAGTAGGAGCTGCTGCTACTTTAGCTCTCGCTCGCGCTACTGCTCTGCTCTTGCTCTCGGTCCCCTGCCTGGTCTGCTCTTGCTCTTGCTCGCGTTGTTGCTCTCGCTCTTGCTCTTGATTTCTATGCTGCTCCGATTTAGCTACACTTCAGTCGACTGAGTCGACTTTTGGGTCAGTCGATTTTCAGGGGGTGGGGGGGGGGGCTTGCCAGAGTTAAGGAAGAACCAGCCGCAGCGGGGAGGGGGGCTCGCCTAAGAAGTACCCCACAATCTATCTTAGGGTTCAGGGTGGGGGCGGTGGTCGCCGGCGGTGGTGGGGCGGTGGCGTGGGGATCGCCGGAGAAAAAGCTCGGCACGGGGGGGCCTAGAGGGATGGCCGGGGCGGTGGCGGACCGGCGGTGGGGAGTGTTTTCGGTAGGCGGCGACTGTTTGGCCGGTGGTGGCTGGCGGCTCAGTGGGGTGGAGGTTGAAGATGAACTGCAGCCCCTTGATTTCGTATCCAACGGCTGCAAAATCGACTGACCAGAGATGAAAAAGTCAGTCGACTGACGTGTAGCCTCACCTCTAGTGCATTCAGTTTCGATAGTAAAATTCAGTTTCGATAGCAAAATTCAGTTTCCACAGTTAAGTTCAATTTCGACAGTTAAATTCAGTTTCGACAGTTAAGTTCAGAGATGAGCGGCTGATGTATACATCTAGCACTTTGTGGTTATGTATTTTACGTCATCTATTGGAGATGCTATTTGAATTCCACTCAGGTTAACATTGTCTCTCTTGTCCTGCTTTAGCCTTGGCGTCGTACAACTCACCGGAGCTGCTCCAACAGCGAAACACTCCATCACAAATGGAGGCGTACCTCGGGCTCCATCTCCGCACGCCTAAGATCTTCTTCCTCCTCCGACAGCCAAGTCACCGGAGCATCCTCACCGGCCAACCCAATCAATACCGAGATCGACATGGCTTCACCAAAGAGGTTGTACACTTCTTGTGGTTTGATTTAATCTGACCATACTTCTTTGCATCATGTGATCTTCCAATTCTTGTGAACCAAACACCCAGATTGGAAGAAATCCTGTGTTTTTAAATTCTATTTTTTGCACGTGCATTCCTATCCTATTCCTGTCTATTTCCTATCCGTGCATTGTTAGAATCCTCAAATTCAAACAAGCCCTTACACAATTACTTCTGTTACAGATATGTGTCAAAGAGAAAACCTTGTGTGGTTTGTCCTGCTCCTGTGGTGCTGTGTTCCACCCCAGCTCAGCTGCTCCATCGACGGAAGGGTTCACCACAGCAGGGATCCCCTCTCCAACTGTCTTTCACCACCTCAGATCTTCTTCCCCGCGGCCGGTAGCCACGACAACTGCATTACCATCATCAACTGAGCAGATGACCTTGAGGACTACATGGGTCCGCAAGAGAGGTCGCACTCTTCCGTGTCTGCTTACGTTATGCATCGCTTAATATGATGACATGCTACTTTATCGTCGTGTTCACCTATTAGACTCCGACTCAGGTCCAAACTTATGAAACTTGAGTTTTTAAATGGTTGTGGGGTACATATTGGGGCAACAATCAGTACTATCTGTCTACTATCTGGTTAATCTCGGGTGTCTACTATGAGTTTCATGTTGGGTGCAAACATACATTAAAGGAGCCATTATCCGTATTTTTAACTAAAGCTATTATCACCGCTATCATTGGTTTTGGGTCTATCCATAGTTTGCTACCATCACTCTGGATTTGTGCATGCACTCCTTACATAATCTCACTATGTTTTATTCCTATGCATGTCAGTTATTGTACATAATGGAACTGAACATGTAGAGAAAAAGAGACGAGCCTTGTGTGGCAATAAAATTTCATGCAGACGTCGCTCCATGGTGGGCGCAAAGGCAGCCTCCCTCCACCCATTTTGGATCATAATCAAGAGGACGATAACTGTTCCGAGGGGGATTCAGAAGCAGAAGACCACTCCTATTTACCCCATGAGGTCTTCGCTCTAACTTGACATGCTGATGTTGGTTATATCATGCATATGGTGCCTTGCACTGCTTACTTTATACATCAAATATGTCAACTGCTTAGTTTAGACATGCTTTGTGTGAATGCCATCTGTTTAGTTTATTCATCGTTTATGTGAACTATGCAGTGCCATCTTGTTTAGCCAGGCATTATATATGTGAATTTTGCAATGCCATCCTGCTTAGCCAGTCATCTTATATGTGAATTATATCAGGCCATCCTTTTTTTCCGTTACGTATTACATTTGTCAACAATGTTAGTACATTCAACTACTCTTCGTGTGCATCAGCCATTTGACACGGTGATGGAAAATTCTGGAGTGAAAACAAGGTCTTCAGAGCAGACTATGCTATCTGACGAAGCGCATATCTTGATGTTTACGGATAGCTCCTTAGAGGAGGATTCAGAGACAGATGACCAGTCCTATCCCCCCCCCCCCCGAGGTGCATGCGCTAACTTGGTAGGGTTATGTTGCTCATATCGTGTGTATGGTATCTTGCATTGCTATGTCATTTGCTTAGTTTAGACATGATTTGTGTGAATGCCATCTGTTTAGTGTCTAATTACCATATATGTGAATTATGCAATGCCATCTTTTTGCAAGACATTATATATGTGAATTATGCAATGCTATCTTGTTTCAAGACATTATATATGTGAATTATGCAATGCCATGTTGTTTAGCCAAGCGTCATATATGTGAATTATATCATGCCATCCTTTTTTTGTATTTCTCATTGCTTTTGTTGACAATGTTTGTATATTCAACTGCTCTTCCTGCATCAGCCATTTGAATTGGTGATGGAGAAATCTAGAGTGAAAAAAGGTCTTGAGAGCGGAACAATGCTACCGGTGAAGCAGATATGTTGTTGGTTACAGATAGCTCTTGAGAGGAGGATCTGAGGCGATGACCAAATTCCTATTATCCCCCTGAGGTGTATGCTCAAACTTGCCAGGGTTATATTATTCATATCATGCATATGTTGTATTGCAATTCTTAGTGTTTACATCATATACACGATGTTGAATGCCATCTCCTTAGTTGACACATCATATATGCGATTGCCCTCTGCTCACTTCCTTAGTATATAAATCATATATTTGAATTATATCATGCCATGATGTTTACATAGACAAAGATGTATCTGAATTATGGCATGCTAACCCATTTTCTAAAGACATAATATAGTTTTATCATCTCATCCTGTTCACATAGTCATCATATTTTGAATTATGTCATTCTATCCGTGAATTATATCATGCCACCATGTTTCCATCGATGGCATGTTTGTGATTTATGGCATGCCAACCACTTTAATAGACACATCGTATAGTTATATCATGTCATCCTGTTTACATAGTCATCATATTTTGAAGTATGTCATTCTATCCTGTTTAGTTAGCCATCATACATGTGAAATTGTGTCATGCTATCCTATTTAATTAGCCATCATATATTTCAAATTATGTCCTGCTATTCTGTTTGGTTAGACAACATAAATGTGAATTAGTACATGCCCCATTTTCTTCCCTACTATCCATTGCACCTGTCTATCTTACAATGTCTGTACATTCAATTACTTTTCTTGTTTATCAGCCATTTCAATTGGAGGGGGTGATGGCGATTCTGTGGAAGTAAAAACACGGTCTTCTAAAAGATCGTGCTACCTGTCGATGGAGATAGAACCACGGTTGTACTTGCCCAAGAACCAGCCCTACCACACATAACCAGGACTCACGCAGATTGTACCCCTACCCAGTTGGACAGAGAACCAGCTACACCCCTTCTAACCCCAACCCCAGCAGATAGTAACCTAGTTCCCGTTGACACAGCATCGTCTCCACCACAGAGCACCCAAACACGAGCAGTTAGTAAGGCAACTGCAGTGCCCAAAGCACGAGGACCACCACTCTGAACCCCAAGTCAACGCTTAAAGCGTAAGAAGAATTGTTCTCGTGTCAGGTTCCGTAGCTATGGTTCATACTACTTTGCTCTTGCATCACTGTATTTACTCATACCAACTAATTTCAAATTTAAAGGATGCAATTGAAACTCCAATGGCGCAGGTATGTTTTAAACCTGCTTTCTTTAACGTGTTTGCTGTTGTAACTTGCTCTATGTTGATTTCAGTTTCAATTGAATAAACAGTTATGTTCTCATGCCATGCACATTACAAGTGTTGTTATTGTGTAGTTTCCCACACTTATATTCTGTCTATGCCGCTTTGTCTTAAATAGATATGATTCGAATCGTATCTATCTTGATTTGGCAAGATAAACTAGAATGATATAGACCATACAAAGGACCATACTACATAGATATATGTTTGTTTCATGTTGTTAGCCCGTCCACCTTACTACCGAACTGGTTTACCAAAATGAGTTTCATATACTACATTGTAAACCTGTGATGTGTTTGTTTGTTTCTCCTTTAGAACGCGGATAAAATATTGGAGAAGAGTACCCGTTATGCAATGGTAAAGGAAGTAATGCAGATCAGGTTCAAGATAGTGAGACATCCCTGTTGTTCTCCAAGAAAGCTGATAAAAACTATATTGAAGACACCGAGACAACCCCAAAGTCATGTCTTGATGTAGTGTTCGAGTTACTGGCTACTACTGCTGGCACCAGCTCTTCGTACTCGCTGCCTGAATCAGTTTGGCTTCTTGAGCCTCAACTTCAAGTTGAAAGACATTGATCAGATGCTATGCGACAGGAAGCCGAAGGACTGAGGAAGTCCCTGCAGAATTCGGATGTATACTTTACGGTGCAATGACAAGTCTTTGGAGGATTTAAGCGCCAAACAAGAGAAAGTTAATAAGCTTGCTAAGCATCTTGCCAAAGATTATGGGTACCTGTGATATTGTTTCTTGAGCTCTTGAAGTGGTTTCAGTTCTGGACTTGTTTTGCTGCGGCGTTTATATGCTGCTTTGTTCCCTATATTTGCACTGGTGGCGAACTTTGATGCCCAGTGGATGTAATATGTGTAATCGCCGTGATAGCCTAGCGTAAGTTACTTACTTATTTATTTCAGGTGTCTTGTTTATTTGTTTTCTTGTAGTCAGTGCAGTTCTTTTTCCGCGGTTTGCTAGTGGCCGGAATAACCTATTTTTTAAAACTAGGCCACATTAACAATGGGCTACATATTTATTGTAGTTAACATGGGCCTCCAACGGGTCAGAGAAACAATGGGCCTTCTAAGGGTCAGAGACACAATGGGCCTTCTACGTATGTAGACACAATGAGCCTTCTATGTATGACACAATGGGCCTTCGTGGGTCAGATCATCAATGGGCCTTCTACGGGCCGTATGATCGATTGGCAAACATGGGCCAATAATGTACCACATTATGGCAGTAAATGTGCTAGAGTTGAAATCGTCCGTTCATGGGCCGACCATAATGGGCCGTCGTTAATAGGCCGTATTTGATGACGCTATGAAAACGGCCCAACGTATTAACGGGCCACAAACAGGCCGACTATAACCACGGGCTGTATTTGGCCCACAAGCTGAAAATGACAGTAACATGCCGAAAGTAAACGAATGCTGGAAATGAGCCCAAGAATAAATGGGCCCTAAGAAGGCCGAAAGATAACATGGGCTGGAAACGGCCCAACGGAATAATGGGTCGTTAATGGGTATAAAGTGATACACTGTTCATTATGGGCCAGTTTTACCACGGGCCGTTAATGGGCCGAGGGTTACTAAGGGCCTCATATGGGCCAAAAGACGTCATGGGCCATACATGGCCCGGAAGTTAAAACAGGCTAGAATTATATTGGACGACCCAGATGACGCTACTGGGCCTAATTCGGATAGGCCGTAAACGGGCCCTGGGTTAGCGGGCTATAAATGGGCTATATGCGAACAGGCAGTTAACAGGCTTGCCGTGGGCCGGCCCGCCACCTTTTGACCAAGTCAAACGAGCCGACCTTTTCACAGGAATGGGCCTCTGTTTGGCCGCGCCACGTGTCGACGTATCATAGGCGCTTTGGGTCCAATGAGTGGATGACGTCTGTCCCAACGGTGAGCTGGCACGTGTTTCCTCCAGCCAATGATGATTTTACACATGGAAAATCCCCATTGGTCGGGGCTGTTAACGGGTTATCGGATCCAAAACCGGACTCGATAGCTTAACAGCGTTCCGTTACGGTGGATGCCACGTGTCGGTCACCCTTGACAAAAGCACTTCTATGACGCGCGATTTATCGTCGTGGAAGTGGACACTTCCGTGATGATAATTTTGGTAATGTCATGGAACACTTCTACGACAAAGACGGTATGACTATCTTGATTCTGTCATAAATTTGTCATGGATGTACATGCATGACAGAAAACGTGACCTACTGTGACAAACACGTATCATCACGGAAGTGTATTTTTTTGTAGTGCATATGGGTGTTCTATCTAAAATGTTTGCGATCAAGAGCTGCACAAATCCTGGTCGGCACATTTTCGCTAGGCTTCCTGGGGAAGTTGTGGGTTTGCATACGGGTGTTCTAACTAAACGCTTCCGATTAGTGTTTTATATTGAAAAACCGCATTAAACTACGGCTTGGGCGCCATTAATGGAGAGGATGCAAGCAAGGCGGTGCCCATGGAAGTCAAAGGGCTCGCTTCCCAGTGAGCCTGCGCGGCGTACAGCTTGCACGCTTCCCGGTGAGCCTGCACATTGGAGTACAACTAGCAGGCCTCCCGTTTAGTCAAGCACATTTCCGCACGGCACCTCCTAGCCATTAAAGGAGTGAGGCGTGGCGTGACGTGAATGGTTAACAGAATGCACACAATTTAAATTATACAAAACGCTTGAGATGTTACAGTGGCAGCTATTTGTTTAAAATTGCCTTTGCTGGCTGTTATTCGAGTTCTCCTTCTCTCAACATGGACACAAAAAATACCACAACATGTCGGGTGCCATTCCATGATAGCATGCCAAGTTTCATGAATTTCAGTCGGGTTTTGGATTTACTAGAATTTAAAAACAAAGTATCTCAATGTTTTGCCGGTAATCAAGAGTGACCTGGTGTGATACGGGGCTAACCCGGTGTAGGCCAATCTTTCACGATTGGAGTGGGCTCTCTTGAAGGACACGATGAACACGGGGAAGAACGGAGATAAATTACAAGGGGAAACACTCAAGAACAAGTCCAATCACACATCCACTAGACAATCAAACACACAAGATGCACAAGGTACATGAACAACAAAGGGAAATATACAAGGCAAAGTTCATTCCAATCCTTGGAGGAGTTGGGGTCTTGATGACATCCCGTAGGATCTTCTCACATGCTCACATGGAGGGCTTGAACTCCATGACAGTGGTAGTCTCTCTCTCTCAAGAGTAGAGGTAGGTAGGAGCAAAGCTCACATACAAATAAGCTATCACTTTGCTAACCCTAAAAATGGGGAGGAGGAGGTCTATTTATAGTCTAAGCCACGAAGGGGTAAGTGAGGAGGCGGAATGGGTACATGGGCCTCGGCCCGGGTCATGCACGCAGGCAAGGCCGGATGATACGGATGGGGGTCCGGATGATCCGGGCATCGGGGGTCCGGATGATCCGTACGGAGTCCCGGATGATCTGGCTTCAGGTGAAGCCTTCGGGTGTCTTCGGCGCAGTTATCTGGATGATCCGGGGGAGGGTCCGGATGATCCGGCTGAGCCCAGATGATCCGGATGGCTGTCCGGATGTCCGGCCTGGCTCCAGCAGCCGCTCCATCTTCTTTCTTTCGTCTTCTCTTCCACGCTTCCCCCGCGGACAGTGTAGTCGTTCCTTGGCGCTTGCACTCCTCCTCGTCGTTCGTGAGGTTTCGACAATACCTATGCATGCACACGTGAGAAGTGTCAAGTAGTATACCATCCTCGAAGGGGTCAAGTGAACACATGTAAAGGAGATGATTCCTTTATGTGTGTGAAGTAGATGTCGCACGTGTCACTTGCCAAACGGAATCTTGACATGGTGATGTCCGTAGGATGCTCCGCACCATCCCCTCCCCTTGGGAAAGATCCGACCTCGGATCGAAAACCAAATCACCATGGGAAAGAGATGGCGTCGCCGTGTAGGAGCTGTCGATCACCAAGTTCTCGCCATCTTGAAGCTCGAAATGGGCACTCTCCAATGTCACACCGTCTTGGGATTCCTTCAAAAGGAGCAAGGACAAAAAACACTTGGAAAAACAAATGTGGTTAGCATTAGTGCAAAACCAAGCATTCAAGCGGTGGTTCACCCAACAAGTGTCGTCATCATGCAAAGCATATGGCGTGACAAGGGATTGTGTCATGGCATGTAAGCATATGAATTGAGCACAATCAAGGACATCATGGAAACAAGTATGAAAATGGGAGGTAGAGATGCAAATATGTTTGACAATTGAACAAGCATCTACCTCAAGGTTATAGCAAGCATGCATAAAGCGCTCAACATAGGAAGCATTCACCACACCAAATTAAATGAAGTGTCTAAACACATGAGTCAAGTGCAAGACAATCCAAGCATAACGTGCATAGGGTGTAGTGAAAATAGTGTGGCACTCAACACAATAGAAAGAGCAATTGTTCAACATGTGTGAGGCAATCAAGACAATCATGTAGCAATCAATGGGACATGGCATATGTGAAGTGATGACATTGTTGCAACCAAACATTTGACAGGAACAAGTAATCCAAGAATTGGATGCAACACACAAGGTATATATGTCATGAGGCATGGAAAGGTGAAAATGACAAGTCAAAGCAAGATCTCTAACATGCGCGCAATCAAGTGGTCCAAGATGACCAAGAAGTCTAATGGAGGAAGCAACACAAGTAGTATGATCCATAATATCCATGCTCATGGTTTGGGGGTTCTCAAAAGAGAAGGATATCACCTTGAAAGCATGTCCTTGTGCGTTCTTCACAATGCCAAAACGCAAGCAAAAGCGGTGTAGAAGCGAGTCGTGGTAGAATGTATGAGGCTCGCTCTCAAGAGCTCGAATGGTCAACTCACGTGAAGTGGAAGTCAACACAAAGTCCAAGTATCCTACACATGAACAAAACAAAGCAAAGAACGTATGCGCATGGTAGATAAACACATCATCCATCATGATGGTTCTCTTCTCTTGCACATAACCATTAGAAGCAAACGTGCATGAATAATATGATGCAACAATGGCAATATTAATGGAACTAGGTATATGGTGCAAAGAGGTAAGACAAGCATGCGTCACAAGAAATATGTCAAAATCTCCAAATATATGCGAGATATGGGGGCAAACTCATTATCAAGACTAAAGGCATAGTTGCACTCAATACATGGCAAATCATCTAGCATGAGAGAGGCAACATATGGAGATATATGACAAGAAGCAATAACAATCATGTGCAAAGCATGTAGATGGTTGTCATCAACCGCATGAAAGTAGCAAGTATGGATCATCGGTGATGCAACATAAGCAAGCATAGTAATCAAGTCGAGCAAGCTAGTAGTGCGAAGATGCAACATACTAGAGGAAATCATGGCAATCATGTCATGTGAGCAAATAATATGCATATGCAATGCACATGACATATCGCAAGCACGAGCACCAAGCAAAACCATAGTATCATCATAGGCATGGGGCACAAAGCAAACATGGCAATAACAAGTGATATCTCCACCAAGCTTGAAAATACACATACATGTACTAGAATCAATCATCATGTGTGATGAAAAGCATGGGTCACAAATGCATGTCAAAGGCATAGGAATGAGCATATCATGCAAAGTGAACATGGCAAGATGGGCATATAATATGTAATGGACAATAACCCATAGCCAAGTGAGGGTGATGTAGAAGAAATGCGCGAAGCCTTTGCGCGAAGAGAGCGGTGGGAAGGACAATCCATGGGATCCAAAATCATCGTTGCTCTCTAGAGCTCGTTTTGTCAACTCATGGGATTGTGAGGTTGACAAGTAAGCATGGGTACCTACACAACAAATACATAAGCGAAAGAAATTGTGTGTGTGGTAAATGTACACATCATCCGTCATGATGTGTATGTGCACGTGTGAGTTAGCACAAGATAAGCATCGCTCAAAGAAATTTGATGCGTTGTATAAGAACATGTCATCCATCATGAAAGAATAGTTATTGTGTATGACATGATGGGGACACAAACTGAGCAAACAAGTATATGGCACATCAATAGCATGTTTATTCATGGGGAGCATATGGTGCACACAAGTATTGGGATCATGCAATGGATGGGATGGATCAAAATCTCCTAACATTTGTGAGGAAACTATGGGGGTCTCCTCATGAGCAATATCGGGAACATCATATGGAGAAAATGGACAACATCCAAAACAATGCATATCCGAAGCTAGTTGGTCATGGCATGGCATCTGAGATAAATGATGCAAAGGGAGCATATCAATATGATCAGAAGAAAAACAAATGCCAATAACCATGGGCTTGTCATCTATGCCATATGTGCAAATTGGGTTTATTTTAATTGCATAGGCATAGTCACTATGATGAGATTGCAAATATGACATATGGTTGATCTCATGCATAGCATATGACAAATCAAGAGGGTTGTCAAACATGATGTGACCTAGAGAATTGTCACAAGAAATCCTATGTAGCATGGCATCACAACTAATAGACTCCACATGAGAATCCTCATACTCATCGTAAATGAGCAAGAAATCATCACATGAGGAATTCGCACTAGCATGAAGCATGGTAATGGGTTGATCAACATCATGCAAGCAATCAATGCCAAGAATGTCCACTAGTGGGACTAGAGCGTCACCGTCACCTATGTTACCTTTGTCATTCCACTCATGTGGTGTAGGTGAGGTGGGTAAGACCAAATGGTGGTCAATATCATCATCTTGATGGAACCATGTGGGGGGTGCATCATATTCCACCATGGCCATCGTCTTGTCCAAAGGAAGGACGAAGTCGTCGAGTATCGACGTGTCATCATATATGGGACCAAGCACCAAATGAGAAGACACAATAGAGGTAGAGGTTAAGTCGTCAGAAATCATAGTGGCCTCACATGCCTATCAACTATCACTCTCTCTCTCTATGTGGTGGTTCACTCACTCCCTCAAAATAGGTCCACCCAAAGTCACATATGGTGGAGTCACTCATCTCACTCAAGTGGTGGGGGTTGTGGCTCTCCTCACATGGGAATTGGGGCAACACATCATATATGTGGCTAGTGGTGAAGTTACTCTCACTCTCAATATGGTGGCACAAGTCACTCAAGTCATCATACGTCGCCGTGGTCAAAGGGAAAATCACATGCTCAACCATCTCGTCACCGTCGCCGTGGATGAAGGCCGAAGATGGCACATCATCACTCTTGCCTCCTAAGATGGAAGCATCATCCTTGCTCGTCACCATGTCGCTCGCCTCCAAAGCTTGGTCCTTGAGGGTCTCCGTAGTCGTACTCGTCGCTGCACCATCTTGAAAAAGAGTCGAAGTAGACTTGGCATCATCAATGCCACAAAGAGGGATGGCGATGAAGTCGATCTTGGGAGCATCGTCTTGGAGCTCATCGGGCTTGGACATCTTGGTGGTGCTATCCTCATGCTCGCCTTCTTGGAGCTTGGTCTTCGAGAAGTGTGCTTGGGGTGGAGAAGCCTTGGCCTTCATGAGTTCTTGTTCCGCCTTGAGAGCACCAATGTAGTAGTCGTCGAGGGACTTGTAGTTCTCGAGGAAGATAGTCTTGGAGATGTCATTGTGCAATCCCATCATGAAGTGTAACTTCATCAAAATGGGGTCGTCCACGCCGGCTCGTCACAAGGCATTCTTCATCTCCTTGAAGTACTCATCGATGGACTTGGATCCTTGTATGGTGTTCTCCAATTGGCGTTGAAGTTGTTCCGTGTAGGTTGGAGGCACGAACTCTCGCCGCAAAGCTCTCTTCATCTTGGGCCAACTCATGTCATGGCTCGCCAAAGGTGTGTGAAGCCACCATGTCGAGGCGTAGTCGTGGAAGTTTCTTGTGGCGCACTTCACTTGATCTTCGGGAGGAACTTGATGTAGCTTGAGGTAGTCGTCCATTAGGCGCTCCCACTCGAGATACTCCTCGGGTTCTTGAGTCCCATAGAAAGGAATCTCGTGGTTGGTGTCGAGGTCGTAGTAGCTCGTGGAAGTCATGGACTTGAGCTTGGGAAGCTTCTCTTGAGCGTAGTCTTGAGGTGCTAGTTGGCGAAGATTATGTCCGTAGGAGAAGATTATGTCCATAGGCGAAGATGCCTTTAAGTCGCTTGGCAAAGATGCCAAGGGAGATGGTGAAGTTGTTGAGCGGTTGTTGGTGTTGAGCTATTGACCTTCACGTTCTTGGTGGTGATGGTGTCGATGCCGATGTGATCTTGCCGGAGATGGTAGCTCGGAAGCATGTGTATAGAGCGTCTTCTCGAAGATGAAGAAGATCTCTTGTAGGACTTGATGAGGGCTTTGATCTCCTCCATTTGAGCTTGTATCTTGGCGTCGTTGGAGTTGTTCTTGGCATCGAACTCGTTGTTGTTGTTGTAGACCGAAGGTGAAATGCCTTGCCTATCCATGACAAGACTCGAGTAGATGTGAGTAGGAAATGAGATAAACAATACCAAGTTACCTTTTCCCAAAGTTGAGGATGTATCCCGTTTCACTCAATGTGAGATGAAAGAATAGTGGAATTGGTACTGGACTTGTTCACTCACACCTATCAAGTAAAGCTTATGGAGTGGCTCGGTGAGGATAGTGGCACAAAAATTTGATGCAAAATGTTAGCAAGAGTCAATAACGTTGAAAGAGATTCACAAATTCGCAAGTGAAACAAGTAGACCAATAGCAAAGAATGGCACACGGAAACGCACACACGGATAGATAAATGGGGTCGTGCAACCAAGGAATGAGCACAAAATGTGAAATCTAGGGAAAACACTGGTGTTGCACAACTCAAGAGAGACGCTAGCACGATTGCTCAATAGGAAGATACGACACTTGTGCACAACCTATAAGATGCAAAGATATATCAACGCCTATCCCAAGTATGCTATTATGTATGGTTCCCGATGTTTCTCTCAAGATGATCGGATATTGTCGTGGTTTTGTCACGACAGATGTCCTAGAGCAAGGACTTAGTCGTGGAGCCATCGCGATGGGTTAGCTTAAAGGGGTTAAAGCGGACAAGGGACGCATAGAGTTTATACTGGTTCGGCCCCTTATGGTGAAGGTAAAAGCCTACGATCCAGTTGTTGTGGGATTGCTAGGGTTTCAATGACCAGGGAGTGAATACACTTTGCCTGGGTCTCGAGTTGTTCTTCATTGTCCTCAAACCGCCGTCGGGTCGTCCCCTTATATACATGGGTTAATGCCCGTCGGTTTACAGGGTCCCGAGGTCGGCTCATAAATGTGTCCGGCTCGGCCTCTGCTCTTTCTATCTTACAACACAAGTCTACATATCAATGTCGGTTTATCACTACAGGCCTTAATCCGCCTTTGGGCCCTGGGCCTTCTTAAAGCGCCATTATCTACTTCTTCATGGGCTTCAAGTATAATAACTCATTATGGGGATAACCCCGCTTCTCGTGGCCGGTTTACGCCCAGTAGTAATATCCCCAACATTAGACCCCAGATTGATTTGAACTGGTTCATGTCAATCTTTAATACTTAAGAAAAATTTCCTCTTCAACACATTCGCATAATCTTGTAAACCGTCGTGACGTCACCTTCCAGGACCATGCTAAACCGCCATGACGTCATCTGTTATTAAAAAATTGCACATAACCCACCTTCATTAATGAGCCTCCGACAATCGAGGCGACAGAGCTGTCACATATCCCATTTTTCGGGCTCCTCGATTCTCGCGCCTGCCACTTATCCATTCACCTTATAAATAAGGTCGAGGGGTTCTTTTCACTTTTCCGCCCTCGTGCCTCTTCGCATCGTCTTCTTCCTTGCGCCGACCAATCCTTCGAGCTCTGTCGCCGCCGTCGATCTTCGCATCTGCCTCAACAACGTCCGCTGCATCAATCTGATCGCAACAGAAAACCGCGGCGATCCTCCGTTGCTTCCTCAGCATCAGTAAGTTCCTTCTTTCCTCGCTCTAGATCCACCATTAGGGTTCAGTGCTCGTCAGAGTCTATTGCAGCTCCGTCGCCGTTCTTCCCTGTTCTTCTTAGTAGCATAAATGGCTATCTTGGATCTGATACTTCTTGTGCGTCCGTGGCCATGATCCCCTTTACCTTGTTGGAGCATCTCCTTTATATAAAAACTCATCTGAACTTGATGAACTTGTTCAAACACTTGAGATTAGGTCGGAATATTTTCTAGTTTTCTGTCATACCGCAGATCGGAAATTTATCACATCAATCTGCGAAACTTGTTTTTCCTTCACCTAAGTACTTTAGATCTGCACCTTTCATACCAATATAGGCGGTTTAGCCTTGAAAAAATGATAATCCGGTAGGTACCATTAGTCCCCTCTTAAACCGCCGATTCATTATCTTTGCACCTTCTCCATCGTAAGATTCCGGTTTAGCAATATCGTATTCCAGTTTAACCATATGCATACACCTTTGCTTTGAGTTGCATCACTTTATACGTGTTCAACATAAATCTTAAACCGGCAATAATTATATTTCAGCTTCCGTTGAAATGGCCAAACAAGTCTATGAATGAAACTGGGTTCCTTCCCGGGTCACCGAAGATCAGTTAAACAGATGTGTCGCAACGGGCGCTTTAGCCAAGAAAGATGTCATCCACTGGAGGGCCCCTGGTCCGGAAAATCCTCCTAAACCCAAGGATGGAGAAGTAGTCGTTTTTGTTGACCATCTGGGTCAAGGCTTTAGTCCTCCTGGTTCCAAATTCTTCCGAGATGTGCTTGCCAGCTTTCAGCTTCACCCTCAGGACATCGGTCCAAACTCTATGTCCAACATCTGCCACTTCCAAGTCTTTTGTGATGCTTATCTTCAAGAGGAGCCAACAATTGAATTGTTTAGAGATTTCTTCCACTTAAACCATCGCACAGAGTTCACAGATGGACCCAATACTGAACTCGGCGGAATGGCGGTTCAAAAAAGGAAGGAAGTCACTTTCCCTCATGCCAAGCTTCACAGTCACCCCAAGGAGTGGAACCAGACTTGGTGTTATTGCAAAGATACATCTCCAACTGATGAAAACCCTTTGCCGGGTTACCGCCCTCACTGTCTTAGCAATACACATCCCTTTCCTCAGAGGTTAACTGCAAAGGAAAGGGCCATCTATGCCCCACAACTGTCAAAACTTAGAGCCTTTATGGCGAACGGTTTAACAGGTGTTGACTTTGCTCGTTGCTGGATCAGCTGGAGCATTCTACCCTTAAGCCGGCGCCCCGGTTTGATGTGTGAATACACAGGGAGTTTGACCGACCCTCAACGACATATTAATATTCAACTGACAGAGGCTGAAGTTACTGAGGCTGTCAAGAAAATGTTGAATGAACCGGAGGCTGTTTGCGGCCATACCAGACTAAGTCCGTTCTGCACCTCCAACAAACCGCCAGCTGTAAGAATCATATAACCTATTTGTCTTAAGTTGCTTCTTTCAAAATATTCTCTGAAAGTCTTGTCCATTTTTGACAGGGTGATGATCCGTTCTGGAATAGAAAACCACAAGATAAACCGGCCAAGCCACTTCGCCCAAAGACCAAGGTTGTTAAAAAACCTGCCAAGAAAAGGACCACTGCGTCTTTCGAGCCAAATGCTGATGCCGATGCAGCTAATACGGACTCAAAGGTAGAACTTGACTCTCTTAGTTCATTTTTCATACACCTCATTGACAATAACTATTATCAGGACGATGCTGAAGGCAGTCAAGCTGATGACGTAGAGGTAATCATTCTTTCCTCCGATTCAGATCCTCTGCCAACATCAAAAATTCGTCGAGCAAACCCGAAAGTGAAATTTTCTCACCCCCTTGCTTACTTGGATCCAAACTTTCTTTTGAAGACACAGCAACACGAAGTTCGCTGCACAACCCGGCACCGTGGCTAGGTAGTTACCTCCACCGGTTTACCGAACACTCCGGTTCGAAAACGCCGATCAGAGGTCTCTTATACTCTTGACACTTCTTCCCCCAAAGCGGGTTGTTTCCGACAGCCTCTTAATCTGTCTGATTTGAATTATTAGGGAACACCTCACTCATCTTCTGGCGAGTCAACAACTACACAACTTCCTGCCCTCAAGACAGTTCCTGGGTGAGTTGTGCCTTAAATTGACTCTTAATACCTTATATTCACCCAATGTATTGACCTTTTATATTTGTTCTTTTCAGTGCCAAGCCTCGACCCAGCAAGAAGGCTAGGCTAAATAAACTGGACGATGGTAATGTGGATATTGAACCAGAGAAAATTTCAGATCTGGAGGGAACCAATGCTGATGTTATTCATGACGATCCACCACCTCAAGATTATGACTTCATTGTTGAACAAGTAGAAGTGGACACCAGAGGCCATACCGAGAAACCGACAAGACCGGCCCAAACTGATGATAAACCGGCAAGTCCAGTGAAAACTGCTGATAAACCGTCGACTCCAGTAAAGGCTGCTCATGACAAAGAAGATGACATCATGATTACTAGCGTTGGCCACACCACTCCTAGCAATCCAGTCGATTTATCTAAACATAGCGCCAAGGACGAGTTTTCTCCTATCAGCAAAGGCAAATGGAACGCCGACTTGTCAAGCTATGCCCATCTCAATGCTCAAGACATTCACTCTGGCTTCTTGAACCGTCTGTACACCAGCCGGGACTATGAAGCCGGTTTGGTAAACTTGATGAAAGAGCGATACGAGGTACCTAATGCTCAACTCTGCATAACTGTTTCTCTTTTAAATTCCAAATATCAACTCCAGTAGCCCCCAAGTGACGGTTTATGATATCAATCCAAACCGGGACTTTAATATCTCTTTAAAATGAACCGGTATTTTAGAATTGCAATATTGTATCGTTCACTGATGTAGCCCCCAAGGGTCAGTTTAATCTTATCAGTATTTTGAGCAAACATACATTAGCCCCCATGTGCCAAGAGTAATACTTGTATGGTTCTTGGGACTTGTAGAAATTTTCGAGAACAAGCAAATGTGCATTAGCCCCCAAGTGCCAAGAGTAATATTTGTATTGTGCTTGGGACTTGTAGAAATTTCCGAGAACAAGCAAATATGCATTAGCCCCCAAGTATCAGGTGCATAACTCGTTATGTGGTTGGTACTTAAAATGTATACCGTCAACTCATAATATATCTGTTTCTTATAGGCTGAGCTAACCAAAAAGGAATCTCAAACCGCCGATCTGCAAGAAAATATGAAGTCCCAGCAGGCCGAAACTTCCAAGGCAAAAGACGAGCTGACTAGCGCTTTAGCTGCTATGGAAAAGCTAAAGGAGAGTTTCAACAAGGAGCGGGCGGATTGGAACACAGAAAAATCCGCTTTGCAGAAAAGAGCCGAGGACGCAGAAGCAGCTCTTAAACCGGTGGTAGATGAGCTGGCTGGTGTAAAGCGGCAGGTACATGCTATGACTGCTGCTGTGTTCGGTAAGCCTCCCATTTTAAACTTCTCATCATGTCATATTATTCATTGCCGATTTACTGATGTTTGGAACAATACAGGAACTCGCATTAGCCATCTGGGCTCTGATGTACAGAAGAAGCTGAAAGCTGCCTATACTCTTAGAGAGCAGTTATATACCACCGCACAACGGATTATCTGCACCGCTTCTCACAACAAACCGCACCCAACTTTAATCAAGGAGACCTTAGAAAGGTTGTTAATGCTGCCTGACCGGGTAGAAGAATTGAAGAAATCTTCTGCAATGGCTGGTGCTCTGACCGTGCTGACCCAGGCAAAAGCATGGGTGACCGATCTTGATCCGGAAGATGTCAGCAAAGGCTATCCGAGCTTGAAAGAAGATGGATCAGAATTTGGTAATGAGGACCTCCGAGCCATAAACCGGGAAGTACGTCCGCTGGCTTGCCAATTAGCTGAAGAAGCCGATCTTTCACATTATCAGGCCAGTGAAAGGATCGAGAAGAGGTGTCTAGAGGGGGGTGATTAGACACTAAGTACCAAAAGTTGCAGTTTTTAATTTCTTTAAGTTGAGGTGGAGTTTTGGCACAAGTTTAACAAACACAATACATATCAAGCAAACATGCAAAGAGTATATGAGCAGCGGAAAGTAAAGCATGCAACTTGCAAGAATGTAAAGGGAAGGGTTTGGAGAATTCAAACGCAATTGGAGACACGGATGTTTTTGTCGTGGTTCCGATAGGTGGTGCTATCGTACATCCACGTTGATGGAGACTTCAACCCACGAAGGGTAACGGGTGCGCGAGTCCATGGAGGGCTCCACCCACGAAGGGTCCACGAAGAAGCAACCTTGTCTATTCCATCATGGCCATCGCCCACGAAGGACTTGCCTCACTAGCGGTAGATATCCACGAAGTAGGCGATATCCTTGCCCTTACAAACTCCTTGGTTCAACTCCACAATCTTGTCGGAGGCTCCCAAGTGACACCTAGCCAATCCAGGAGACACCACTCTCCAAGAAGTAACAAATCATGTGTTAATGATTAACTCCTTGCTCTTGTGCTTCAAATGATAGTCTCCCCAACACTCAACTCTCTCTCTCTCTCTCAGGATTTGGATTTGGTGGAAAGAATATTTGAGTGGAAAGCAACTTGGGGAAGGCTAGAGATCAAGATTCATATGGTGGGAATGGAATATCTTGGCCTCAACACATGAGTAGGTGGTTCTTTCTCAGAAAGTGTGTATTGGAAGTGTAGATATGTTCTAATGGCTCTCTCCACGAATGAAGAGCGGGTGGAGGGGTATATATAGCCTCCACACAAAATCTAACCGTTACACACAATTTACCAATCTCGGTGAGACCGAATTGAGAAACTCGGTCGGACCGATTTAGTAAACCTAGTGACCGTTAGGATTTTCGGTGGGACTGAGATGCAACTCGGTAGGACCGATATGGTTAGGGTTAGGGCATAACGTAATATCGGTGAGACCGATTACACAAACTTGGTGGGACCGATTTTGGTAATAAGCTAACCAGAGAGTTGGTCAGGAAAACTTGGTGAGACTGATTACACAAACTCGGTGGGGCCGATTTTGGTAATAAGCTGACCAGAGAGTTTGCATTGTAATCTCGGTAGTACCGATTGCTCAATCTCGGTGAGACCGATATTGGTAATGGACATACACATAGAGATTACAATCCCATCTCGGTGAGACCGAGATCCCTATCGGTGAAACCGATTTGCCTAGGGTTTGTGGCAGTGGCTATGACATCTGAACTCGGTGGCGCCGGATAGAAGGAATAGGTGGGGCCGAGTTTGACTTTTGGTTTAGGTCATATGTGGATGTGGGAAGGTAGTTGAGGGTTTTGGAGCATATCACTAAGCACTTTGATCAAGCAAGCCATTAAGCAACACCTCATCCCCTCTTGATAGTATTGGCTTCTCCTATAGACTCAATGTGATCTTGGATCACTAAAATAGAAAATGTAGAGTCTTGTACTTGAAGCTTGAGCCAATCCTTTGTCCTTAGCATCTTGAAGGGGTTCCACATCCTTTAGTCCATGCCACTTAATTTGTTGAACTTGTCTGAAACATACTAGGTAAAAGTATTAGTCCAACAAGAGATATGTTGTCATTAATTATCAAAATCACCCAGGGAGCACTTGTGCTTTCAATCTCCCCCTTTTTGGTAATTGATGGCAACATACATCAAAGCTTTAGATAAAGATATAGAGAATAGCAAGTAAAGATTTGGAAAGACATGTAACAAACATAGTCTCCCCCTACATGTATGAATTTATGTGAATATGGAATATAGAAGCATGTGAGAGCATAACCATGACAGAGTAGACAATGTGTTACATGTATCTTGGCTATATGCATCAGAGAAAAGGATGTGAATATGGGAAATGTACCTTCATGCCCATGAGTCCTTCTTGCAAACAGTATATACATTAGCAAGAATTTCTCATACACATGACTATGATGCATATACTTAACTTGTGGTCTTGAGTTGGCTAGGATGAGATGAGCCTGCGTAAACAAGGTTAGATAACACAGATGCACCCACTAGCTAGAGCAAACAAAAGAAATCACAAGAGTACTAGGACTGGGATGACATGTAGAGTGAGTACTGAGTACCACAATAGATATTGTCATGTCCCCAAAAAGAAAGATATGCAATAAATTCAAGGATTTTCTTTCCCTTGGAAGTCTTGCTCCCCCTGAATCTAGCATGGGATACTGGGAGAAGATAGGGAACAGAAAATCAGAGCTCAAAGAAACAAATGAACAGAGCTAATGCAAATAAGCACATATGAACATGTCTTTCCCCCAAGAAGACATGTAGCATCTCTCCTCTTGAACATCAAGCATCTGGGATCCTTGAAGATTACTCTTTCATGGAGTATTCACTCCCCCTAGAGATCTCTCCCCCTAGAGATATGATTAGGCTTTGATATGATTAGGCTTTGATGACATCAATTTCCAAGAAGGGTCTTCTAGAATTTGTTGTGAATGGGTTCGGTTCTTGAATCACAGTACAAAGCATTAAGGTAAATGTGATGCTTGTAGAGGACAAGATTCATTGAGTGGAGCTGGATCAAGAATGAGGCAGAAATAAGTGGCAAGTTGTTTTTCCTGTAGTGAAATCGGTGTCATCGAGTTGGATGCTTCGGTTGCACCAAAAAACTTCGGCTAGACCGGAAATATGAAACCGGTGGAACCGAGTTCATCACAGAGAAAAACACTTGTCACCTCAGCTCACTAGACAAATGAGATCTCACAATGATTTGCAAGAAATTTACTGAAAGATTTGCAATGAATTGGATGCAGAAAATGCAGAACATAAAGTAAAGAGAATAAACTAAAAGATCTAGATGAAGTTGAAAGGGGAAACAAATATGCATGAGACAAATGCAAAAGCACATAAAAGAACACAAGAGAACTTCATCTAGAGTTGGGCGGTGACAAAGTCACCTATGTTAGAGTATATTGACTTAGGAGTCAAGTGAGATCACTTGATCATAGGTCATACTCATCGTTGAAGCTCAAAATGGGGTTACCATTTTTCGTTTAAGCATCTTGATGTATTCACATCTTGTCGAGTTGCTTTGACTCATGACTTGGAGTACAGCTTCTCTAAGGTGGAATAACATACCTTGGATTGTGGTGTTGGTCGTGATCATGTAGTTGAACTTGTGTGGGTTGCTCAAGGTTGATGTAGCTCATCAAGAGTTGGGAGCACCACTTGGAGTTTGAGTACATCTACCTACATGGGTTAGTTTTTGCAAGGAAGAGCACTTGTGTATCCAACATGACAATTATGAAACTCAACATAGAATTTGTCAAAGGATATGTTTGAATGGTTTCGAGCTTCCTTGTCTTCAACCATCATTGTGTAGAGACTTGGTGATGTAGAGATTGCTCAAGATGTGAGTGAGTTGCAATCTCATAGAATTAGATTCATCCAAGTACCTACAAGGGTTAGATAACATGCAAGATGCAAATTTTTCCAAGACATAAGATAATCATCATAGGAGAAATATCAAGGATTAGTCATAAGCTCAAGTCTTGCATGTATCCAATGGAGTTCCTACTCCAAGTTTGAAGCATCAATGATGTTCAATTCACCTCTTAACCTGCAAAACACTTTCTCATCAAGTGGTTTAGTGAATATATCCGCTAATTGCTTATCGGTGCGAACATGCTTATGGTTTATGTCACCCTTAGCAACGTGATCTCGAATGAAATGATGACGAACTTCAATATGCTTAGTTCGAGAGTGTTGCACGGGATTGTGAGCAATCTTGATAGCACTTTCATTGTCACAAAGGAATGGAACATGTTTCACATATATCCCATAATCTTTAAGAGTTTGGGTCATCCAAAGTAATTGAGCACAACATGAACCAGCGGCAATGTATTCCGCTTCGGCGGTGGATAAGGATACCGAGTTTTGTTTCTTGGAGGACCAAGACACAAGAGATCTACCAAGGAATTGACAGCACCAAGTGGACTTTCTATCAACCGTGTCACCGCCATAGTCCGACTCGGAGTAGCCAACAAGATCAAAGGAAGCCCTCTTTGGATACCAAATGCCAAAATTTGGTGTATGAATTAAGTATCTCACTATCCTCTTCACGGCCTTAAGATGACATTCCTTAGGAGCAGCTTGATATCGTGCACACATGCACACACTTAGCATGATATCGGGACGTGAAACACATAGATATAATAATGAACCAATCATAGAGCGATAAACCTTTTAATCAACCGGTTCACCATCTTTGGTCAAATCAAGATGTCCACTAGTAGGCATGGGTGTAGTCATACCTTTGCATTCTTGCATATTGAACTTCTTAAATAAGTCCTTGGTGTACTTTGTTTGAGAGACAAAGGTACCTTCCTTAGTTTGCTTGATTTGCAAACCAAGAAAGAATTTGAGTTCACTCATCATAGACATCTCAAACTTCTCCGACATTAGCTTCCCAAACTTTTCACTAAAATGAGGGTTAATTGATCCAAATATAATATCATCGACATAAATTTGGCATACAAATTGTTCTCCATTAACCCTTTTTGTAAAAAGAGTAGAATCTATTTTCCCAATTTCAAAGCCTTTTTCAATAAGGAACTTGGTCAAGCATTTATACCATGCTCTAGGAGCTTGTTTAAGACCATAAAGGGCTTTGTGAAGTTTGTAGACATGATTAGGTTTCTTAGGATTGACAAAGCCGGGAGGTTGTTTGACATAAACTTCCTCCTCAATTTCGCAATTTAGAAAAGCACTTTTAATGTCCATTTGGTAAAAAGTGATATCATGGTGATTAGCATAAGCAAGTAAGATGCGAATGGACTCAAGTCTAGCAACGGGAGCATATATCTCACCATAGTCCATACCTTCGACTTGTGTGTAGCCTTGGGCATTTAGACGTGCTTTGTTGCGAACCACTTGTCCATCTTCATCTTGCTTGTTGCGAAACACCCATTTGGTACCAATGATGTTGTGGTTGTTGTCGGGCTTCTCGACCAATGTCCACACTCGATTTCTCTCAAAGTTGTGTAGCTCATCATGCATAGTGTTTATCCAGTCCGGATCCTCCTATGCTTCTTCAATCTTCATAGGTTCAATGCTAGAGATGAATGAGTAATGTTCACAAAAGTTAGCCAAACGAGTTTTAGAGCGAGTGATTCTCCCGGTTTGGATATCATTGTAGATTTGCTCCACGGGATGATCTTTAGCAATTCTTGCTCGAACTCATGAAAGCTTTTGCTTGGATCTTGGTTGAACATCTTCTTCATCTTGTTCTTCTTCTTGGCCTTCTTCATTGTTAGCGTTATCATCCTATTTTCGTGGTGGAGAAGGAGGTTTTTGACGTTCGTCTTGGTGCACTTCCTCGTTTTCTTCATCTTGGTGTGTCCCTCTTGTGGATGCTTCTGTATCAACTCTCGGTTCACCTTGTCGTGAGGTAGAAGCTTCCACTTGGACGGACGAGGTACTCTCCTTCATCTCCGTTGGACGAATCTTGCCAATAGACAAGTCTTGGATTGCTTCTGAGGGATCTTTGTCTCCTACATCAATTGGCAATTGCTCTACTTGTGAGCCGTTAGATTCATCAAACTTCACATCTACCGTTTCTTCAACCTTTCGGGTGAAATTGTTTTAGACACGGTATGTGTGAGAGTTTGATCCATAACCAAGTAGGAAACCTTCATGAGACTTAGGAGCAAATTTAGAACAACGATGCTTATCAAGAATGTAGCACTTTGAGCCGAATACTCGAAAGTATCCAACTTGGGGTTTGTTACCAGTGAGGAGCTCGTATGTCGTCTTGCCGAGTAGCTTGTGAAGATACAAGCGATTTGTTGCATGACAAGCTGTCTCAACCACTTCCGCCCAAAAGTGTTTTGGCGTCTTGTACTCATCAAGCATCGTTCTTGCCATCTCGATAAGAGTCCGGTTCTTCCTCTCAACGACTCCATTTTGTTGAGGTGTGTACGTAGCCGAGAACTCATGTGAAATCCCTTCTTCGTCAAGAAAGGTGTCCCCATTTGCGTTCTTGAACTCCGTTCCGTTGTCGCTCCGAACCTTCTTGATCTTCACGTCAAACTGATTTTGGGCCTTCCTAGCAAAGTTTTTGAAGATCTTTTGGACCTGTGATTTTTCATCAAGAAAGAACACCCACATAAATCTTGAAAAATCATCAACTATGACTAGACCAAATGAGTTACCACCGAAACTCTTGTAGGCATTTGGACCAAAGAGATCCATGTGAAGTAGCTCGAGTGGTCTTCTTGTGGTCATGATGTTCTTAGCGCGATGACTTCCTCCAACTTGTTTCCCTGTTTGACAAGCACTACAAAGTCTATCCTTGTCAAATATGACATCGTTAACACCAAGGATATGATTTCCTTTAATGAGTTTGTCAAGGTTTCGCATGCCCACATGGCCTAGTCTTCTATGCCACAACCAGACTTTAGAAGATTTAGCAATTAAGCAAGTTCTAGGTTGAGCCTTTTTAGTGAAATCAACAATGTAAAGATCTCCTCTCATTATACCGGTAAAGACCATTTTATGATTATCTCTCTGAAACACTTGGCAGTCTACTTGAGTAAATAGGACATTGAAACCGAAATCAGCAAGTCTAGATATCGAAAGTAAGTTGTAGCCAACAGATTCAACGAGCATGACATTTTGTATGGAGCTATCATGTGAGATGGCCACCTTACCAAGGCCAACCACCTTACCCTTTGAATTATCACCAAAAGTGACATACTTTCGAGGGCCGTCATTTCCAGCAAGCTCACGGAACATGTCTTTATCTCCGGTCACATGATCAGTACATCCACTATCAAGGACCCATTCCTTTCCTCCAGCCATGTAGCCGCGAAGATTTGCCATGAGACCAAAGTGTCTCATCGCATCATCGAGATCATAGTCACTATCATCATCCTCATCATAGTATCCGTGTTCAACATCATTTTGTGATTGATCAATTCCTAGAGAGGGTAATTCATTAGACAAATGATCATCACAATGGTCACCTTTATGAATTCTAATAGCTTCGGATATGATATCACTAATGATCCCAACATTCCCTATGGCACGCATGAGATTGGTAAGCTCAAATAGACAATCACCAAAGCTAGGATCACTAGAGTTCATCTTACTCAAAGCAATAGATTTATGGAGAATTTCGTCTAAATTTTTCCAGGAATAATCCGGAAATCGCTCCTCAAGAAATTTCCATATAGTATAGGCACAATCAAGAGTAGGAAAACTAGCAATCAAATTTTTGGGCAATCCTCTTATGATAAGATTGATGGTTCAAAGATTGCGAATCATGTCAAGATCTTCTTCGGGTGTGATATGCAAGGGATCAATATGAGGTGCACAAGGGCTAGCAGTGTACTTGTTCAAGTGATATTCATTGAAAATCTCAAGCATTTCATTTTTCCACTTATGAAAATATTCTCCATCAAGAATAGGCACTCTATGTCTAAGACTCCCCAAAGTAGACACAACCATCTTCCTCCAAAGGTGTTTAAACCAAGGCAATGGAGACCAAAGCTCTGATACCAATTGAAAGGATCGAGAAGAGGTGCCTAGAGGGGGGGGGGTGATTAGACACTAAGTATCAAAAGTTGCAATTTTTAATTTCTTTAAGTTGAGGTGGAGTTTTGGCACAAGTTTAACAAACACAATACATATCAAGCAAACATGCAAAGAGTATATGAGCAGCGGAAAGTAAAGCATGCAACTTGCAAGAATGTAAAGGGAAGGGTTTGGAGAATTCAAACGCAATTGGAGACACGGATGTTTTTGTCATGGTTCCGATAGGTGGTGCTATCGTACATCCACGTTGATGGAGACTTCAACCCACGAAGGGTAGCAGTTCTTGTGAGTCCACGGAGGGCTCCACCCACGAAGGGTCCACGAAGAAGCAACCTTGTCTATTCCATGATGGCCATCGCCCACGAAGGACTTACCTCACTAGCGGTAGATCTTCACGAAGTACGCGATTTCCTTGCCCTTACAAACTCCTTGGTTCAACTCCACAATCTTGTCGGAGGCTCCCAAGTGACACCTAGCCAATCTAGGAGACACCACTCTCCAAGAAGTAACAAATGGTGTGTTTATGATGAACTCCTTGCTCTTGTTCTTCAAATGATAGTCTCCCCAACACTCAACTCTCTCTCACAGGATTTGGATTTGGTGGAAAGAAGATTTGAGTGGAAAGCAACTTGGGGAAGGCTAGAGATCAAGATTCATATGGTGGGAATGGAATATCTTGGCCTCAACACATGAGTAGGTGGTTCTTTCTCAGAAAATGTGTATTGGAAGTGTAGATATGTTCTAATGGCTCTCTCCACGAATGAAGAGTGGGTGGAGGGGTATATATGGCCTCCACACAAAATCTAACCGTTACACACAATTTACCAATCTCGGTGAGACCGAATTGAGAAACTCGGTCGGACCAATTTAGTAAACATAGTGACGGTTAGGATTTTCGGTGGGACTGAGATGCAACTCGGTAGAACCGATATGGTTAGGGTTAGGGCATAACGTAATCTCGGTGAGACCGATTACACAAACTCGGTGGGACCGATTTTGGTAATAAGCTAACTAGAGAGTTGGTTAGGCAAACTCGGTGAGACCGATTACACAAACTCGGTGGGGCCAATTTTGGTAATAAGCTGACGAGAGAGTTTGCATTGTAATCTCGGTATTACCGGTTGCTCAATCTCGGTGAGACCGATATTGGTAATGGACATACACAGAGAGATTACCATCCCATCTCGGTGAGACCGAGATCCCTATCGGTGAAACTGATTTGCCTAGGGTTTGTGGCAGTAGTTATGACATTTGAACTCGGTGGCGCCGGATAGAAGAAATCAGTGGGGCCGAGTTTGACTTTTGGTTTAGGTCATATGTGGATGTGGGAAGGTAGTTGAGGGTTTTGGAGCATATCACTAAGCACTTTGATCAAGCAAGCCATTAAGCAACACCTCATCCCCTCTTGATAGTATTGGCTCTTCCCTATAGACTCAATGTGATTTTGGATCACTAAAATAGAAAATGTAGAGTCTTGTACTTGAAGCTTGAGCCAATCCTTTGTCCTTAGCATCTTGAAGGGGTTCCACATCCTTTAGTCCATGCCACTTAATTTGTTGAACTTGTCTGAAACATAATAGGTAAAAGTATTAGTCCAAAAAGAGATATGTTGTCATTAATTATCAAAATCACCCAGGGAGCACTTGTGCTTTCAGCCAGTTATGATGTTAACAACAAACAGGTTGCCGCAAAAACTCCTGAGGTTCAAAATCTCATCCCGCCAATTCGTAAGCACACTTATGCCCCTGACATTGAACTGTCCGCCCTTATAAGCGACCAAGCTGTGTTCCAAGCCCTAACTGGAATTGACTGGGCCACTATTGACTTCCAGCCGCTGGGTAGAGACGAAGAAGATGAACCGGTGCAAGGTGTTCCATAGCCGTCAGGTCAAGCTGAAGACGAATCATGATCCAGAGGCTGGTTTAGTCTTCCACATGCTGCAATGCTTATTGAGAAAAATTATCCTTTTGGGCACTGAAACGCCTTGTAATAGGCTAGTTAAAACATTTGGTCTGCTATGCCATCGTGCATATTTATTTGTGCCTGATATTTGTTAATCTGCCATGCTTAAAACATATGATGTTCATAATCTGCAGCGATCTATTCCTGCACTCAAAAGGTTGATAGTGTCCTGGCGGTTTACCGTCGGACGGGTTATGATGCCCATATATATAGCCAGGGTTTATAACCAAGGCTGTAAAAATATAATCAAATATGAAAATAATTGATACCTGTGACCTTGAATTACAATGTTGACTGACCAACTTTGGTAGTGAGGGTGATAACCCCAATCTTGAGTAATGATAACTCCTTTCATACTGCGTCGGTTTATGATAAAAACCGTGCCAGGCTATGATAAACACCAATATATTCAATACTGGCGACTTAGAGTCAAAACCAGACCGGGTTAAGAAACTCCGGGTTATAAGTGATTTGTACTGACCACTTGTAGTTGACAGCCGAGCCGGGTTAATGAAAACCGGTTTAAGAAAAACAGCATAAGTCTTATCAAAAGAGAGAAAAACTTGGCAAAAAAGCAAATGAAAACTTTTAGTCGAGGCCACTGAGTTAAACCATTTCACAAAGCCTTTTAAGATGGTCCTCAATCCTTAACCAATCATTGTTTTAACGTTGACAAGTACAGGGTCTCATATAGATTGACTTGTCATAGTTCGACGGGTCATACCAGGTTTACCTGGACAGAGTGACTTACTTAAAAAAGGCAGGCTAACCCAGGGTTTTAGGTGTACACCAGGCTTCCAAGCCATGGCTTGATAGCCTATTACAAGTGTAGATTCTTTGTTCATTTTCGACAGCAAAGAATCCCCAAGCAATATTTTGAGTTGTGCTTAGTGGGTGCCTATGCTTGAGTCGTTCTTTTGCAACACTCTCTTTGGCCTCGAAATAATTTGGCTTTGAGCCGATCAAGAGGTGTGACTGGTTCGAATACGACCAAGACCCCAAGTGATTTGTATATAAAGCTTTGTAAGATGAATCAAGGTGTAAACCGGACGCCACTTTACAAACAGAAGCTCCCATGTAACCACACATGATATACGAAAACAACAGATACCCCGCTTTAGCTGAGGCTCTGGTTTATTATATTGATCATAATATATACATTGTCATAACTGTGTACATGAGCAGAGCCTGTGGCTCAAGTATAGTAAGGACAAAGATGAGCGATATTCCACTGCCGGTGGGTCTCCTCCTCCGATTTACGTGAGTCTTTGTGCTCTCGAACATCTATAAGGTAGTATGGCCCGTTATGCAAATTCTTCCTGACCACAAAGGGTCCTTCCTGAGGCGGGGATAACTTGTGCATATCCATCTGATCCTGGATGAGTCGGAGCACCAGAGCGCCTTCTTTAAAGGTTCTTGTTCTAACTCGGCGGCTGTGATAACCCCGCAGATCTTGCTGATAAATCGCCGAACGGGCCGCTGCAATGTCTCGCTCCTCATCTAACAGGTCAAGTGCTTCTTGTCGTGCCTTCTCATTGTCAACTTCGACGTACGCCGCCACACGAGGCGAATCATGGCGGATGTCACCTGGGAGAACCGCCTTCGCTCCATAAACCATGAAAGGGTGTGTAACCCGTGGATCTGTTGGGCATGGTATTGATGCTCCATAACACAGAAGGTAACTTCTCCACCCAACAACCCGGCGTCCGTTGCAAAGGAACCATAAGCCGGGGCTTGATGCCTCTCAAGATCTCTTGATTGGCTCTCTCTGCTTGACCATTAGACTGGGGGTGAGCCACTGATGACACATCAAGCCGGATGTGCTCACGTTGACAGAACACCTTCATAGCACCCTTGGATAGATTGGTACCATTATCAGTTATAATGCTATGTGGAAAGCCAAAAACCGGAAAATCACCTTTTTGATGAATTGAACCGCCGTAGCTGCATCACACTTACTGACTGGTTCTGCCTCCACCCACTTAGTGAATTTATCAACTGCCACCAACAGGAGGGTCTTCTTATCCTTGGATCTCTTAAAGGGCCCAACCATATCCAGCCCCCAAGTCACAAATGGCCAAGTGATTGGAATCATCCTCAACTCTTGAGCCAGTACATGAGCGCGTCGTGAGAACTTTTGACACCCATCACACCTTTTGACCAAGTCCTCAACATCAGCATGAGCCGTCAGCCAATAGAAACCGTGACGAAACGCCTTGGCTACCAGAGATTTTGAACCGGCATGATGACCACAATCTCCTTCGTGGATCTCATGCAAAATTTCACGGCCTTCTTCAGGAGATACACAACACTGAAACGCCCCTGTCACACTGCATTGATGTAACTCTCCATTGATAATAGTCATAGACTTGGACCGCCGGATTATTTGCCTGGCCGAAGTTTCATCCTCTTGTAATTCTCCCCGGTTCATATACGCCAAATATGGAACCGTCCAATCCGGGGTAACATGAAGAGCCGCTATCAGCCGCGCCTCCTGATCAGGAACAGCCAAATCCTCTTCTGTCGGAAGCTTGACAGACCGATTATGCAGCACATCCAAGAAGACATTGGGCGGGACCGGTTTACGCTGGGAACCAAGACGGCTTAAAGCGTCTGCCGCTTCGTTCTTCCGCCGGTCCACATGATCGACTTGATAACCTTTGAAGTGACCCGCAACAAGATCCACCTCTCGACGATATGCCACCATTAGTGGGTCCTTGGAATCCCAAGTACCAGACACTTGTTGAGCTACCAGGTCCGAATCACCGAAGCACTTAACCCGGCTTAAATTCATCTCCTTAGCCATCCGAAGACCATGGAGTAAGGCCTCATATTCTGCTGCATTGTTAGTACAAGGGAACATTAAACGGAGAACATAACAAAACTTATCACCTCGTGGGGAAGTTAATATGACTCCAGCCCCCGAGCCCTCCAATTGCCTGGACCCATCAAAATGAATAGTCCAATAAGTATGATCCGACTTCTCTTCTGGTGCTTGTAACTCCGTCCAGCCATTGATGAAATCCACAAGTGCCTGAGACTTGATCGCTGTCCGCGACATATACTTCAACCCATGAGGCCCAAGCTCAATAGCCCACTTGGCAATCCGTCCAGTCGCCTCCCTGTTCTGGATTATATCTCCCAAAGGAGCAGAACTGACCATAGTTATGGGATGACCCTGGAAATATTGCTTAAGCTTCCGGCTTGCCATGAAAACTCCATACACCAGCTTCTGCCAATGCGGGTACCGCTGCTTGGACTCAATAAGTACTTCACTGATGTTGTAAACCGGATGTTGAACCGGATATTCCTTTCCAGCCTCCTTGCATTCCACCACAATAGCCATGCTGACAACCCGGGCATTAGCAGCCACATACAACAACAAGGGCTCCTTATCAACAGGAGCAGCAAGGATAGGCGGTAGAGCTAGCTGTCGCTTTAAGTCTTCAAACGCTTCATCGGCAGCGTCACTCCAAACGAAGTTATCCGTCTTCTTTAGCATCTGATATAAAGGGATGGCCTTCTCACCAAGGTGGCTGATAAACCGGCTCAAGGCGGCAATCCGGCATGCCAGTCGTTGGACATCATTGATGCACTTCGGTTTAGCCAAAGAAGTTATAGCCTAGATCTTCTTCGGATTAGCTTCAATGCCCCTGTTAGACAATAGAAAGCCCAAGAGCTTGCCTGCCGGTACACCAAAAACACACTTGGCTGGATTAAGCATCATTTTATAAACCTGGAGGTTGTCAAAGGTCTCCTTCAAGTCATCAATCAATGTCTCCTCCTTTCTGGATTTTACCACAATATCATCCACATAGGCATGAACATTGCGGCCGATCTGATCATGAAGACAATTTTGCACACAACGCTGATAAGTCGCCTGGGCACTTTTGAGCCAAAAAGGCATAGATACATAGCAGAAAGTTCCAAAGGGAGTTATGAAAGATGTCTTCTCCTGGTCCTTAATTGCCATTTTGATCTGATGGTAACCAGAATAAGCATCCAGAAAACTCAAGCGCTCGCAACCCGTCGTAGCATCACTGATTTGATCAATACGAGGGAGGGCAAAAGGATCTGCTGGACAAGCCTTGTTCAAATCTGTGCAATCCATACACATACGCCAAGTGCCGTTCTTCTTAAGCACCAGCACCAGATTAGCCAACCACTCAGGATGAAATACTTCAACAATAAACCCAGCCGCCAAAAGCCTGGCCACCTCTTCACCAATCGCCTTGCGTCTTTCTTCATTGAACCGGCGAAGAAACTGCTTGACCGGTTTATACTTGGGATCAACATTAAGAGTGTGCTCAGCGAGTTCTCTTGGTACACCTGGGATGTCAGAAGGCTTCCACGCAAAGATGTCCCGATTCTCACGGATGAACTCGATGAGCGCGCTTTCCTATTTCGGATCCAAGTTAGCGCTGATGCTAAACTGCTTGGATGAATCGCCTGGAACAGAATCAACCAGCTTAGTCTCATCAGCCGATTTGAACTTCAAGGCCGGATCATGCTCTGTAGTCGGTTTTTTCAAAGAAGTCATATCCGCCGGATCAACATTGTCCTTGTGGAACTTCAACTCCTCTGTTGCACAAACTGATTCAGCATATGCCGCATCACCTTCTTCACATTCCAGGGAGATCTTACGGCTTCCATGAACCGTGATAGTACCCTTATGACCCGGCATCTTGAGTTGCAGATAGACATAACATGGTCTTGCCATGAACTTAGCATAAGCCGGACACCCAAACAAGGCATGATACGGGCTCTTAATTTTCACTACTTCAAAAGTCAGTGTCTCTGATCTCGAGTCATGCTCATCTCCAAAGGCCACCTCTAGAACTATCTTACCAACAGGATATGCCGATTTACCAGGCACTACACCATGGAAGACTGTATTGGACGGTTTAAGATTCTTATCTGCTAACCCCATGCGACGGAAGGTTTCATAATAAAGGATATTGATGCTCCTCCCCCATCCATGAGTACCTTAGTGAACTTATAACCTCCAACCTGAGGCGCCACCACCAATGCCAGATGACCCGGATTATCAACCCGGGGGATGATCCTCTCTATTCCACACAATCGGCTGCTCAGACTAGCGCAGGTAACGGGGCACAGCCGGTTCAACGGAATTCACTGCCCTTTTATGAAGCTTCTGATCGCGCTTACAGAGACTAGTGGTGAAGACATGATACTGCCCACTATTCAACTGCTTCGGGTTGCTCTGGTAACCCGGCTGCTATTGTTGCTGCTGATTGCCCTGATGATTATAACTATCTTGGTTGTCCTAATTGCCTTGATTGCCATGTCCGCCCTGATTGCCGTGAAAACCTGGACAGGTACTTCCTCCACCGTAACCAGGCCCATGAGATCCAGGGCCTGAACCACCGCCCGGTCCGTGATCATACCGAAAAAAGTCGGAATTTTTGAACTCCTGCATGATATAACAATCTTTCCAAAGGTGCGTGGACGGTTGGTCCTTCATCTCGTGCTTTGGTAAAGGTTGGTTTAACAGATAAGACAGGCGCTTCGGATTAGGACTTGGTCCTCCACCACGCTGGGGCGGCTTACCCTTACGCCGCTGGCTCTTGCCCTGTGTGTTGGTATTAGCCACAAAATCTGACTGTTATCTGCTTTACGCTTACCATTGTTTCCATGACCCGCTGGGTTATGCTGCTGCCCCTTGGTGTTGCCGCTCTTCTTTCCCTTCCCTGTCTTGTCATCGTCAGACTCGGGGTCCTTGGTACTATCAGAGTCCGCATATTTCACCAGAGCTGCCATAAGTGTTCCCATGTCATTACAATGACGTTTGAGCCGCCCCAACTTCAATTTCGGAGGTGCAAACCGGCAATTGCCCTCCAATGTCAAAACTGCTGTATCGGCGTTGATGCGGTCCGATGAATGCAAAATCTCCGAAACCCGACGCACCCAACGGGTTGTTGATTCTCCTTCCTCCTGGACACAGGCAACTAAGTCCACGATTGACATGGGCTGCTTACATGTATCCTTGAAATTCTGGATAAACCGGGCCCTGAATTCGGTCCATGACCCAATAGAGTTAGCCGGCAAGTTTTTTAACCAAGTGCGGGTTGTCCCCTCCAGCATCATGGTGAAGTATTTGGCGCACGCTGCCTCGTCCACATCCATCATCTCCATTGCCATATCATAGCTCTCAACCCATGACTCGGGGGACAAATCAGCGGTGTAATTCGGTAATTTACGCGGGCCCTGGAAATTCTTAGGCAGGCGCACGTTGCGCAGCGCTGGGACGAGACACGGTACCCCCAATGAGCTGGAAGTAACCCCTGGTTCCACCGACGTGGTTGGACGAACCGGATTAAGTTGGCGGGCTTCATGCTGCGCCACTAACTCGGCCTCTTGACGTGCCCTAGCACGATCCACCACATCCTGAGCATCACCGCCGCCGCCCGCCGGGTTATGGCCACGGGGCGGAATACAGTTTCGCGCGCTGCTTGATACAGCCGGTTCATCGGCATGCCTGCTGTAACTCCGGCTTGGGCGAGGAGTAGAATGGATCCTTTCGCGACTATATGAATAAGCCTGCTGCTGAGTCAAAGCTGTCTGAAGGAGCTCCCTAGCCCGTCGCGTCACGACCGCTACTGGGGACTCGCCTTCGATTGGGAGAGCTGCCAGTCGTGAAGCGGCAGCGACAATGTTATCCATCGGGTTAGAGTAGTGACCCGGCGGTGTTGGGACGTGCTGTGACGGGACGTAGTTCTGACGAGGCGGATCTGTTGGTCGCTGCTGAACCAGCGCTCCCATTCCGGGTGCCTCCGTCCGGTTTACCACCGGCGGATTACTGGTCCCGGCTCCTGGGGTATCAAAGAGGTTCCTGGCCTCATAAACCGGCGGCAGGCGAGACCGGTACCTTCTCCTCATGACATCGTCTGACGCACTCTGATCCAACATAAGCCGGTAAGCCTGTGCATCCAACGCGGCTCGTTCCGCAGCCATCTTGGTATCCTCAGCTGCCAGGTCGGCCTTAGCCTGGGTTATCTAATCTTTCACCTTCGTGATTTCCGCATTATGCTCATCTTGATTCGCTGGATTGGCCTCTGCCATCAGTGTTGCCAAGGCGTCAAATAAATCAGATAAAACCTGAGCTGGCGGTCGCATGGGGCCTCCTTCCCCGGCCGCTGCTGCTGATCCGGAAATCACTGCCGTTGCGGTCGAAGAGTGGAGCGCTAGCTGTGTACTGGCCATGAAGATCGCAATCCGGTTTGGCGGATCAAAGGGGTCCAGAATAATATCGCCATCGGAACAACCCCCAATCCGGCCATCTTGCAACTGGTACAATGACTCAGTCTCTCCGGTCGATGACTCGTCGCCGGAACAAACAACGGTCTCACCACCAGATTCCGATCTATCCTCAGATTCCACTCTGTGGATGACTCCCATGAAGGCACGCTTCATGACAGGCTTAACCCGGGTAGATCTCGCACGCTGAGCCGTCTCGACAATGTCGGTGCAGATGTCCGGCTCAGGGCCCAGTTTGCCAATCTTTCGAATGAAGACGTGGATGCCGCCGAAGGGGACCCGGTACCCATACTTGATTGAGCCGGCCTCGGGGCCCCAGCCTGCATCGTCGATGTAGAGCTTGCCGCGACGACTCTTGGTCATCCGGCCCACAGCGTATCCCTTGAGTCCTTCAAAGCTGCCCTCTAAGAACTCGAAACCATCGTGCGATAGCCCCACAGTGGGCGCCAACTGTCGTGGTTTTGTCACGGCACATGTCCTAGAGCAAGGACTTAGTCGTGGAGCCATCGCGATGGGTTAGCTTAAAGGGGTTAAAGCGGACAAGGGACGCAGAGAGTTTATACTGGTTCGGCTCCTTACGGTGAAGGTAAAAGCGTACGATCCAGTTGTTGTGGGATTGCTAGGGTTTCGATGACCAGGGAGCGAATACGCTTTGCCTGGGTCTCGATTTGTTGTTCGTTGTCCTCAAACCGCCACCGGGTCGTCCCCTTAGATACATGGGTTAACGCCCGTCGGTTTACAGGGTCCCAAGGCCGGCTCATAAACCTGTCCGGCTCGGCCTCTGCTCTTTCTATCTTACAACACAAGTCTACATATCAATGTCGGTTTATCACTACAGGCCTTAATCCTCCTTTGGGCCCTGGGCCTTCTTAAAGCGCAATTATCTTCGTCTTCGTGGGCTTCTAGTATAATAACTCATTATGGGGATAACCTGGCTTCTCATGGCTGGTTTACGCCCAGTAGTAATATCCCCAACAGATATGCCAATCTTATATGCAATGTGGTATGATGCTATGGCTATTGCTTACAAGCTTCTTTGCTCTTTCTCTTTTGCTTAAAAGCTTTATTCTTTTTTTTTGATATGGCCACGATGCACAAACCAAGATAGCAATTGTGTATATACGGGAACAATCTTGTGACACAAGGGATGATATGATGATACCAATATGATATGGTACGTATGCATTGGAAGGGTGGATCACTAATGTGCACAAGTAATGTTGCCGACAATACTCAAATGGCTGGTCTCGATAGGCAAGTAACGCAAAATGGGCTAGGGGTTAACAATGCAATTGCAAGGGGAATATACAATGATGTCGTCGAGGTTACCGTCTGTGTCGATGATGAGAGGCGGTGTTGTCGATGTCGACCCATTCCTAATTAGCCGAAATACCTTAGGAAATGGAAAAACCACAACTCAAAATCTCAAGGACAAAAGTCAAATGGTGGTAGCGGGGATGCGGTGGTGGTTGCGGAAGTATTGGTGGAAAAGGTTATGCGGAAGTGGTGGTGGTGGTTGATGAAGAAGCAACCGTCCCTAAGTAGCCGAAACACCTTAGGAGACTCGAATCGCTACTCAAACAACCACTAATGCGATGGGGAACAAAAATGGGTTAGGTTACGGAAGCTGGTGATGGTAATGCGGATGATATGGTGGTATCCCTAGGCAAACTTGCCAAATTTCTGAAATTTCTATGGATTCAAATGATGGTGGTGGTATTTTTGTGGGATGGAGGATGTCAATAGCTTCAAAACAAGCTAAAGAACGTCAAAATTGGACTCCGGATGAATTAGTTATGGCCGAAACAAGTTTTTAGCCATGTCAGTTTCAGGGTTACCCGGACATCCGGGAGGAGGTCCGGCTGATCCGAGCCAGGTCCGGCTGATCCGGGAGTACTTCCGGATGATCCGGGTTCGTCAGCTCCGGTACGGGTATTCGTGTGCGTGGATTATCCGGACGTCCGGGAGAGGGTCTAGCTGATCTGGGAGGTGTTCGGCTGATCCGGGAGAAGGTCCGGATGATCGGGCAAATCAAACTGCTCGGGATTTCCTCTTGGGGAAGAATTTTTTGGCTGAAATGGATGATTTTCGGGGCAAAATTGAGGAGATTTCGTCGATGGAAAGTGGGGAAACTTGGGGAGATGCTAGATCCACTCGAAACCAAGCAAATCCACTGATCAAAATCAACAAAACATCATCAAACCAACAAATCACAAAAAAAATTGGGGCTATTTTTGGTGGGGATTTTCGAAATTTAGGACGAAATCAAGCAAAAGAAGGCTAGAAAACGGTGGGGGGACTCCAAATTTATGGTAAATGTGGCACATGATACCATATGATACGGGGCTAACCCGGTGTAGGTCGATCTTTCACGATTGGAGTGGGCTCCCTCGAAGGACACGAAGAACACGGGGAAGAACGGAGAGAAATCACAAGGGGAAACACTCAAGAGCAAGTCCAATCACACATCCACTAGACAATCAAACACACAAGATCCACAAGGTACATGAACAACAAAGGGAAATATACAGGGCAAAGTTCAACCCAATCCTTGGAGGAGTTGGGGTCTTGATGATATCCCGTAGGATCTTCTCACATGCTCACATGGAGGGCTTGAACTCCATGGGAGTGGTAGTCTCTCTCTCTCAAGAGTAGAGGTAGGTAGGAGCAAAGCTCACATACAAATGAGCTATCACTTTGCTAACACTAAAAATAGGGAGGAGGAGGTCTATTTATAGTCTAAGCCACGAAGGGGTAAGTGAGGAGGCGGAATGGGTACATGGGCCTCGGCCCGAGTCATGCACGCAGGCAAGGCCGGATGATCCGGATGGGGGTCCGGATGATCCGGGCATCGGGGGTCCGGATGATCCGGACGAGTCCCGGATGATCCGGTTTCAGGTGAAGCCTTCGGGTGTCTTCGACGCAGCTATCCGGACGATCCGGGGGAGGGTCCGGATGATCCGGCTGAGCCCGATGATCCGGATGGCTGTCTGGATGTCCGGCCTAGCTCCAGCAGCCGCTCCATCTTCTTTCTTCCATCTTCTCTTCCACGCTTCCCTCGCGGATGGTGTAGTCGTTCCTTGGCGCTTGCCCTCCTCCTCGTCGTCCGTGAGGTTCCGACAATACCTATGCATGCACACGGGAGAAGTGTCAAGTAGTATACCATCCTCGAAGGGGTCAAGTGAACACGTGTAAAGGAGATGATTCACCTTTATGTGTGTGAAGTAGATGTTGCACGTGTCACTTGCCAAACGGAATCTTGACATGGTGATGTCCGTAGGATGCTCCGCATCATGGTGTTTGAAATTCATTCCCATTTCTTGCATGGGACCTAAGGATGCACCCAAAGACATATATTTGATTTTTCAACCAATTTATATGCACTAGAGCATGTGCATGTAGTTCAAATTTAAATTATGCACATAAATCCCTAGAAAACCCAGTTAATGTATAAAAATGTCCAAACGAACCCCAAAAATTCCAGAATTTAACACAACACTCCTGTTGTTCTATGTTGACACTAGAATTTTTTTAAACCAATAAGAGGCAACAGATATCGTTTTGTCCCCAAAGGTGGCACGTTCCCTATCGAAACCATCAGGCTTATTATGACAAGCTCTGGTTTGTGAGAAGCTTATATCCAAACCCGCCCCAAATGTGACAAGAATTTCACAACGGCATGTTGATGCCGCTCCATGATAGCGTGCCAAGTTTCATGAATTTCAGACGAGTTATGGATTTACTAGAATTTAAAAATCAGGTATCTCAATATTTACGGCCGAGTGACGGTGGCAGGGTGTTTGACATTCATTCCCAGTTCTTGCATGTGACCTAAGCATGCAACCAAGGACACAAAATAGAATTTTCGACCAATTTATATGCACTAGAGCATGTGCTTGTAGTTCAAATTTGAATTATGCACGTAAATGCATTGAAAACTCAATTAATGTATAAAAATGTCCAAACCAACCCTGAAAAATTCCAAAATTTAACACAACACTCCTGTTGTTCTATGTTGACACTAGAGAAAAAATTGAAATCAAGAAGAGGCAATGGATATCGTTTCGTCCAGAAAGGTGAAACGTCCCCTACCGTAACCATGAGGCTTGTTGCGAGAAGCTCTGGTTTATGAGAAGCTTATACCCCAACCTGCCCCAAATGGGACAATATTTTTACCACTTCATGTTAATGTTGTTCCATTATAGCATGTCAAGTTTCATGAATTTCAGACGAGTTTTCGATTTACTAGAATTTTAAAACCATGTATCTCAATGTTAGCGGGGGAGCGACAGTGGCAAAGTTGTTTGACATTCATTCCCATTTCTTGCATGGGACCTAAGGTTGCAACCAAGGACACACATTTGATTTTTCAACCCGTTTATATGCACTGGAGCATGTGCATGTAGTTCATATTTGAATTATGCACATAGACGCATAGAAAACTCAGTTAATGTATAAAAATGCCGAAGCAAACCATGAAAAATCCAAAAAATGACACAACACTCCTGTTGTTCTATGTTGACACTAGAAATGTTTCAAAAGCAAGAAGAGGCAACAGATATCGTTTCGTCTACAAAGGTGACATGTTTCCCTACCGGAACCATGAGGCTTGTTGTGAGAGAAGCTCTGGTTTGCGAGAAGCTTATACCCAAACCTGCCCCGAATGGGACAATATTTTTAGCACTGCATGTCGATGCCGTTCCATGATATCATATCAAGTTTCATGAATTTCAGACGAGTTTTTGATTTACTTGAATTTTAAAACCATGTATCTCAATGTTAGCGGTCGAGCGACGGTGTCAAGGTGTTTGACATTCGTACTCATTTCTTGCATGTGACCTAACACTTCTACAGGATACTGCTAACGCGACACTACGATCAGAGACCCTTGGCTAAAACTGTGTGCGATGCAATAATCACAAACGGTGGTGTAAAACACCGTCAAAAAAGGTGCAAAACTTTGGCAATGGCGGAGCCATCAAACACGGTTCAGATTTTAGTTGCGTGTGCGATATAGGACACACGGTTAATCCATTCAAACTTTCTACAATGAGGCAGAACAACAGAAACGGGCAGCCATAACAATGTGTGTGCGATGCAGGACACACGATTAATCCATTCGAACTGTTTGTGATGAGGTAGAGCAACAGAAACGGGTAGCCATATCAATGTGTGTGTGATATACAGCATACGGTTAACTCGGACGAACTGTTTTCGATTAAGGAACACAACGGAAATGGTTCAACTTCACGAGATGTGTGTGATATGCGGCATACAGTTCACATGGATGAACTGTTTGCGATGAGCCAAAAGAACACAAACGAGTCGTGTAAAGAAGATGTGTGTGATACGTGGCAAACAGTAGACTCGGATGAACTGTTTGCAATGAGAAATCACAACACAAATGGTCAATGCAGTTACTTCGTGTGCGATTCTGTGTGTACAAAAAACTTTGAAAAATGCAAACTAGTTGCTTGCGGTGGCGGAGTGTTGCACACGATGCGTCTGTGAGTACTCATGTGCGATGATTAGTATGTTACACATACGTTTCCCTATGTTAACATGTGTGTGAATTTGCAATATGGACAGTTAATATGCAAATGCCTTCTGGTCATCGGGCACACGCTTAAACTCAATGAGCTGTCTGTGATACTAATACTTTCCATGAAAATTTAAGATCTTGGGTAACAGCATTTGAGTAACATATATATAGTGGTTACACTATTCGACAAAAGGAGGATCTTCGTAACACGGTTTTGACAACCATATGGTCCACATCTACATACATAACATAGTAACAACTATCACATTTTAAGAGGCTAAGGGCCAACAACCATATGGTCCATATCTACATACTTAACCTATATAGTAACAACTAGCACATTTTAAGAGGCTGAGGGCCAACAACCACAACTTTCCACTGGAAGCAACTTGATCAGGGCGACTCAGCATCTCGTGAATGAAAAGGAAGAGCCCTCCTGTGCCTTGGTAGATCATGAGTAGAACAATGTCTCCAATTTTCCAATATGGATGCATTGCCACGAGAAGAGAGAACTTGTTAATTTGAATGGTTCCATTTCTGCGGGAAATGCAGTACCTTGCAATCACTTTTTACCAGCAGGGAAATCGATCGAGGAACTGCTACAGGGGGCAATTTCTATTGACATGCAGAATAAAAAACAATTGTAACATATCATTGAAGATATATATAGTTTATGAGCATCAACATTAAAATAAGACTTTTTCCAGCGTTTTGTGCACACAATTGGTCTTGTTCAGTGTGTGCACCATAGGTCTAATTAATCCCATCCAAAATCCAGAGTTCATACGCTATGCTATCTCTGTCAGATTATCAACAAAGTTTATGACATGCTTCAAGTCCTTCTAGTGAAATTTGGTACGCTTAGTAACATACAGATCATTCACTATGCATCCAACATATCCTGCTTAAATGGTATTATTTATTCAGAACATGGCAGAAGAATTTATAGTGCGCATAAATTGGTAAATAGAATTTGTTACTACCTAGGAACGGAGTCAGAATATGATATCACAATTGGTTGCTTATGACAGAGGCGGGGGTGTCCCGATCTTTTGATGAGATGATAACTATCGATTTGGTGGAGACGACTTTGACAATCCGACTACAAACATGCACGACATTGCGCCTTAGCAATCGCTAAATCAATCTCCTGAGGTTACTGACGATGCCAGAAGCATGATCAGCCTGACCACAAAGGTCTATTCCTGTAAGCAATCGAAGAACGAGCAAGAATATGATAAAGCAATCTGAATATTGCAAATATATATATGAATTATTGATAATGTGGGGATCCGGAAGCGGTCTTGGTCTGGTCGTTGGACACAAACGAAGTACACGAAGTTGCAATGGCTAACTTTTAACTAAACAAATCCCAAGGAAAAAGCTACTAAATGGATCTACTTATATAGGAGCAAGGGGTGGTGGCCAAGGAGGTGGTAGGACGTCCCAAGGCAGCCTAAAACCAACCCTAGGTCGTACAAGGCTCATGGGCCCAAGTGGAGGTGATGCAACACCTTTGGACTTGTTGTTTGACTCGGATTCTGCTGCAGTGTCAGATTGTTTCGTCCATATCTCAATGCTCCGGACGAATTTAAAGGTGAATCCAATTGCGTTGGAAAGAGGACGAAATCTACTTTCCAACAAAAAAAGAATCACCCAATTCGGAGTCCGTATGAAAACGTTGTTGGCGTTTTGAGTCAGGTATGTCTGTGCAGTCCGAATCTCAATCCAGAACTTGAGAGACTTGGACTCTATCTTCTCTTGGCCCAAAAGTGACGTGAGATGACTTTTTGAACAGAACCTAAACTTATCATTTTGCCTTATCCTGATATGTGGATTGTACAAATGTCCCATACACATGCAATTAGACAAAACACAAAAGTGTGTGAAGTATTTTTGTTCTGGATAACATAAATATATTATTGAATAGTTTGCACTAGAAATCACCTGACAAATATGCATGTGTGCAATATTTTTGGTCATATCCAAGGTAGTCATGTCCTCATCATCTTATATAGTGATCAATTGGGTGCTTAAATAGTAATATGACAGCAAGGAGAAAGTTGAAAGGAGACTAACCTCGATCAGACTTTGATCGGCTAATGACGTTGGGGAAGTAAACATCCATGTTAATTAGACCAGGCTGTGGTGCACGCACTAGAATTTTATTGCCAGCTTTCAGTTCATAACACTTAGACATTTTTCTCCAAAGGTCCGCATTAAAATAGGAGTGACCATCTTTATCAAGTTTTATGCTAACTGTCATTGTAAATCCATGCTGTGTTGTCAATATGACATCCTGGGAGTCATCAGCAAAGTAAAGCCCAAGATTTCCTTCTACTCCTATTCTTGCAAAGCAAGGGATGTACTGCTTGAAATGAAAATTAAGATCGTAAATTAGATATATTGAAATAACAGAGCAAGATGCAAATATGGGAGTAACTGATAGAACAGATCCACACAAACACACACACACACACACACACACACACATATATTTATATAGAGATGAAAGCAAAGTACAAAATTATAGAATTAAAAATAGATAATGTAACAAAGATTTGATGCAAATATATAGATAATGTAGCAACGGACGGTGCATGTTCACAAATTTAGGCCATGCTGACCGTGGTAGGTTGAGATTGAACATACCGAGCGCTCCCTGAAGTAATCCGGAATGGTGAGATAGAACTTCGTTTCCGACTGGCCACGACCGCAGTTGCCCGATTTGTGCTCGCACTGTGGACACATGAATGAACACCCACGAATTAGCTAGAACCAAAATGATTCCATGGCGATTTCCGCCGGTTTATTAACAGTGATAGACGGACTACGATAAGAGATGCGTGAATATTTTGCTAACTAAGTTGATTACCTTCTCCATGAGAAAAATCCCGGCCCAATCCCGCAGAAAACCACAGTCGACCAAAGTCTAGAATGTCGGTGCAGATAGGCGACGGAAGGCAGTAGGGGTGAAACCCGATGCCGTTTGGAGCGCGACCTACGCCCGCCGCCAATAGCCGTCGAGCTTAGGGTGCAGAGTTGCGGAGGAGTCCGCAGCGAGTGAGCGCGACCTACACACGCGGTTCACAGAGGCGACAGAGATGAATCGTGTGCGATAGTAAATCATCAAGAATGGGAATCCAAATTTCCTTTGTACTTCATCCATGAGTTTTTTCTATGATGAACATAAACCCTGCTAATCAATGTGTTCAAATTTGACACTTTTCCGGGTTCATTTACAATATTTAGGGGATTATGTTCATTTTTTAGGCATTAATGCACGTAATTCAAATTCAAACAATCGGTACATGAAAGGGTGCACAAGAACGGTCTGGAAAAACCATACTCGTGGTATTTAGTAATTTCTCAAGCCTTTTATAAGGAATGGGCAGAGATTTCAATGGAATGTGTGGCAATATTCAACCACAAACGCGTCATTTACTGGGTTATCAACTATAGAACAATGAAATATGTGCTTGAAAAACATGACGGCTGGCATGGTCCCATGGTATGCCTCACCGTTCCCTGGTTAAAAGCTGAGAAGGTTTGATTTATGTCGTCATGCATGCCCTTCATAAATCGAACCATCACCGAGGAAGTTCAATGCTTTCGAGAGGGAAATCACCAAGATTGAAGGGGAATCCAAATTTTCGTCCTAGTTTGTCATTCAGTTCTTTCCAACGATCAACATACGGCCTCAAATGCAACATGTTCAAATTTGACATTTTTTCGGGCTCATTTACCATATTTAGGGGATTATTTGGATTTTCTAGGCATTAATGCACATAATTCAAATTCAAACAATCGGTGCATGAAAAGGTGCACAAGAACGTTCTGGCAAACTATGCTTGTGCTATTTAGTACATTCTCATGCCTTTTACAATGAATGTGTAGACATTTTAAGGAAATGTGTGGCAATAGTCAACCATAAACGCGTCGTTTACTGGGTTAACAACTATACAAAAATGAAATACATGCTTGGAAAACATGATGCCTGGTGTGGTGCCAACGTATGACCTCACCGTGCCCTGGTAAAAATGTCGTCATGCACGCCTTTCATAAAACGAACCATCACCAAGGAAGTTTCATTGTTTCGAGGGGGAAAACACCACGATTGAAGGGGGATCCAAATTTCCTTTGTCCTTTTTTTCATGAGTTTTTTTCCTTTGATGAACATACAATCTGCAAATCACCGTGTTCAAATTTGGCACTTTTCTGGGTTCATTTGCCATATTTAGGGGATCATGTGCCTTTCCTAGGCATTAATGCACATAATTCAAGTTCAAACAATCGATGCATGAAAGGGTCCACAAGAAAGGCCTGGAAAACCATGCTCGTGCCATTTAGTAAATTCTCATGCCTTTTACAAGGAATAATGGACAGATATTTCCATGAAATGTGTGGCAATAGTCAACCACATATGTTTGTTTGTTGGGTTTTCAACTATAGAAAAAATGAAATAAATGCTTAAAAAACATGACACCTGGCATGGTGCCATGGTATGACCTAACCATGCCCTGGTAAAAATTTGAGAAGGTTTGGCTTATGTCGTCATGCACACCCTTCATAAATCGAACCATCACCGAGGACGTTCCATGCTTTCGAGAGGGAAATCCCCAAGATTGAAGGGGAATCCAAATTTCCGTCCTAGTCTGTCATTCAATTTTTTCCTACGATCAACATACCGCCTCAAATGCAACGTGTTCAAATTTGACATTTTCCCGGGCTCATTTACCATATTTAGGGGATTATGTGCATTTTCTAGGCATTAATGGACATAATTCAAATTCGAACAATCGGTGCATGAAAAGGTGCACAAGAACGGTCTGGAAAACCATGCTCATGTTATTTAGTACTTTCTCATTCATTTTACAAGGAATGGGTAGATATTTCAAGGAAATGTGTGGCAATAGTCAACCATAAAGGCGTCATTTACTCGGTTAACAACTATACAAAAATGAAACACATGGTTGGAAAACATGACGCCTCGCGTGGTGCCATGGTATGGCCTCACCATGCCCTGGTAAAAATTGGAGAATGTTTTCCTTATGTCGTGATGCGCTCCTTTCATAAATCGAACCATCACCGAGGAAGTTTCATGGTTTCGAGGGGGAAATCACTAAGATTGAAGGGGGATCCAAATTTCCTTTGTCCTTTGTCCACGAGTTTTTTCTATGATGAACATACAACCTTCACATCACCGTGTCCAAATTTGGCACTTTCCCGGGTTCATTTGCCATATTTAGGGGATTATGTGCATCACCGTGTTCAACCATAAACGCGTCGTTTACTCGGTTAACAACTATACAAAAAATGAAACACATGGTTGGAAAACATGACGCCTAGCGTGGTGCCCTGGTATGACCTCACCATGCCCTGGTAAAAATTGGAGAATGTTTTCCTTATGTCGTGATGTGCGCCTTTCATGAATTGAACCATCACCGAGGAAGTTTCATGGTTTCGAGGGGGAAATCACCAAGATTGAAGGGGTCCAAATTTCCTTTGTCCTTTGCCCACAAGTTTTTTTCTACGATGAACATACAACCTTCACATCGCCGTGTCCAAATTTGGCACTTTTTCGGGTTCATTTGCCATATTTAGGGGATTACGTGCATTTCCTAGGCATTAATGCGCATAATTCAAGTTCAAACAATCAGTGCATGAAAGGGTCCACAAGAACGGCCTAGAAAACCATGCTCGTGTCATTTAGTAAATTCTCATGCCTTTTACAAGGAATGGATAGATATTTCGATGAAATGTGTGGCAATAGTCAACCACAAATGGTTGTTTGTTGTGTTTCGAACTATAGAAAAAATGAAATAAATGCTTAAAAAACATGACGCCTAGCATGGTTCCATGGTATGACCTCACCATGCCCTGGTAAAAATTTGAGAAGGTTTGGCTTATGTCGTCATGCACGCCCTTCATAAATCGAACCATCACCGAGGAAGTTCCATGCTTTCGAGAGGGCAATCCCCAAGATTGAAGGGGAATCCAAATTTTATTCGTTCTTTGCCCTGGTGATTTTTTCTACGACGAACATACACCCTGTGAATCACCATGTTCAAATTTGGCATTTTTCCGGGCTCATTTACCATATTTAGGGGATTATGTGCATTTTCTAGGCATCTAGCGCATATAGATCCAATCCAGCTACAGGTGCACGGGTGTGATGTGAGGGACGTGGATTGCCGTTCGATCGCGGTGCATCCTACGATGCACACGCGCGATATGCGTGGCTGGGGTTCTGGCCAATCATAACACAACACACAATAGGCTCAGCGCACACTATTTTCGGAAGCGACGGAGATGAACCGTGTGCGATAATGAACGAGCAAAATTGTAAGGGAAGCCAAATTTCTGTTGTCATTTGTCGTTGAGCTCTTGAATACCACCACACTATATGGCTGCCTGGCCCCTCCGTCCTAGAGCTCTCCCCAGGCATCGTCCATTGCACCGCGGTGCACAGTAACTGGTAAGGAAGAGATGGCATCCCGCCGTGCTGCGTTCCTCGCCGCCCGCGACCGCACACATGGTAAGGAAGCAATGGCATCTCGCAGCGCCGAGTTCATCGCCGGCGGCGGCCAGACAGTTACATGGGCGGACTTTGAGGCTGCCATGGCCGAATGGGTGGTGGATCTAGAGGCGCATAAAGCTGCACGTATGAGCGGAAAAGGCGTAAAGCAGTCAAGAAAAGAGAGTCCCGCCGCCGCAAGAAAAAAGAGGCCGCACGCCATGGTGAGGAGAGCTTGGCGGAGATCGAAGCACGGTGGGCTGCCGCCAACAAGGCCAGGAAGGAGAACACCGACGTCTGGCCAGCATGCCCCGATGGTAGCATGTGATAAGTAGTTTAAGTTTGTAGTATTAGAGCAAATTACCAGTAGTACTTTAAGTTTGTAGTATTAACGTACAATACCGGTAAGAGCATCCTTTGAGGGCTTTGAGCGTTGATTAGCATGTGTGCCCGTGTGTTTTTTTTTGCGTTAATCATTAGAAGATCACAAAACACACGGTTTCTTTGTCGTACCCGTCTGTTTTTTTTTGCGTTAATGACCCATAAGTCAGTTACCTGTGCGATGTTTCCTAATAAACCAGTCGTACCATTGACCAAAAAAATCAAGTACATGTGTACATTTTTTTGGAGACGGGATCTGCCAACATCTTTTTTCTCGCACACGAGTATTTTATGTGCTTCGTCTGTGTTGTGTGTTTCCCCCGCCCAAGTTTCAAGTTTCGCACCGAAATTTTCATTAGGCGCGCGATTTCAGAATTTATTCCTCCAGCCACATCCCCTTCCCCTCAGTATCCCCCCTCCCTCATGCCTCCCCCTACTGGCATCTCAAACCGCCGCCGCCACAACCACAACTTCAACCACTTCTATGTTCTGCTCAGATCCAGTCAGGTAACCCACCGATCTCTATCACGTCCCCGGCCTATTTGCTTAAATGGCGCCTGCGAAACATCCTTGTGCCTCCAAATCCCCCCCGGCCCCGCCAGGAGCTGATGGTTGTCCATGGCGCGATGGCCGCTGTGCGTGTTGACCCGGAGGAACACCTCGCCTCCGCCGCCGCTACTGACATGGTGCAGGCTCTGGCCCAGATGAAGTCCCCCAGCAACTACTCCCAGGACTTCACAGGTCTGACCAGCTAAATCTTACCAATACCACTTGCAACGGCTATGATTTGTACGGTTGATGTATTAAGCATGTTCGTGCCTTGTTTATTTCAGTATTGCACACTGTGTGATGTTCAAATATTACCGTGTCTAGCTCAATTTCACCAATACCAGCAACAAACTTACAATACATGACTCAGGATATCACTATAGATGCTGCCCATTTGCTTTTTTAGTGAATGATATCCCTGCTGTACTTAATATGCCTGTCCATGTACTTACGCAGGGTCATAACGGTCGATGCTTTTGTTTGCCGTCGAGGTGAGCTGCATCCCATGTCTTATAGTATTTCACATAATTTGTGCAATTGCAGTTTAACTTCTACCATTTACTGGTTGCCTGTAGGTACACATGTCAGTGCCACTGATCCATGCTTCGACCCGGAGGAACAGCTCGCCTCCGCCGTCGCTGAGTTTGGGCGAGCTCTGGCCAAGATGAAGTGCCGAAGCAACTATCTCTCAGGACTTACCAAGTATGTACTCACCAGTTCAATCTTACCAATACCTATTGCAATTAATGGCTATGTTCTATACGGTCGATGTATTAAGCATGTTCTAGTAAACACGCCTAACACGTTTTTGCTACTTTCCCTACCTTTTTATAGACATCTGGGCCATTCTCTGCTCTGGCAACACCTGCCTGGTGATGTTTAACTATGCCAATTGCATTTTTATCAGTACCGGTTTCAATGTCTATTAAGCCTGTTGGAATTAACACTTGAATCCATTTTTAAACATTTGTATTTCAATGGATATAAACTTACAAAACATGACTTAGGATGTTGTTAAGCCTGTTGCAATTAGCAGTTGTATCCATTTTTAATCTATCCATTTGCTACCATGCTACTCTCTGCAATGAAGATATACTAGAGATGCTGCCCATTTGCTATTTTCGGTGGATGCTAACCCTGTTGTACTTAACATGCTTGTCCATGTACTTATGCAGGGTCATAACGGCCGATGCTGTTGTTTGCCATCGAGGTTAGCTGCATCCCATGTCTTACAGTATTTCACATGATTTGTGCAGTTGCAGTTTAACTTCTACCATTTACTGGTTGCTCAGAGGTACACATGTCGCTGGCAATCGATCCACGCTCGACCCGAGGAACAGCTCGCCTCCACCGTCACGACTTTGGGCGGGCTCTGGCCAAGATGAAGTGCCCCAAAAACTACCTCTCAGGACTTACCAAGTATGTACCCACCAGTTCAATCTTACCAATACCAGTTGCAATTAATGGCTATGTTTTGTACGGTCGATGTATTAAGCATGTTGTAGTAAACATGCCTAACACGTTTTAGCTATTTTCTACCTTTTTATAGACAACTGGGCCATTATACGCTTCGCAGCACCTGCCTGTGATGTTTAACTCGCCAATTGCACTTTTATCAGTACTGGTTTCAATGGCCATTAAGCTTGTTGCAATTAACAGTTGTATCCATTTTTAAAGTGTTGTATTTCAATGGCTACAAACTTACAAAACATGAATTAGGATGTTGTTAAGCCTGTTACAATTAACAGTTGTATCCATTTTTTAATCCGTCCCTTTGCTAACGTGCTACTCTTTCGAAATGAAGATATCACTACAGATGCTGCCGTTTTATTACCATTTGCTATTTTTGGTGGATGTTAACCCTGTTGTAGTTAATATTGGCTTTCCATGTACTTACACATGGCTAAAATGGGCGATGCTGTTGTTTGCTGTCGAGGTTAGCTGCATCCCATGTCTTATACACCATCTATTCCTAAATATAAGTATTTTTAGAGATTCCAATATAGAGTACATAAGGAGCAAAATGAGTGAATCTAGATTCTAATCTAAACTATATCTATAATTCTATATACATATGTATGTAGTTCATATTGAAATCTCAAAAAAATACTTGTACTTAGGAACATAGGTAGTTGTATTTTACATCATTTGTGCAATCTCAGTTTAGCTTCTAACATTTACTGGTTGTTTGTAGGTACATATATGAGCGATACCGATCCACGCTTCGATCCCTTTTGCATATGGGGCAATGAGATATTCATGAACAAGCGTCAAGTGAGGAAACTAAGAAAGATTGTTAGGCGAAAGAAACGGGTGGCTGGAACTAAGCTCTTTATTTACACTTTGTCGAAGACAACAGCGAACTTTAGGATGGTAAGTAATGTGTTGCCTTTTCCCTTCCCACAACAAGTTACTCCATTAGACCTCGATGTCGATATTTTCTCTTTTCAGTGGTTTCCGAAGCTATTTACTGATGATTACCTTGCAAACTACATGACCGGAGTGGAGGCAACTAAGGTTAAAGTATATAATTCATGCTACCATGATAATGCTCTAGAAGTCTTCCTAAAGGCGGTGAAGGATGGGCGGGCGATCGTCACAAGGGGTTGGACAAAAGTGGTTCGTGCCTATGGCATGCAGGAAGGCACATTATGGGCATTCCGCTTCTTCAACACCGCCGGCAGTCAAAATGATTTACACTTGTCTCTTCACCTTTACCGCCTTTAAATACTGTGGTTCATCATAGCTAATTGCTTCCTAATCCTGTAATTGCTGAACATATTGTACTGGCAATTTTATATATGGATTTGTTGTTGAACCATTGTGCTGAGAATTCGAATTGCATGTTTCATATTTCAAAACTTCCAATTAGAATAATAAATTACAAGCAAAAAAAATAAAAGACGGTCATGGAACTTTACAAATGGTTCTGGCAGTAAAAGCACTTGTGATGGATAGCCCAATGCCACACAGTTTTCTACATCAAATCATGTGTGATGTAGTTAATGAAAGCAAACAGTTAACCAAGGTAGAGCGTGTGTTATAGTTACACCTTTCACACATGAGCGTATACATAAACTGTGTGGGATGTACATACAAATGGAAACGTTTTCCCTGGATTGACTGTGTGGGATGTACTTAAGAACAGAAACGTATTCCTTGGATTGACTATGTGTGATATAGATACGAACGGAAATGTTTTTCTGGGATTCACCATGTGGGATGTACATACCTACGGAAATGATTTTCTCGGATTATCGTGTGGGATGTACATACCTATGGAAATGATTGGGTTTCGATGCCTCGCTAGATAGCACACGGCCCCAGCCTGTGTCCCAGGAGGGCCTATCCCCGAAGATTTCTGGGTCGTGTGGGAAGGACACCCTATCGCACACACTTACTTGGCGACGGTTCCAAATGCCGTCGCGGAAAGGGCTTAAAAACCGTTTGTATAGCACTGATGCGTACCAGTGTAAGCTTGCAACCAAGGACAAACATTTGATTTTGCAACCGGTTTTTATGGACTGGAGCATGTGCATGTAGTTCAGTTTTGAATTATGCACATAAATGCCTAGAAAACTCAGTTAACGTATAAAACTGTCCAAACAATCCCCAAAAAAATAAAAAAAATTAACACGACACTCCTGTTGTTCTATGTTGACACCAGGAAAATTTGAAAGGAAGAAGAGGCGACGAATACCGTTTTGTCCACAAAGGTGACACGTTTCCCTAACGGAACCATGAGGCTTCTTGTGAGAAGCTCTGGTTTGTGAGAAGCTTATACCATAACCTGCCCCAAATGGAACAATATTTTTTACCCCAGCATGTTGATGCCATTCCACGATAGCATGCCAAGGTTCATGAATTTCAGACGGGTTTTGGATTTACTAGAATTACAAAAGCAAGTACATCAACATTTGCAGGAGAGCCATAGTGCCATGGTGTTCGAAATTCATCCCCATTTCTTGCATGGGACATAAGCATAAACCTGAAGGAAATATGCCCTAGAGGCAATAATTAAGTTGTTTTATATATTTCCTTATATCATGATAATTGTTTATCATTCATGCTAGAATTGTATTAACCGGAAACTTAGTACATGTGTGAATACATAGACAAAACAGGATATCCCTAGTATGCCTCTACTTGACTATATCGTTAATTAAAGATGGTTAAGTTTCCTAACCATATACATGTGTTGTCATTTGATGAATGAGATCACATCATTAGAGAATGATGTGATGGACAAGACCCATCCGTTAGCTTAGCATAATGATCGTTATGTTTTATTGCTATTGCTTTCTTCATGACTTATACATATTCCCCTGAGTATGAGATTCTGCAACTCCCAAATACCGGAGGAACACCTTGTGTGCTATCAAGCGTCATAACGTAATTGGGTGACTATAAAGATGCTCTACAGGTGTCTCCGAAGGTGTTTGTTGAGTTGGCATAGATCGAGATTAGGATTTGTCACTCCGAGTATCAGAGAGGTATCTCTGGGCCCTCTCGGTAATGCACATCACTAAAAGCCTTGCAAGCAATGTGACTAATGAGTTAGTTGTGGAATGATGCATTATGGAATGAGTAAAGAGACTTGCCAGTAACGAACTTGAACTAGGTATGATGATACCGACGATCAAATCTCGGGCAAGTAACATACGATGACGAAGGGAATAACGTATGTTGTCATTGCGGTTTGACCGATAAAGATCTTCATACAATATGTAGGAACCAAGATGAGCATCCCGGTTCTACTATTGGTTATTGACCAGATATGTGTCTCGGTCATGTCTACATAGTTCTCGAACCCGTGGGGTCCGCATGCTTAACGTTTGATGACGATTTGTATTATGAGTTATGTGTTTTGGTGACCGAAGTTTGTTCGGAGTACCGGATGAGATCACAGACATGACGAGGAGTCTCGAAATGGTCAAGAGGTAAATATTGATGTATTACAAGGTGGTATTCGAACATTGTAATGGTTTTGAGTGGTTCGGGTATTTTACCGGTCATAGTCGTACTGCTTACCACCAACGTCTTAGCTTGATTCGGCGGTATTGTTGGATGAAGCGGCCCGGACCAACCTTACTGACCATGTTCATGAGACCAGTTCCACCGACAGACATGCAACTTGTTTTCCATAAAGGTGGCTGGCGGGTGTCTATTCCCCAACTTTAGTTGAATCAAATTTGACTACGGCCGGTCCTTGTTGAAGGTTAAAACAACACACTTGACGAAAAATCGTTATGGTTTTGATGCGTAGGTAAGAATGGTTCTTGCTAGAAGCCCATAGCAGCCACGTAAAACTTGCAACAACAAAGTAGAGGACGTCTAACTTGTTTTTGCAGGGCATGTTGTGATATGATATGGTCAAGACGTGATGAGATATAAGTTATTGTATGAGATGATCATGTTTTGTAAAAGTTATCGACAACTGGCAGGAGCCTCATGGTTGTCACTTTATTGTATGAAATGCAATCGCCATGTAATTGATTTACTTTATCACTAAGCGGTAGCGATAGTCGTAGAAGCAATAGTTGGCGAGACGCCCACGACGCCACGATGGAGATCAAGGTGTCAAGCCGGTGATGATGGAGATCATGACGGTGCTTTGGAGATGGAGATCAAAGGCACAAGATGATGATGGCCATATCATGTCACATATTTTGATTGCATGTGATGTTTATCTGTTATGCATCATATTTTGCTTATAATATGATCCCTCACTAAATTTCAAGGAATAAGTGTTCTACTTGAGTATGCACCGTTGCTATAGTTCGTCGTGCCGAGACACCACGTGATGATCGGGTGTGATAAGCTCTACGTTCACATACAACGGGTGTAAGACAGTTGTGCACGTGCAGAATACTCGGGTTAAACTTGACGAGCCTAGCATATGCAGATATGGCCTCGGAACACTAAGACCGAAAGGTCGAACGTGAATCATATAGTAGATATGATCAACATAGAGATGTTCACCATTGAAAACTACTACATGTCACGTGATGATTAGACATGGTTTACTTGATATGGATCACGTGGTCATTTAGATTACTATAGCGATGTCTATCTAAGTGGGAGTTCTTAAGTAATATGATTAATTGAACTTAAATTTATCGTCAACTTAGTCCTGATAGTTTTTGCATATCTATGTTGTTGTAGATCAATGGCCAGTGCTACCGTTCCTCTGAATTTTAATGCGTTCCTAGAGAAAGCTAAGTTGAAAGATGATGGTAGCAACTACATCGACTGGGTCCGTAACTTGAGGATTATCCTCATTGCTTCACAGAAGAATTACGTCCTGGAAGCACCGCTAGGTGCAAGACCCGCTGCAGGAGCAACTCCGGACGTTATGAACATCTGGCAGACTAAAGCTATTGACTACTCGATAGTTCAGTGTGCCATGCTTTACGGCTTAGAATAGGGACTTCAAAGACGTTTTGAACGTCATGGAGCATACGAGATGTCCAAGAGTTGAAGTTGATATTTCAAGCAAATGCCCGAGTTGAGAGATATGAAGTGTCCAATAAGTTCTATAGCTGCAAGATGGAGGATAATAGTTCTATCAGTGAACACATACTTAGAATGTCTGGGTACCATAACCACTTGAGTCAGCTGGGAGTTAATCTTCCTGATGATAGTGTCATTGACAGAGTTCTTCAATCACTGACACCAAGCTATAAAGGCTTCGTTATGAACTATAATATGCAAGGGACGGAAAAGACAATTCCCGAGCTATTCGCGATGCTTAAAGCTGTGGAGGTAGAAATCAAGAAGGAGCATCAAGTGTTGATGGTTAACAAGACCACTAGTTTCAAGAAAAAAGGCAAAGGGAAGAAGGGGAACTTCAAGAAGAATAGCAAGCAAGTTGCTACTCCCGGGAAGAAGCCCAAGTCTGGACCTAAGCTCGAAACCCGAGTGCTTCTCCGCAAAGGACTGGTCATTGGAAGCGGAACTGCCCCAAGTATTTGGCGGATAAGAAGGATGGCAAAGTCAAAGGTATATTTGATATACATGTTATTGATGTGCACCTTACTAATGCTCATAGTAGCGCCTGGGTATTTGATATTGGTTCTGTTGCTCATATTTGCAACTCGAAACAGGGGCTACAAGGTCGAGGTGACGATGCGCGTCGGAAATGGTTCCAAGGTCGATGTGATCGCTGTCGGCACGCTACCTCTACATCTACCTTCGGGATTAGTTTTAGACCTGAATAATTGTTATTTGGTGCCAGCGTTGAGCATGAACATTATATCTGGATCTTGTTTGATGCAAGACGGTTATTCATTTAAATCAGAGAATATTGGTTGTTCTATTTATATGAGTAATATCTTTTATGGTCATGCATCCTTGATGAGTGGTCTGTTTTTGTTGAATCTCGATCGTAGTGATACACATATTCATAATATTGAAGCCAAAAGATGCAAAGTTAATAATGATAGTGCAACTTATTTGTGGCACTACCGTTTAGGTCATATTGGGGTAAAGCGCATGCAGAAACTCCAAGCTGATGGGCTTTTGGAATCACTTGATGCTTGCGAACCATGCCTCATGGGCAAGATGACTAAGACTCCGTTCTTCGGAACAATGGAGGGAGCCACTGACTTATTGGAAATAATACATACTGATGTATGCGGTCCGATGAGTGAGTGTTGAGGCTCGCGGCGGGTATCATTATTTTCTGACCTTCACAGATGATTTGAGCAGGTATGGATATATCTACTTAATGAAACATATGTCTGAAACATTTGAAAAGTTCAAAGAATTTCAGAGTGAAGTGGAAAATCATCATAACAAGAAAATAAAGTTTCTACGATCTGATTGCGGAGGTGAATATTTTAGTTACGAGCTTGGTCTTCATTTGAAACAATGTGGAATAGTTTCGCAACTCACGCCACCTAGAACACCACAGCGTAATGGTGTGGTCAAATGTCGTAACCGTACTTTATTAGATATGGTGCGATCTATGATGTCTCTTACCGATTTACCTCTATCATTTCTTAAAGTTTGGGGCTGTGATGCTTATGTGAAAAAGCTTCAACCTGATAAGCTTGAACCCAAATCGGAGAAATGTGTCTTCATAGGATACCCAAAGGAAACTGTTTGGTACACCTTCTATCACAGATCCGAAGGCAAGATATTCGTTGCTAAGAATGGATCCTTTCTAGAGAAGGAGTTTCTCTCGAAAGAAGTGAGTGGGAGGAAAGTAGAACTTGATGAGGTAGTTGTATCTTCTCCCGAATTGGAAAGCAATTCATCACAGAAATCAGTTCCAGTGATGCCTACACCAATTAGTGAGGAAGTTAATGGTGATGATCATGAAACTTCAGATCAAGTTACTACCGAACCTTGTAGGTCAACCAGAGTATGGTCCGCACCAGAGTGGTACGGGTAATTCTGTTCTAGGAGTCATGTTACTAGACCATGACGAACCTACAAACTATGAGGAAGCGATAATGAGCCTAGATTTCGCGAAATAGCTTGAGGCCATGAAATCTGAGATGGGATCCATGTATGAGAACGAAGTGTGAACTTTGGTTGACTTGCTCGATGATCGGCAAGCCATAGAGAATAAATGGATCTTCAAGAATAAGATGGACGCTGACGGTAATATTACTGTTTACAAAGCTCGACTTGTTGCGAAAGGTTTTCGACAAGTTCAAGGAGTTTACTATGATGAGACCTTCTCACCCGTAGCGATGCTTAAGTCTGTCCGAATCATGTTAGCAATTGCCACATTTTATGATTATGAAATTTGGCAAATGAATGTCAAAACTGCATTCCTTAATGGATTTCTTAAGGAAGAGTTGTATATGATGCAACCAGAAGATTTTGTCGACCCTAAAGGTGCTAACAAAGTGTGCAAGCTCCAGCGATCCATTTATGGACTGGTGCAAGCCTCTCGGAATTGGAATATACACTTTGATAGTGTGATCAAAGCATGTGGTTTTATACAGACTTTTGGAGAAGCCTATATTTACAAGAAAATGAGTGGGATCTCTATAGCATTTCTAATATTATATGTGGATGACATATTTTTGATTGGAAATAATACATAATTTTTGGATAGCATAAAAGGATACTTGAATAAGAATTTTTCAATGAAAGACCTCGGTGAAGCTGCTTATATATTGGGCATCAAGATCTATAGAGATAGATCAAGACGCTTAATTGGACTTTCACAAAGCACATTCCTTGATAAAGTTTTGAAGAAGTTCAAAATGGATCAGTCAAAGAAAGGGTTCCTGCCTGTGTTACAAGGTGTGAAGTTGAGTCAGACGCAATGCCCGACTAGTGCAGAAGATAGAGAGAAAATGAAAGTCATTCCCTATGCCTCAGCCATAGGTTCTATCGTGTATGCAATGTTGTGTACCAGACCTGATGTGTGCCTTGCTATAAGTTTAGCAGGGAGGTACCAAAGTAATCCAAGAGTGGATCACTCGACAATGGTCAAGAACATCCTGAAATACCTGAAAAGGACTAAGGATATGTTTCTCGTTTATGGAGGTGACAAAGAGCTTGTTGTAAATGGTTACGTCGATGCAAGATTTGACACTGATCCGGATGACTCTAACTAAAAAACCGGATTCTATTTATATTGAATGGTGGAGCTGTGAGTTGGTGTAGTTCCAAGCAGAGGTTCGTGGCAGGATCTACGTGTGAAGCGGAGTACATAGCTACTTCAGAAGCAGCAAATGAAGGAGTCTGGATGAAGGAGTTCATATCCTATCTAGGTGTAATACCTAGTGCATCGGGTCCAATGAAAATCTTTTGTGACAATACTGCAGCAATTGCCTTAGCGAAGGAATCCAGATTTCACAAGAGAACGAAATACATCAAGAAACGCTTCAACTCCATCCGCGATCAAGTCAAGGAGGGAGACATAGAGATTTGCAAGATACATACGGATCTGAATGTTGCAGACCCGTTTACTAAGCCTTTTCCACGAGCAAAACATGATCAGCACCAAGACTCCATGGGTGTTAGAATCATTACTATGTAATCTAGATTATTAACTCTAGTGCAAGTGGGAGACTGAAGGAAATATGCCCTAGAGGCAATAATAAAGTTGTTATTTATATTTCCTTATATCATGATAAATGTTTATTATTCATGCTAGAATTGTATTAACCGGAAACTTAGTACATGTGTGAATACATAGACAAAATAGAGTGTCCCTAGTATGCCTCTACTTGACTAGCTCGTTAATCAAAGATGGTTAAGTTTCCTGACCAAGGACATGTGTTGTCATTTGATCAATGGGATTACATCATTAGATAATGATGTGATGGAGAAGACCCATCCGTTAGCTTAGCATAATGATCGTTAAGTTTTATTGCTATTGCTTTCTTCATGACTTATACATATTCCTCTGACTATGAGATTATGCAACTCCTGAATACCGGAGGAACACCTTATGTGCTATCAAACATCAGAACATAACTGGGTAATTATAAAGATGCTCTACAGGTGTTTCCGAAGGTGTTTGTTGAGTTGGCATAGATCGAGATTAGGATTTGTCACTCCGACTATCGGAGAGGTATCTCTGGGCCCTCTCGGTGATGCACATCACTATAAGCCTTGCAAGCAATGTGACTAATGAGTTAGTTGCGGAACGATGCATTACGGAATGAGTAAAGAGACTTGCTGATAACGAGATTGAACTAGGTATGATGATACCAACAATCAAATCTCGGGCAAGTAACATACCAATGACAAAGGGAATAACGTATGTTGTCATTGCGGTTTGACCGATAAAGATCTTCGTAGAATATGTAGGAACCAATATGAGCATCTAGGTTCCACTATTGGTTATTGACCAGATATGTGTCTCGGTCAAGTCTACATAGTTCTCGAACCCGTAGGGTCCGCACGCTTAACGTTCGATGACGATTTGTATTATGAGTTACGTGTTTTGGTGACCGAAGTTTGTTCGGAGTCCCGGATGAGATCACGGACATGAAGAGGAGTCTCGAAATGGTTGAGAGGTAAAGATTGATATATTGGAAGGTGATATTTGGACATCGGAATGGTTTCGAGTGGTTCGGGTATTTTATCGGAGTACCGAGGGGTTACCGGAACCCCCCGGGGGAAGTCATGGGCCTCATGGGCCAAGAGAGAGAGAGAGAGGGGACAACCCACAAGGGGTGGCCGCCCCCCATAGGAGTCTGCATTGGACTAGGGGAGGGGGCGGCGCCCCCCTTTTCGCCTTTCGCTCTCCCTTTCCCTCTCCTTCCTTTTCCCCTCTGATGAGAAAGGAAAAAGGGGGGCTCCAACTAGGAGTGGAGTCCTAGTAGGACCCCCCCCCCATGGCGTGCCCCTTGGTGGCCGGCCTCCTCCTCCCCTCCTTTATATACGGGGGCAGGGGGCACCCCATAGCACAATAATTGTTCTCTTAGCCGTGTGTGATGCCCCCCTCCAGAGTTTACTCCTCCGATCATAGCGTCGTAGTGCTTAGGCAGAGCCCTGCATGGATCACATCACCATCACCGTCACCACGCCGCCGTGCTGACGAAACTCTTCCTCAACCCTCTGCTGGATCAAGAGTGTGAGGGACGTCATCGAGCCAAATGTGTGATGAACTCGGAGGATCCGTACGTTCGATACTAGAGCAGTTGGATCGTGAAGACGTTCGACTACATCAACCGTGTTAACCTAAAACTTCCGCTTTCGGTCTACGAGGGTATGTGGACACACTGTTCCCCTCTCGTTGCTATGCATCTCCTAGATAGATCTTGCGTGATTGTAGGGATTTTTTTGAAATTGCATGCTACGTTCCCCAACAGAACCCATGGAGATATATATGATTTTACAACCCATGTTGGTGCACCGGAGCATGTGCATGTAGTCTAATTTTGAATTGTGCACCTGAAATGGCTAGAAAACCAATTTAATGTATAAAATGTCCAAACGAACCCTGAATAATTCCAAATTTTTTATGACACACATATAGTTGCATGTTCACTGCAGATAAAAGTTCTAGCAATTCAAACACCCTCCATTGCCGCTGTGACCCCATTATGTAATTCAAATCAAGATGAAAAATCAAGTAGATTCCACACAGTCTATTATCACCAATTGTGTGAGATACAGTACAAAATATCTTGGAGCACCGTCGGTGAATAGTATGCATATGGCTTACACGAGAAGGTACGTCGGCTACACTCCACAGCCAGCGTGTCAAGCACACTAGCTCGCCCTCCAAATATCATTTCACTGTTCAATCGTCGCCGGTGAAAGATGGGGACGTGGACCCGCGTCGTGAGATCAACTTCCACGGCCCGCTCCGGTGAGAGTGTGGCCGCAGCCGCCATGCATGTGCTAACAAAGTACATGAGCGCGGCCGCAATCTGCGACCGGGCGGCCAAGGCAGCCCAAACGGCCGATGTTGCTTCTTAGGTGGTGGCAGCAACATCTGCCTCGAGGATAGCAACTTACGAGAGCGGCACATCAGCTCTCTGTTCCGCAGCGGCGGCCTTAGCTCTGATTGTGGCCGCCCACGACCATGTCGAGGCCGCCCACACCCAGCTTGTGGCGGTCACCGCACAAATCGAATGAATCTTCTGCGACAACGATCGACAACCCACGGCCGAAGAGTTGGCAATCGCCGAGAGCATTCGAGCAGCTTTCCGTTCCTCCGCCGCATACCTTGCCACGATGGAGCCCGTCCAAACCCAGATTGTGGCCGCCCACGCCTAGCTCGTGGCGGCCTTTTCCAAAGAGATGGCAGACGCGGATGGCGAGATGCTTGCTGAGTATGGTGCGATGGATGCCATGGAGCCCCTTCCCCAGGAGACCGTCGGGCGCGAGCTGGATATGGAGGAGGAGGCGGAGATCAACGAGCACCAGCCATAGTAGTACTCTTTGTTTTGTTTAATTAAGAGCGCTTATCTTTAATTTTTTAGCGTAATGTTTAGGTCAGCTAGCTCTGTTTAATTGCCGAACTTGCTCGATTAAAAGTGTGGGTGCACTGTAGTCTCCTTTGTGTACCCAAATTATGCAATGACGTGGATGACCACTGTAACCAGGGAAATTTGAACCAAAATTTTTGACGTTAAAACTCATCACACACGGGTTAAGCTATCTGAATCGTTTGTGATGTTCACATATCGTACACAGTTCTGAATAAGGGACCGTGTCTGATGACACTTTGCGCGCCAGTTTTTTCGCTGAACCAATTCAAAATTTTCGGCTTCTGGAGAAATATCTACCTCCCCGCCCCCTCCCCCTTACCCAAAGCCACATTTCCCCTGTTTCTGCCTTCCATTCCAAGTTGAAAACTTCACTCCTTGCTTGCAGCGCCGGCTCCTCGCAGGTGACCCTCCTTCATGCTGCTCAACCTCGTCTATCCAGGCAGGTAATCCACACTGGCCCCCATCCTCCTCCTCCTTCCACATCCCACATGCCTCGACCGTCGGTGCGATACCTTCCACCCAAATCACCGACCCATCCACCAAATAAGCGCCGCCCTAAGCCATGGTGCACACTGTATAGCTAGGAGCTCAATGAGCATTTGGCAACGGAGAAGCAATTCGCGGTCGCACGCGCGGATGAGGTTGCGATGGCTGCCATTCATGCCGACCTCCAGATCTTGGAGGAGCACCTCGCCGTCGAGGCCACTGTCGAAGCCTTGCGCGCCGACGCCACGATGCGGTTGGCTGCTTTAAACGACAATTCATGGCGTTTTCTTGAGGCCACCCTCGGTGCCTTCGACGAAGACTACGAGGTGTTTTCTCAGCATGCACATGCTTACCTCAACTCGAGAGCTAGCAGGTTGGTGTCCGGAGCGGCTCAGGCAACTCTCCACTATGACGAGGGTACCCACGGTGCGGAGGCCTTACCCTTTTCCATGTCCAAGGAACCAATCATCATCGATATTGTAACATCCCAAAATTCCAAATTTTGGAATGTTATAATAAATAAATAGTTTCGATTGATTGATTGTTTGTTGTGTGATTGATTGAGTGAAATTGAGTGGAATTTGAAACTTTTTTGAAAGTTGAATGAGAGGGAATGAAATGACTTTCCCTGACTTTCACTTTGCCTTTTGATATCCATGAATTCATTCAATTCAAACACAAAACCCTAGAGAGAAGGTGATATGAATTCTTCCATTTAAATAAATGAAAAGGGTTTTGAAAAGATTTGAATTCCGTTTGGAAATATTTCAAATTCAGAAACTTTATGCAACTCAATGATTTTCATGAGGGAAGATAAAATGACTTCTTCAGATTATATGAAATATGAGTTGGAAGTTAAAAAGAATCAAACTGAAAGTCATTTGGAAGTATTTTAAAATCCCTTTCAATTTGGAATTATTTGGATTTTATTCAAATTATTTTTCTCCTAAAAATAAATAAATGGGAATAAGGGTAAAATGATTCCCTTCAATGGAAAATTAGGAGAAAATAATTTTGAAATCATTTGGGTGTTTTAAAAATGATTTTTGTTGGGTTTAATTGCAACAGCAACACTATTTGAGTTTTGTAAATTTTTGAGGATTTTATTTGAACTTGAAAAAGAGTTCATGTCGTAGGAAATCTTTTTCTGAAAATTGTGATATATTATATGCCTATATAATATTATTTATTTATTTATTTGTGTTTGTTTTATTGTCTATGTTTTATAAAAAAATGCAAACGCCCGAAGCCCCGGAGGCCCATCTCCCCTCTCCTTTCCTCGGCCCACCCACGCGCCAGTTGGCCTGATCGCCGCCGCTACCAACGCCTTTCGCCGGGCTGCCCGCTCCTCCCCTCGCTCGCCTCTCTCGCTGACAGCAGGGCCCGCACCCTTCTTCCTCCTCCCGAAAGTCACGCGCTCGCGTGCAGCAACGCCCGCGCCACTGTATCCCGGATTCTACGGGATCCTCTCACCGACTCACCCCTCCTCCAAGAATCGCCCCCCCCTATATATGCTCTCCCTCTCGACCCGTTCCCCTCCTTTCCCCGCACCAATAACCGCCGCCTGCTCCTCAACTTCTCGCCGGAGCCGAAGCCGCCGCCGCGCCATTGCCGCCCCACCGAGCTACTCCGACTCCCTCGCCGCCTCCCGAGACCAGCTCTACACTCCCCTCCCTCGTCCGCACCTCCCGTGCCCTCGCCCGAGCACTAAACCCACTGGAGCGCTGCCAGCCGACGACCACCGTACGCCCTCGACACCACGATCTCACCGCCGCCCGTCTCCATCGTCCCCGAGCGCACCGGCGACCATCGTTGGAACTGCCTTCGACCGCTGCATCCCCTTGTCTCCTCCGCCGACGCCGCCGACGACGTCCGAGCCGCATCGCCAGCGACCACCCCACTGTAAGCCAGCCAACTCCCCACCTCCGTTCGATCTTATTTCAACGCTCTAGATTAGATCTATCGAATAGTTAGTTTTTTTTATTAGATCGGTTTTAGTGCGGTTTATTTACGGTTAGTTCGGTTTAGATCTAAATCGGTTCACTGATTTTTTTCGTACGCGCGTTAGCGGATTAGTTATATATCGCCCGAGCGTAGTTTAGCGTTGCATCGCCCACTGCTTAGGCCCAGTAGCAGCCCGACGCGTAGTACCTGCCAGTTTGTTTATTTTCGTTTTGTTAAAAAAAACAGAAATAGTTTCAATTTTAGATCACTTATAACTTTTATGTTTTAGATCCAAATTGAGTGATTCTTTTTTGCATTAGGTTCAAAATTTCTTGAAGTCTCTGGTAGTTCCATTGTATTTCAAATTTGAGTAGTTTAAAATCCTTTTGATGAAATTTATTCAAATCCTATTTTGGCCGTATTTTGAGTTTTATAAAATATTTTTATTGATTCTTTTATGACGGTTTTGTTATTGTTTTGTCTATCCAGTAGCAGGAAGTAATTTATTTTTAGTTATTTTAAATTAGAGTTTTAGTCAAAACAGTACTGTTTTAGTTTTACTTTTGTTTTAACCTTTTCTTTATAGTTTTAATTGTTTTTAAACTATTTCTTTCTATCACTTTTGACAAATTTAGTTTCGCTTTCTGTTATTTAACCGTAGACAATTTTATTCTTATTTTAAAATTTTATTTTGTTAGTTTTGTATGAGAACTTGTATAGGTCATAGTTAGAGTTTTATGAAAGCCTTTTTCTTTTTCTTTTTGCAAATAAAGTTTATGGAAAAATACTTTCTGTTAAATTAGTTATTTTACATTTTATTTTCTGTTAATTTATTAGTTTAATGTTTTAATTATTGTTAAGTTTTAACTTACGGCAAAATTATATTAGATGTTTGTAGCAAAGTCATAGATCTTCGTTAGTAGTTTTTGTTTGTAATTTTATTTGAAGTTTCTTTTGATTTTGTTTGAGTTTTATTATCGATTTTCTTTGTTGTTTCGATTGTTATTTTGAGTGCTAAAATTTTTTGCTAGGATGTTTGCTTATGTGAATGCTATGTTTGACTATATAGATTTTCAACGGAGTGACGATTAATTCTACCAAGTCATTTTCTGACAGCGTTGTTATCTTCATCAACTTACCAGGCAAGTTCACTTTGACCATGTTTTTCATACCTATGTGTTTTATTGCATCTAGTGTCATCTTCGCAACAATCCCTCCAGTAGTGATATTGAATCCTTGTAGTTGAGTAGTATGCATGAGGTAGGAACCCATCACCTGTTACCAAGCCCGGACGTTATTTATTTTAATGCTACGCTATAGTAGACGGGGTTGGTATGAGTGCTCGGAGTGGTGTGAGAATGGAGGATCTACGTCAATGACGACAACTCCATGATGGAATCTGCAAGGACTGCATCTTGAAGGCCTCAAGACTTCAAGACTCGAGACAAGAATTCAATACACACTCTTCGGGTGAAGGATGGTTGACGGGCACCCTGGAGAAACCAAAGGATGGCCGGGATGCATGGAGAAGCGCCATGACATCTTGGAAAGCTTCACCCAGACTCAAAGAGACGGAAGAATACTTCATGCCCTAAGCTTACCTGCAACCGCAAGTCACTATGGGCTCTGGCTTGGTTGACCTTAGTTGTGACTCTGGCTGGGACGATGCTAGCAGATGTAGAACTACGGTAGGATTGGATGAGCACCGGACTTAGTCGAGGAACTCTTCGGAAGACCATGTTTCGGTCGTCTTGTTCTCAAACACCCTGAAGTGCGAGAATGTAAAAAGAGGGATCGAATCTTGCGGGTAAAGTGTACAAACCTCTGCAGAGGTTTATAACCTAATCAATTAGCCGTGTCCCCAGTTACGGAAAATTTGAACATATGGACTTGGATCTATCTCAGAACTCTCAACACCGGACTGATAACTTAATTGTGGGCAACTTATGATGATTTGGGCTATGAGACATCGGTTGGCGGAACCATGTCATGATAGAAAAATCCATAGCACAGACTCCTGATATTCCTTTGATGTAGGGAAAATAAAACCAGCTTTTACGCAAACAAAACTCAGCTACAGAGCCACAAAGCCATACTGCATATAGTATAGTTTATCATCTGTTTTCTCTTATTGTGATCTTGCTGGTACATTCAATGTCTTGACCTACACGGCTGCAACGTATCATGTTGCAGATATTTCCTCGACGAGTAAGAGTTACGATCTGTGGTTACGGTCTACACTCAACCCGGCCGATGGCGTTGATGGGACTCCACACCCGTTGTTGTTTCACGAGACATACGAGGTATATATCAGTTTTACGTTATTTATACATGTGATTGCACTTTGATATATACATTGATGTCTTGTGTGTGCAAAGATCTTGATCGAGGATGGCACAAATACATGTGGACTTGACCGTCGAGGTCGGGTCGCTCTGAGATATGGTATCGAGCACATGTTGACTGTAGGGCGTGACCCTAGAAATCGGAAAGCCCCTAGGACAGGATGTCTCAAAAACTTTATTTTCAAAAGGATCCTTTACTTCTCGTCTTTTCTCGATTTTATCAAGTAGTCCCTCGACCTCAAATAGTTAGAATATACACCTTTCCCTTTTGACCACACGGAAGATCAACTGAAGTCACTCCAAGAATTAAAGATATCGGACAACTGATGGCCATTTCAGAGTAAAGAGGATTTCACCATGCGTTGGAAGAATTGCAGCTGCAACAATTGAAGACTCTAAAGACTTGAAGAATTTGAAGTTCCTGAAGAATTATTTGACCTTTAGAGACCAAACCCCTGTTATACACCTACGTTAGTGCGATGATTTGTGAGTTGTCATTTGTATTTTGTTTTCCGACAGCCCTAAAATAAAACATGTTTCTTCAAAACTATTGTTTGTATTGCGTGTATTCTTCCCCACCTCTCTCATATCTCATCCCAAAACTTTTGGACCCCATAGATGATGATTGAAGTTGGTCTGCTATTCTCTGGACCGATGACTCAGTTGGAGGCAGAGCTATGGATTCAAAACATGGAGGATCAATTTAGAAAAAAAATGATTCCAAGGAAGTATGAGGTTCAATACGCTCTTCAGTGCTTTCTGAGAAAGTGCTGCAACACAGTGGAAAATGCATCAAGCCATACAAGGATTTAATGGAGCAAGAACTTGGGAGGAATTCAAGAAGACCTGTTGAGATCACGTCTCATCCGGAAGCACTATGATAACCGAAGAAGAAACCTTGTGCCTGCAAGATTTATGGAGAAATAGGACACACCAGGAGGAACACAAGGATGGATGCCCTCATTGTGAGGAGAAACACCCGGTGAGGAATGCCCAACTAGTTAGGTGACTTGTTTCTTGTGTGAAGGAACCACCCACTACCCAACTCGGTGTCACATTTACCCCATGGTGCAACAAACTATTCAGAGCAGGAAGAAGGAATGAAAGAAGCGCCCGAGAAGTTATGAAAGAACCTGTGATGAAGGAATGTGTTGAAGACCACGATGGAGAAGGCCTCAACAGATTTTACTCCAATGCCTGCTATTCATGTGGAGAAGAAGGACATTTTTCACAAGATTGCACCAAGGAAAGAAAAGAGTATCTCGGGATACTTCCCGATGGAAGCAATAGAGTTTGATCCACATGGAATAAAAGGTTTGATCGTAACGAAGAAACCCGGAAGAGAAAACAAAGACACCCTCGTAACAACCCAATTTCTCGCAAAGAGGGACAAGAGTCATATTACCTGTTTTGAATGTAAGGACGTCGGGCATTATGCCAATCATTGTCTTGAAAGGAAGCAAGGAACTCAAGGAGCAGGCACCATCTCCAAGAAGCCCAAAGACTTATCGAAAGTTATGTGTTTTCATTGCAAGGAAGCAGGACATTATGCTACTAAATGTCCCGACAAGATGAAGGCTGGAGCTAAGTAGTTGAGATTTTGATATGGATAATAAGAGTGGTAGAAAGCAGTTTTATTTTCATAGGTTCGATGACTTGAGTTATGTAATGAGTGCTCAGAGATTGTAATGAATTCATGAAATCAATAAAGTTAATGTGTCATGATTTCATACGTGGATTGTTTTTTTTTTTGAGTTGTTACTCCGTGAACAAAGATTTTGACCATTTTCGAGGATATGAGAAATATGGTCTATGGATGGATTTGTGAATTTCATTTTAAGGGTGGTAGTACCCTGTGAAGAAGACTAGACTAATGGATAAGAAAATATATATTCCACGGACTGTAGTTCGAAAAAAAAGTTGGAGTTTTGCTTTTGATATGATGGTATGAAGAAACAGAGTACTCTGGATTTAAAGGAGGTGTAATATGGAACAAGAGAGTTACTCCAAGGATGAGTTAAAGCTGCACTAGTGTTGAAGTGGGCGTAACCCACAGGCCCGTGGATTTGAAAAGAACAGATGTAACCTTGATGAAGGAAGAAATTTGGAAGAATCGGTGATTCAATCAGCATACGTTTCGTAGGAGGTTACGCAAAAACCTGAGAGTGGTGAAGTAACAATAGATGTTTTGTTCAGCTTGCAGAATCAATGGAATTATCTGAACTAAGTTCGTTGAGAAGAGAAATTCTGCAACGCTTGCGAGAATGCCCGAGTGTTAGAAATGCGATATTCGCTAAACCTTATCTGAGGTAATGATTTGGGTGCGGAATGGATTGATCACCATACCGACTTACTCTTGTCATTCGCTCTTGCTATTTGGAATGGTAAATCTGAGTGACTTACCCATAGTAGAGAGACGACGATGTCAAAGCCTTGTTTAAACCTTAGAATGGTATGATGATAAACCCATGTACATGGCAGTTGTTGCCAATCGTAGATTATATAGTGAGAATGAAGCCAAGGCCCCTTTTCTGCAGAAACCATTAATGGTAGACCACCATGAGTATTTCGATAGTTGTCTAGAATGGACACAGACCTATCAGCTAAGAAGATCCAGTCTCGGACGAACTTCAACTTTGATGAACCGACCCAAGATTTTGAGGAAAACGCTATGCTTCTGACAGAAGAGCGTTAATGAAGGAGCTATTGTAAGATATGTGAAGAGACATATATTGTCGGCACTCCATAGGAAGTATCGGAGTTTATTGGAACCGTAACCTTGTTTTTAAGTGTGGTAGCACCCCTGACCTTTCCGACCAAAAACATTTGCTAGAAGACCCCAACCCTAACCCTTTCTTGTTAGTTTCTTCGAATCTCGAGGACGAGATTCATTTTAAGTGTGGTAGGTTTGTAACATCCCAAAATTCCAAATTTTGGAATGTTACAATAAATAAATAGTTTTGATTGATTAATTGTTTGTTGTGTGATTGATTGAGTGAAATTGAGTGGAATTTGAAACTTTTTTGAAAGTTGAATGAGAGGGAATGAAATGACTTTCCGTGACTTTCACTTTGCCTTTTGATATCCATGAATTCAAATTCAATTCAAACACAAAACCCTAGAGATAAGATGATATGAATTCTTCCATTTAAATAAATGAAAAGGATTTTGAAAAGATTTGAATTCCGTTTGGAAATATTTCAAATTCAGAAACTTTATGCAACTCAATGATTTTCATGAGGGAAGATAAAATGACTTCTTCAGATTATATGAAATATGAGTTGGAAGTTAAAAAGAATCAAACTGAAAGTCATTTGGAAGTATTTTAAAATACCCTTTCAATTTGGAATTATTTGGATTTTATTCAAATTATTTTTCTCCTAAAATAAATAAATGGGAATAAGGGTAAAATGATTCCCTTCAATGGAAAATTAGGAGAAAATAATTTTGAAATCATTTTGGTGTTTTAAAAATGATTTTTGTTGGGTTTAATTGCAACAGCAACACTATTTGAGTTTTGTAAATTTTTGAGGATTTTATTTGAACTTGAAAAAGAGTTCATGTTGTAGGAAATCTTTTTCTGAAAATTGTGATATATTATATGCCTATATAATATTATTTATTTATTTATTTGTGTTTGTTTTATTGTCTATGTTTTATAAAAATGCAAACGCTCAAGCCCCGGAGGCCCATCTCCCTCTCCCTTTCCTCGGCCCACCCACGCCGCCAGTTGGCTGGGCCGCCGCCGCGCCACCAAACGCCTTCCGCCCGGCTGCCCGCTCCTCCCTCGCTTCGCCTCATCGGCTGAGGCACACTTCTTCCTCCTCCCAAGTCACGCGCTACTGCAGCAACGCGGCCGCGCCGTATCCGGATTCTACGGATCCTCTCCCGACTCACCCTCCTCCAAGAATCGCCCCTATATATGCTCTCCTCGACCCGTTCCTCCTTTCCCGAACCAATAACCGCCCTTTGCTCCTCAACTTCTCGCTTGGGCGAAGCCGCCGCAGCATCATTGCCGCCCCGAGCTACTCCGACTCCCTCGCCGCCTCCCGAGACCAGCTCTACACTCCCCTCCCTCGTCCGCACCTCCCGTGCCCTCGCCCCGAGCACTAAACCCACTGGAGCGCCGCCAGCCGACGACCACCGTACGCCCTCGACGCCACGATCTCACCGCCGCCCGTCTCCATCGTCCCCGAGCGCACCGGCGACCATCGTTGCAACTGCCTTCGACCGCTGCATCCCCTTGTCTCCTCCGCCGACCCCGCCGACGACCGGAGCGACACCGCCGACGACGTCCGAGCCGCATCGCCAGCGACCACCCCACTGTAGCCGGCCAACTCCCCACCTCCGTTCGATCTTATTTCAACGCTCTAGATTAGATCTATTGAATAGTCAGTTTTTTTTATTAGATCGGTTTTAGTGCGGTTTATTTACGGTTAGTTCGGTTTAGATCTAAACCGGTTCACTGATTATTTTTTTCATATGCGCGTTAGCGGATTAGTTATATATCGCCCAAGCGTAGTTTAGTGTTGCATCGCCCACTGCTTAGGCCCAGTAGCAGCCCGACGCGTAGTACCTGCCAGTTTGTTTATTTTCGTTTTGTTAAAAAAACAGAAATAGTTTCAATTTTAGATCACTTATAACTTTTATGCTTTAGATCCAAATTGAGTGATTCTTTTTGCATTAGGTTAAAAATTTCTTGAAGTCTTTGGTAGTTCCATTATATTTCAAATTTGAGTAGTTTAAAATCCTTTTGATGAAATTTATTCAAATCCCTATTTTGGCCGTATTTTGAGTTTTATAAAATATTTTTGATTGATTCTTTTTGCTACGGTTTTGTTATTGTTTTGTCTATCCAGTAGCAGGAAGTAATTTATTTTTAGTTATTTTAAATTAGAGTTTTAGTCAAAACAGTACTGTTTTAGTTTTACTTTTGTTTTAACCTTTTATTTATAGTTTTAATTGTTTTTAAAATATTTCTTTCTATCACTTTTGACAAATTTAGTTTCGTTTCTGTTATTTAACCGTAGACAATTTTATTCTTATTTTAAAAATTTATTTTGTTAGTTTTGTATGAGAACTTGTATAGGTCATAGTTAGAGTTTTATGAAAGACTTTTTCTTTTTCTTTTTGCAAATAAAGTTTTATGAAAAATACTTTCTGTTAAATTAGTTATTTTACATTTTATTTTCTGTTAATTTATTAGTTTAATGTTTTAATTATTGTTAAGTTTTAACTTACGGCAAAATTATATTAGATGTTTGTAGCAAAGTCATAGATCTTCGTTAGTAGTTTTTGTTTGTAATTTTATTTGAAGTTTCTTTTGATTTTGTTTGAGTTTTATTATCGATTTTCTTTGTTGTTTCGATTGTTATTTCGAGTGCTAAATTTTTTTGCTAGGATGTTTGCTTATGTGAATGCTATGTTTGACTATATAGATTTTCAACGGAGTGACGATTAGTTCTACCAAGTCATTTTCTGACAGCGTTGTTATCTTCATCAACTTACCAGGCAAGTTCACTTTGACCATGTTTTTCATACCTATGTGTTTTATTGCATCTAGTGTCATCTTCGCAACAATCCCTCCAAAGAGTGATATTGAATCCTTGTAGTTGAGTAGTATGCATGAGGTAGGAACCCATCACCCTGTTACCAAGCCCGGGACGTTATTTATTTTAATGCTACGCTATAGTAGACGGGGTTGGTATGAGTGCTCGGGAGTGGTGTGAGAATGGAGGATCTACGTCAATGACGACAACTCCATGATGGAATCTGCAAGGAATGCATCTTGAAGGCCTCAAGACTTCAAGACTCGAGACAAGAATTCAATACACACTCATCGGGTGAAGGATGATTGACGGAACCTGGAGAAACCAGTGGATGACCGGATGCATGGAGAAGCGCCATGACATCTTGCGGAAAGCTTCACCCAGACTCAAAGAGACGGAAGAATACTTCATGCCCGGAAGCTTACCTGTGCGACCGCAAGTCACTATGGGCTCTGGCTTGGTTGACCTTATTTGTGACTCTGGCTGGGACGGTGCTAGCAGATGTAGAACTACGGTAGGATTGGATGAGCACCGACAAAGGGTCGAGGAACTCTTCGGAAGACCATGTTTGATTGCCTCTTGTTCTCAAACACCCTGAAGTGCGAGAATGTAAAAAAGAGGGATTGAATCTTGCGGGTAAAGTGTACAAACCTCTGCAGAGGGTTATAACCTAATCGATTAGTCGTGTCCCTGGTTACGGACAATTTGAGCATCTGGACTTGGATCTATCTCGGAACTCTCAACACCGGACTGATAACTTAATTGTGGGAAACTTATGATGATTTGGACTATGAGACATCGGTTGGCGGAACCATGTCATGATAGAAAACTCCATAGCACAGATCCTGATATTCCTTTGATGTAGGGAAAATAAAACCAGCTTTTACGCAAACAAAACTCAGATACAGAGCCATAAAGCCATACTGCATATAGTATAGTTTATCATCTGTTTTCTCTTATTGTGATCTTGCCGCAGACATTCAATGTACTGACCTACACGGCTGCAACGTATCATGTTGCGTATATTTCCTCGACGAGTAAGAGTTACGATATGTGGTTACGGTCTACACTCAACCTGTCGATGGCGTTGATGGGACTCCACACCCGTTGTTGTTTCCGCTGAGACATATGAGGTATATATCAGTTTTACGTTATTTATATATGTGATTGCACTTTGATATATACATTGATGTACTGTGTGTGCCAGCATACTGATCCAGGGATGGCACAAATACACAGAGACTTGACCGTCTGAGGTCGGGTCGCTACAGATATCTTCGACGATGAGGAGTAGCTTGACTTATTAGCTCACTATAAGGACCCATGTTCAGTTTGGTAGCTACTACCTTTCCTTAACAAATTCTAGTGAATTGTGCTATCTACTTTTACCATGCAATCTATTGCTCTAGTGTATATGTTCTATACGTCATGCAATGTGGTGCTGACATATTAACTGTTTGGTTAATTAGTTGTCGTGTTTAGTTAACTATTTGGTTCAATTCTTCAGGGTGCAATTTTGTATTGTCTTCCACGTGAGAAATAAATTAAATTTTTCTTTACAAAATACATGAGAAACAAATACAATTGCTATATTTCCAAGCTGTCAAGCATGCTTGGTTTGGTTAATCATTCGATCTTCTAGTATGTTATACATTGTGCAATGTGGTGCTCAGTTAACATTTGGTTCGTTTGTTGTGGTGTTTAGTTAACTGTTTGGATCAATTCTGCAATGCGATGTTCAATTCTTGTGGGTGCATTCTGTTATTGTATGCCATGTGAGAAATAAATCGAATTTGGATATACTAAATACATGAGAAACAAATGCAATTGCTATATTTCCAAGTTGTTAAGCATGCTCTGTTTTAACTGTTTGATCTTCTATTAGGACTATGTTATATTGTGCAATGTGGTGCTCAGTTAATGTTTGGTTCATTTGTTGTGGTGTTTAGTTAACTACTTGGTTCAATTCTGTAATGCGATGTCCAATTATCATGGGTACAATTTTGTTTTGTTGTGCATGTGAGGAATAAATCGAATTTGGCTGCACTTAATACATGAGAAACATATACAATTGCTATATTTCATAGTTCTTAATCATGGTTGGTTTGGATAAATAGGTTTTCCATGTGGCTTGAATTAATTTGATGAATCTGCAATGTGCTTATTTTTCATCAACATATTTAATTAATAGCAATCAAACCCTCACTTAACTTGATCACTAACTACATTATATGTGTTGCAGGGAAACAATGGGAAGCACTGAGGTTTACAATCGAGGTTTGCACATGCATGGTCCTTTGTCTAATAGCACATTATTGTGCAATTGTAGGAACCATTTTAATATTTAGGTTTTTAAAAATTTGGTCTTGCACATGTAGGTCCTGCTGTCAGAGGTTTTGACCCACTGTTTGACCCTTTTTGCATATGAGGAAATGAGTTGTTGAAAGTGCAACTATCCCTAGGTGGTTTTGGTAATTCATAACAACATATAGCTCGTTGAGCTAATGCTATTCCAAGAAAAATATTTCAGGAAAGCTCAATGAATGGCATGGCATGGATGATGAAAGTGGATCCCTCAAAATACTAAGGACAAAGGATTGGCTCAAGCTCAAAAGCTCAAGACTCTACATTTTGCATTTTAGTGATCCAAGATCACATTGAGTCTATAGGAAAAGCCAATACTATCAAGGAGGGATGAGGTGTTGCTTAATGAGCCTCTTGCTTCATGTGCTTAGTGATATGCTCCAAAACCCTCAACTACTTTCTCACATCCACATATGACCTAAACCTAAAAGTCAAAATCAGTCCTACCGATTCTTTCTATCCGCGCCACCGAAGTTCAAATGTCATAGCCACCGCCACAAACCCTAGGCAAATCGGTTTCACCAATAGGGATCTCGGTCTCACCGAGATGGGATTGTAATCTCTCTATTTCCCTTCGTAACGCTTTCGGTCTAACCAAGTGAGCGATCGGTCCCACCGAGATTGCAATGTAAACTCTCTGCTTCCCTTCGTAACATTTCGGTCTCAACGAAGAGCGAATCGGTCCCACCGAGTTTACTCCGACCAACTCTCTGGTTATCTAATTACCAAAATCGGTCTCACCGAAGTTTGTGTAATCGGTCTCACCGAGATTACGTTATGCCCTAACCCTAACCATATCGGTCCTACCGAGTTGCATGTCGATCCCACCAAAACCCTAACGGTCACTAGGTTTCTTGAATCGGTCCGACCGAAGTTTGTTGATTCGGTCCCACCGAGTTTGATAAATTGTGTGTAATGGTTAGATTTTGTGTGGAGGCTATATATACCCCTCCACCTCCTCTTCATTCGTGGAGAGAGCCATCGAACAAACCTACACTTCCAACTTACCAGCCCGAGAGAGAACCACCTACTCATGTGTTGAGGCGAAGATATTCCATTCCTACCACATGAACCTTGATCTCTAGCCTTCCCAAGTTGCTTTCCACTCAAATCTTCTTTCCACCAAATCCAAATCCTGTGAGAGAGAGAGTTGAGTGTTGGGGAGACTATCATTTGAAGCACAAAGAGCAAGGAGTTCATCATCAACACACCATTTCTTACTTCTTGGAGAGTGGTGTCTCCTAGATTGGCTAGGTGTCACTTGGGAGCCTCCGACAAGATTGTGGAGTTGAACCAAGGAGTTTGTAAGGGCAAGGAGATCGCCTACTGTGAAGATCTACCGCTAGTGAGGCAAGTCCTTCATGGGCGACGGCCATGGTGGGATAGACAAAGTTGCTTCTTCGTGGACCCTTCGTGGGTGGAGCCCTCCGTGGACTCACAAGAACTGCTACCCTTCGTGGGTTGAAGTCTCCGTCAATGTGGATGTACGATAGCACCACCTATCGGAACCACGACAAAAACATCCGTGTCTCCAATTGCGTCTGAATCCTCCAAACCCTTCCCTTTACATTCTTGCAAGTTGCATGCCTTAAATTCCGCTGCTCATATACTCTTTGCATGCTTGCTTGAATTGTGTGAAGATTGCTTGACTTGTGCAAAGATAGCTAAAATCTGCCAAAGTCTAAAATTGGGAAAAGTTTATGTTTTTAATTGGTCAAGTAGTCTAATCACCCCCCCTCTAGACATACTTCAAGGTCCTACAAGTGGTATCAGAGCTTTGGTCTCCGTTTGCTTTGATTTCCATAGCTTTTGGTGGTCATAGCCTTGGTTTCACAACCTAGGAGAGTATGGCGTCTAGCGAGGGAAATTATCACCATAGAGGTCCTTACTTTTATGGCAATAATTTTGCTAGTTGGAAGCATAAGATGAAAATGCATATTCTCGGACATAACCCCGCCGTTTGGGCTATTGTGTGTATTGGCTTGCAAGGTGAATTCTTTGATGGGAGAGAACCGAACCATGAAGCTAGTGCGGAGGAATTGAAGATGCTGCAATACAACGCTCAAGCTTGTGATATCCTCTTCAATGGCTTGTGCCCCGAAGAATTCAACAAAATCAGCCGTCTTGAGAATGCAAAGGAAATTTGGGATACTTTTATTGATATGCATGAAGGTACCGACTTGGCCAAGGAATCCAAGTTGGATGTGCTCCAAAGTCAGCTTGACAAGTTCAAAATGAAGGATGGTGAAGGTGTCGCTAAAATGGACTCTAGGCTTGCTCTTATCACAATTGAGATTGCCGGCTTAGGAAGTGAAGAGATGACCGACAGATTCATCATCAAGAAGATCCTAAGAGCATTGGATGGAAAGTATGATACCGTGTGCACATTGATCCAAATGATGCCAAAATACAAAGATCTCAAGCCAACGGAAGTCATTGGAAGAATTGTTGCTCATGAGATGTCGCTCAAGGATAAGGAGGAACTTCACAACAAGTCAAGTGGTGCTTACAAAGCCTCATGTGAAGCCCCCACATCATCAAGTGAGAAAAAAACCTTCAATGAAGATTGAGCTTAATGGTGAAGAACTTCAACAAATTCTACAAGAGTAGAAGCAAAGAAAGAAGCTCTAAGTCAAGGTCCTACAATGACAAAAGATCTTCTAGTCGAGAGCGCAATTGCTACAATTGTGGGAGACCCGGACACTATTCCAATGAGTGTACGGCACCCTACAAAACAAGAGAAGATTCTCCAAAAAGAAGAAGTAGAAGAGAAGAATCACCACCAAGAGAGAGAAGGAGTAGAGATGATAGTTATGAACGAAAACCCTCACGGAGAAGCAAGGATTCGGAAAGGAAGGACAAGTCATCAAAGAGCTACACAAAACGAAGACATCAAGCTCATGTTGGTGAATGGGTATCTGGCTCCGACTTCGACTATCACTACGAGAGAAGTTATCACTCCGACTCCGAATATACTCAAGATGAAGGTGTTGCCGGTCTAGCACTTGTGTCAACCAAATCCTACAACATATTTGATTCACCAAATGAAGGAATAGGAAGATGCTTCATGGCCAAAGGTCCTAAGGTAACACACCCCGAGTATGTTGATTTTAATAGTGATGAAGATGACTTGTTAGGTGATGATGATTTACTTGTTGACAACTCTAGTGATGAATACACTGATGAAACGTCTATTAATCATGATAATCAAGATGAAATGAATGACAATGATAAGGAGAAGATTGAGCTTCTAACTAAAGAACTAAACACTCTTAAGTTAGCTCATGAAACTATCTTCGAAGATCATTGAGAACTTTTAAGGGCTCATGAGAAGTTACGCTTTGAAAATCTCAATCTTGAGCAAGAGCATGAGTTCCTAAAGGCAATCAATGATGATCTCCGTAAGAAAAGTTCTTCTTACATTGCCAAGCGTTTACTCTTATCTACTTACATGCCTCAAGTCAAGTCTAGTATCAAGAACAAGAAAGATTCTTCCTCTAGTAGTAATAATAACAATGCTAAATCCAATATTGTTGCTTCTAGTAATTCTCTTGATTCCACTAATGATTCTCTTAGCCAAGTTTCACTTAAGCAAGAAAACAGCTTATTGAAGGGAATTATAGAGAAAGGTGTATACAAGATCCTTGCCGGGAGTAAGCAATTCGAGGAAATTGTACGCAAGCAAGGAAGGCACCGGAAGAATCAAGGTGTTGGTTTTGAACGAAAGTTCAATGCCAATGGAGTTGAGTGGGAAGAAGATCAATACCCCAAGACGAAGTTTGTTCCTCAACAAGAGAAGTATGATCCTACATTCCTTCAAGGGAACACAAGCACAAGATGATCTTCCACCACAAGACCACAAGAACAAAGGCAAGGACAAGCTTCAAGAGGAGATTGATGCATTTGAAGAAGCACCTAAGGCCTTGGTCAAGTGGGTTCCCAAGACTACGTCAAGTTCTACTTCATCAAGTACAACTACAACACCAAGGATTCCCACCAAGATGATGTGGATCCCTAAGAAGAAGAACTAGAGTGTTCTTGAGGGTGACTCCGCCAACATTCTTCACTCATATCATTATGGCAAGGACAAGTGCAATCATCTTCCATATCTTGCACTAGTTCAAGGAGTCACAAACCCTCATGTTGGGAAGGCAAGGGACAAGGTAACCTAATGTTTTCATGGACATCATCTTGTGTGTGCATCACTCTATGTCTATGGATATTCTTGTTTGTTCCTTGTGGGACTAACCCATGTAGGTATTGAAAGTGCAACTCACTCCAAAGGATTGCTCCAAAAGATCTACATCAACATTGAGCATCCACATCTTCAACACCTACATGAAGTCATCATCGACAAAACCCAAGGTTAGTTCATCCCTCTAAGGGGGGATCTCACATCTAGGGGGAGCTTAACTCTAAGAATTGAGTCAAATCAACTCTAATGATGTGAACACAAAAATGCTTTATGAAAAAGTGGTAACCCCACTTGAGCTTAAACGATGAGTATGACCTATGATCAAATGTTCTCATTTGACTCCTAAGTCAATATACTCATATATAGATGACCTAGTCATCGCCAATTGTTTGATAGATGCTAGAATTGTTTGTGCATGCTTTGTCACATATTTCATTTGTCATTTTATTGTGTGAGCATGTTGGTTGCATATTTTTACTCATTCGAGGACATCCACTTGTTGTTTTGATTGATTTGATTCATTTCTTTGGCCAAGTGGATGGACAAGAATGCCTAAGAACCTTCTCTAGCTATCTATGCTTTACTCATCTCAAACTCTATTCATGCTACATCACAAAATTTGATCAAGTCGATTCGAACCACTCTGTGTGAGGAGCACTCGGAGTCCCCGATTCGTCATAGACTTAAACTTCCAAAACTTCTTTGTGCTTTTCGGTCTGACCGATTCCTCCATTTCGGTCATACCGAGATCACTAAGTTGATCTAGGTTTTGATCTCGGTGCAACCGATTTGAACTTTTCGGTCACACCGAGTTGCTGTAACTATCAACAGGTATGCATCTCTCTGCCACCGAGTTGTTCCACTCGGTCACACCAATAGTGTCGGGCTATATATTCACATGGGCAAAATTTTGGAAAACTTTCTCCAAACCTCTTCGCCCGTGCATAGCTCGCTCTGCCTTCTAGGTCTCCGGATCATCGACTTCGTCGCCAGCCGCCTGTCAGCTGGTCTCCGCCCGTCAACGGATTTCATCTCTGCCGTTGCCGCCAGAAGCGAGTTCATCGCCAAACTAGGGTATGAACTCGATCATCGTGCTATCCTCGCTCGATTCTCAAAGACATTGTGTTCATTATGATTCTTGCCACGGTTGAAACACCTCTATCTAGTCAAAACAATCCTTAGAATAGATGCGATTCGAAAATTTAGGGTTAGGTTTCATGAAACCATCTCGGACCCACAGAGTTGAAAAACTCGGTCCCACCGATTCGGCTAACGCCATTGCACTAGTAACTATCGGTCTGACCGAGAATTGCTAATCGGTGTGACCGATCTTAGAACTTTGTGAAACCCTAGCAGTCTCGCTGCCACCGAACTGTGACTCGGTCTGACCGTGTTCACTAGTTTAGGTTCCAAAACTGCTTCGGTATCACCGAATTTGAAAATCGGTTGATCCGAAATGCTTTCTGTGGAAAACTAAAACTAAATTCTTTGAATCATTGTTTTGCAAAAATCTCTGCATTTTGTGATGCTCATCCACTCTATCTCATATATAACTATTCACAGGGTCAGCAGTCAGTGTGTGCAGCATGTCAGACCAAACTGACAGCCAGAACAAGTCAGAGGAGAAGATACAGATGAGTTAGGACACTAGTCCCTCTAGCAGCTCAGATGAGGGAAGCAGAAGCACTCCCAGCAATTTGCCCAAAGCAGCCACCAGGACAAGGAAGAAGAGAACCTCAGAATCTGAGGATGAGGATTATGTGGCAATAGAAGATGAGGCCATTTCAAAGAAGAAAGTGCTCAAGAAGGAGTATAGCTCAACTGCTGTAAAGCTGTGGATGAAGATCAAAAGGCCTGCAGGTAGAAAACCAATGTCTAAAGCCAGAGTCTCCACTCAAGCATCTTTGGAATCCCAACCCAAAGAGCCTGCTGCAGAAGGGAAGAAGAAGGAAAGAAAGATAGGGAGATGCTGCAAGAAAGTTGACCCAATGGCAGAATTTGAGAAGCACTCATCTGATGAGGAAGAAGAAGAAGAGGTTGTTGCTCCAGCACCCAAGGTACAAAAGCTGATGGGTGATGCTATAAAGTCAGGGGCTGCAACATCAAAGCCCAAAGTAGCACCCAAAGCTGCCTCCAAGCCCAAGAGTGCACCTAAGAGGAATACCAGGAGTATACCAAACTTTGAAAAGAACAAGGCCCCAAAGTGCTCGATGTTGTGCCGAGGAAGATGATGAAGGACAAGTCCCGAGGAAGCTCAAACCCAAGATTCTCGGACCACAATGATGCTCATCCTGTGGCTGAGAACATGAAGATCAGGAGAGACTTAGGGTTGAGGCTATGGAGAGAGTCAGATCCATATGCCACCAGGAGAAGGACTGCTGTTGATTACAGGTTCCACACAAAGGAACAACAGGACTTCTATGAGACAATCTTGTTGGACAAGAAGCCCATAGTGTGTGATATGAGGTGGGTCGACTGGACCTACATACAGGAGAATGAAGAACATTATCCTGGAGTGTATGACAGCTTCAGTGCATATGGAGTTGCAGACTTTGTTGGGCAGAAGCTCACAAACTGGAATGATGAGCTCATTATGCAATTCTACTCCACAGCACATTTCTATCCAGATCAGGATAGTTTGGATGTCAGAAGGAACGAGATACAAATCAACCATTGAGGAATGGGCAAGTCTGATCAATGCCCCAAAGGAGAGTGAAGATGACTTGGACGTTTATGCCAAGAAGAAGATGGATCACAACTCTATGTCACAGATGTACAAGGAGATCCCAGACAAAGCTCTTGAAACTTTCAAGCTTGGATCAGTCCATTTTCTTCTGTCAGGGCTGCCAACGATCAACTGGATCATAAGGCACACTCTTTTGCCCAAATCAAGTGACCACAACATGATCAGAGGGCATGCAATTAATTTGCTACACATATTTGATGTGCCACAGAAATTCAAGGTCATGAGCCTCATGGTTGAGACTATCAAGTGGACAACAGCAGACCAAAAGAGAAGTTGTGGATATGCCCCACAAATTTAGGAGTTGATTAACTCAAAGATGGACACAGGAAAGTATCTGTTGGATAAGGAACACTTTGTTCTCTATCCTGACTTTGAGGACAATCAAGTTGTGATGAATGAGAATGAACCATCATCAGTACAAGCTCAAGAGAATAAGGAGAAAGCAAGGAGAGAGAAGGTTGCCAAGATGCCAACTCAAGAGGAGGCATCTGAGTATTTTTTGAAGAGCAAGCAGGACCAGCTTAGTTACTTGATAGAATCATCTCTGAGGATTGAGAAAGGGTTGGCCACGCTAACTCAAAACCAGGAGAGCCTGAAAAGAATCATGGAACAAAAATTCTATGATCTTGATGTCAAAGTAACTGAGATTCAGTCAGTTGTGGAGCAGCTACATGATGACATGCAGGAGAGGAAGGGCAGGACAACAACTGATGCATTTGCCAGAGTGCCTCGAGCTCAGAGATCAGCTGCAGAGCCAGTAACAGACACCAGAGTCACTTCATCTGCTCCAGCTACAGCTCCAGCGCAACCAGCTCCAGCACCAACTCCTTCAGCTCCTTCCACATCAACTAAAGTCTTCGTCCAAGGAGCCATCTCAACGCCACCAGCTCAAGACCAAGCCTGAGAGACGATATAGTACTATGCATTTTCTAGGAACTTTTTGGTAACTTGTTGCCAAAGGGGGAGAAAAATGTATATATCATAGGCTTCGAGAGAGAGAGAGAGTTTGCTTTTGTTCTCTCTTGTCTTCTTGGTTGAACTTTGTTTGCTTTTGCTTGCTTGAGATACTATCTATTATCTGTGAGACATTGATGATCATGTGTTTGATCATAAGCTACACTTATGCTTGATTAGATGATATTATCTTACTTATCCTTATATGATCATTCACTTTGCCTGGTGATGAGTGCATGTATTCAATTATTATTTTGAGCGCTCCACCAAGATGTATGTGACATGGAAGAGTAACCCATGAGCCTAATTCCTTGTGCATTTGCAGTCCAAAGAAAATCTTAAAATATGCACAAATTTATGGGGAGCTCTTGCAAATCAAATAAACCTCAAAGCGAAGATTTAATTAAATCTTATTATCAATTGTCGAAGCTTTTATCTAAAAGTAGTCATCAATTACCAAAAGGGGAGATTGAAAGTGCAACTATCCCTAGGTGGTTTTGGTAATTCATAACAACATATAGCTCATTGAGCTAATGCTATTCCAAGACAAATATTTCAGGAAAGCTCAATGAATGGCATGGCATGGATGATGAAAGTGGATCCCTCAAAATATTAAGGACAAAGGATTGGCTCAAGCTCAAAAGCTCAAGACTCTACATTTTGCATTTTAGTGATCCAAGATCACATTGAGTCTATAGGAAAAGCCAATACTATCAAGGAGGGATGAGGTGTTGCTTAATGAGCCTCTTGCTTCATGTGCTTAGTGATATGCTCCAAAAACCCTCAACTACTTTCTCACATCCACATATGACCTAAACCTAAAAGTCAAAATCGGTCCTACCGATTCTTTCTATCCGGCGCCACCGAGTTCAATTGTCATAGCCACTACCACAAACCCTAGGCAAATCGGTTTCACCGATAGGGATCTCGGTCTCACCGAGATGGGATTGTAATCTCTCTGTTTCCCATCGTAACGTTTCGGTCTAACCGAAGTGAGCGATCGGTCCCACCGAGATTGCAATGTAAACTCTCTGTTGCCCTTTCATAACATTTCGGTCTCACCGAAAGAGCGAATCGGTGCCATCGAGTTTACCTGACCAACTCTCTGGTTAGCTAATTACCAAAATCGGTCTCACCGAGTTTGTGTAATCGGTCTCACCGAGATTACGTTATGCCCTAACCCTAACTATATCGGTCCTACCGAGATGCAAGTCAGTCCCACCGAAAACCCTAACGCTCACTAGGTTAACTGAATCGGTTCGACCGAGTTTGTTGATTCGGTCCCATCGAGTTTGGTAAATTGTGTGTAACGGTTAGATTTTGTGTGGAGGCTATATATACCCCTCGACCTCCTCTTCATTCGTGGAGAGAGCCATCAGAACAAACCTACACTTCCAACTTACCAGTTCTGAGAGAGAACCACCTACTCATGTGTTGAGGCCAAGATATTCCATTCCTACCACATGAACCTTGATCTCTAGCCTTCCCAAGTTGCTTTCCACTCAAATCTTCTTTCCACCAAATCCAAATCCTGTGAGAGAGAGTTGAGTGTTGGGGATACTATCATTTGAAGCACAAGAGCAAGGAGTTCATCATCAACACACCATTTGTTACTTCTTGGAGAGGTCTCCTAGATTGGCTAGGTGTCACTTGGGAGCCTCCGACAAGATTGTGGAGTTGAACCAAGGAGTTTGTAAGGGCAAGGAGATCGCCTACTTCGTGAAGATCTACCGCTAGTGAGGCAAGTCCTTCGTGGGCGACGGCCATGGTGGGATAGACAAGGTTGCTTCTTCGTGGACCCTTCGTGGGTGGAGCCCTCCGTGGACTCGCGCAACCGTTACCCTTCGTGGGTTGAAGTCTCCATCAACGTGGATGTACGATAGCACCACCTATCGGAACCACGATAAAAATATCCGTGTCTCCAATTGTGTTTGAATCCTCCAAACCCTTCCCTTTACATTCTTGCAAGTTGCATGCTTTAAATTCCGCTGCTCATATACTCTTTGCATGCTTGCTTGAATTGTGTGAAGATTGCTTGACTTGTGCAAAGATAGCTAAAATCTGCCAAAGTCTAAAATTGGGAAAAGGTTAAGTTTTTAATTGGTGAAGTAGTCTAATCACCCCCCCCCCACCTCTAGACATACTTCAGGGTCCTAGAGTTGTCCATGAATATCAGTCAAGTCAAGAAACTCAGAAAGATTATTAGGATAAAGAAATTAGCGACAACAAACAACAAGATCTTTGTCTGCACAATGAAGAAGACATCATTTCACAAAAGGATGGTACTGACTATTATACCTTAACTTTTTTATTCCTTTGCCCCATTTCCAATATAGAGAAGATATTTATGCACATCCTTGTTTTCAGGCCGATAGAGGCGAAGGTGTCCCGATGTTTCGATGAGATGGTGGCTATCATTTTCTGTGGGAGTCGACCTTGACGATCCGACTATTTAACGTCTTGAGACGTCGCGCCTTAGCAATTGCTAAACCAACTTCCGAGGGGTTATTGACCATGCCGGAGCACGATCAACCTGATCACGAGGGTCTGTTTCCTGCGAGCAAACGAAGAACTAGCAAGAAACTGAGAATGCAAGCTAGATATTGTGAATATAAGATGAAAGCTTTATTAATGAAGGTGGGGTTCTGTGACGCCTTTGTCTGGTTTTTGAACACAAACGAAGTACGCAAAGTTGCAGCTATGGTGAACTTTTAATCTAAACAAAACCCAATGTCTGAATGATGCCCTAAGGGCTGTATATATGGAGGAAGAGGGGGGGGGGATTTCATGGCCCTTGGAGGAGGGGTCCAAAACCAACCCTAACTCTTGTTTCCCCACACACACGGACTCTAAAAATAGTCTATATTCAAGTATTTCAAAATTACATGGGCCAGGCCCAATAATAAGGTGACGCAGCACCTAGAATAGCCTCTAGACCAAAATTATGAAGTGGCATCTTGTATATTTCATCCAAGGCTTCGTGCACTCATTATGGTGGCTTCAAAGTCCTGAAATCATCACTTGAAACTCTGTTCTTGTTTCTCTTGCGCATGCCATCAACTCCATGCTTGTTCTTTGATGTAGGGTGGAACCCTAGATGGCCGATCTTTCACGAAAGGAGCGGATCCCTATGAAGAACGCGATGAACACGAGGGGAAACACGAGGGAAACACGAGAGAAATCACTCAACCAACAAGAATAGATCATACATGCGCTAGATCGATGAACACAAAGGTGAGATACAAGATCCAAAGTCAACAACGGACGATACAAACGGTAACCGGTTCTTCTCCGTGAGGAGGTCTTAATGGGGGCCACCCAAGAAGGGGGTCTTGAATCCAAGGTGATCTTCTCCAAAGAGGGGCCGCAGTCTCTCTCGAGGAGGACATCTGTAATGGATGAGCAAAGCTCTATCTCAACTATGAGCTAAACCAATGCTAACCCTAGAAAGAGGAAGGGGACGGAGTATATATAGTCTAGGGGGCGAAGAGGTACAAGGGCTTCGGCCCTTTACTGTGCGCAGACAGGCGGAGCCGGATGTTCGGGCGTCGGGCCGGATGTCCGGGAGCCAGGAGGGCGGATGTCCGGGCTGGGGGCGGATGTCCGGGCTGTGGCGATAGCTTCAGAGGTTACGGTGCATGGCGCCAATTTCCGGCTTGGCCAGATTTCGGGCTGGGGCGGATATGTCCGGCCGGACGCCGGATGTCTGGGCCCTGTAGACTTGGGCAGCTTGGTTGTTGCTGATGTAGACGCTCCAGGGGCCGGATGTCCGGTGCCTGGAAGGTGAACTTGCTCATTTCCGTTGGTTCTCTTCATCCATGGACTTGGCAGCTTGTCCGTCTTCACGTGCATCCTCAGGAGGTTCCTCTTGACACCTAATCATGCATAGCATATCGGACTTAGGTAGTAGCCATGTCTCGAGTGGATCATATGTGATATCACTAAGGAAGGAAGTCACCTCGTCCTCGAGAGCTCTAGCTCGTGCTCGTGTCATAGGTCCTCTTGGCTCTTGATGAGACGATGGTAGGTCCATGGGGATGATCATGGGATGCTCCGCATCATCTCCCCTCCCTTGGGAAAGATCTGACCTCAGATCGAAATCCTCATCACCATGGTATGGGGAGAGATCTTTGATGTTGAAGATGTCGCTCACGGAATACTTGTCGCGAGGGATGTCGATCTTGTATGCGTTGTTATTGTAGCGTGCAAGCAACTTGAAGGGTCCATCCTCTCGGGGTAGTAGCTTGGACTTGCGTTCATTGGGGAAGCGATCCTTGCGAAGGTGTAGCCACACAAGATCTCCAACATTGAATATCATGTGTTGCTTGTTGATGTTGAGCTTGGTCGCGAGTCGTTGTACTTGGCGCTCGATGGTGTTCCTTGTATCTTCATGCATCTTCTTGAGGAAGTTGACTCGGGCACTCGCGTCCATGTTTGTGTGCTCTTGTAGCGGTAGAGGTAGAATGTCCAATGGTGACAATGGGTTGAAACCATACACGGCCTCGAAGGGGGACTTGCCGGTAGTCGAATGTCTTGCATGATTGTAGGCATACTCGGCGATAGGTAGGCACTCCTCCCACTCCTTGATGTTCTTCTTTATTAACACGCGTAGTAGAGTGGAGAGCGTGCGGTTCGTCACCTCCGTTTGGCCGTCGGTTTGTGGATGGTATGCCGAAGAGAACAAGAGCTTGATTCCGAGCTTGGCGCACAAGGTTTTCCAAAAGTAACTCAAGAACTTGACGTCCCGGTCCGAGAAAATCGTCTTTGGCACTCCATGAAGGCACAAGATTTCCCTACAAAACAAATTTGCAACATGTGAAGCATCGTCTATCTTGTTGCAAGGAATGAAATGAGCCATTTTGGAGAAACGGTCCACAACAACAAAAACGGAATCCTTGCCATTTCGAGTTCTAGGCAAACCAAGCACAAAGTCCATGCTAATATCTTCCCATGGTTGATATGGAATTGGAAGTGGCATATAGAGGCCATGAGATTGGGCTTTAGACTTAGCTTTGCGACATGTAGAGCATCGGTTGGTGAAGCGATTGATGTCGCGATACATCTTGGGCCAAAAGTAGTTCTTGGAGAGCATGGCGAATGTTTTGTCGCGTCCAAAATGTCCCATTAGTCCGCCTCCATGGGATTCCTGCAAAAGCAACAAGCGAAGAGAGGACTCGGGGATGCAAAGTTTGTTAGCTCTCATAACATATCCATCTTTGATGTAGTATCGATCCCAAGAAGTATGCGTCAAAAACTTGGCATAAGGAATAGCAAATGTAGGATCATGCTCATACAAGTCTTTTATGTGCTCCAAACCAATGACATTCAATTCAAGTTGAGTAACAAGCATGCATATACGGGAAAGCGCATCCGCCACAACATTTTCCTTACCTTTAATATACTTGATGACATAAGTAAAAGACCCAATAAACTCACTCCATTTAGCATGACGCTTGTTCAACTTAGTTTGACCCTTAAGGTATTTAAGTGTTTCATGGTCGGTATGGATGATGAACTCATGAGGGCGAAGGTAATGTTCCCATTCAAGCAAAACTCACACTAAAGCATATAGATCTTTGTCATAGATGGGGCAATTGAGTTGCGCTCCGGAGAGTTTCTCGCTAAAGTATGCAAAGGGGCGCTTCTCTTGCGTTAACACACCTCCTATGCCATTACCACTAGCATCGCAATGAATTTCGAAAGGTCTATCAAAGTTGGGTAAAGCAAGCACGGGAGCATGAGTAAGAAAATTCTTAAGCTCATTGAAAGCGCTGTCTTGGGATGTTCCCCAAAAAAACGGTGCATTTTTCTTACTCAAAGCATGCAAAGGTGAAGCAATTGTGCTAAAATCCTTCACAAATGTACGGTAGAAACCGGCTAAACCAAGAAAACTACGCACTTGTTGCAAATTGGTTGGTTGGGGCCAAGTTTTAATAGCATTGATCTTAGATTCATCAACATGAACACCCTTGGAAGATACTACAAAACCCAAGAAAACAAGCTTATCAACACCAAAGAGGCATTTTTCCATATTAGCATAAAATTGCTCTTTTCGAATAGTTTGTAGCATGGTGCGGAGGTGGGTGACATGCTCTTTGAGAGATTTGCTAAACACAAGGATGTCATCAAAGTAGACAACAACAAATTCACCAATGTAAGGGCGAAACACGTAATGCATAAGACGCATGAATGTACCGGGTGCTTCCGATAAACCCATAGGCATGACTAACCACTCATATAGACCAAACTTTGTTTTGAAAGCAGTTTTCCATTCATCACCCTCTGTATGCGGATTTGATAGTAACCACTCTTAAGATCAATTTTGGAAAAAATAGTGGCACCGCTAAGTTCATCAAGCATATCATCAAGGCATATAATGGGGTACCTATATCGAACGGTGATAGCATTGATAGGTCTACAATCGGAGCACATGCGAAAGCTACCGTCTCATTTTGGCACAAGAATGACCAGTACGGCACAAGGACTCAAACTTTCACGCACATGTCCATGGTCTATGAGATGCTTTACTTGCCTTTGTATTTCTTTGGTTTCTTCGGGATTGACGCGGTATGGAGCTTTGTTGGGAAGCGGAGCTCCGGGGATGATATCGATTCGGTGCTCAATGCCTCGTAGTGGAGGTAGACCCAGAGGTAGCTTATCGGGGAAAACATCTTGGAATTCCTGCAATAAAGAAGATAACACTAGAGGAAGATTGTGAGAGGTGTTAGCTTTTGGTGCCTCATCCTTGCACAATAGGACATAGTGTAGGACACTTGATGGGTTCTCACACACTTCTCTCATCTCATGTTTGGTGGCAAAGAGAACTAGGTTTTTCTTGTCGCTCATCATGGAGGCACTCAATTTTGGCTTGTGGCCCCCACAATCTTTTTGGTGGTTCGCTCTCTCACTATTCTCTCCATGATGGGTGTTTTGCTTGTCGGCGGGCACTTGGCTTGAAGACATAGGATGTAGCACAAACTCCTTCCCTTTCATCTTGAAGCTATAGTGATTTGTACGCCCATTGTGAATGACATCTCGGTCAAATTGTCATGGTCGTACAAGAAGGAGGTGGCACACGGTCATCGGAAGGACATCACACTCTAAAGTGTCTTCATAGGCGCCGATCTTGAAAGAGACTTGTACCCTATGCTCGACTTGGATGGTGCCGTTGTTGCTAGCCATTGAACCTTGTAGGGGTGAGGGTGCTTCATCTTGACCAATTGGAGTTTGGAGCATAGTTCTTCACTTGCTAAGTTATGGCAACTACCTCCATCGATGATGACCTTGACGGACCGTCCATTGATGCCGGCCTTTGTGTGGAAGATATGGCATCTTTGATCTTCATCTTATTGATGTTGGAGAGTCAAGACCTTGGAGACAACAAGAGCGGGACTTGAATCTTCGTCACAAAAGACTTCATCATCTTCATCTTCATTGTTCACTTGTCGGTGCATGGCCACTTGCTCAAGAGCTTCCATTTCTCCTTCACTCATGGAGTCGTAGGTTCCGTCATCGTTGAGGATCATGGTGCGCTTGTTTGTGCACTCGAAGGACTGGTGTCCTCGGCCTCCGCATGTGAAGAATTTGATGGAACTTGTCTTGATGGTCCCATCGGTTGGAGTAGATGATGATGAAGCTTTCTTGAAGTTGCTTGTAGTAGGAGGACGACTTGAGCTTGTCGAAGCTTTCTTGTAACTTGACTTGTCGCCGTTGCTTGTAGATGGCTTGGTTGAGGTAGAGGGTGTTGGAGTCGTCGAAGCTTGATTGTTGGAGAGGCCATAGGACTTGGATGAGAACTTTGCATACTTGAAGTCGTCTTGTACTTGCCGTTCCGCTTTGGTAGCTTGATGCACTAGCTCGATGAGGTTTGAGTATGGTTGGAAGTCGGCAATCTTCTTGATAGGGTGATTGAGTCCATTCAAGAAACGTGCCATAGTTTGCTCGTCATCTTCTTTGACATTGGCTCGTATCATGGCAATCTCCATTTCCTTGTAGTACTCTTCAACGCTCTTGGTTCCTTGTTTGAGTTGTTGGAGTTTCTTGAAGAGGTCGCGGTTGTAGTAGTTTGGCACGAATCATGCTCTCATGACATCCTTCATTTGTGTCCAAGTGGTGATTTGTGGTTCACCTCTTGCCGCTCGGCGCTCAATGACTTGTTCCCACCAAATGAGGACATAGTCTTGGAATTCAAGGGATGCCATTGCGATCTTCTTCTCTTCTTCGTAGTTGTGCAAGCGGAAGATTTTGTCAACCTTCAATGCCCATGATATGTACTCTTCGGGGTCATTGCTTTCGGTAAACTTAGGCATGGTGTACTTTAGCTTGCCATATCATTGCTCTTCATTGTGTTGGGGTCGGGGATGATGACGCCCATGTCGGTGAGGATTGGCAATCTCATGTTACTCTTGGTGAGGAGGGTTGTCTTCCTCATGTTGCTCTTGGCGAGGATGGTTGTCGACCTCATGTTGCTCTTGGCGAGGAGGTGGTCCATTGTCTTCTTGCTCTCGATGGGCTTGATGTTCTTGTCTCGCTTGAGGATGAGCTTGTCTATCTTGATGAGGAGCTTGTCGATCTTGGCGAGGAGCTTGTCGATGCACACGTGCTTGGTAAATTCTTTCTTGAGCTTCGTCGCGAAGTGCTTCTTGATGTAATCGAGCTTGTCAGCCTCGATTGGCTACGGCACGACTTGAGTCATGAAGGGTATGTTGCACCTCAAGTGCTTGAGCTTCACGTAGTTGTTGTTCTTGGCGTTGCGCCTCAGCATCTTGTGCATCTTGATGTTGTCGCGCTCGCTCCTCTTGTTCTTGTTGTCGTTGGCGTTGCTGTTCTTGTGCTTGTGCGAATGCAGCTTGGTTTTGACGATGTCGATGAGTCGGTGTCGTGTAGAGGATTGCGGTTAGCTTGACGGTCTTGATGCGCGGCACGACGAAGAGTATTCGATGTCAGTGTACTTGAACCAGAGAGGGTGCCGTCGGAGTGTCGACTTGAGCGGATCCGTCTTGAAGATGACGAAGTTGTAGAAGAGCGGACCATCATGGTTCGGATATCTTCTTTGAGGGAACTCATGGATGTGTCGAAATAGTCTCTTATACGTTGCTCGGATTATCGGAGATCGGTGGCGAGGTTGTCGATGCGGTCATCCAAAGCAAGTTGTTCTTGATGCAAAGCCCGATGTGCACCAAATAGTTGAGTCTTGGTGACGTAGGATGACATGTCGTCGTCTTGCTCCAAGAAGAGTGGGTTGGTAGAAGTACTTGGCCTATCCATCATTCCAAACAAAGATATGTGAGTGGGAGAAAGAGAAGAACCAATACCAAATTACCTTGACCGATATTGAAAATGGATCAAAGATCACTCCAATGTGTAGGAAGGAAATAGCAAAATTGGTACCAATTCTTGTCGGTTCTCACACCTACACAAGTAAAAGCTTATGGTGGAGATCGGTTAGGATGTTGGCAGAAAATTTGATGCAATTGTAAGTGAGACTCAATAATGTTGGAATTCACAAATTTGCAAATGCAACAAGTAGACCAATAGCAAGATATGGTACACGGAAACACACACGCAAATAGATAATGTGGGGTTGGGAAACCAAGGATGAGCCAAAATGTGGAATCCACCAAGATGCTCTTGTTGCACAACACTAGAGAGACGCTAGCACGATTGCACAATAGGCGGATATGAACTTGTGCACAACCTACTAAGCAAAAATGCAACGACTTCTATCCCAAGTATGCTATATGTATGATGTTCCTATGCTTTGATCCAAGATGATCGAGTATGACAATCTTAATGTTGTATGGTGCTATGGTTCTTGCTTATAAGCTCTTTGCTTATCTTTCCTCTTTTTCTTAAAAGCTTGTTTGGCTCTTTATTGTTTGAGCTCTTTTCTCATGCAATGCTTCACGAACCAAGATAGCAATTGTGTATGTGACAACAACTTTGTGACACAAGAGATGATACCAAGATATGCAACACGATGATGGTATGTATGCTATGGGAAGTATGAACACTAATATGCACAAGTCACGTTGCCGGCAATACTCAAAGGCTAGTCTCCATGGGTAAGTGACGCAAAAGTAAGGCTATGGGGTTATCAATGCAAATGCAAGAGAGTATGTCGATATCACGATACCAAGATGATATCAAGGTGAGGTTGATACCACAATTGATGTAGCCGTTCGTAGTTGTCCTTGGCGAAGATGAGCGGTGGTGATGTTGATGCCGAACCGTACCTAGATAGCCGAAACACAATAGGACACGGAAACCACAACTCAAATTCTCAAATCAAAATGGGTCAAAATTGTCGGAGTTGGTAGTGGGAAAGGCTATGGTGGTGCTATGCGGAAGTGGTGGTGGTATGTGGAAGTGTATGTGGGCACCGGGACAAAATTTGGCGAGAGTTAGGCGGTAAACGCAGTGGAGGGTGGAAGTGATGCTGTGAGGGGCCGGATGTCCGGGTTGACGGCCGAATGTCTGGGCTGTCGGGCCGGATGTCCGGGCACTGGATCCGTGGACGAACTCGAAGAACACCGCATGGAGAGGTCAAATCTGGGGCAAAATTCGGAAGATTTTGTGGATGGAATTTGGGGAAAAGATGGGGGATAGCTAGATCTACCTGCAATACACGAAATCCGCGGATCAAATCCAACAAAACTTCATCACACCAACAAATCGCAACAAAAAAATTGGGGCTATTTTTGTGGGGCAATTTTCGGATTTGGACGAAAAACAACAAAATCAAGCTAGAAAACAAAGAGAGGGGGCTCCGAAATCGTGATCAACGTGGCTCATGATACCAATATGATGTAGGGTGGAACCCTAGATGGCCGATCTTTCATGAAAGGAGTGGATCCCTACGAAGAACGCGATGAACACGAGGGGAAACACGAGGGGAACACGAGAGAAATCACTCAACCAACAAGAATAGATCACACATGCGCTAGATCGATGAACACAAAGGTGAGATACAAGATCCGAAGTCAACAACGGACGATACAAACGGTAACTGGTTCTTCTCCGTGAGGAGGTCTTGATGGGGGCCACCCAAGAAGGGGGTCTTGAATCCAAGGTGATCTTCTCCGAAGAGGGGCCGCAGTCTCTCTCGAGGAGGAGATCCGTAATGGATGAGAAAAGCTCTATCTCAACTATGAGCTAAACCAATGTTAACCCTAGAAAGAGGAAGGGGATGGAGTATATATAGTCTAGGGGGGCGAAGAGGTACAAGGGCTTCGGCCCTTTACTGTGCGCAGACAAGCGGAGCCGGATGTCCGGGTGTCGGTCCAGATGTCCGGGGCTTCAGGAGGGGCCGGATGTCCGGGCTGGGGGCGGATGTCCGGGCTGGCGACGATAGCTTCTGTAGGTTCTGGTGCATGGCGCCGGATTTCCGGGCTTCTTGCCGGATTTCCGGGCTGGACGCCGAATGTCCGGGCCCTGTAGACTTGGGCAGCTTGGTTGTTGCTGATGTAGACACTCCAGGGGCCGGATGTCCGGGGCCTGGAAGGTGAACTTGCCCATTTCCGTTGGTTCTCTTCATCCATGGACTTGGCGGCTTGTCCGTCTTCACGTGCATCCTCGGGAGGTTCCTCTTGACACCTAATCATGCATAGAATATCGGACTTAGGTAGTAGCCATGTATCAACTGGATCATATGTGATATTACTAAGGAAGGAAGTCACCTAGTCCTCGAGAGCTCTAGCTCGTGCTCGTGTCATAGGTCCTCTTGGCTCTTGATGAGACGATGGTAGGTCCATGGGGATGATCATGGGATGCTCTGCATCATTCTTTCTCCAATGTTCATCCTTCTCCAAGCTAGGCCCTTTATTTGTAAGCAAAACAAATGTATCCAATTTAGGCAGCATCATATTCTCATGAACATAAGAATCATTACCAAGAAATGAAAGTACCTGGTAATTTAATTGGCGTGTGTGTGCTCTAGTAATCGGTCCAGTATGTATAGTAGCAGGGGCTGTGGGTTTAACAATGGTATTGATGTCCTCATCGCAGTCCTTTCCAAAGCAGTTCACTGATGATTACCTCTCAAACCACCTGTATGTTCAGGAGGCGAGGAAGGTATTCATACAACACCAACGGTTCAATATTGAAGTGTTCCTGAAGAGGACGAAGGATGGACAATCAATCATTCACAGGCACTGGCCTAAAGTTGCAAAGACCTTAAACAGCAATGAAGGCTCAATTTTCGCCTTCCGCTTCAGCAGTTTTCCAGATGAGATACAACTGTCTATGTACCGTCTATGATGCTAATTTTGAAAGATTATATGATAGAGGCGAGGGTGTCCCGATGTTTCGTTGAGATAGCTATCCTTTACTGTGGGAGTCGATCTTGACGATCCGACTACGAACGTGCGAGACGTCGCGCCTTAGAAATCGCTAAACCAACTTCCGAGGGGTTATTAACCACGCCAGAGCACGATCAACCTGACCATGAGGGTCTATTTCTTGCAAGCAAACGAAGAACAAGCAAGAAACTGAGATTGCAATCTGGATATTGCGCATATAAGAGGAAAGAGTTATTGATGAAAGTGGGGTTCTGTGATGCCTTGGTCTGGTCGTTCAACACAAACGAAGTACGCGAAGTTGCAGCTATGGCGAACTTTTAATCTAAACAAAACTAAAAGTCTAAATAATGCCCTAAGGGCTGTATATATGGAGGAAGAGGGGGGAATTTAGTGGCCCTTGGAGGAGGGGTCCGAAACCAACCCTAACTCTTGTTTCCCCACACATACAGACTCTAAAAATAGCCTATATTCAAGTATTTCGAAATTACACGGGCCTAGCTCAATAATGAGGTGACGCGGCACCTAGAATAGCCTCTGGACGAAATTTATGAAGTGGTACCTTGTATATTTCGTCCAAGGCTTCATGCACTCATTATGGTGGCTTCAAAGTCCTGAAATCATCACTTGTAACTCCGTTCTTGTTCCCCTGGCGCATGCCATCATCTCCATGCTTGGTCTTGCTCCAGTATCATCCTTCTTGTCCAAGCTAGGCCCTTCATTTGTAAGCAATACAAAGGTATCTAATTTAGGCTGCAACATATTCTCATGAGCATTAGAATCATTACCAAGAAACTAAAGTACCTGGTAATTTAATTGGCGTGCGCGAGCTCTAGTAATTGGTCCAGTATGTATAGCAGCAGGGCTGTGGTTGTAACAATGGTATTGATGTCCTCATCATCCTCCCCTTCTTGAAATGAAGTCGTCCACGACGGAAGCTCATCTTCCTCACCTAAATAAGGCTTCAAATCTGCAATGTTAAAAGTGGGACTAACCCCAAAATCTGCAGGCAGCTCAAGTTTATATGCATTATCATTTATTTTCTCTAACACCTTAAAAGGACCATCAGCACGTGGCATTAGCTTTGATTTGTGCAAATTAGGAAAATCTATCCTTACGAAAATGTAACCAAACAAGATCTCCAGGTTGAAACACAACATGTTTTCGACCTTTATCTCTAGCAAGTTTATATTTAGCATTCATACGCTCAATGTTTTCCTTAGTTAACTCATGCATTTTTAAGATCAATTCAGCACATTGTTTACCATCAAAATTAACCTTCTCCGAAGATGGAAGAGGCAGCAAATCAGTAGGTGCACGAGGTAGGAAACCATACACAATTTTAAAAGGGCACATCTTAATAGTAGAATGCAATGAACAATTATAAGAAAATTCAATATGAGGCAAGCATTCTTCCCACATTTTCTTATTATTCTTCAAAACAGCCCTAGGCATAGTAGACAATGTTCTATTTACCACTTTAGTTTGTCCATCAGTAGGTGCACGAGGTAGGAAACCATCGACAATATTCTCCAAAGTTGATTTGCATACCACTTGATAGAGGCGAGGGTGTCCCGATGTTTCGATGAGATAGCTATCATTTTCTATGGGAGTCGACCTTGATGATCCGACTATGAACGTGCGAGACGTCGTGCCTTAGCAATTGCTAAACCAACTTCCGAGGGGTTATTGACCATGCCGGAGCACGATCAACCTGACCACGAGGGTCTATTTCCTACGTGCAAACGAAGAACAAGCAAGAAACTGAGATTAGAATCTGGATATTGCGCATATAAGAGGAAAGTTTTATTGATGAAATTGGGGTTCTATGACGCCTTGGTTTGGTCGTTCAACACAAACAAAGTACGCAAAGTTGCAGCTATGGTGAACTTTTAATCTAAACAAAACCCAAATCTAAACGATGCCCTATATATGGAGAAAGAGGGGGGGATTCGTGGCTGTTGGAGAAAGAGGGGGGGATTTCGTGGCCCTTGCTGGTTCGGCGGGGGGATGACACGTTGCACAAAGAGCGGGGAATCATTTAATAGCACAACAGAGATCACACGGGCATATTTACCCAGGTTCGGGCCGCCATGAGGCGTAAAACCCTAATCCTGCTTTGGTGGATTGATGGTGGAAAAATGGTGGTGAGCGGAGCATGTTTGCTAGGCAGGGTTTGCCCCGGGCAAGAATGGCTAGGTGCGTAAGGATGTGTGAGGGTCCGAATCAGCCAACCCTTTCTACAGTTGCCTTGGGCCTCCTTTTATAGGTAAAGGGGTCTCCACAGTGGCAAATCAGTCATTATGCACTGATTAGATAGCAAACAGTGCTATCATTCCTAACTCTGCAGGCTGACAGAGTGCACTAAATGCGCCACTCTACGTCACATCGTAGCTCGCCCGACATGCCTTGCTGGGCTATTTTGCCAGCTTCGCATCTGCTCGCTCGACATGTCACATCACAGGTGTCGCTTGGAGGTATTTCCTGTAGGAAGTGGCTGCCATGTGGCAAATGGCCGCCACTTAGTCACTTTGCGGTTTGACACCGCATTGATCGATGACTTGCATCATGATGAGGTGGAGCGATGGAGTAGTTGGCTGCCGCAAGCCCCGGCAGGCGTGCCGAGATGATCTGGAAACTTGCTTCTGGGGGTAACCCTGTCCTCACCAGGCTCGCCTGCCCGGCAAGGTCGGTCCTTCCCTTAGCGATATCTTGCTGCTCTGGTTCTTCTTGGTCTTTCTATCCTGCACTTGGATCCTCCAAAGGACTGGTTCCTTGTGCTCCAATCTGATCTTGGTGATGTGATCTTGTTCTCGTGCCTGTGCACAGTCTGGGTAACAGACCCAAGGTTTGTTGCACCGATAGAAGCCCCCGGGCCTGCCCCAAAGGCGCTGTCGGGTGTCGTCGGGTTAGGTCTTAATCCAATGCACAGGCAGGGGCGTAGAAGTGGCCGGCCCCTTTGAGATCTTCTTTGCTTCTTCATTATCTTGAGTCCAGGCCAGTTTCCGGTTTTCCCGTGCGTTGCGTAAAGCCAATCATGGTGGGGCCACTCTTGTAATGGCCCGTGAATGACTTTAACGCACGGCGGAGTAACTACCAATTTACTCTTTCCACCACGCCCTTATCCTCAGCCACATATGCTGCATGCATTGTGCGGGGTAGGTAATGGAGGTGCGTGGTGCGAGAGAGCATCAAAGCAGGGGCTCGATTTTCTTCTATTGGTGGAGGAGGGCGGCGGTTACCCGTAGAGGAAGCGACTCTCTTCCCCGACCCGCCTATAAAAGGAGGGGGCGGGGTAGGAGCGGAGACATCCATCCATGCATCCCTACTGCTCCATCTTCTGCCTTCTGCTTGTTATGTTGAATAGAAGGGCCTGGGGCCAGGCCCCAGGCAGTAGCTTGAGGTTGATGATATCGAATGTCTGTGCTGACGCTCGGGGAGTGAGTCTGGTCCAGGCCTGGAGGAGACGCGGCGGACGAGTCGTCTGTGGCGTGGGAGATACCAAGCTTTCCCATTGTGGTGAAATGTTTGTCTCCTCTGCCTCGGTCAGTCGTCCGTTAGGTAACGCGACATCTTGCCTGGACTTGTTGTTGCTTGTTGGCTCGGTGACCAGGTTCTTGGCGCCTTTGATGCTTGCCCGGGAGGCAGGGCTGGAGATCGTTGGTAATCCCAGCACTGCCCCTTCTGGTGGATCTGGGGCCGATGTTGAGGGCCTGGAGGAGACGTGGCGAACGAGTCGTCCGTGGCGTGGGAGATACCAAGCTTTCCCATTGTGGTGAAATGTTTGTCTCCACTGCCTCGGTCGGTCGTCCGTTAGGTAACGCATCATCTTGCCTGGACCTGTTGTTGATTGTTGGCTCGGCGACCAGGTTCTTGGCGCATTTGATGCTCGCCCGAGAGGCAGGGCTGGATATCGTTGGTAATCCCAGCACTACCCCTTCCGGTGGATCTGGGCCGATGTTGAGGGAAGGTGCGCCTTCCTGTCCGCCAAGGTGGGGAGCAGCGCGCCCCGAGCCCCCTGGCCGTCTTGGCCCTTGGCTGCTTCTCTGGGGAAGGCGTCGGGTTGGGGGCCTAGCGTTTCTCTAGAGTGGTGTTGATGAACATGAAGCCAGGGAAGACACGGAAGGCGGGAGGCAGGCCGCCAGGTCTACGCGTTCGTCTCATACTGGCGACCTGCTGCCTCATCTTTCCGTCTTTACCCTCCCTTCCCCGGCACCTTCATCACCGGCCTCCCGGTTGCCAGGGAAGGGGCTGCCCTCTTGGTGCCTTCGCCTCCTCCAGTAGCTTTCTAGCTGAGCTCCGACAACCTTCCCCGCCGGTGCTTGCGCTGGGCTTCTGACTAGCGCTGGAGGTGTTGACCAGGGCACCACCGAACCGCTCCTTCCGTCCTCCTCCTTCGCAGTCTTACCACTCCCGATCTTGTCAGGCTGCACCTGGCAGTCCCTGACGGGGTTGGGGCGACATTTGCTGACGCCCCTCTTTCGCCCTCTCCTCTTCCCACCGCAATACCTGGGATAAGAGGGACAAAGAGAGGAGATTATGGGGCACTTATCTTTTTTCTATCTTAAATCTGTAGGCACTTGCCAAATTTTAATTCAAATGATGTAATCTCTTGAATCCATGTTTGTGTTCTGTAAGGTTTGTACTTGTTTGATCAGCATATTAATGAAAAAGATTAACCTTGTCGGGGACTCGTGGATGTATATGTCCATACAGAGGTGGAGTGCCTCTTTCCTTTTAAATAAACAAGTTTCCCCCAGCAGGCTATCCTGTCGGTACCCTCTATTTTGTTATCAGGGAGTTAAGCTTACCGGGCACAAAAATTGACGAGGTACCAGTCCCCCGCCAATCTTTTTTCAACAAAGGCCACTGTGACCATTCTGACTGAAGCAGCGTTCGAGTCAAGGGATGAGAGCACCTAAGTTTCAAAAAGCGGCGAGGTTTTCTTATGCACAAGTTCTTACAGAACACGTATGGACAAGAGATAGAACTTATCTGTTTGGCTTGCCGGAGACCACAGTGTTGGTTCATCTTCCCATCTTCCTTAGAGGCCAAGCTTTCGGCAGGAACCTGCAGTTGTATGCAGATGGAAATGATGCCAGATGCAATCCTATCTACATGAACATGTGATGCTCATGAAATGCTTATGCATACATGCAACTTGTCAGGGGCCCCCAGCGCTTCATTCATTTCTCTGTTGTGCCTGGCTTTGTACAAGGGGTTACATGCAACTGAGGCAAGGCCTGTACAAAAGGGTGGCTGTCGGGCAGGGCCTGACAGCCACGCCTTATGGGTAGAACTTGCGGAGATGCTTAATATTCCATGAGTTTTGCAATTGAATGCCATGTCCGGTCTCCGCATTGCATCGCGCCAGTCCAGTGACTCGAACTACCCGGTAAGGGCCTTCCCACTTTGGCTTCAACTTTTTTGTACCCTTGGCGCATTGAACGCGCCTAAGGACAAGTTTACCTTCCTCAAAACACAGAGCATGAACCCTGCGACCGTGATAGCGGCGCAGGGATTACTGATAGCGTGCAGCACGCGTAGCAGCCCGGAGACGGTTCTCCACGAGAAGCACAACATCGTCACGCCGGTGCTGATCATGTGGTACTTCATGATAGGAAAGCACTCAAGGTCACCCGTAAATGAGTTATGTGGGGATAACTGCTTATGCCCCATAGACTAGGGAGAAGGGAGTCTGCCCGGTAGCTCGATTTGGTGTCGTTCTGAGGGACCACAGAACTACCGGCAACTCATCGATCCATCGCCTACCGCTTGATTTGGTGTCGTTCTGAGGGACCAGAGATATACCGGCAGCTCATCGATCCATCGCCTGCCGCACTTCTGCAGCTATCAAATGTTCTTGTCTTGAATCCTCGCAACACTTTAGCATTTTCCGTCTTAGCTTTTCCATTGCTTCTGGGATGTGCAATAGAGGCAAATGAGATCTTGCTTCCGAGGGCATGAACATATTGCATGAAGGCGTGGCTTGTAAATTGGGTGCCAATGTCAGAAATGATCCGTGCAGGGACTCCGAAGCGGCACACAAAATCATTCAAGAACTTGATAGCTGACTGAGCAGTCACCTTTCTCATGGCAGCTACTTCCGGCCACTTTGTAAACTTGTCGATAGCAACGAACAAGAATTCAAAGCCCCCGGTAGCTCGGGGGAAAGGGCCGAGGATTTCGAGCCCCCAGACCAAAAACGACCATGACAAAGGGATTGTCTGAAGAGCATGTGCAGGCAGATGGATGTTCTTGGAATGGAACGGGCAGGCTTCACACTTGGTGACTAGCTCGACCGCATCTTGGAGGGCTATGGGCCAATAGAATCCTTGCCGGAATGCTTTCTCAACTAATGCCCTTGATCCAATGTGGGAGCCGCACATGCCTTTGTGTATTTCCGCCAGCAGTTCCTTTCCTTCTTCAAGACAGATGCACTTTAATTTCACACCGTTGGGCCTCCTTCTATACAGAGTGTCATTGACAAACTGATACATACTGGCCATCCGGGCTACTCTTTCAGCTTCCTCTTGCTCATTGAGAGTTCTCCAGTTTGGAGGAAATGGACTATGTACCTTGCCCAAGTTGGAGCCGGAGGCTCAGCAATGAGGACTAGCGACACCACCTCATCTGCGGGAGCGCGTTCCTCAACCATGGGGACCAGTGGCCTGGCAGGAGGGCGTAGCCCGGCAATCGATGGGGAGTTGTTCCCGGCAGGGTCCCTACCAGGAGCCCCGGGAGACTCTATCGGGAGAGGCTTGCCGGAGTCCAACTTCCTCCTTTTTCTAGCCATTGTTGTTGGGGATATGGAGGGCTGAGTAAGATGGAGAACAAAAGTTCCTGGTTCCACAGGAAGTTTTTGCGCAGCACAATTTGACAGATGATCAACTATGTTGTTTTCCGCACATGGTACGTGCTGTGTTTGCAATCTGTCAGAGCGCTCCTCCAATCTTCTCACTTCCTCAACATATGCCTCCATCAATGGACTTTCACTACTGCAGGATGCTGCTAACGCGACACTACGATCAGAGACCCTTCGAGAAATTGTGTGTCAGGACCCCGATCCTAAGTTACACCGATCTAGCATGTAACACATCATATCACTTTGCGGCCTCACGCACGGTATTCCCACGGATGCCACCTTACCTTGCCCGCGACCGTTTGCGCCTTTTGGATCACGTATATGATAGTGTCGCTAGCATCCATATGACAGAGAACCCGGGCCGACATGACTAGTCGTAAACCCAAAGTGGCACTAACTTACAGGGACAGGCATACATGACCCAGCAATGAACGTGTCGGTCATCAGCGAGTGAATCCGGGCTGTAGCAGCTGAGCTAACAGGGCTCCGGAGAATCTGGGCTATAGTAGGCTAACAGGACTCCGGTAGACACCGCGTGACATTTCCCCGAAGGGACAGACACATGATCGAAGAAGGACACATGTCGGCCAGTCTAAGTGTTCCGGAGCAGTAGCAACTGAGCTAGCAAGACTCTGGTAAACCGGGTTGTAGCAGACTACCATGGCTCAGTGGAAGCACTAGACTACATTTCCCCATAAGAGAGGCTACCAAGGATAAACAACTAGGTTGTCGGATCCCACACATACCAAGCATTTCAAATCATACACACAATATGCTCGATATGTGCAAATACAACATGGCATCACAACTAAACTCTACAACTCAAAGTATTTATTCATTAGGCTCCAAGGAGCCAAGTATTACAAACATGGGTCTCATGACCCCACATACAGAGCATACAAGCAACAAGCACATGCGGAAGCTTAACTTGTCTGAGTACAGACAACTACAAATGAAAAAGGCTGAGAAGCCTGATTATCTACAAGATCCCGCCGAGGGCACGAGATCGAAGCTGAGGTAACAAGCTGAACGTCGAAGCCCACGCGGAACTACTAGCGAGACTAATGTCTCTCTGCAAAAACATAAATTAAGAAAACGTGAGTACAAATGTACCCAGCAAGACTTACATCAGAACTAACTACATATGCATCAGTATCAACAAAGGGGTGGTGGGGTTTAACTGCAGCAAGCCAGCTTTGACTCAGTGGCTATCCTGTACTACGACTGCAAGTAACTCTTTTGAGGTGGCCCACACGAGTCCACATATTCACCATATCAATACACCCCTATGGATCCGCTCCCTCACTACGAGAACGCCATCCATAGCACTCACGCTTATCTTGCGCATTTTAGAGTATCCACTTTCACTTGTCTCTCGAATCAGACAGCAACCTGTAAGCCCTTTATCATGGACACGGCTATTCGAATAGATGATGTTAACCCTGCAGGGGTGTACTTCTTGACACACACGCTCTCGCCACTTACCACCATGTACACATCGTGGTATCTCGGCAACCTTCAAGCGGAAGCTTTGGCGAGGAGTCGGCCACGACCTGACTAACCACACAAGTCTCTAGTCCAGGTTTATCGCCTATTCGGGTTCCATCCGCAAGGAGATCCGGCCAGGGTGTCGCTCACGGCCCCAAACGATGTGTGCAGGGTTCCCAAGCCCACCTTGATGGATGGATCTACGCTTGGTACACCGTGCCATGGTGCCTAGTCTGTCCCAAGCCCACCTGTACCAGGAGCCACTTGGTAGACTACTAACACAGCCTACAAACACCAGAAACTAGTTGCAACTCCTCGACGGAGATCAGGTTGGTTAATAAGTCGAGGAGCTTGGAGTGCCCGGAGCCCAATGTGTGGTAGTAGTTGTTCATGGATCACAAACACAAAACTCAGTTCCTAAGGACGGTTTCAATGAGACAACCCACCATGTACTCCTACATGGCCTCTCACCGCTACCTTTACCAAATCGTGTTCACACACTTAGCTCTCAACAGTAGGACATGTTCACCGCATTCCAATTCATTCCCGATGAATCAGACCTGACTCAACTCTAAGCAGTAGCAGGCATGACAACAAGCATGAATGAGTAGGCACATCAAGGCTCAAACAACTCCTACTCACGCTAGTGGGTTTCATCTATTTACTGTGGCAATGACAGGTCATGCAGAGGAAAGGGGTTCAACTACCGCAACATGTAACATTGAATCGTTGTTTTCCTAATGCGGTAAAAGAGAGCAGAAGCGAGAGAGTGGGATTGTATCAGAATGAACAAGGGGGTTTTGCTTGCCTGGCACTTTTGAAGATAGTATAGTTCTTCATCGGTGTCATCGATCTCATCGTCGGAACATACATCTACCGAGGGGGAACAACCACCGGCAAACGAGAGGGAATATAATCAATGCAATGCAATGCATAATCATGACATGACAATATGATGTGATTTGAGATAATGCAACTAACAATGAGTTAAATGAAGTTGGTTTGAATGCAAGATTCAAATTCAAACTCCATATGTGATTATTCAGATGACATTTAATTGATTTGACCTGATCAGTAGGCATAATTTGCTCAAACATGCATGTAGATGGTATAGATGGATGGATTGGATTTTTCTGATAATTTTTCATATATAAATTATTTCATTCTGAGGTACGGTTGATTTTCTATGATTTTTAGAAGTTTTAACTATTTTCTGGAATTTCCTTATTATTAAAAATGCCAGAAAAGCTTTGTAGCGTCAGCAAGGTCAACAATGACATCAGCAGTTCACCTGACCCGGTCCAGGTCAAACCTGACTGGTGCGACCCATATGTCAAAGACATAGTGGCTAACAGGGTTTAGTTAAATCTTAACTAAAGTAATTAGAAGGGCTGGGCCGACTGTTAGTCTCTGGGGTTAACTAGACATGGTAATTAGCCTTAAGCTAAACCGCCACGTCAGCCCGCCAGCATTTGGCCGGCAGCGACCAAAACAACGGTGGTGGTTAGCCGGACTTGCGGTACGGTCGACGGTTGGACGCGCGGAGAGCATCTACGGGGAGCTGGCGGGGTGGCGCATCCAACTGTGGTGGCGGCTGGAGCTGGGGTGCTCTGTATCGGCGGTGGCGACGACGAGTGCGGCGGCCGGAGTCCGGCCAACAACGGTTTGGGTGATGCGGGGCACGAAAGGAGCTGTGGATGATCGTGTTCGACTCGAGGGAGTGCGGTGAGTGCATCCGTGAGCTCGGACGCGAGCTTGCGCGGCGGTAGCCACGGTGGTGACATGGCCAGCGGTGAGGAGATCTCGACCTCGACGGTGGGCTAGTTAGGGTGCGCTATCGCAGAAGGGGACAGGGGAAGCGATCAGGGGCTCACTGGGGGTAGAGGAGAAGGTCAGCGAGCTCGAGGACGCGTCAGAGCGGAAGCACGGTTGCCGGCGATCTCGGTGACCCGAGGAGGAAGAAGACGGCGGGGGTGGCGGCTTGGGGCTCTTCCCGTCACGTGGCTCGGTGGAGACAACGTATGGGTCAACGGCGGAGCTCGAGGTCACGTCGGAGAGGCACGGGGGAGGCTGTGGTCGCAGTGGTGCTCGTCGGCGGTCTTGGCGCCCATGGACAGAGAGAAGGGAGGGAGCAGACGAGGTGATGAGGGCGAGGGAGAGACCGAGCGGTCCAGGGGTGTCGAGGGGGAGTGCGTGGCGCCCTCAGGTGCTTCCAGCGGTGAGCAGGTAAGCAGGAAGTGGCCGGCGTGCCATGGGCACACGCCCTCGTGCCCACTGGCATGAGGAAGAAGATGCCCCTGTCCTTGGGCTGGGCCAGGAACAGTGTTGGGTCGCTACAGTGTAGACTTGGTAAGTTTCTGCCTCTCTCTAGTTTTCTAATTTTGTTTCTGTTTCTATTTATTTCCTTATGTTTTGATTTAGTTTTCGAACTAAACCATTTTTAAAATTCATGAAATAAGGGCACATGTTGAACTATTTCCAACAACCCTCATTTAGTTTCAGAATTATTTGAGCATTTAAAATATTTATAGCATTTATATACCCAAATTCAAATACTTTATGATTTAACTCAAAAATTCAGAAATGTCCTAGAAATATGTGCATCATTTTAGGCAGAGGTTTTCACCCGTTCCACAAATGATGAACTTTTCTGAAGGCCATTTTGGATTATTGAAAAGATTTAAATTTGACCCTATTTGAATTACTTGGTGCTAGGGTTTGAACATCCCCATTTCAAGTTCATTTGAATTTAAACATGATGACATGGATGCTGATGCAACTAATTGCAAACAATCCTAGGATTGTGACAACTCACCCCCACTAAACAAGAATCTCGTCCCGAGATTCAAGGCATGAGGTAAAAAGACAGAGGGGACACAAGGCCACACAATCTTCATGATCCGGATTGCACTTCTCGAAGATGTTGATCCATTGCATCATATTGATCTTGGTGTCCTTGCTTTCGAGATCTTCATCCACCACGATGACGACGGAAGGAAACTCTATAGAAAACGATCTCCTTGAAGATCGAGCACTCAAGATCAACTCATGGAGTGAGACGTTAGAACATCTCAAGAGCTGAGGCACAAAACACACATAGGGAGGAGGTTGAGAGGAACAGATGACGAAGGTTCAATTTAGTTGGCAACAATTACATGCTTAAGAAGATGGTGCATGGTTTCAAGATAGCGATGACATAACTGCCATGATTCCATAATAGGGTACCTTAGAGGAGATGATTCGTAGAAGTAATCCATTATGTGGCATAAAGAATTACTTCTGATACAAAGATTATTGAAACTCTCTAAACAGCCTAAGGAAAAGCACAATGATCTTGTGAAGGAGCTTGAAGAAATGGCATACTCATACTAGAATAGATGATGTGGACTACCTTATTGAAGACAACGCAATGGATGATTTTTTTGCTTATCATCGGAAATGGATGGGACCCATGGTAGGACCACTTCTGAAGATGATCCTGAACAGCAATACTGAGAGGGGCAGCCCATGGGAGATTGGCACAATGGCGGTGCAAGCTGGGAACAAGATGCAAATGTTGGGAGTGTTCAAACCATCATATCTGCCTGAGATTCAGATCTAGTTGGTGTCAGGATAGTCCAGACCCATCATGTCTGGAAGGAAAGTTTGCAACACAAATCAAAGAGATGGCGTTGCAAGATTCTCGGGAAATGGACTATGGTAGTAAGCTCCAAAACATGAGCGGGTTCTGCTACACACATGTGAACACGTTGTCCCAGACAAGCATGACCACATAGTAGTCTTACAATAAAACACTACCGAGTTCAGATGGGGAACCATCATTGAGGATAACGGAATGTTAGGCATGAACTAGTATTAGCACAACAAACTCCTTTTCCTTGAACAAATCAATCAGTGGCTTTGTGTGCTAGGGAATACGTATGGAATGAAGACGATCAGTCTATCAGACCATAGTATACTTCGCACATGCATGACTGACTTTGGATGATTCCAGAGGGAACAAAAACAAGCTTTCTTGAATTCACGGTGGCAACTTACATCTAATGCACGTGAATCAAAGGAAGTCACTCCTTTCATCCAAACATAGGCTTGATGAACGGAACACGAAGATAATGCTTATAAAAGTTTCCAACACTAGCTTGATGTTCAACATAAATCATGGAGGAGACAAAATGCTGCTGATGGGCTCAATAGCAACTCATTAGAATTTCCATATCACCGGACTTCCACCATTATGTGAACACAGTGATAGCATTGGTCAAACCAAAAGATGTAATGGTGTATGCTCGAGGGATCAACCGCGAGTAAGACAACATTATGAATATCGTTGGTTCTGATTTTGATTTGACGATAGCCCATACTCAAACCAACGATTGGATAAGACAACAGGTCCAAAAACTGATCACGAGAACCAATCGATGAAGATATCATCTTTATTTAGCGCACACACACACACACACACACACACAAGGATATCCTTTTGGAATGAACTAAGTCAGGCAAGCTTTCATCTTCCAACTCTCCAAGTTGTTGTCTAGCTCAACCAACTAGCTCAGGGATATCCAACATAGATTCTTGGAGAAGGGGTGGTTTATAGGAAAACCAGCATGATCATGAATTCAACATAGCATTCAGGTGACAACCTGGTAATACTTCCGAGAAGATATTCGAAAAATCACGAACCACCGATATCTTACTAAGTACGGGAACAATCTTGCTTTTCAGAGCAAGACAATGTGATCAAAAGAGTGATGGATTGACACAATCCTATCTCATTGATCGAAGAGTGCACCAGGGAAAATGGACTAGGTGGCACGATCAACCTTAGGGTGATGATTCAACAACCAACACGCTAAGAATGAGATTATTGTCCATTAACTACCAAGCAACGGGGTTGCTAGGAGTATTGATTTCACACATCATAGTTCACCTGTCGGCATTCCGGTTGCAACAACACAGGGACCGAGGAATGAACAATGATGGCAAGAAGTATCATTGCGTCAAGAATTCATAATAGATGGTGCAATTCTCATGACAATCCTGACATAAAAGGGGTAATACTCCAGGGTAGAACAGAACAAAAGCTGGATTGGCATTTTGAACTGCGGAATACAACTGCTTTGACCCAATCCCAGAGATGGACGAGGTACTGGAGTTTGTTTCTCCTAGTCATTCCGGAATAGAATGGCTTGACGTACCACAAGAATAATAGGCATCGATGAACACGATCGCACACATACCCTTGACTATCAATTGATCAATGATGGTCGGACTACGGCTGAAGAAGGACAACTCAAAGGAACATATTACTTTCTGAGTTGTGGATGCATGGATTAGTATGTCGAGCAAAGTTCAACATTTCTTCCGGATAACCCATGCAGGAAGGTTGGACTGGCAGAGCCACAATGTAGAATGGAGAACTCATCGAGAGCACTCTTATTGTGATCCCTCCGTTCAGAGAACGTCTGCCTTGGCGGATTCATGGTATTGGAAGCAGGAAATACCATAGACCTCGAGGACTATCGCAAAGGTTACTAATATCCTAGAGGAACTAGCAAACACTATCAACATGAATGAGTAGAGTGAATCTCGGGTTCAAGAACCCAAAAATAGAATGTCTACTAACTAAGTGGCATCATGGGATGCTTTCAGGAATGATGGCTAGAATCATCACACTGGGAACACAAAACATGGGTAGATTACTAGATGATCTCCTAAGACACCTAGGGTCATAATAATATCTCCAACATATATGTCGAGGCAACAGAGTACCTCAACTCACCGATTAGTGTGGTTAAACTGGCCCAAAGAAACATCGGGAATGGAAAGAAGGGATTTGCAAATGCATCGGACTAGTTAGAAACCTGGGATGACTCGGACAGCATAACGGTTGTAAATGCTCAAAAAGATTTGCGACATCCTGCAAAAATGGTGGCATAACCACTCAACATCACAATATCAAGGTTCCGAGATCAACTGTCAACATAATGAAGTAGTAGAAACTGAACTGAGGCTTGGAACCAACAATCCTATAAGATTCTATGGATTAGTAACACGTGAACCTGATAGAAAGAATAGAAAGCCTAGTTCTTAATCCCCGTAGAAGAGAAGAGGATGACTCAGATCAGAAGGGCATAAGGTAAAGGAGTAAAACGAGCCTTACGTTCCCATCCACAATCAATTCCCCTATATAACTAAAGCATTTCTAGACTCAACTTTGACCAGTTTGGCTTGGTAGTCCAACAGGCAGTCAGGCTCTGATACCAAAGCTGTCAGGACCCCGATCCTAAGTCAGACCTATCTAGCATGTAACACATCATATCACTTTGAGGCCTCACGCACGGTCTTCCCACGAGTGCCACCTTACCTGGCCCGGGACCGTTTGCGCCTTTTGGCTCACGTATATGGTAGTGTTGCTAGCATCCATATGACACAGAACCCGTGCCGACATGACTAGTTGTAAACCCAAAGTGGCACTAACTTACAGGGACAGGCATACATAACCCAGCAACGAACGTGTCGGTCATCAGCGAGTGAATCCGGGCTGAAGCAACTGGGCTAACAGGGTTCCGGAGAATCCGGGCTGTAGCAGGCTAACAGGACTCCGGTAGACACCGCGTGACATTTCCCCAAAGGGACAGACACATGATTGAAGAAGGACACATGTCGGCCAGTCTAAGTGTTCCGGAGTAGTAGCAACTAGGCTAGCAGGACTCCGGTAAACCGGGCTGTAGCAGACTACAATGGCTCAGTGGAAGCACTATACTACATTTCCCCATAAGAGAAGCTACCAAGGATAAACAACAAGGTTGTCGGATCCTACACATACCGAGCATTTCAAATCATACACACAATATGCTCGATATGTGCAAATACAACATGGCATCATAACTAAACTCTACAACTCAAAGTATTTATTCATTAGGCTCCGAGGAGCCAAGTATTACAAACATGGGTCTCATGACCCCACATACAGAGCATACAAGCAACAAGCACATGCGGAAGCTTAACTTGTCTGAGTACAGACAACTACATCTGAGTACAGACAACTACAAATGAAAAAGGCTGAGAAGCCTGACTATCTACAAGATCCCGCCGAGGGCACAAGATCGTAGCTGAGGTAACAAGCTAAACGTCGAAGTCCATGTGGAACTACTAGCGAGACTAAAGTCTCTCTGCAAAAACATAAATTAAGCAAACGTGAGTACAAATGTACCCAGCAAGACTTACATAAGAACAAACTACATATGCATCAGTATCAACAAAGGGGTGGTGGGGTTTAACTGCAGCAAGCCAACTTTGACTCAGTGGCTATCCTGTACTACGACTGCAAGTAACTCTTTTGAGGTGGCGCACACGAGTCCACATATTCACCATATCAGTACACCACTATGGATCCGCTCCCTCTCTACGAGAACGCCATCCGTAGCACTCACGCTTATCTTGCGCCTTTTAGATTATCTACTTTCACTTGTCTATGAACTGTACAGGCAACCCAAAAGTCATTTACCGCGGACACGGCTATTTGAATAGATGAAGTTAACCCTGCAGGGGTGTACTTCTTCACACACGCTCTCTCCACTTACCACCATGTACACATCGTGTATCTCGGCAACCTTCAAGCGGAAGCCTGGCGAGGGAGTCGGCCACGACCTGACTAACCACACAAGTCTCTAGTCCAGGTTTATCGCCTATTCGGGTTCCATCCGCAAGGAGATCCGGCCGGGGTGTCGCTCACGGCCCCAAACGATTTGTGCAGGGTTCCCAAGCTGTGACAGCCTGATTTTTAGCCCTTTCTTTTTTTTTGTCTTTCTGAAGTTTTTGCCTGAGTTTTCTATTTCCGTGGCTTTGTGGTCTGGAAAATGAAGAAGATGAACTCTTCTTTGCTTCCAGAGTGGCTTGTCATACCCAAATCCTTCCCTAGACCCTGTCATTTTCATCCTAGCCCAAATCCCAATATTCGTTTTATTTGGAATATTCCTTTTCTATTATAGGAATAACTCAAATTGCCCTAGGTTGTGAAGCAACCTATATTTCCATCACTCCTAAAATTCCCAAATAATTCTCATAAATTGTTTGGGTCATATCTTTCTCAAATATGGCAAAATATTTCATTTGTCATGTCTATCATCATGCTCAAATAATTCACTTCCTATTCTGCCCTAAATGGCAGAATGTGAAGCAAGTGCTATTTTCCTTTTCCCAATTAAACTCGAACTCCTTGGACACCTTTTCCTGTCCATATCACTACTACATGCCAAAGTTCAACCTAATTTGCCTAGTAATTATTTAATTATGATTTTCCAAAGTTCCTGTCTGAGGGAACTAGTTGTGAAGGAAGTACAAGCTAGGCATATCCAAATGAGTTGAAATTTTGCATGGCCCTTCATATCATCACTCTCCATCAAAGTAGAGCTCATGTCATGCCTCCATGTGAGCTCACCTTCAATTCTTTGATTCTGTCCAAAATTTCAGTTTGTGAAGCAAGTATATTTTATCTTGCTCCATTATGGCTGCAAATTTTTGTAGGCCTTATGTTATTTATATAACTTACCTCCACCCAATTTGGGCATGTTTCATCAAGCCATTTGTCCTCTAGAAGTTTGGCAAGTTTCTGGACAGAAATGATGTCTGTAAAGCAAGTACCATTTTGGATTGTCCATTTGGTATGAGCTTTTTACAGCATCTTTATATGTCCATATCATGAGGATTTGCCAAGTTTCGTCCCAATACATAACTCTATGTGAGTGCATCATCATGATCTTGATTCTGGACCAGATTTGGTAGTTGCAAAGCAACTCCATTAATCCTTGATCCTAATCTTCTCCAAATTACCAGGATGTAAGTCCTTCTTTACCTGAATCTACCAGACAACTCCTTTTGACCCAATCACCTACCTGTTGATCAGCAGTGCTCGATCAAGTTTACTGTAGTAAACTCCAGAGGTTAATTGCCATTTAACCGTGTCACTTTTAACCAATCTACCACCATAGTTATAACCTACCCTGGATGAACTACTCAGTAGACAACATTTGCGAGCCCCTCTCCCCCACTACATGCCAGTGCACATGGTGACCACGGCGATGGCGTGCCTGTGCACGCACTCTGTGTGCAGTGCGCGCGACCAGTGGCTGTTTGTGCTGGACCCCCTCCTCCTCTCGTCGTCTTCGTGCTTGTGATCATGTCTCACAGCTGGCCCGCGTCGTCGCCGTCCTCCTGCAGCCCTCTCCCCCTCCATCAGCCCCTCCGTCAGCGCTCGTCGCCGCGCGCCCACGGGCGAGCTGTAGCCGACCGAGGTTTTAATGGCGTTCGGCTCCTTCTCCTCTTGTCCTCGAGCTCGCCCTCGTCTCCGTGATCCCTGCATCAATAGCTCTGCCGCCTTCCCGAGCCCATGCGCGAGCACACGCGTCCATGGCGCCCGGCCAGCGTGTCATGGCGGTGCCAGCTCGGCCTCCTCGCCCGCGGCTATAAATAGCCATCCCCGAGCCTCTCCGAGCACCTCACCAGCCCTCCCTCACTCCCAGTAGCGCCCTCGTCCACTCAAACAAGCTCGAGGATGCCTCGAGCCCTCCACTAGCCGCCATGGCCGCCGCGGCCACTCTCCTCGATTTGCTCAAGCCCGAGCTCCTCTCCCACTTCTTCCTCCACCAAAGCTCCTACCAGCCCCTTGCGGAGCTCCTCGTGATTCCCCTACTCTACCCGAGCCCCGTAGCACCCAGTTCACCGGCGCCCAAGCAGCCGTCGTCATGGCTGGCCTCCCGCGCTCTTCCTAGCTCGTAGGTGGCCGTATCCTACCTGAAGGGGACCGCCTCATCCTGCTGATCATTCCAGTAGGTCGGGCGCCTCGAATGGTGGACCGTGCCGTCGGCTATCGTCGTCGGGGCGGCCGGCCTCGCTCTCTGTCTCCTCCCCGTCGTGAAGAAGAAGAAGGAGCCAGACGAGAGGAGAGAGAGAGGGAGTGGATAAGGCAGGCCCCACGCATCATCGACCCAAAGCCCGGCCCCACCACGCTGAGCTGGATATGTGATGGGCCCACACGTGGGACCCGCACGTCAGCTGCTCAAGCCCCTGCCACGTGTTTAAGTGGAAACGTAAACCAACCTGTACGTTTACGCGTAAAGAAATCGTATTTGCCTGCCAGTAGGTTTTCTCGGACTGAAAGCGTATTTCCTCTCTGCTTCAGCCCAGAATGCATTTTCTTAGACAGAAAGCGTATTAATAACTATGCGCTTCTGCCTTATCCAATCAGGGACTTGTTTGTGATGCTATTTTTGCAGAAAAGTCCCTGAACTTCAACCCTTCATATCTTTTTAACCACAACTCCAAATGAGGTGATTCCAAAGCCCACTTCTTTGTTTCGTCGAGCCCGTTCTGTTGGTTTCATTTTCACTATGGTTTGACACTGTGAAAATGACCTTTTTCCCCTTTCACGTAAACAACCCCTCCGAGAGAGAACTGTTTCCGGCAAATCCTTCCGCGGCTTCACCGCACTTCTCCCCGGAGTATTCTTCATCCCCAGGCAAGCCACAATACCCACTTGCATGATAGTCATGCCGTAGCCATGGTTTTCAACTTGAATAATTATTAAGTGATTGCTTGTTTAAAAATATGGTTATCATTGTTTCGATAATGTTTCTGGGTTAGTGCTTACTGGTTTGCTATGTTGTTATGCACTTGGTTATCATGCCCTGCTTGTTGCTAGTATTACCTTAATATTGCCATGTTTGATTGTAGTACATGTTGGATTGGTCATGTTCTTCGGTGCATGACTAACGTCGGTTACCGAGTACTACTAATAGGCATTGTTCCGTTGCTGTTAGTTGGTTAAGTGTTACTCGGTGATGTTATTGATAAGTTCTTGCATGTTATTTATGGTTGATGCTAGTGGTCATGTTATGTGATACTATGAGTAGTGTTGCATTTGTAATACTTATGCTCGTCATTATGCCATGTTCAGTTTGAGATTATTTCATAGTTGATACGATGGAAAGTTGTGTTTCATCCTGTGCTTATGTTGATATCATGCTCATGCTTTGTAATTGCATCATGTTATTTTATCATGGCTCAGCATATTGCATTCAAGTTTAACCGGATTTAATTGAACTTGAACAACTATTGGCTGAGTCATGGTGCCGCCAGATCGAAACCGACTCAAAGGCAACCACGCTTACGATGGGGGGTCCTAATCGGGTCTATTGTCGTGCATCTCACGGTGCCTCCCACGAAGGAAGGTTATGGGCGTGCCGTGCCTGGCGATGGCAGACATAACCTTGTGTGCCCGTTGTTTTTATGGATCCGGTCCCCGTCAGGGAGTTTTCCCCGTGGGGGAGTTTGACCATGACGGTGGTGGGGTGTCTTTGGTAGACACGGGGCCACCCAGGACTAGCCCATTTGGGAGTGGGTCGGAGTGGCCGGGAGAGTATCATGACAATAGATCGGTTTTGTCGGAACGCCGTTGGTCCACCCGAATCGGAGTGCGAGGCCAAGGGTTCCGTGGTGTGGGTATAGTGTGCTAACTTCTGCAGAGTGTATATTAAATCTATCGATAGCCGCGCCCGCGGATAAGGGCCCAGTTCATGTTGGTCCCACCGTGAGTCAACAGTATTAATAATAACTTGGTTAATAACAACCCCGGTTCGAAGATGAGATAAGTTGGTTGTGATCGCCGTAAGGATCACGGCCCAAATTTTGGTCGTGGTTGTGATCGCCGTAAGGATCACGGTTTGAGACCAAGTGTTGGTCGTGGTTGTGATCTCCGGAATGATCACCGTGGTATCGAGGATACCGAATTGTTGGATATTCGTGATGTTGTGCGAGAATCATGGGTAAAGTTCAAGCTCCTTGTGGTCATTTAATGATTACTATGGTAATGTTTATACCAAGCTTGATTTGATCCTGAGATGATCGTGTGATGTCCGAGGTTGGTAAGTGATGCATGTGATGGTTATGAGATAACCCGAGCAGAATAAATGGTGCATGTAGTGTCATCATGTTGCATGCTAGTATCATCAGATTCATATGTTCATGCCATGCTCATATTGTTCTAGCTGTATCATGTTCATGTAGCCTTTGGATTCTTAGTGGCTATTATGATTATTTTCATGATGGTAGCTGGTATTATTTTGGGAGTACTACTTTGGATGTCATGTTGTTCATGTCATGTTATTTTCATGATCTCATATTAATCCCTGATTAACTTGTAATTGCCATGCTATTGTTTGTCTTCAATGCTTTTGGTTAATTGTGAGCTTGCAAGTACATTCAATGTACTGACCTGGCGTGTCATGCCAGCTTGCGGGTCATGCCTGGATTGCTTGCTTGTTTGGTGTTGTTCCTGTGTTCGTGAGCTAGGATAAGCTTTCCAGCCAGAGTCCCTGTGGATTGGAGTTCACCACCGTCGTCGCTGTTCCGCTGCTTCAAGTTGTTCTGCTGCTTGCATAGAGCAACTGAGGTTGGCGTAGTGTCGCCGTGCCTATGTTATTCATTGTAATATCGGAGACCTTGTAATCATACTCGTGTAATAATAGAAAGCTGGTTTGTTCTATGCTAAGCAGTGTCGTATTCCAGAAGACTTCTCCTCGATCTCTGGGTTGGAATACGGGGCGTTCCGGTTTCTCTCGGTAGGGCGCCACAACGCTGGTATCGTGAAAGGTGTATGGCTGTAGGATGCCCTAGCCCGCGCGAACGTTAGAAAGCGGTAGTATAGACCCCAGTTGGTTTGATGCACTTGATTGTTCCATTTTTTGTCGCATAGCATGCATATAGATTATTATTTTTTCACTAACGGTTAATCTTGTGAGTGTAGGTGGCATCGTTTTCGGTCTACCACCTGCATCATCTTTCTGAGTATGTCTGCTCTTTGGTGTCCGGCGCCATCTCTGTCCCAGCAGAGTGATGCCCTCGTACCCAGAGTTCCAGCCACCATTTGCAGGAGTTATGCTCAGGTGTAACGTATATTTTTCCGCCACCCACCATATTATTTCGGTGATAGACTTGTTTCTATCCAGAATCATGCCATCCATCTCGTCCCCTTAGCAACCATTGATGATCTTTGTTATCAGAAAAGGGCAATGCCAATAAACCCAGTCTTCCACTGTTACCTTGCATGGTCATTTAATTCTTTGGACGAGTACGATTCCCTTCGTACGCTTGATAATGAGGTGGTCGTGACTTTTGTGTCTTGCTACTTGATCATCAAGTCCGTTCTCACCTGTGTACCCATCCAAATCAAGCCACAGTTCAGCCAGTGCTTGGTGTGGCTTCGGTTATGCCAACTCCTTCCACACATGGATATAATTTTCGTGCACACCGCCACAGCATATTAGACCGTAATACCAGAGTTTCTGTGAGATTTGTGTGCTTAGGTGTGCATGCATATTATTGTGTGAGTAGCAGTAATAGGTGATGATTGCTTGATTAATTATATTAGTAGTATGCTTATGTGCTTTTGTCTTAGTCGTTTCTTTTGTTTCTTTCTTTGGGCCTTCGGTGTTACAAATTTTTCCCCTATTAAAGTTGCTCGTCAGCCAACACCGGACCCGAAGAGTCAGCAAGAAATGAAGACTTTTGGAAACTCAGCTAAACAAAATGGAATTTTCAGCAGACTGCAGTGAAATTGGAAATAGCTCGTCTGAATACAAAAGAAATCCTGGATGGAATGATAGTATAAAGTTTGCTTTAACATGCACTCCTCTCAACAAGTATGGATTTCTCAGCCGACTGAATTCAGATTGGGGAATATCTCATCATGTTACTGAGTGTCAAGTCTCTCTCAGCGTACACTCCTCATAGCAGAAAGGATCATCAGCAAGAAGATAAATTGTGTGCAAGTTTGATAGAATATTATCAAAGGTATGACTCAGAAACAAGTTTAATTTTTTGTTTGGAACCCGATGTACCTGGAAGCAAACAAAGAAAATATGGCATGTATTCAGAAAGGAGGATAGTCCTGCAACCCCCCGTTTCATACAAGAGATCAAGAACAAAAACATTAAGATGGTTATATATGTGGATGTCGGCGTTCTGGGAACGGGGGTCCCCAGACTTGCCTGCCTGCGGCCTGTGGCGTGGCTCGAGTGGGGTCCCAGTGCGGCCCAGCTTCATCAACTCAAGCTCAAGACCCTCGCAAGGGGCCAAACCATGCGGGGCGGACGACAGGAAGCTTCCTCAGGAGCAGCCTCATCAGGCAGGCTCGCGAGGAGGCAGAGAGATCAAGGCAGGGGCACCTCGCGAGGAGCCCGTGACGCAAGCCATGACGATCGAGACCAGGTGGGCGCCGGCCTGCGCAGTGTCCTTGTTTCCCCTTCGGTGCAAAGGGAGCAAGCGCAGGCCAAGGCATAGGGCAAAGATTACCATTCCGGTGCAACAAGACCAAGACCAGAAGAGCGGCAAGACGGAGGTCACCGTGGAGCCCAAGACGGCGTCATCACCAGTGCTTTTGGCAGCTGAAGACCACCTTTGGTTAGGATAACTTGTACTAGATGTTCCCTTCAAAATGGGCAATTGTTGGCGCCCTTCCCGCTCATTATTTGGGGGAGAGGACCAGGGCCTCTATAAATAGGGCTAGCCACCGTAGAAGGAACAGGGGACGACAAGGCAGAACAAGGTAGAGAGAGAGAGAGAGAGAGAGAGAGAGAGAGAGAGATCCGGAACAAGTAGAATACACCGCACCAGCTCAAGAACACCACTCGCGAGGCCGTTCTGCCCTTGTATTGTTCATCATCAGCCCATGAGGCAATCCACAACACCACACACTGGAGTAGGGTATTACACCACATCGGTGGCCCGAACCAGTATAAACCTTGTGTCCCTTCTGTGTTCTTCTTTCCGGCCTAGATTTCTTGTGAGCCATAGAAGCGCGAGTCGGTAGGGGAAAGATATCCGTGCGCACCCCAGATTTCGAACCTTAAGGGTCTGCCGGAACCCGAAATCCGACATTTGGCGCGCCAGGTAGGGGTGCGCCGGAATCTTTCTTCCGCTGTTCGCGTGTGATCTTCCGTCGTTATGGTCGACGCCGTCGGCTCGCTTGAGCGCTCGGTTGCTCTCGCCACCAGCGTCGCTTCAGACGGCGCCCGTCCGGCGACGCCCTCGTCGTTCCGGCGCCGCCGCTAACGCCGCCACCGGCCCGACGGGGAACGAGCAGCAGGCCTCGTCTCAGCATCCTTCGGTGCGGCGGGATGGCCGCACCGCAACCCCGTCGCTGACTCCAGCGGTTCGTCGTCCCCACGCCTGTCGCGCTTCACTCTGGACGCCAAGATGCCGCGCTACTCCTGGCAAGAGAGCTCCTGCACTACTGCCCCGTCGACGACCTCTACGAGGACTGGCTCGCGCATCACCGAAGCTCATGGCCAAGTAGGGGCTCTCCTTTGCCGTCCCTCCTGCTGCCTCACCCTCCATTCCATGTAGGGGGCGTGGATCAAGAGGCGCCTCCGCCACCTCCTCCCCAAGAAGGCGCCCTGGCTCCAAGGCGCGCAGCCCCAGGGCGAGACCCTCCACGTCCGGTGCCTGCATGGCCAGAAGGGAGCTGCCAAGAGATCCCTCATCCCCAAGAAGGTGCTCGCATGCTCCCAGCACCGGCGCGCCAAGACGCGTCCCTCCGCCTCCACGCCAAGACCCCTCGCTTCTCCAAGCGGCAACAAGGTGGTAATCCCTGTGAGCAGGCCCAGGCGCTTAGCAAAGGGCGCCGGCACAAAGAAGCCGCCGCTTTCACCCCCGAGCTACGCGGCGTCACATGGTCAGGCAAGTTCAAGCCTGATTTGCCCCCTCGCTATGATGGCACGGCAGACCCCGCGGAATTCCTACAGCTCTACGAGCTGGGCATCGAAGCCGCCAACGGAGATGAAAAGGTCATGGCGAACTGGTTTCCCATGGCGCTCAAGGATGGCGCCCGCACCTGGCTCCTGAACTTGGCTCCTAGCACGATCTCCTCCTGGGACGAGATGCGCACTCGCTTCATCGCCAACTTCCAGGGCACTCGCGACCGGCCCCCGGCCGTGAGTGACCTGCACCGCATCAAGCAAGCCAGGGGAAACCCTGCAGAAGTACATCCAACGCTTCAACAACACTCGCCTCAAGATCCCCAGGGTGACTGAGGAAGCCATCATCTCAGCTTTCTCCGACGGCGTGCGCGACATCAAGATGAAGGAGGAGCTAGCAATCCATGAAGACCTGTGCATATCCCTGGAGCTGTTCAACTTGGCGACCAAGTGCGCTAGGGCTGAGGAAGGGCACCTCTCCCTCCTCGAGCTCCCGGCTGCCGACCCAGAAGAGAAAAAGCCCAAGGCCAAGGACGTGAAGCGTAAGGGAGCTGCCGTGCTCGCAGCTGAACCAGACACCAAGCGAGGCAGGGATCAGCCTGAGTCATCCAAGGACAGCCGATACTGCGTGTACCACGATCTCCACACCCACAACACCAATAAATGCCAAGAGCTTAGGGCCGTGCAAGAAGGGAAAGGCGTCCTTCCTCAGCCCTGGTGCACTTGGTCGCCAAGTTGAACAGCTCCAGGGATGTGGACAGGTCTTCATGGATCGCGAGCGCTTCCTTCATCTTGGCGTCACGCACACCGTCGGAGAAGGCTGAGATGATGGCCTCCTCAGACACCCTGGGGATCTTAAGGCGAGCATTGTTGAAGCATTGGATGAACTTTGCGTGGTCTCCCCGACTCATCGCTTGATGCGGCGCAAGTCACTCATGGACGGGGCCGATCGCGGTGCCTTGGAAGTTGGCGATGAATCGGTGCGCATCTCGCTCTGTGAGGAAATCGTGCCAGAGCTGTGTTCAGAGCCAAAAGTGGCACCGTCCTTGAGCGCCATGGGAAACCAGTTCGTCATGACCTTCTCGTCCCCGTTGGCGGCTTCGATGCCCAGCTCATAGAGCTGGAGGAACTCTGCAGGGTCGGCCGTGCCATCGTAGCGTGGGGGCAGGTCCGGCTTGAACTTGGAGGGCACGACAGCCTGCAGTGGCCACGGGAGGCCTTTGGTGACGGAGGGCTTGATCTTGGAGGTCTCCGTGCGCTGCCGCCAGGAGCAGCGCGAGGTCTTGGCCACCGGAGCAGGAGGCCTTGATCGTGGACGGTGCGGGAGCACTCGGGCAGCTTCTTGGGGCGAGGTACCTCTTGCCAGCTCTTCTCTTGTCAGGCCGGTGCCGGACGGAGTGGGTTCCGCCCAGGGGCCACGCACCTTGGGGCCAAGGCGCCTTCTTGAGGGGGAGGCGGCTGAGGCGCCCCCGGAGCTTCATCGCCCGCGCAAGGCGGGGCGCAGTGCAGCGAGAGGGATGGCGCAGGGGAGCCTCCAGCCGGGCGCAAGCTTTCGGTGATGCGGGCGAGCCACTCGTCGTAGAGGTCGTCGACGGGACGTTAGTGCAGGAGCTCCCGCGCTAGGAGCAATGCGGCGTGCGCGTCCGCAGGAGCGCGACGGGCATGGGACGAAGAACTGGCTGGAGCCAGCGATGGGGTGGCAGTGCGGCCTTCTCGCCGTACCGAAGGATGCAGAGACGACGCCCGCTGCTCGTTCCCTGCCGGGCCGGTGGCGGCGTTGATGGCAGGCGACGGGGAACGACGGGGGCGGCCGCCGATGGGAGCCGTCTGGGCGATGCGAGTAGCAAGAGCGCCCGAGCCGCGCTGGGCTCAACGAAGCGTCGACATGGATGCGAGGGCGGCGAAGAGTGGCGACGGAAGGCGGCTTCGGTGCACCCTACCGGGCGCGCCAAATGTCGGATTTCGGGTTCCGCAGACCCTCTAGGTTTGAACTCGGGTTGCACGCGGAGATCGCACCTCCAACCTACCTACGTCTAAATGCGCCTCGCAAGGATCTAAACTACACAAAGAACAACACAAGGGACACGAGGTTTATACTGGTTCATGCCACCATTGTGGTGTAATACCCTACTCCAGTGTGTGGTGTGGTGGATTGCCTCTGGGGATAATGATGAACAGTACAAGGGAAGAACAGCCTCGCGAGGGTCTGTTCTTGGCTGGTGCGGTGAACTGCTTGGGTGAGTTCGATCGCCTCTCTCTCTCTGCTAGGGTTTTCTAGCTGATAGGTCTCTTCCGGATTGATCGCTCCTCTTGCCTTGGTGGTGGCTAGTCCTATTTATAGTGGGAGGCCCTGGGCCTCTTCCCAAATATCGAACGGGAAGGGCACCAACAATTGGCCATTTTGAAGGGGAACATCTAGTACACTTATCCTGACTAAAGTCGGTCCTCGCCTGCCAAAGACTCTAACAGTGATGCCGGCTTGGGCTCCACGATGACCTCCTTCCTGCCGTTCTGCTGGTCTTGGTCTTGTTTTACCGAAATGGTTGCCTTTTCCTGATGCCTTGGCCTGCGCTTGCCTCCTTTGCACCAAAGGGCAAATGAGGACACTGCGCGGGCTGGCGCCCGCCCGGCGCCCTCGGTCGTCATGGCTTGCGTCATGGGCACCTCGTGAGGTACCCCGCCTTGATCTCTCCGCCTCCTCGCGAGCCAGCCTGAGGAGGCCGTGGCTCGAGGAAGCCTGTCCGCCCCGCCTCATGAGGCTTGGCCCCTCGCGAGGGTCTTGAGCTTGTGTTGATGAAGATGAGCCGTCTTGGGCCACCCCTGAGCCACGCCGCAGCCGCAGTGTGCAAGTCTTGGTACCCCTGCTCCTGTAACGCCCGACAAGAGAGCCCCGGACCCAAGGCGCGCCTGGACTTGGCTTAGCAGAGAAGCGAAGGGGCAAGTGCGAAGCGCCACGGGCCCCAACAGCCCGCGGCCTTGGGCGCCGCATGGCAGTTGATTGGGCATGGGCGTCCCTGCTTCCCCACGATGCCTTGGCAACTGCACGAATTGACAAGAGAGTGGTACCCGTCTAGGCTTTACCTTCTTGGACTTCTCCAGTAATTGCCCAGATCCCCTTTCTCGCTCCTATCCTTCCTGCTTCCGAAATCCCCAGATCTACTCCAACCCTGCGCCCAGCAAGGCCTGGCGCCTCGCCAGACCCCGGCTGGAGCTTGGTTCTCGCCCGCTTTGGATTCTCCGAACGTGTCGGAGAAGAGCCTTGCCCGGACGCGCCAGATGATGGTGGCGCAAGGCAACGACAGGGCGGTGGTGCTTAAGGTTGGTTCCGCCCTTCCCGAGGACCAAGGAAGCACCTTCTACCCGCTCTTCGTGAGCGCCATTGCCGTCGGTCTGGTGCCTCCCTTTTCCGAGTTCTTCTTTTCTGTCCTCCGCCATTACAACCTACAAGCTCTGCACCTCCACCCCAACTCTGTTCTTCTCCTGGCGATCTTCGCCTACTACTGCGAGGCTCATGTCGGGGTAAGGCCCTCGGTGGCCTTGCTGCGCCATTACTTCTACCTCCGGGTCTCTCGCGGCCCCATCACCGCGTGCACGAGCTTTGTCGCGTATGGCAGCTCTAATGCCATATCGAAGCCCGGGAAGAGGATTGAAGGCTTCAGGAGCAAGTGGGTCATGGTGGATGCTGGGCGCATCCATCCCCGGCTGATTCTGCCCACGGAGCAGCCCAAGTCTATTGACGCTTGGTCTCGCGCGGCGCTCATTGATCCCCGCGCGAAGCCAGTGCTGGAGAGGATGGACGCGGACCTGTGGCCAGGCAACATGGCGACAGTGAAGCTAACCGGGGCGTCGCTCCTGAGGGAGTTCCTGGAGCACCGGGTGGCCCCGCTTCGGCAATACTCGCTCCCGCTGTGGAGGCTTCGCCCGAGCCCCTTAGTCTTGGCCGACGAAGATGTGGCCGTGGTCCTCCAATCCTTGGTCGCTGGAGACGTGGCGAGACTGGAGGGTGCTCATGTGCCCCTGTTCCTTCGAGATGATTGGGAGCAGGTGGTGAACTCCATTCCCGCTTTCAACGGGGACGGGCCTGTGCCTGCGGAGGTTCCCGAGGACCTGGCGGCCCTGGCGACGGTGAACGTATCCTCCGGCTACTCCAGCGAAGAGGAGGAAGAAGAGGAGCGGGAAGAGGAGCCCGATTCCGAGGCGACCGACGGGGAGTCGAGGGCACCCCTCCCTCAGCGCAGGTCCCGCGCCCTTCGCCTCTTGCCGGATGACGACGAGGACGGCGACGAGCGAGGTGGCAAGAGCTCGCCCCTGATCCCGAAGAAGGACAGGACGGGGCTGGTTCCCCGCGGGTCTGCTCCGGCTCCGAGGCGATCTGCAGACGCGCCTCCTGCTCCCGAGCTTCTTGAGGTTGATCCCAGCAGGCGGCTCTCGGGCTTCAAGTTCGGCCGGAGGCTGCTCGAGCCCGCGAGCGATGACCAGTAAGTGCTTGATTCTCATTTTGCTTCTTGCTTCGTTGTTGAGGCTTGATGTCTGTATTCCTTGGCTACGTCGGTGCCTGTGGCGAAAAAGCTGAAGGGGGCTCCTGAGGCTTCGTCCGGGGCAGCACCTCCATCCGCGGGAGAAGGGGTGGCAAGACGCGGGCCTCTCCTGCCCTGTCATCCTTGCAAGGCCTGACGGGGCTAGCTGGGGCGAGCTCAGCCCCCATGGCCCAAGCGACTCCCAAGGTGCCCTTGCTCGACGCCATCGCCAGCTGCCGGGTGCGTAAGGTCCCGACTCATGGTGCTGTGATTACGCTGCCGTCTTCTCCCCCTACTCCGCCTACTGCCATCTCTCCGACTCCTTCTACTGTCCTGGACCGTGCTGCTGCTGAGCTGGACCGGCTGCGGAAAGATCTTCTGGGCGCCGACCCTTGCTTGGCGGCCGGGCGCCTGGAGCTGGCCTCTGGCTGGGTCCGTTCTGATGCTTCAGTTCGAGCGCCTCAGGCCGCGTTGGCCTGCGACGAGGAAAAATAGGCCATCCTTCAGGCCAAGGCCACTCGCAATGCTGCCTTGGGGGGGGGTTGCGGATGTTCGGGGTCGCTGCAAGGCGCTGGAGAGCGAGCTGCAGGGCCTTCACGACTAGCTCGCCAAGGAGGCCCGTGAGCGCCAGGAGAAGGAGGCAGAGATGAAGGCTCGCGAGACTGCCGCCAAGGACCGGGATGCCAAACTTGATGAACGCCATGGCCGCTTGGGTGCGCTGGAGCAGGCGTTGGAGGCGAAGAGGATCGAGCTGGACGGCAAGGCGCAGGTCCTGGCCGAGGACCGCGTGGCCTTCGCGAAGCTGGAGGTGAAGGCTCGCACCTTCTTGAAGTCGCTTACGACAGTGGTTCGGAAAGCCCGCTGGCGGTGCCGAGGACGGCCCCGCCAAGCTGCTTCCCTTCTGGTCCGCGCCCTTGAGGATGTCGCCCTCGGCCTTGGCCCCACGGCCGAGAGGCTGAGGCGCTGTCCTTTCTTCTCGCAGATCGACGCGTCTTCACCCATGTCTACCTTTCACACCCTAACGTTGACCTTGACAGGCTGGAGCCTGTGGAGCGGGCGAGCTTGTTACCGCCGCTGCTGAGGCCGTGAAGGGTCAAGCGGAGGCTCTGCTAGCAAAGTTCCGGGCCTTCAGCACCAAGCCAAAGCGAGGCGCTGCCGATCCTGAGGCTCCACGAGGCGAAGTCGCCCAGCGCAGCTCCGTCACCAGCGATGGCACCGCCAGAAAGTGACCCCTTCGTGGCTCCTGTCCTGCTTTCAGCTCCTGCAACATGCATCATGCCTCGTGGAGGCGTTTAGACTTGTGTTTGGCGTTGTGAAAACAGTTATGGACTGTAATATTTGCTTTTGAATTCCTTGAGATTTGCGCTTTTCCTTCCTACTTGCTTATGTTCTCGTCGGGCAGAGTTCGGCCTCACAGATACCTCGGGGCTGCGTTAGCCCGACCGAAACCGTGACGGGACCAAGGAGTGAGGGGCTACATGAAAAGTTAGGCTCTGAGTCGCGATGCTCAGGAGTCCCCTTGACGCACCTAACAACAAGTAGGGAGGTGAGATGTATGGGTGGATTTACCGTTCTACGTCGGCAGAGCCCGGCCCCGCGCATACCTCAACCGCCGTTAGCCTTTCAGAACTAAGGGGTGAGGGGCTACGTGACCAGTTAGGCTCCTGAGTCGTGATGCTCAGGAGTCCCCCTTGACGTTCAAACGGCCTTCGTACCTTGGCTTCTCTCAGGGAGAGACATGCGACGAAGCAGGCCCGAGGGGACTAGCTGGGTGGCGTGCGTCTGGGCGTGACCCAGGCGTAGCCCCCGTGCCCAGCCCCCTCGCGTGGCACTCCCGAGGGGAGGCGTTACGATGAGGCCGGACATTGAGCTCTGGGCTCCCTGAGGTTGATGCGGCCAGGGGCCACCCTCAGTTGTTTATCACCAGCGCGGAGCATAGCGCTTCTGTATGTGTACGGGCATAGCCGCTCCTCAGCAGTGTCATCAGCCAGCGCAGAGCATGGTGCTTCCACTAGTGCGTGGGAGGGGGCTCCCCTCCGGGAGGAGCCCCCGGGGCGTGTACAGCCCCGCCCTGACACGTGGCTAACACGGTAGGGCCTGACGAGGTGTATCTGGGCACCCGTGAGCAGTCTTGGGACTCACGGGGCCCTACCTCAAGCGGGTTGCGCTGGCTCACAGGCCTTTACTTGTAATGTGTTCCTGCAAATTTGGTTAGATGTCGGCGCCCACGCCCTCGGGTCCCGGCCCTCGAGCGGCTCACCACACCGGTATGCTGTGTCGCGATGCCTTGGACAAGGCCAGAGGGTGAGGGCTGGAGAGCCAGTAGGAGCCCATGAGTCGCGATGCTCAGGTACCCCCCCTTTAACGTGCAAGCGGCCGACATGAAGGAAGAAGGGTGCCATGGGCAGGCTTCAAATAACGATCATGATGGGTCAAACGCACGACCCGAATAAACGCAAGAGGGATACATGCCACCGGGTCTGGCCCGGGTGGCTTGGGGATAATGCAGCCCGAGGGGCGCCCCCAATAAAGTAAGCTAAAAAACATGGATCAGAGGGATACATGCCGCATGGACGGATCCACGCGGCCTGGGAATGATGCAGCCCTGGGGGGCGCTCCCAGCTAAAAATGAAACTCGAAGGATGTCACCCGGTGATGTTGGAGATGAAGGGATGCTGAAGTAGCGGACGTCGTGCGCTGCGGAAGCCGATCTTCACGAGCCCCTGTGCCCAGGAGCCTCGGGAAGCTCGGAGGCGCCGTGGCTCCTCGCGACCATCTCCATCTCCGCCAGGACTGCGGAATGCTGGCCACTTGAGCCTCGAGGATGCTCCTCATGAGGCGTGGCGCGTGGCAGCCGCGTTGAAGCCGTAAGGCATGCGAACATAGCCGTGGGGTGGACCTTCACAGGCGCCACGCGTGAGGGCTAGAGGCGCTCGAGAGGCGGCTCGGTTGAGCCTCGGTATGTCGATGCAGACGCAGCAGCCCACCATCCTCGCTGGATGGGGAGCTACGGGCGGTAAGCGGCGGCTGCCACTCATGACTCTTGACTCCTGCAGCTCCCCGAATGATCTTGCCGATTTAACTCCCCGAGGGTTTGGCCCTCCTTGCCTTGCTCCTTCCTGAGGGAAACATGCTTTGAAACACGCCTCCAAGTGGTTCCCGAGCGCCTCCCTCGTGATCTTAGCAAAGTCGGTGGCCCTCCAGGAGAGAGCCCCCGAGCTTTGCTCGAAGAGGGCGCCGGGCGCCCTTCCTATGCGACAGAGGGAGGTGCCCCCTGAACAGGCGCGGACCCTGAGGGGCCTGCCTCCTGAGGGGTCAGGCCAGGCGATGTCTTCTTCTTCTTAGGGACCACCTCGGGAAGCCCCCCGCTCCTGTGATCTAGGTCTTCAATTGATGCGGCTTGGAAAGCATGCTCCAGAGAACACACATCATCTCTCTATTCACAAGGCACCGTGATGACTCCACCGCTTCCTGGCATCTTGAGGACATTGTAGCCATGATGGGTCACGGCCATGAACTTGGCCAGGGCTGGGTACCCGAGGATGGCATTGTGGGCAATGCGAATGGGGGCGACGTTGAAGTCAATGAGCTCGGTTCAAGAGTTGTCGCAGCGTCCGAAGGTGACAGGAAGGCGGACCTGCCCTATCGGAACTGTGGAGCCATCGGTGACTCGGAGAAAGGCTTGGTTGGTCAAGTAGATTGTATGGCACTTGGAGATTGTTGAATGTCTCGACGGACGGGACATTGAGCCTGCTCCGCCATCGATGAGGGTCATGGTGACTTGCACATTGCCGATGATTGGGGAACAAAGCATCGGGAGGACTCACCGTGTGGCTGCAAGACTTGAGCTGATCCGCTGAGCTGAATATGATGGCGCACGCTGACCACCTGAGGGAGCATGTGGCTTCGAGCCTGGGGAGGACTGCATACACTTCGCGGGCGAACTACTTGAAGATGCGCTGAGAGGCTGGGGCTTGAGCTCTGCCCAGGATGCAAGCGATTGCGCGCGGCTCCTGGAAGCCCCAGCCCCCTCGTCCTGATGATGGTGTTCATTTCTCCTTGGCTGCGGTGGCAGAGGAGGGAGGCCTGCGTTGCCCTGTGGGTGATCCTCGCGAGGCTGATCCCTCCAGCCTCCCTCGCGAGGCGGGTCCCTCCAACCTCCCTCGCGAGGCTGATCCTACCAGCGGTCCTCGCGAGGTCGGTCACGCCACCCTTGGCGAGGGCCATGGTCTTCCCATCGTCCTCCACCTCTTCCTCCTCCTCGGCCATAGCCCACGCTCGGCTGCGCCGGGCGTCGGCCCAAGACGCACGCCCCGCACGGCCCCGAGCTCTTGGCATTCATTGGTGTTGTGGGTGTGGAGGTCATGGCACGCAGCATCGACCGCCTTGGATGACTCAGGCTAATCCCTTCCTCACTTGGTGTCCGGCTCTGCTGCAAGCACGGCAGCCCCCTTGCGCTTCACGTCCTTGACCTTGGGCTTCTTCTCTTCTGGGTCGGCGGCCGGCAGCTTGAGAAGGGAAAGGCATCCTTCCTTAGCCCTGGCGCACTTGGTCGCCAAGTTGAACAGCTCCAGGGATGTGCAAAGGTCTTCATGGATCGCGAGCTCTTCCTTCATCTTGATGTCATGCACACCGTCGGAGAAGGCTGAGATGATGGCCTCCTCAGACACCCTGGGAATCTTAGGGCGAGCGTTGTTGAAGCGTTGGGTGAACTTTTGCAGGGCCTCCCCTGACTGCTGCTTGATGCGGCGCAAGTCACTCATGGCCGGGGGCCGATCGCGGGTGCCTTGGAAGTTGGCGATGAATCGAGTGCGCATCTCGTTCCAGGAGGAAATCGTGCCAGGAGCCAGGTGCAGGCACCGGCCTTGAGCGCCATGGGAAACTAGTTCGTCATGACCTTCTCATCCCCGTTGGCGGCTTTGATGCCCAGCTCATAGAGCTGGAGGAACTCCGCAGGGTCGGCCGTGCCATCGTAGCGTGGGGGCAGGTCTGGCTTGAACTTGCCCGGCCAGCCACGCAAAGAGCTTCGGCGGTGAAGGCACGGCGACCTGCAGTGGCCACGGAGGCCTTTGATGATGGAGGGCTTGATCTTGGAGGTCTCCGGCGCTGCCGCCAGAGCAATGCGGGGTCTTGGCGCTACCGGAGCAGAGCGCGGTCGTGACGGGCGGTGCGGGAGCACTCGGGCAGCTTCTTGGGGCGAGGGACCTCTTGGCAGCTCTTCTCTTGCCGGCCGGGTGCCGGACGGAGTGGGTTCCACCCAGGGGCCACGCGCCTTGGGGCCAAGGCGCCTTCTTGAGGGGGAGGCGGCTGAGGCGCCCCCGGAGCTTCATCGCCCGCGCAAGGCGGGGCGCAGTGTAGCGAGAGGGATGGCGTAGGGGAGCCCCCAGCAGCGCTGACGAGCTCGGTGATGCGGGCTTGCCACTCGTTATAGAGGTCGTCGACGGGACGGTAGTGCAGGAGTTTCCGCGCCAGGAGCAACGCGGCATGCGCATCCGCATGAGCGCGATGGGCGTGGGACGAAGAACCGGTTGGAGGCAGCGACAGGGTGGCGGTGCGGCCTTCTCGCCGTACCGAAGGATGCAGAGATGACGCCTGCTGCTCATTCCCCGCCGGGCCGGTGGCGGCGTTGACGGCAAAGCGACGGGAATGGCGAAGCGGCCGCCGGAGCCGCCCGGGCGACGCGAGTAGCGAGAGCCGCCCGGTGCTCGGCGCGGGCTCGACGAGCGTCTGACATGGATGCGAGGGGCGATGAAGAGTAGAGCGATGGAAGGCGGATTCCGGTGCACCCCTACCTGGCGCGCCAAATGTCGGATTTCAGGTTCTGGCAGACCCTCTAGGTTCAAACTCTGGGGTGCACGCGGAGATCGCGCCTCCAACCTACCTACGTCTCGTCGCCTCGCAAGGATCTAAACTACACAAAGAACAACACAAGGGACACGAGGTTTATATCGGTTCGTGCCACCATTGTGGTGTAATACCCTACTCCAAAGGTGTGTGGTGTGGTGGATTGCCTCACGGGATGATGATGAATAAGATAAGGGAAGAACAGCCTCGCGAGGGTCTGTTCTTGGCTGGTGCGATGAACTGCTTGGGTGAGTTCGATCGCCTCTCTCTCTCTGCTAGGGTTCTATCTGATAGGTCTCTTCCGGATTGATCGCTCCTCTTGCCTTGGTGGTGGCTAGTCCTATTTATAGTGGGAGGCCCTGGGCCTCTTCCCAAATATCGAGCGGGAAGGGCGCCAACAATTGGCCATTTTGAAGGGGAACATCTAGTACACTTATCCTGACTAAAGTCGGTCCTCGCCGCCAAAGACTCGACGGTGATGCCGGCTTGGGCTCCACGATGACCTCCTTCCTGCCGCTTCTGCTTTGGTCTTGGTCTTGTTGCACCGAAATGGTTGCCTTTGCCTCGATGCCTTGGCTCGCGCTTGCCTTTTGCACCAAAAGGGAAATGAGGACACCATGCTGGCGGTGGCGCCCGCCTCGGCGCCCTCGGTCGTCATGGCTTGCGTCATGGGCACCTCGTGAGGTACCCCGCCTTGATCTCTCCGCCTCCTCGCGAGCCCGGCTGAGGAGGCCGTGGCTCGAGGAAGCTTCATGTCGCCCTACCATGAGGCTTGGCCCCTCGCGAGGGTCTTGAGCTTGTGTTGATGAAGATGGGCCGTACTGGGCCACCCCCTGAGCCACACCGCAGGCCACAGGCAGGCAAGTCTGGGTACCCCCGTTCCCAGAACGCCGGCATCAACAATCTCCAAGTGTCGTACGATCAGCTTCAGCCGACCAGGCCTTTTAAGGAGTCACTGATGGTTCCCCTGTTCCGATAGGGCAGGTTCGCCTTCCAGTCACCTTCGGGCAGTGCAACAACTACCGCACTGAGCTCATCGACTTTGACGTCACCCAAATTCGCCTGCCGTACAATGCCATCCTCGGGTACCCAGCCCTAGCCAAGTTCATGGCAGTGACTCACCATGGCTACAATGTCCTCAAGATGCCAGGAAGCGGTGGAGTCATCACCGTACCCTGTGAGGAAAGGGACGCAGTGTGTTCACTTGAGCATGCCTTCCAAGCCGCAACAATAAAAGACCCAGATCACAGGAGCGGAAGACTTCCCGAGGCGACCCTCAAGAAGAAGAAGGCTTCGCCTGGCCCAAGCCAAAAGGAAGCAGGCGCCTCCGGAGGCGTTGCGTCCGGATTTGCGCCCGTTCAGGGAGCGCCACCCTCTGTCGCATAGGAAGGCGCACCCGGCGCCCTCCTCAGGCAGGGCTCGGGGGCTCTTTCTTGGAGAGGCACCGACTTTGCCAAGGTCACGAGGGAGGCGCTCGGGCACCACCTGGAGGGGTGCTTCCAGGCACGTTTCCCTCAGGAATGTACGAGGCAAGGAGGACCAAACCCTCAGGAGTTCATCGCAAGAAACACCAAGGAGCTACAGGACTCGAGAGTCATGCGCGGCAGCCGCCGCTTGCCCGCCGCAGCCCCACATCCAGGCGAGGATGGTGGGATGCGCATCTGCATCGATGTGCCAGGGCTCAACCAAGCCGCGTCTCAGGAGCACCTCTGGCCTTCACGCGTGGGGCGTTGCGAGGGTCCACCTCATAGCTACGTTCGCATGCCTTTCGGCCTGCCGAACGCGGTCACCGCTCATCAGCGCCTGCTGAGGAGCATTCTGGAGGCTCAGGAGGTCAGGCATTGTGCTGTTCTGGCGGAGGTGGATATGGCCCTCGAAGACCTACCTGTGCCCCCGGAGCCTCCCGAGGCTCCTGGGCCTGGGGGCTCGTGAGGGTCGACGTCTTCACCGCACGTCGCCCACTTCTTCGGCATTGCTTCATCTCCAACAACATCAGGTGACATCTCTCAAAGTTCCATTTTTAGCTGGGAGCGCCCACAGGGCCGCGTCATTCCCAGGTCGCGTGGGTCTGTCCCTGCGGCATGTATCCGTTTTGCTTATGCTCTTTACCTACCTTGTTGGGGGCGCCCCTCGGGCTGCATCATCCCCAAGCTGCTCGGCCCGCCCAAAGGGCGCTTGCTTTTCCCGTGATCTACTTAAAATGAATTTGCTCCTTCGCGGCTTAACATACCTGACCTAATCGCCTGCTCGATTGACACTTACCCATGGAGCCGCTCGCTCTGGCACGACGTCTGCGTACGGGTCCGTCCCTGCAACGCCAATAAATCTGAGTGGTCGAGCTCGGCGCGGCAGCCCATGAGGCGCCACCTCACCAGCCCTCGGTGCCCCAATCACTCCCTGAGCGACCAATGGTTGGCTGGCAGCCAGAGCGAGCTGTGTGTCTTGCCTCTCTTTATGATTGGTATGCAGGACCCACTCCAGGAGCGACGTTGGGGACATCATGGCTATCTCTCCTCTCTCCGCATGCACTGCATCGCTTGCACGTTAAAAGGGGGGCACCTGAGCATCGCGACTCATGGGCTCCTACTGGCTCTCCAGCCCTCACCCCCTAGCCTTGACCCACAGTATCGCGACCTGTCATACCAGCGGCGGCTGAGCTCGCTCGAAGGCCGGGACCTGAGGATGTAGAGCATTAAGGAAAGTGTGGGGAAGTGGGAAGAAGCTTGCGAGGACCTAACCCAGCAGCAACTCAGCTACCGCCACTCAGGTCGGGCGCCTTGTCGAAGAACTACTCCAAAACTCAAAAGATAAGTCACGCCCTTACAGGAGCTGGACCAGCGCCGCACCAAACCCTCGCCTGGTGCAGCTCTGTCATGGCGACGTTGCCTTCCTTTCTCGCCTAGCGAGGGCTGCTCGAGCGCTAAGGGGGACCTCCCGAGCATCGCGACTCGGGGGCTCTTACCGGACCTCGGGTCGCTCACCTCCTAGTCTTGACCACGGCATCGCGACCCTGCATACCAGCGATGGCTGAAGCCTGCCTGGGGACTGGGACCTGTCAGCGTAGAGCGCTAAGCCCTCGTGACGATAGAAAGTGGGAGCCGAGCCGGGACAGGACAAGCATCTTGCATCGATTCATACTAAGGATACAATGTTCACTAAAGACATGGCGGGCACCTTACATACCCCCGCGGGGTGTTGCTTTGATTCCTCGCAGGGAACAAAATGTGCTAATCCTAAGGAACGCTAATTGGCTGCGCCTCCGCAGGGGACGCCATCATCAACACTGGGCTGCCCGGCGCCAGCGCCAACCCCATCCAGATCAGTGGCGTCGGCGACCCGATGCAGCTGCCCTACTCCGAGCACGGCGCGAGCTCGGAGGCTCGTAGCTGTCGGCGCTCGTCTCCGGAGTCACGAGAAGCTCGGGGGAGCCGCTGGATTCCCCAGCTCCTCCGCTGCCGCCTGAGGAGCTATTGGAGGGCCGATGGGCAGGCCAGGTCCTCGCCAGACCGATGCCCCTGCCGCTTTCCTTGGGGCAGCACTCCAGCTGGCGTCCTTCAGCATCAAAGACCTTGAAGAACATCACGGAGGCGCCGTCGTATTCAAGATGAATTATGAGGGCACCCTCCGTCCGGCAGACAAGGGCGATCTCACCCCAGCCCTGGGTCATGTAGACCTTGCCCGGAGCGACGACCGCGACCTCCGCTCCGGTCGCGTGGGTGCTGCAGTCGGCGTGCTGCAGCCAGAGCTCCAGGGACCCGCTCGGCGGCATCTCAAAGGCGAAGGAGGGAGGAAGGCGGATCCAAGAGCTTGGAGGCACGGCGGCATGAAGCACAAGCTCGAAGAGGAGCCCTCGGCATGGACTCCAGGAGGAACGACGCGCACCGCCGTGATTCGCCGGCGTCGACGGCGGCACCGTCGGTGTCGCTCGATGCCTTCTTCCCAGGACCCACGACGCGGGTGTACAAGGGCAGCGGAAACCCAGGCGGCGGCCGCTCGTACCAGGGCCTCGACACCTCCTGCAAAGCACCCTCATCTCGTACCAGGGCCTTTCCCTTCTCTCCTGCAGAAAACCGGCGGATTGGTGCCATTGGCGCAAGGAGAAGCAAGGACGAGGAAGAAGAAGAAAAGGAGTAGCAGGAAGGGATGGACTGAAGGGGCTCACGCAGCCCCGTACTTATAGCCGGAGAAGGCCAACCGCCGAGCACCATGATCGCAGGTAATCATGACTCGTTTCTCTGCATGCAGGGACTTGTCAAGTCATGCAGTTGCCGAGGCGTCGTGGGGGAAGCGCACGCCCATCGTTCGATCGCCGCCACGCGACGCCCAAGGTCATGAGGCTATTGGGGCCCGGCGCTTCACGCTTGCCCTTCGCTTCCTCGCTAAGCCCGGCGCGCTTTTGGGCCCGGTGGCTCTTGCCGGGCGTTCTGGGAACGGGGGTCCCCAGACTTGCCTTCCTGCGACCTGTGGCGTGGCTCGAGTGGGGGCCCAGTGCGGCCCAACTTCATCAGCTCAAGCTCAAGACCCTCGCAAGGGGCCAAGCCTTGCGGGGCGGACGACAGGAAGCTTCCTCAGGAGCAGCCTCATCAGGCAGGCTCGCGAGGAGGCGGAGTGTGGGGACCCCGACTCATAAGTCGTGATCACCGAATGCACTTGTACAGTGATCCCAGAGATCAATGCTCACTGAACACACAGAAGCTGAATAACAAGAGTCTTACATCCATACATACCGTCTTACACAAATTGTGACCATTATGGTCAAGTCTTACATAGGTAAAGCCACAGGGGCTGAATACGAAATAAACTTAAGCAAATGGAAATCTTCGTCGATAACTAGAACCCATGCCATCCGGCTTAACCCTTGCTGAGCATTCTCGATCGGGAAACGTCCTAGTTCGCATGTTCGTCTCCAAAGAACTCTTCTTCGAACTCCTGTTCTTCCATGCCTGGCCAACTAAATAACCAGTGGGAAGCCAATGACTACTTTGAATGTACTCGCAAGCAACCCATGTTTTGGTCCAAGATGTAACAATGCATGATATAGGTAAATTTTGCAGAAAGCTAGTTTTGAGTGCAATGACATGTTCAACAACTTGTAAGACATGCATCAGGAGAATTCAAGTAACCATGAGGACAGGTTACAGAAATCAACATAAATAGAGTGGGCATCAACCCAACTCAATCATGTCAAGTCCCTTGACTTGACCCAAGTGGTTTTATCAACACACACACATGGTTTTTAAAACTCTGGACGTAGTTTAAGCAGCACCGCCCAACTGTCCTTGACTGTGGACACGGCTATTCGAATAGTTTTACACTCTGCAGAGGTTGCACACTTTACCCACAAGATCCGGGGAACTTCCGTGTCGTCCACGACCATGCGGTACCTCAAGTACCCGGGGTAAGCACCCGATCACTATCTTTCCTAGACGACACTAACAAGGAGTCCACTCGTTGTTCCAGATCCTCACGATGTACATCATACGAGACTCACTCGAGATCGTAACATCCGAGAGGGGACGAACGGTGTATCTGGTGCCCTCAGAAACAGTCATGGCCGCCCTACCTTGCACGACCCCGTCCCGAGAGAGAGCACCAACTCTCCCCCGTCACTAGTAATGCGGGCTCCAAGCTAGTATGGGCCTAGGTAATCAATAATGCCCTTTCCCATACAAGGGTAGAGTTGTTGCGCATGTAAGGTTGGGACAGTCGACAAATCTTAAATCTAATCCATTTTCGAAAACAACACACACACTTGCCTCGGTACACCACCTCGTCATCAAGTGGTTACCCACCTCATCATCTCCCTCGGGCATAAGTGGCACCTGACGAGGTTTTCGAGAAGTCTTTTGAAAATACTTTGCCTCCTTCACCATGCATATACCCGTCCCTTTTTGCGTAGCATCTACTTTAGCATCCTATCTGCTCCCACCGGCATAACCCTCATAAGAAGGTAGGGTCATGCACATTGCAAGTATCAACGAGGAAGTAACGGTGGCAAACCACCCCATGTGGTCACCAGAGTATCATGTCTCCGATGCAAGCAATAAAAGTGCTATATGACATGCATAAAAAAGGTTTCATAGACATGGTCAAAGGGCTGCTTGCCTGTTTTAACAAAGTCTTCGAGGTCTTCAAATATCTCTGGTCCAACTCCGAGCATTTCGTCTACTTGCCAACTATCGTCGAAAACAACCATAATAAGCAACACGACAAGGCAAAAATAAAAGTGCTCTAAAAAATGTGAGTTGGACTTTTCTAGGATACCTCTGTTCATATGAGGAATGACCAAGGTGAATTTAATTGGAAGTGGATCAATGGATATTTCTAAACATTTTGATATGATGGAATCAAGGGGTTTATGGATTTGCAAGAAGTGTACATAAGAACTATATGAAAAATGATCAAAGACATCCATTTAACAAGGAATAATTTTAGAAGAACCTAGGAGTTGGTTTCACTAGATTTGGAGTTCAAATGATTTTTCTATGAATTTGTAAACTTGGCTATACATGGAGAAATGGACCAATATTTTATATGACATCGAAGGTATTGGGAAAAAATGTTCCAAACCTAATTTATGAGCTTAGAAGTATCTAGGAATTTGAATAATTCAATTTGGATAAAAAATGGGAACTCTGTGATTTTCTAAAGTTTATCACATAAATGGAAAAGTGGGATTTCATAAACATTTGTGAAGAAAATATTTCTGGAAAAATGTGAGAACTGTATCATGTGATAGAACATGATTTATAAAGTCACTGAAAATTTGAATAATCAAATTTGGAGTTAATATGAATATTTTATGGATTTTACAATATTTCTGGAAAAGAATAAGAAGAGGAAAGTAATCAACCTTATAACGCGCGCTGGGCGAAGCCCAGCTAAATGATGCCTAGTGGGCACAGCCCAGTGGCTTAGCTGCCCGAGGGAGGTGGTGAAGCCGAAGGCATACTCACGTAGTACGTCGTCGCCGCGGGAAGACATCTTACTTTGAAACCGTTTCCACTTAAACTTGCGGGCCCGATCCACAGGGTCACCGACACGCGGGCCCCACGCCATCTTTCTCTCTCTTCCCGCCTCCTCCTTCTTCCTCCCGACGGGCAGAGGCAGGGCCGGATGCCGCGCTCGCCGGTGATGGTTTCGCCGCCTCCGCACTCCGGGCCGGGAAGGTGGTGCAGGAGAATGCCCCGGCCCACTCCACGCCCAAAGATGGTCGCTACTGACTCGGGAGCGGCAGAAGTCGGGCGTGAGCATCGGCCATGGCGGAGACCGTAACGGCGGAGATGGGCACGACGACACGGGCGAGAATGGGAAGTAAGGGATCCCGGGTGGGTCTGAGGTGGTTATATCAGTACTGGAGGGGCTAGGGGTGAGAAAGAGGAGCTGAGGCGGCCGAATCTAGGCGGAGGCCGGCGGCACTGCTCCGGCCATGGAGGTGGACAGAGGGCACGAGGGGGAGAGAGGCTTGGTCCAGGAGGTAGCTGGGAGGGAGTGAGTGTGGATGGAGGCGAGAGAGAGGCCTGGGGAGGGGTGTATGTAGGAGGGCGACGAGGTGGCGCTCTTGCCCACTTGGGAGCTCACGGGCATGCTTAATGGGGAGGAGAGGAGGGCGAGGGAGGAGGGGCCCGACATCCTTTCATGTTGTGGACGTCGAGGCGACCACGGGAGACAAAATTACGACGCCCAAAGCTGCCGGCTTGCCTTGGAATGGGCAAGCTACAGTGCGGGAGTGCACTGTAGCATGCTCCAGAGTGCGACCATGGCTGCCATGGCATTGTTTATGTGCCAGGGGCGTGTCCACTAGTGTCTGGGGCTTTGTGGGGTGAGTAAACAAAGGGGAGCTGGCCTTGGATGCCCTGGTGAACCACTAGGAGAGGAGAGAGGTTGAGGGAGAGAGAGAAAAGGGCTGTCCAGAGAGGTAAATGGGGGTTTTTACCCCTCAATCATTGAGCTTTGGAAGAGGGGGAGCCACTGGAGGTTGCTGGTGATCAGGTTCAGCTGTGGTAAAAATGTGGAGTCAAGGAGATTAGTGTAGGGGGGTGAAACCAGTGACTTTTTGCAATGACCAGAAGGTGTTTGATGCAAATTTGGGTAAGCAAATGAACTCCATTTGGCATGAGACTCCACAGGGTGAAATGGCACATATAATTAGGGCCTCCCACCAATTTTGAGCTTATTTGGGCAAAGTTGCCAATGCAACTTTTGTAAACCCTAGAAATTAGCAGAAATGAACTTGTGTAGATCTAGTTGAGCAAATCACTTCCCCTTGATGAACCACTTGGTGTAGTGGCCTCATTTGGTCATCTGAACATTCTCACAAAAGTTGGGGTCAAGGAGAGAAAGTTGGTGGTACAAAGTTATTCAAATTTTATTCTGGTCAGAGAGGGTTTTGGGGCATTTTGGTGAACCAAAATGACCTCGTTTTCCATGAGGCTTTGCAAAGTGATCACAATATGCATTTGTGACTTGCTGGATTTTCCTTGGATTTTTATGAAAATATTTCCTGTAGAAATATTTCAAATCCTTGAAATGGGCAAAAATGGTTTTGGGAGATTTTGTCCAATATTTTGAACATGACCATGTGTTGAAACTCTTATATATGGCAAATATATGCCCATTGAGTTTCCCTGATTTTTGTCAAATATTTTCAAAACAATAAAATAATTTTTCCCTATTAAAGACCATTTCTGGCCTTAAGAAAAGGCTTTTAAATAAAATAGTAAAATAACTTCTAAAATTATATTTTTGTGGTTTATGGAAGTCCTATATCTAATAGGTTTCAAATATACTCTTTGAATTATTTTTCATACCCCAAATCAAGTACTTGCAGTGCAAACCTCAATTCAGGGGTTTTTGGAAAACTAATTTTCAAAAATACTTTTTGGCCAAATTATTTTTGTAAGAAAATACTATATTGCTCTATACACATGGCATGATCATTGGGCAGAAGCTTGGGGCAAGGAGATGAGGTATAGAAGGTGGAGTTGTGTTGACTTTAAAGAGCACTTGAAAAACACAGAGAGAAAACCAACTCCAAATAAAAAGTCAAATAATGCAAAAGTCTTTTGTCAAACCACATTTTATCATGATTTATCATCTTAAGTGTTGTGCCATGAAAATCAGGGTGTGACACGGAGAGATCAAGGCAGGGGCACCTCGCGAGGAGCCCGTGACGCAAGCCATGACGATCGAGACTGAAGTGGGCGCCCGGCTCACAAGATGTCCTTGTTTCCCCTTCGGCGCAAACTGAGAAAGCACAGGCCAAGGCATCGGGCAAAGGTTACCATTCCAGTGCAACAAGACCAAGACCAACAGAGCGGCAGGACGGAGGTCACCGTGGAGCCCAAGACGGCGTCATCACCAGTGCTTTTGGCAGCCGAAGACCAACTTTGGTCAGGATAACGTGTACTAGATGTTCTCCTTCAAAATGGGCAATTGTTGGCGCCCTTCCCGCTCATTATTTGGGGGAGAGGACCAGGGCCTCTATAAATAGGGCTAGCCACCATAGAAGGAACAGGGGACGACAAGGCAGAACAAGGTAGAGAGAGAGAGAGATCCGGACCAAGTAGAATACACCGCACCAGCTCAAGAACACCTCTCGCGAGGCCGTTCTTCCCTTGTATTATTCATCATCAGCCCCTGAGGTAATCCACATCACCACACACTGGAGTAGGGTATTACACCACATCTGTGGCCCGAACCAGTATAAACCTTGTGTCCCTTGTGTGTTCTTCTGTAACATCCCAAAATTCTAAATTTTGGAATGTTATAAATAAATAGATAGTTTTGGTTGATTGTTTGATTGATTGACTGAAAGTGAGTGAATTTGAAACTTTCTGCAAGTTAAATGAGAGGGAATAAAAGGACTTTCCCAAACTTTCATTTTTGCTTTCATGATCTTCGGGAATTCAAATTCTTTTCACCACAAAACCCCGGAGAGAAGATGACATGACTTCTTCCATTTATTTGAATGATAAGGGGTGTTGAAAATATTTGAATTTCATTTGGAAAATATTTCCAACTCAGAAACTTCAAGCAACTCAATGATTTTCACGAGCGAAGATAAAATGACTTCTTCAAAACATATGAAATATGAGTTGGGAGTTTTAAAAGAATTAAATTCAAAGTTCTTTTGAATTTATTTTCAATATGGAGTTAATTGGGTTTTATTCAAATTATTTTTATCCAAAAATAAAATACATGGAAAATAGGGTAACATGATTCCCTACATCAGAAAATCGGAGACAAATAAATTTGAAACCATTTTGGTATTTTTAAAATGATTTTTATTGGATTTTATTAGACCAGAAGCACTCTTTGAATTATCTGAATTTGGGTGTATTTTATTTGAAGCTAGAATAATGTTCATCTTGTAGAAAATCTTTTTCTGAAAATTTTGATATATTATATGCCTATATAATATATTTGTTTTATTCTGTTTTTTTATTTGTCTGAGAAAATGTTTTAAAAAAAAACACTTGAGCGATGCAGTCAAGCCCAAAGATCGCTCTCTCTCTCTCTCTCTCTCTCTCTCTCTCTCTCTCTCTCTCTCTCTCTCTCTCTCTCTCTCTCTCTCTCTCTCTCTCTCCGCTCTCCGTGGGTAGGGCCCAGGCAGCCAGCCCAGCCGGCCCATTCGCCCACCATTTCGGGATGGAGTCGGCGGCCTTCGAACCGCCGCCGCCTCGATGTTCGTACCTCGCCCGGACTCCCCTCGCCACCGTGCCCACTCCTCCACGCCTTGCGCCTCCCCTCCCCTCCTTAAATAGCGGCCCCGGGCCCCACCTCTCTCTTGGCCGCCTCCTCTCGCATCTTGGCCAGTCGTAAACTGGCCGCCGCCTGCCCGCGACCGACGACCACCGCGCCTGCCACGCCGCCGCCGCCTCGACGCTTCGCCGCCTCATGACAGCCGAGCCACCGTCCCCAAGTTCACCGGAGCTGCCCGCCGTCCGCCGTTCGCCGTCCCGTTTCGCTGGCGGTTTTCTCCGCCTAAACCGCCGAGTCGGCCGAACTAGTAAAAAACCGCCGAACCCTGGGTTGGTTTTTTTTAGTTTTTCTTTTAAAAAACCCGGTTTAGTTTTTTTTAGTTAGGGCTATTCAAAGAACGTTCTCCGTTTAGAACTAGTTAGCGAACGTTCATTATTTAGTTTTTATTTTTCTGTTAGTTTTAGTCAAGGACCTATCTGTGATTAATTTCTTTACATTTTAGCCCCTGATTTTCAAAACCCCATAACTTTTTACTCGTTAGTCCAAATTCAACGAAACCAATGCTCACGTCTTCGTTATGATCCCCTCTATCCAGTAATCCAACTCAAACATGTTTTTGAAAGTTTAAAATTTGAATTAGATCAGATTTGAATTTGAACTTCGTTTGATCATAACTTGAGTTTCGTAACTCCGATTTAGTTGATTCTTTTTGCAAATTAAAGCTCTTGACATAAACTTTCTGATAAGGCCAAATTCACATAATTTTGGTACTGTTAGAAATTGTTTTATGTTGCAAGAGTTATTTGCTTGGTTTGATGTTTTCTGAATCGTTTTCTTCGTTCTTTCCGATCTTTTGAGTGATTGCTTATGTGTGGTTACTATTGTTTGATTACGATAGATTGACCGGAGTGTGACGAGTAGACCTATCAAGAGTTTTGAGTGCAAATCATCTTCTTCAACATTGCAGGCAAGTAACACTTTGATCATACTTTTTCTCATACCCAATTTTTATGCATTAGATCTATCCTCAAACACTTGCATGATTAGGGTCTAATTAAACTGTGGGTTTTGGGAAGTAGATTGAGGTAGTACCTATTACATGTTTTATTATCAAACCCTTGGGAGTTACTTCTATGTTTGCTTATTGTGCCATGCTATGCTAGTAGACGTGGATTGGGTGAGTGAATCCATGACAGATGTGAGATTGTTATTTAATGGTTTATTTAAGGTGGCAACTTAAACACACATCTGGGTGGATTGAGGCACATGGTTTCTATCAGGACTTGCCTGTATTTCTTCGGACCGCCACCTGTGCTCAAAGGGATCATGAGATTATTCAAACTAGAAACTTCCGTGTGCAGCCACAAGCCATTATGGGCTCTGGCATAGTTGATTAAGTTGTGCGAACTCTTACGAGTAGACTAGCAGATGTAGGGGTTGTAGGTTGGTACGGTCTACCCACATGTAAGGTGCTAGCGCTTCTGAAAGATTATGTCTCGGTCATCCATTCTCAAACACCATGTAGTGCGAGAAACCAAACGGAGGTGATCGAGTCTTGTGGGGAAAAGTGCGCAAACCTCTGCAGAGTGTATAAACTAATCATGATTAGCCGTGTCCCCGGTTATGGACATCTTGAGTATCTAGTTCTTGGATTATCCTGTTGATCTCATCATGTTACTTAATATAATTTGTTTGGGTTTTAATGAGTACTTTTAATTGGGATTGAGGATGCTGTCAACCATTCTCAATGTTTAACAACCACCATGATAGTTAAATAAATTTATTCCTTTGCAGTAGGGAAAAACTGGCTTTTAAAAAAATCGTAACCATAGAGCTTTCCACCAGCCATATATGCATGTAGTATAGGCTTATTCCTTCATTACTCTCTATGTGTTACATTGCCAAAGATATTCCATGTCTTGACCCATTTTCGGCTGCAACGTTTCATGTTGCGAGACTTTTCGCATTTACGAGTAAGTGATACGTTAGGGTTACGATTTCTACACTCAACTTTGTCGTTGGTGTTGATGGGAATCCACAACCTTGTTGCTTCCGCTATATGGATTGAGGTAATAGTATTTACGTTACTTTATACATGTGTGTGTCAGCATACCGATCCAGGGATGACACTTAAGCACAGAGACTTGATCCATTCGGGTCGGGTCGTTACATCTTCTTTCCGGCCTAGATTTCTTGCGAGCCATAGAAGCGCGAGTCGGTAGGGGAAAGATCTCCGTGCGCACCCTAGAGTTCGAACCTTAAGGGTCTGCCGGAACCCGAAATCCGACAGTGGAAATCGGTCCGCATATCACATAAGAAGCTTCTGGAGTAAGCAACCCAATCTTTCCTCGCAAGATACCCGAGAAGCTTCCAAGGCAAGATTCATCTATCTTCCTCGGTACGATACATGGATGATTTCCCGTACAAGGTACTCTGCCTTCTTCAGTAAGCAACCGCAAAAGCTTCCGGCATAAGGTACTGAGTCTTTCCCCAGCAAAGCCTTTAAGGGGGTAAGTCAAGCACGATACCCATCTTCTTCAAAGAAGTCAGTCCGATGAAAGTTTCGAGCACAAGCCAGCCAATCTTCCTCAGTAAGACATTGGTACAAGGTAGTACGCTGTGAGTTGACATCATATGGCAGACAATCCCAAGAATCAGATCTGCAGGATTTTGGTCAGAAGCAAGAATCAGTCAGAATACACGTCTATCTCGGGAATCAGATTCTCATATACATGCGGTGAGCATACCCCCAAGATCTTACAAGTCACTCGGATGAGGATCTGACAACCATGCGAGGATGGTTAAGAGAAGAAAGCCAGTATACAACGCAGTGTGACAAAGGATTATGAGGATTGACGACATCAATGAGCTCAATGTTCGGATAATCATTTTTTTCCTGCGATCAGAACTTGAGGGGTGTTGAACGTGCCATTTAATGGGGTACCCTGTCAGCAAAATGAGGATAAGCTACGATTGCCGAAAAATTGCACCAACAGCACCTATGGTGATACAAAGAAGCAATATGACCCAGCTCTTTCAGCCCAGGATCCAGACCTAGAAACCATAATGAAGGAGAAAGACCAGTGATGCAGGTATGAAAATTGTTGCAACACCTGCGTGGTGCAGAACCACCGTCAGTCAAGTCTGCAGATATCATCATACATGTCAAACTCTTATGCTAGCCACGACAGGCGACAATAAAATATTTTGTACGGATCCGATACTCAAGACAGTGGAGCTAGCCAAAATGATTCAGAAATTTCCGTGATAAGCCAGAATCTGTCAGGAAAGCGGTTATGACCCAACTTACTGTTTGGAACCCAAAGGACCTGCATTTAGTGGAGAAACCCAATGCAAGGAGTTAGAGCTTGGGTGTCCACTAGAAAAATCTTATCACCACTTTATGAAAGATTGTCGGTGCCGGATGACACACCCAGTGGAAACCACTCTTGGAATTGTGAGACCGACATATATTTCAGTCGTGAGGATCAACCACAGTTAGCTAAGTCAGCAGATCTAAAAAGGAATTGGAGCCTATATAAGCATGAAAAAGCAAGGTGAGATTTGTCAGAATATGGGTATATTAAAGCAAACCACCCCAGGGCCAGTCAGATATAAATTTAGTGGGAACAAAAATAAGAAAAAAGATACCCGAGTTGGAAATGGTTTCCTTAAGTCAGTATCTTCATACTTGTTCCCTGAGCAACCAAATCTCGAGGACGAGATTTCTTTAAGGGGGTAAGGTTTGTGACAGCCTAATTTTTGGCCCTGTATTTTTCTTTTGTTTTTCTGAAGTTTTTGCCTGAGTTTTCTTTTTCCGTGGCTTTGTGGTTTGGAATGTGAAGAAGATGAACTCTCCTTTGCTTCCAGAGTGGCTTGTCATACCCAAATCCTTCCCTAGACCCTGTCATTTTCATCCTAGCCCGAATCCCAATATTCTTTTTATTGGGAATATTCCTTTTCTATTAAAGGAATAACTCAAATTGCCCTAGGTTGTAAAGCAACCTAAATTTCCATCACTCCTAAAATTCCCAAATAATTCTCATAAATTGTTTGGGTCATCTCTTTCTCAAATATGGCAAAATATTTCATTTGTCATGTCTATCATCATGCTCAAATAATTCACTTCCTATTCTGCCCTAAATGGCAGAATGTGAAGCAAGTGCTATTTTCCTTTTAACAATTAACCTCAAACTCCTTGGACACCTTTTCCTATCCATATCATTGCCACATGCCAAAGTGCAACCTCATTTGCCTAGTAATTATTTAATTATGATTTTCCAAAGTTCCTGTCCTAGGGAACTGGTTGTGAAGGAAGTACAAGCTAGGCATATCCAAATGAGTTACAATTTTGCATGGACCTTCATATCGTCATATCATCACTCTCCACCAAAGTAGAGCTCATGTCATGCCTCCATGTGAGCTCACCTTCAATTCTTTGATTCTGTCCAAAATTTCAGTTTGTGAAGCAAGTATATTTTATATTGCTCCATTTGTCTGCCAATTTCTCTAGGCCTTCTGTTATCTATAGAACTTACCTCCACCCATTTTTGGCATGTTTCATCAAGCCATTTGTCCTCTAGAATTTTGGCAAGTTTGTGGACAGAAATGATGTCTATGAAGCAAGTACCATTTTGGATTGTCCATTTGGTATGAGCTTTTTACAGAATCTTTATATGTCCATATCATGAGGATTTGCCAAGTTTCATCCCAATCCATAACTCTATGTGAGTGCATCATCATGATCTTGATTCTGGACCAGATTTGGTAGCTGCAAAGCAACTCCATTAATCCTTGATCCTAATCTTCTCCAAATTACCAGGATGTAAGTCCTTCTTTACCTGAATCTACCAGACAACTCCATTTGACCCAATCACCTCCCTGTTGATCAGCAGTGCTCGATCAAGTTTACTGCAGTAAACTTCAGAGGTTAACTGCCATTTAACCGTGTCACTTTTAACCAATCTACCACCATATTTATAACCTCCCCTGGATGAACTACTCACTAGACAACATTTGCGAGCCCCTCTCCCCCACTACATGCCAGTGCACATGGTGACCACGGCAACGGCGTGCCTGTGCACGCGCTCTGTGTGCAGTGCACGCGTCCAGTGGCTGTTTGTGCTGGACCCCCTCCTCCTCTCGGCGTCTTCGTGCTTGTGATCATGTCCCACAGCTGGCCCGCGTCGTCGCCGTCCTCCTGGAGCCCTCTCCCCCTCCGTCAGCCCCTCCGTCAGCGCTCGTCGCCGCGCGCCCACGGGCGAGCTGTAGCCGACCGAGGCTTTAATGGCGTTCGGCTCCTTCTCCTCTTGTCCTCGAGCTCGCCCTCGTCTCCGTGATCCCTGCATCAATAGCTCGTCGCCTTCCCCGAGCCCATGCGCGAGCACACGCGTCCGCGGCACCAGCCGCGTGTCCGCGGCGGTGCCAGCTCGGCCTCCTCGCCCGCGGCTATAAATAGCCATCCTCGAGCCTCTCCGAGCACCTCACCAGCCCTCCCTCACTCCCAGTAGCGCTCCCGTCCACTCAAACAAGCTCGAGGATGCCTCGAGCCCTCCACTGGCCGCCATGGCCGCCGCGGCCACTCTCCTCGATTTGCTCAAGCCCGAGCTCCTCTCCCACTTCTTCCTCCACCAAAGCTCCTACCAGCCCCTTGCGGAGCTCCCTCAGCGTTCCCCTACTCTACCCGAGCCCCGTAGCACCCAGTTCACCGGCGCCCGAAGCAGCCGTCCGCCGCGGCTGGCCTCCCGCGCTCTTCCTAGCTCGTCGGTGGCCGTATCCTACCTGAAGGGGACCACCTCATCCTGCTGATCATGCCAGTAGGTCGGGCGCCTCGAATGGTGGACCGTGCCGCCGGATATCGTCGTCGGGGCGGCCGGCCTCGCCCTCTGTCTCCTCCCCGTCGCGAAGAAGAAGGAGCCAGGCGAGAGGAGAGAGAGAGAGGGAGTGGATAAGGCGGGCCCCACACGTCATCGACCCAGAGCCCAGCCCCCCCATGCTGAGCTGGATAAGTGACGGGCCCCACCCATGGGACCCGCACATCAGCTGCTCAAGCCCCTGCCACGTGTTTAAGTGGAAACGTAAACCACTCCTGTACGTTTTCGCGTAAAGAAACCGTATTTGCCTCCGAGTACGTTTTCTTTTACTGAAAGCGTACTTCCTCTCTGCTTCAGCCCAGAATGCATTTTCTTAAACAGAAAGCGTATTTCTAACTTTGCGCTTCTGCCTTATCCACTCAGGGACTTGTTTGTGATGCTATTTTTGCAAAAAAGTCCCTGAACTTCAACCCTTCATATCTTTTTAACCACAACTCCAAATGAGGTGATTCCAAAGCCCATTTCTTCGTTTCGTCAAGCCCGTTCTATTGGTTTCATTTTCACTATGGTTTGACACTGTGAAAATGACCTTTTTGCCCTTTCACGTAAATAGCCCCTCTAAGAGAGAACTGTTTCCGGCAAATCCTTCCGCGGCTTCACCGCACTTCTCCCCATAGTATTCTTCATCCCCAGGCAAGCCACAATACCCACTTGCATGATAGTCATGCAATAGCAATGGTTTTCAACTTGAATAATTATTAAGTGATTGCTTGTTTAAAATATGGTTATCGTTGTTTCGGTAATGTTTCTGGGTTAGTGCTTACTAGTTTGCTATGTTGTTATGCACCTGGTTATCATGCCCTGCTTGTTGCTAGTATTACCTTAATATTGCCATGTTTGATTGTAGTACATGTTGAGTTTGTCATGTTCTCCGGTCCATGACTAACGTCGGTTACCAAGTACTATTAATAGGCATTGTTCCGTTGCTGTTAGTTGGTTAAGTGTTACTCGGTGATGTTATTGATAAGTTCTTGCATGTTATTTATGGTTGATGCTAGTGGTCATGTTATGTGATACTATGAGTAGTGTTGCATTTGTAATACTTATGCTCGTCATTATGCCATGTTCAGTTTGAGATTATTTCATAGTTGATACGATGGACAGTTGTGTTGCATCCTGTGCTTATGTTGATATCATGCTCATGCTTTGTAATTGCATCATGTTATTTTATCATGGCTCAGCATATTGCATTCAAGTTTAACCGGATTTGATTGAAATTGAACAAGCTGTTGTTTGAGTCATGGTGCCGCCAGATCGAAATCGACCAAAGGCAACCACGCTTACCTTATGGGGGGTCCTAATCGGTCTATTGTCGTGCATCTCACCGATGCCTCCCACGAGGGAAGGTTATGGGCGTGCGTACCCTGGCCCGGTAAGCAGACATAACCTTGTGTGCCCATTGTTTTTATGGATCCGGTCTCCATGAGGGAGTTTTCCCCGTGAGGGAGTTTGACCACGACGGTGGTGGGGTGTCTTTGGTAGACACGGAGCCACCCAGGACTAGCCCAGTTGGGAGTGGGTCGGAGTGGCCGGGAGAGTGTCATGACAATAGATCGGTTTTGTCGGAACGCCGTTGGTCCACCCGAATGGGAGTGCGAGGCCATGGGTTCCGTGGTGTGGGTACAGTGTGCTAACCTCTGCAGAGCGTATATTAAATCTATCGATAGCCGCGCCCGCAGATAAGGGCCCAGTTCGTGTCGGTCCCATCGTGAGTCAATAGTATTAATAATAACTTGGTTAATAACAACCCCGGTTCGAAGATGAGATAAGTTGGTTGTGATCTCCGTAAGGATCACGGGCCAAATTTTGGTCGTGGTTGTGATCGCCGTAAGGATCACGGTTTGAGACCACGTGTTGGTCGTGGTTGTGATCGCCGGAATGATCACCGTGGTATCGAGGATACCGAATTGTTGGATATTCGTGATGTTGTGCGAGAATCATGGGTAAAGATCAAGATCCTTGTGGTCATTTAATGATTACTACGGTAATGTTTATACCAAGCTTGATTTGATCCTGAGATGATCGTGTGATGTCCGAGGTTGGTAAGTGATGCATATGATGGTTATGAGATAACCCGAGCAAAATAAATGGTGCATGTAGTGTCATCATGTTGCATGCTAGTATCATCAGATTCATATGTTCATGCCATGCTCATATTGTTCTAGCTTGATGAAGACATCAATACCATTGTTACACCCACAGCCCCTGCTGCTATACATACTGGACCAATTACTAGAGCTCGCGCACGCCAATTAAATTATCAGGTACTTTCGTTTCTTGGTAATGATTCTAATGTTCATGAGAATATGATGCTGCCTAAATTGGATACATTTGTTTTGCTTACAAATGTAGGGCCTGTCATGGATAAGAGGGATGAACACTGGAGCAAGACCAAGCATGGAGATGATAGCATGCTTGAGGAACAAGAACAGAGTTACAAGTGATGATTTCAGGACTTTGAGGCCCCCATAATGAGTGCATGAAGCCTTGGACAAAATATACAAGATGCCACTTCATAATATTCGTCCATAGGCTATTCTAGGTCTTTGCATCACCTTATTATTGGGCCAGCCCATGTAATTTCGAAATACTTAAGTATAGGCTATTTTTAGAGTCCGTATGTGTGGGGAAACAAGAGTTAGGGTTGGTTTGGACCCCTCCCTCAAGGGCCACGAAATTCCCTCCTCTTCCTCCATATATACAGCCCTTAGGGCGTCGTTTAGACTTTGGGTTTTGTTTAGATTAAAAGTTCGCCATAGCTGCAACTTCGCGTGCATTTCGCTTTGTGTTCAACGACGGACAAAGGCGCCACAGAACCCCACCTTGATCAATAAAGCTTTCCTCTTATATTCGCAATAGCCAGATTGCAATCTCAGTTTCTTGCTTGTTCTTCGTTTGCTCGTAGGAAACAGACCTTCGTGGTCAGGTTGATCGTGCTCCGGCGTGGTCAATAACCTCTCGGAGTTGGTTTAGCGATTGCTAAGGCGCGACGTCCTCGCACGTTCGTAGTCGGATCGTCATGTTGTGTCATGTTATTCTGATGATCTCATATTAATCCCTGATTAACTTGTAACTGTCATGCTGTTGTTTGTCTTGAATGCTTCTGGTTAATTGTGAGCTTGCAAGTACATTCAATGTACTGACCTGGCGTGTCATGCCAGCTTGCAGGTCATGCCTGGATTGCTTTCTTGTTTGGTGTTGTTCCTGTGTTCGCGAGCTAGGATAAGCGTTCCAGCTAGAGTCCCTGCGGATTGGAGTTCACCACCGTCGTCGTTGTTTCGCTGCCAGTAGTTTTTCCGCTGCTAGAGTTATTCTGCTGCTTCAAGTTGTTCTGCTGCTTGCATAGAGCAATTGCGGTTGGCGTAGTGTAGCCGTGCCGATGTTATTCATTGTAATATCGGAGACCTTGTAATCATATTCGTGTAATAATAGAAAGCTGGTTTGTTCTATGCTAAGCAGTGCCGTATTCCAGAAGACTTCTCCTCGATCTCTGGGCTGGAATACGGGGCGTTCCTGTTTCTCTGAGCCGGGGTGCCACACAAGCCCACCTCGACGGATGGATCTATGCTTGGTACACCGTGCCATGGTGCCTAGTCTGTCCCAAGCCCACCTGTACCGGGAGCCACTTGGTAGACTACTAACACAGCCTACAAACACCAGAAACTAGCTGCAACTCCTAGACAGAGATCAGGTTGGTTAATAAGTCGAGAGAGCTTGGAGTGCCCGGAGCCCAATGTGTGGTATTAGCTGTTCATGGATCACAAACATAGAACTCAGTTCCTAAGGACGGTTTCAATGATACAACCCACCATGTACTCCTACATGGCCTCTCACCGCTACCTTTACCAAATCGTGTTCACACACTTAGCTCTCAACAGTAGGACATGTTCACCACATTCCAATTCATTCCCGATGAATCAGAGCTGACTCAACTCTAAGCAGTAGCAGGCAGGACAACAAGCATGAATGAGTAGGCACATCAGGGCTCAAACAACTCCTACTCATGCTAGTGGGTTTCATCTATTTACTATGGCAATGACAGGTCATGTAGAGGAAAGGGGTTCAACTACCGCAGCATGTAACATTGAATCGTTGTTGTCCTAGTGTAGTAAAAGAGAGCAGAAGCGAGAGAGTGGGATTGTATTAGAATGAACAAGGGGGTTTTGCTTGCCTGGCACTTCTGAAGATAGTATAGTTCTTCATCGGTGTCATCGATCTCATCGTCGGAACATCCGTCTACCGAGGGGGAACAACCACCGGCAAACAAGAGGGAACATAATCAATGCAATGCAACAATATGATGCATGATCATGACATGGCAATATGTTGTGATTTGAGCTAATGTAACTAACAGCGAGTTAAATGAAGTTGGTTTGAATGCAAGATTCAAATTCAAACTCCTTATGTGATTATTCAAATGCCATTTAATTGATTTGACCTGATTAGCAGGCATAAGTTTCTCAAACATGCATGAAAATGGTATAGACGGATAGATTTGATTTTTCTGATAATTTTTCATATATAAATTATTTCATTCTGAGCTACGGTTGATTTTTATGATTTTTAGAAGTTTTAACTATTTTTTGGAATTTCCTGATTATTGAAAATACCAGAAAAGCTTTATTGCGTCAGCAAGGTCAACAGTGGCGTCAGCAGTTCACCTAACCCGGTCCAGGTCAAACCTGACCGGTGGCACCCATATGGCAAAGACACAGTGGCTAACAGGGTTTAGTTAAATCTTAACTAAAGTAATTAGAAGGGCTGGGGCCGACTGTCAGTCTCTGGGGCTAGACAGGGTAATTAGACTTAAGCTAAACCGCCACATCAGCCCACCGGCATTTGGCCGGCGGCGACCAAAACGACGGTGGAGGTTAGCCGGACTTGCGGTACGGTCGACGGTTGGACGCGCGGAGAGCATCTACGGGGAGCTGGCGGGGTGGCGCATCCAATGGTGGTGGCGGCTGGAGCTGGGGTGCTCTGTAGCGGCGGTGGCGACGACGAGTGCAGCGGCCGGAGTTCGGCCAACAACGGTTTGGGTGATGCGGGGCACGAAAGGAGCCGTGGATGGTCGTGTTCGAATCGAGGGAGTGCGGTGAGTGCATCCGTGAGCTCGGACGCGAGCTTGCGCGGTCGTAGCCACGGTGGTGACATGGCCGGCGGTGGGGAGATCTCGACCTCGACGGTGGGCTAGTTAGGGCGCATTATCGCAGAAGGCGATAGGGGGAAGCGATCAGGGGCTCACTGGGGGGCAGAGGAGAAGGTCAGCGGGCTCGGGGACGCGTCGGAGCGGAAGCACGGTCGCCGGTGATCTCGGTGACCCAAGGAGGAAGAAGACGTCGGGGGCGGTGCTCCGGGTTTCTTCCCGTCACGTGGCTCGGTGGAGACGGCGTATGGGTCAACGGCGGAGCTCGAGGTCACGTCGGAGAGGCACGGGGGAGGCTGTGGTCGCGGTGGTGCTCGTCGGCGGTCTCGGCGCCCATGGACAGAGAGAAGGGAGGGAGCAGAGGAGGGGATGAGGGCGAGGGAGAGAGCGAGCGGTGCAGGGCTGTCGAGGGGGAGTGCGGTGCGCCCTCGGGTGCTTCCAGCGGCGAGCAGGTAAGCAGGAGGTGGCAGGCGTGCCGTGGGCACACGCCCTCGTGCCCACTGGCACGAGGAAGAACACACCCCTGTCCTATGCTGGGCCAGGAACAATGCCGGGCCGCTACAGTGTAGACCTAGTAAGTTTCTGCCTCTCTCTAGTTTTCGAATTTCGTTTCTGTTTTCGATTTATTTCCTTATGTTTTGATTTAGTTTTCGAACTAAACCATTTTTAAAATTCATGAAATAAATTGTGGGCACATGTTGAACTATTTCCAACAGCACTCATTTAGTTTCAGAATTATTTGAGCACTTAAAATGTTTATAGCATTTAAATACCCAAATACAAATACTTTATGATTTAATTCAAAAATCCAGAAATGTCCTAGAAATATGTGCATCACGCAATAGAAAGGAATGCTGTCACCGGGGTGGGTGAACCCTCATAGATATTAGGTGCCCATCCTGGATCCTGCTCGTAAAGACTCAGATAGAAGTTTAGCCCTGCTAAATGAGCTAGAGCCTGGGGGTCTTGAATCTCCGGTGGGAGAGTGATCAGAAAGGAGGAGCCGACGAAGCACGAACTAAAAAGATTGCAGCCAGTCAGCAATGCGTACTTCTTTCCTAGTTGAGTGGATCTGTGTAGCCCTAAACCTCGATCCATCCCAGAGTAGCCGCCGGCTGGGCGGTGGCGAACGGGGGGCAAACTCCTCAAAACGAAGTTCTTGGCAGAGGTTTTCACCCGTTCCACAAATGATGAACTTTTTTGAAGTCCATTTTTGATTAGTGAAAAGATTTAAATTTGAACCTATTTGAATTACTTGGTGCTAGGGTTTGAACATCCCCATTTCAAGTTCATTTGAATTTAAACATGATGACATGGATGCTGATGCAACTAATTGCAAACAATTCTAGGGCTGTGACACTGTGTGCAATGCCATAATCGCAAATGGTGCTGTATGAAAACCGTCAGAAATGTGTAAAACGTTTGCGATGATGGATAAATCAAACACGGTTCAGATTTTAGTTGCATGTGCAATGAAGGGCATACGGTTCAGTTCAATGAACTGCTTGCGATGAGGAGGAGCAAAAGAAACGGGCAGCCAGATGGAGGCGTGTGCGATACACATCATACGGTTCACTCGGATGAACTGTTTGTGATTAGGCAACACAAAAGAAACGGTCGGCCAGATCAAAGGTGTGTGCGATATACGGCATGCGGTTCACTCGGATGAACTGTTTGCGTTGAGACATGAGAACAGAAATGGTTCAACTTAACAAGATGTGTGTGATACGCGGCAAACAGGTGTGTAATCAGAAATGTGTCTGAAGACCGATAAGAACACAGACAGTTGCTGCTAATAAGACGTGTGTGTTGTGCGATGGGATTGAATACAGAACAACAACATATATATACACACACACACTTATAAGGACATGCTTGCATAACCAAATTAAACATCCACTTACATAGGTGGCTACTACAACCATGGCATTTGCACACACCAAAGTAAACTATTACATGCATAATTACATAGGTGGCTACTACACACATGACATTTCCACACACACCAATAAAGTAAACTATATATTACATGCATGATTAACTAGCATAAATGACCATCTGATCATCATCTACTTCTTGTGACCCTTGCTCTTCTTGTGGCTCGATCCGGGCTCGTCGATTTGGGTAACGAGGCACTTCCTCATGTCAACGATCCGCCTGTGCATCTCGTAGCATGTGTACACGCTCTTGGCCGCGAACACGAGGTGAGGTTCATCCGATTACCGCATCTAGGCCTTGTGCCAGGATACGGGAATTGTTCTCTAGGCATCCTGCTTCACCTTTTCGTAGTAGGGGTCGATGATGGCCGAGGCGAGTTCGACCAGGGAGTCCTGCTTCGTGCTGCCCCAGACCCTGTAGTGGTCACGGATTTCGACAAGGTTCTTGCAGGCCAAGCCCATAGCACTGAGCGCTTTTACATCGTCTTTGGTATCCACCATGGCGAATTTGTAGTCGGTGCTGTTGACAAACCTGTTGAAACGGTCACAAGGCTCTGTGGCCATGCAGTAGTGGTGGATGAGGACATGATGGCGCACGCACAACTGGGCGACGGCAACCTTCTGATCTATGCCGGGACGATCGGCGGTGTACTGGAGGTCGATGCCAACCACCTTGTACTTGTATCCAGCAAGCAACGGCTCAACACTATTGATGTAGTCGTCCACCATGGTCGGGTCGATGGTGTACACCACCAAGAGATACGTCTCCCTCGTGTGGTTCTCCATTCTATGCTCGCCAAACTCCATTGGAGCGCCGCCGGACATCCCCTCTCTATGTGTCGTCGTGGGTGTGCTTGTTGTGTTGTGGACGCGGTCGAAAGGTTGAAGAGACTAAGGTAATAATGGCCTCGGGAATTAAAGGGGAAGCTAGTTGGCCAGGAATATCAGCAGGCCCTGATGGCAGTTCTAATTTGCAGCGCGTAACTCCATCGTGCCGCATGTAACTGCATTGCGTGGCAACGCACGCGGCGCAACCGCATGCATATGGGGCCCCTGGCGTGATCGCGGCGACGCCCAACAGGGCAGAGCGCCTTGAACGACGCAGCGAGCGCTGTGTCGCCTCAAGGAAAAGTTGTCCACAAGCCGAGCGCGCCGACGGACGCGAGCAGAGCGCGCCAACGGACGAGACAGAGCGAGTCGCGGTGCCTAACGGTGAGCACAACGCGCTGCGGGGCCTAACAGCGAGCAGAGCTTGCCGAGGGACGCGAGCAGAGGACGGCAAAGTGATACGTGGCAAATAAGACGAACTGTGCGAGCGATGTCGGAGACATCAAGCAGGAATCATATTAGAGTTGTGTGTGCGATACCTGGCAGACAGTTGATCCATAAGAGCTGTTTGTGATGGAATAAGCCATGTGTATTGCGGGCAAACGCTTGCTGGTGTATAACCTTAAATTTAACCAAAAAAGTGTTAATGCATGTTAGAAAAATTGTATAGCTGGAAACTATGTTCAAATCTAACTCCAACGATATAATCTATGGCGAAATGCATTCGTATTTTATGAGTTAAATCCTACTTATAAACCAGGATGGGGTATAGTAGGTAATTACATCGCAAACATTTTTTTACTAACTGTATGTGTACTCTCGTCCTCCTCTCGCACGTCTCGTCACCCCGTTGCCGCAGACGGCTTACAACGCAAGCTTGCGCAGCGCGCGGGGGCGTTCTTTTGGCCAAACGGTGCCACCAATGAATCGTCGGTGAGCCCGTTCCCGCGCAAGCTTCTCGCCCGACTTGGTGAAATCCCCCAAATTCCCAATGCTTACCGGCCTGCTATAAAAACCCTCACGGCCGGCGAGTCCTGCCTCGCATTTTCCCCTCCCTCCTTGTAGCTTATCTCATCTGCTGCTCCCACAATCGCCAGTGGCACTGGTCCGTCATCATCGCTCAGCCACTCCGCCGTCATCAGAGGACAACTCCAGCTGGGAGGCTACACCGCGGCGGCGGCGCAGTCCCTGGTGTAGTGTAGTGCGCGTGGCGTCCGTGTTGGGTGTGCGCGGAACACCCACCACACGCTCTGCCGCCGCTGCCCGTCGACAGCTGTTGCCGGCCGCCGTTGCCGCCACACCACCGTCGAAAGCCAGGGCCATCTCCCGCTCCGCCGCTGCGGTCCGAAGGCGGGAGGTGGCCGTCGTGGCCGCCACCCCACTGCCGATCACCGTGGCCATCACCCGCTCCGCCACCGCGGCCCGAAGAAGGGAGGTGGTAGTCGTGGCCGCCACCCCATCGTCGGCCACCATGGTCGCCAGCCCACCGTTGACCGCCGGGATCATCACCCGCTCCGGCACTGCCGCCCGAAGGAGGGAGGCGGAGGTGGAGGACCGCACATGCGTCAGCGACCTTGCGCGCTACATGAGTTCCTGCGGGAGGAGGAGGAGCGCCTCGTCGAGCACGCAAAGAGCCGTACCGCAGCCGTGGCTGCAGCACACGCCGATGCAGAGGCGAGGAATCAGGAGATATATGAGCAGTCCGGCCGCTTCGAGAGGGATCGTCTGGAGCGGCAGTGGACGTTTGAGCTGGAGACCTTCACTGAACGTGCAAAAGTGGCAGGCACCGTATTGCATTTCTCCGGCTCAACGGTAGGCTCCTCCTCCTCCTCTGCCTCTCACTGAGTGTGCTCGGCAGAGGAGAGGCTGCCGGAAGTAGCACAAAGCCCCTCTGTGGTAGTAGTAGTATTTAGGGGCTATTTTGTTTAGTTCATCTTACTATAGATGTGTGGTCGAACTGTACAACGTACTTAAAATTAGCTAGTATATATAGTTGAACTTGCTATTTCAGTACGTGGTTGGCAACAATTGGGGAGAAGTTTGGTCGGTTCAACTGTCGAGTTGAACGGTTTGTATAAATTAAGAACGACTGCTTAATCTATGAATGAAATCTATGCTTAATTACTGAATTTTAGTTGCAAAAATTACATAGTGCTAATGATTTCTAGCTGCATATTTTGACAAATCGCAGTGTTACAAGGATTGACAAATGGCAACGTTCCTAGATCAACAAATGTAAATCTTTCCAGTTTGACAAATGGCAACATACCAAATATGACAGATGCAAATCTTACCAAATTGTTTGTACGTGGTTGCACACGGGTCATCCAGAGCAACCGTTTGCGTTGAAGGGATGCACAAATCCTGCGCTGCTCTCACTTTGCATATGGGTGTTCTATCTAAATCCTTTGTGATAAAGAGCTCCAGAAATCCTGCTCGACACATTTCAGTAAAGGTCAAGAAGCTGTCCGCACGACACCTCCTACAGCCATTAAAACCAAGACACGTGGCGTCACGTGAATGGTTAACGGAATTTTTGATTTACTAAAATTTAAAAACCAGGCATTTCAATGTTTTGCCGGCAATCAACGGTGCCCCAGTGTGTGAAATTCATTCACATTTCTTGCATGGGACCTAAGCATGCACCCAAGGATACTTATTTGATTTTTCAACCAATTTATATGCACTGGAGCATGTGGATGTAGTTCAAATTTGAATTATGCACATAAATGCATTGAAAACTCAGTTAATGCATAAAAATGTCCAAACGAACCCCGAAAAATCACAAAAATTCACACAACACTCCTCTTGTTCTATGTTGACACAAGAAAAAAATTTGAAAGCAATAAGAGGCAGTGGATATCGTTTCGTCCCCAAAGGTGGGACGTTCCCTACCGAAAACCATCATGCTTGTTGTGAGAAGCTCCGGTTTGTGAGAAGCATATACCCAAACCTGCCCCAAATGGGACAAAATTTGTACCACGGCATGTTGATGCCGCTCCATGATAGCATGCCAAGTTTCATGAATTTCAGACGAGTTTTGCATTTACTAGAATTTAAAAACCAGGCATCTCAAGGTTTTGCCGGCAATCAACGGTGCCCTGGTGTTTGAAATTCATTACCATTTCTTGCATGGGACCTAAGCATGCACCCAAGGACACATATTTGATTTTTCAACCAATTTATATGCACTGGAGCATGTGCATGTAGTTCAAATTTGAATTATGCACATAAATGCATCGAAAACTCAGTTAATGCATAAAAATGTCCAAACGAACCGTGAAAATCACAAAAATTCACACAACACTCCAGTTGTTTTATGTTGACACGAGAAAATAATTTGAAAGTAATAAGAGGCAATGGATATCGTTTCGTCCCCAAAGGTGGGACGTTCCCTACAGAAAACCATCATGCTTGTTGTGAGAAGCTCTGGTTTGTGAGAAGCTCCGGTTTGTCAGAAGCATATACCCAAACCTGCCTCAAATGGGGCAAAATTTGTACCACGGCATGTTAATGCCGATCCATGACAGCATGCCAAGTTTCATGAATTTCAGATGAGTTTTGGATTTACTAGAATTTAAAAACCAGGCATCTCAATGTTTTGCCGGCAATCAACGGTGCCCTGGTGTTCGAAATTCATTCCCATTTCTTGCATGGGACCTAAGCATGCACCCTAGGACACAAATTTTATTTTTCAACAAATTTATATGCACCGGAGCATGTGCATTTAGTTCAAATTTGAATTATGCACATAAATGCATTGAAAACTCAATTAATGCATAAAAATGTCCAAACGAACCCCGAAAAATCACAAAAATTCACACAACACTCCTGCTGTTCTATGTTGACATGAGAAAAAAAATTGAAAGCAATAAGAGGCAATTTATATCGTTTTGTCTCCAAAGGTGGGACGTCCCCTACCAAAAACAATCATGCTTGCTGTGAGAAGCTCCGGTTTTGTGAGAAGCATATACCCAAACCTGCCCAAATGGGACAAATTTTTTTACCACGGCATGTTGATGTCGATCCATGATAGTATGCCAAGTTTCATGAATTTCAGATGAGTTTTGGATTTACTAGAATTTAAAAACCAAGCATCTCAATGTTTTGCCGACAATCAATGGTTCTCTGGTGTTCGAAATTCATTCTCATTTCTTGCATGGGACCTAAGCAAGCACCCTAGGACACATATTTGATTTTTCAACCAATTTATATGCACTGCAGCATGTGCATGTAGTTCAAATTTGAATTATGCACATAAATGCATTGAAAACTCAGTTAATGCATAAAAATGTCCAGATGAACCCCGAAAAAACACAAACATTCACACAACACTCCTGTATCTATGTTGACACGAGAAAAAAAATTGAAAGTAATAAGAGGCAATGGATACCGTTTCATCCCCAAAGGTGGGACGTTCCCTACCGAGAACCATCATGCTTGTTGCGAGAAGCTCCGGTTTGTGAGAAACATATACCCAAACCTGCCCCAAATGGGATAAAAAATTTACCACGGCATGTTGATGCCGCTACATGATATCATGCCAAGTTTCATGAATTTCAGACGAGTTTTGGATTTACTAGAATTTAAAAACCAGGTATCTCAATGTTTGCGGCCGAGTGATGGTGGCAGGGTGTTTGAAATTCATTCCCGTTTCTTGGATGGGACCTAAGGGTGCAACCAAGGACACATATTTGATTTTTCAATAAGTTTATATGCACTGGAGCACGTGCATGTAGTTCAAATTTGTATTATGCGCATAAAATGCCTGGAAAACCCAGTTAATGTATAAAAATATACAAATGAACGCTGAATAATTCCAATTTTTTTGACGACATGATAACAATGATATGTATTTTAACAGAGACAACAGGCATGCCAACGACAGGTTTATTCTTTTCTTTAGGGTCGAGTTTAGCAATTCTAGCGGCTTCACCGCAAAAGTAAATAACATGCCCATATATATTATCGACCAGGAGATATTTAACCATAGCAAAATTAGGTGCAACATTCCTTTGTTCAGAGGGTCTAGGTGCTCTAATGTTACTTTTGTTAACCACAGTTGAAACTTTAGCATGTTCCTTTATCCTAACAGGTAAAGGTGGTTTCTCGATATAAGTGGTACGCACAACTGGATCTACATTGTAAATGATAGTTTCATCTTTAACTATAATAGGTCCTCATTCTTTTCTTTAATAGGTGGATGATATTTAAACCACTTCTCCTCAGGGATCAACATTAGTAGCAAATGATTCACAAAAGGAAGCTACTATCTGGGAGTCAAGTCCATATTTAGTGCCAAACCTATGAAAAGCATCGGTATCCATAAAAGATTTTAACACAATCGAACTCAAGTATTATACCTGACTCATTACCTTTGTCGATTTTCCGATCTTTAGAGTTGCATTTAATTCTTTCCCGAAGGTCCCATCTAAATTCTTTTCTTCATAAAAGAACCAGTCGAAGAAGAATCGAGCATGGTTTGGTAATTATGAGAAAGACGAGCATAAAAATTCTATAACATAATTTCTCTTGTGAGCTCATGATTGGGGCATGTGTACATCATGTACTTAAGCCTCCCCAAGCTTGAGCAATGCTTTATCCTTCATGAGGCGAAAACTTATATATATAATTTTGATCATGATGAGCCAAATGCATAGGATAAAACTTTTGATGAAATTCCAATCTCAATCGGTTCCAATCCCACGCTCTAGTATCATCACATAGCCTATATCATGTCAATGCCTTTCCCTTCAACCATAAAGGGAAAATCTTCTTCTTAACTTAACCTCTGGGTAAACCTGCAAGCTTAAATAATCCACAAAGTTCATCCACATAGATTAGATGCACATCAGGATGTATTGTTCCATTTCCTGCATAAAGATTAGCTAGCGGTTTCTCTATCATAACTGAAGGAATCCCATAATAAATTTTTTCAGTAGGTGAAGTAGGTTGAGGAGAAACTTTGTATGCTTCCTGTCAAGGTGAAGACACCCCGAACAAACCCCTCAAAGGATTGTCTTCCATAGTAACAAGTAGGAGCAAATTTCAGCACCCAATATAAATATTTCCAAACCAAATTCCACTCACCAAAGGAAATTCACTCCCCGGCAACGGCACCAGAAAAGAGTCTTGATGACCCACAAGTATAGGGGATCAATCGTAGTCCTTTCTACAAGTCAGAGTGCCAAACCCAACAATGAGCAGAAGGAAATGACAAGCGGTTTTCAACAAGGTATTTCTGCAAGCACTGAAATTATCGGTAATGAGTAGTTTGATAGAGAGATAGTTTGTAACAAGTGACAAGTAACAAAAGTAACTAAGATAAAACAAGGTAGCTTGATCCTTTTTGTTGCAAAGGACAGGTCGGAACAGTCTCTTATAATAAGCAAGGCATTCTTGAGGGCACACGGGAATTTCATCTATTCACTTCAATCATGTTTGTTTGATTTGCGTTCGCTACTTTGATAATTTGATATGTGGGTGGACCGGTGCTTGGGTGTTATTCTTACTTGAAAAAGCTTCCCACTTATGATTAACCTCTCTCACAAGCATCTGCAACTACAAAAGAAGAATTAAGATAAATCTAACTGTAGCATTAAACATATGGATCCGAATTAGCCCCTTACGGAATAGCGCATAAACTAGGGTTTAAGCTTCTATCACTCTAGCAACCCATCATCTAATAACTACTCCATAGTGCATTCCCTTAGGCCCAAATGTGGTGAAGCGTCATGTAGTCGATGTTCACATAACACGACCAGGGGAAACAATGACATACATATCGTCAAAATACTAAACGAATACCAAACTCACATGATTACTTATGACAAGACTTCTCACATGTCCTCAAGAACAAAAGGAACTACTCACAAATCATATTCATGTCCAAGATCAGAGGGGTATTGAATAGCATAACAGATCTGAACATATAATGTTCCACCAAATAAACCAACTAGCATCAACTAAAAGATGTAATCAACACTACTAGCAACCCACAAGTACCAATCTGCGGTTTTGATACAAAGATTGAATACAAGATATGAACTAGGGTTCGATATGAGATGGTGTTAGTGAAGATGTTGATGAGGATTGGTCCTCCCACAATGGGAGGGTTGTTGGTGATGAGATGGTGCCGGAGGGAAGTATCCCTGGCAGAATCGCTCCACTGGAGAGCAAAAGTGCTCCTGCCCAAGTTCCGCCACGTGACAGTGGCGCTCCGTCCCGAAAGTCTTCTCCTTAATTTTTATAGGGCAAATGGGCTTATATACCAGAAGATGGGCACCGGAGGCTGGCCAGGGGCCCCACAAGCCACCAGGCCCTGGTGCCTCATGGGCACTTGGGTGGCCCCCACTGGTATTTCTTTTCTTATATATTTTTTATTTATTCCAAAATAAATCTCTGTGATATTTCAGCTCATTTGGAGATGTGCAGAATAGGTATCTCGACATAGCTTTTTCAGGTCTGGAATTCTGATAACCCACAAGTATAGGGGATCGCAACCGTTTTCGAGGGTAGAGTATTCAACCAAAATTTATTGATTCGACACAAGGGGAGCCAAAGAATATTTGTAAGTATTAGAAGGTGAGTTGTCAATTCAACCACACCTGGAGACTAAATATCTACAGCAGAGGATCAGTAGCACAGTAGTATGATAGTTTGATAGCAGTAGCACTGATAGTAGTAGTAAAAGTAACAGTGGTAGCAACAGTTTTGTAGCAATTATAATAGTAGTAGCAACAGTAGTGACATAGCAAACATATGTGAAAAGCTCGTAGGCATTAGATCGATGATAACGTTGGATAATGTTCATCATATAATAGTCATAACCTAGGGCGACACAGAACTAGCTCCAGCTCATCAATGTAATGTAGGCATGAATTTCGTAAATAGTCATACATGCTTATGGAAAAGAACTTGCATGCCATCTTTTGTCCTACCCTCCCGTGGCAGCGGGGTCCATAAGGAAACTAATGGATATTAAGGCCTCCTTTTAATAGAGAACTGGAACAAAGCATTAACACACAATGAATACATGAACTCATCAAATCACGGTAATCACCGGAAAGAATCACAATTGTTATCACTTTGGGGTATGCGGATCATACCACGTAATAGGTGCAAATAACCTGCATGTAGGATCTAGAACGCAAATATATTGGTGAAAACATAAACGGTTTAGATCTGAAATCATGGCACTCGGGCCCTAGTGAAAAGCATTAAGCATAGCAAAGTCATAGCAACATCAATCTGATAATCCCACAAGTGTAAGGAATCATCGTAGCAATTTCCAAAGGTGGAAGTGGTAAGTATGGAGTGTCGAACCCACAAGGAGCTAAAGGTAAGATCAATATTCTCTCAAGTACTCTCTGCCACTGTTACGACTCTATGTACACTGAACATTTTCTTCCAACTAGAAACGAGAAATAAAACTATGTTGTGGGTATGAAGAGGATAGCTTTGCATGTTCAGTGTACGTAGAGTCATACCTACATTTGTAGCGACCCGACCCAAAATCGGTCAAGTCTCTGTGTAGCTGTACCATCCCAAGATCATGCCGCACACACAAAGACATTGATGAAATAATCAAAGTTCAACCACACCTGAATTTATTACACGATTCTCATATCGAGTCTTTATTACAATAGAATAAATTCGGCCAAGGCCAACTCATGAGAAATAAAATAAATAAAGCTGAAGCGTGAAGAATAGCGAGTCCATCCGACTCCATAGGGCAATCGCCAAGCGTGGATCGTAGCCTCACTCCCGATCGGAAAACTCCTCCGCAACATAAGACGTTGCAGCCGTGTAGGTCGACATTTTGAATATGCCGGCAAGTCAAAGAGAGAACAACAATAAAATTACTAACACTATATGCAATTTGGCTGTGGGGCTCTAAGTTTCATTGTTTTCTTGAAAAGCCAGTTTTCCCTATAACAAGGACTTGTTTGCAATTACTACAAAATGTTGGTAGTTATTGAGATGGTTCCGCCAACCAATGTCTCATTCCCAATTATTAAATAATCCCTCAATTAATTTATTAAGTTTGGTGTTGAGATATCCGAAATACTCCAAGTTCCAGAGGCTCAAATTGTCCAGAATCGGGACACGGCTAACCGATTAGATCTTCACTCTGCAGAGGTTTGCGCACTTTACCGCAAGAATCGTTCCTCCTTTTAAGTCTTCGCACTTCCTGGTGTTTGAAGACGGGACGAGCAAACAGGTCTTCCGAAGAGTTCCTCTGGGCCTTTGCCGGTGCCCATCCAATCCTACCGTTCTTCTACATCTCGTAGCACCGTCCGGCGAGTCACACCTAGGGTCGACCAAGCCAGAGCCCATAATGGCTTGCGGCTGCATGTAAGCTTCCGGTCAATGGGGTATCCATCCGCCTCTTCGTGGCTGGGTGAAGCTTTCGCAAGATGTCATGGCGCTTCTCCATGCATCCCGCCAACCGCTGGTTTTCTCCAGGTGCCCGTCAACCGTCCTCCACCCAAAGAGTGAATTTTGAAGTCCATCTTGAGCTTGAAGTCATGGGGTTGTCATCATCTTGACTCTCACATCTCCCTTATGAATCACTCAACCAACCCCATCTACGAGCATAGCAAAATTAAACTACTTCGTCCCGGGCCATGGTAACAAGGGGAAATGGTTTCATGCTACCTCATGATACTACTCAAGAACATAACTTAAAATTCTCCTACTGCATGCATGGTGGGGAGGTATAATTCTAATGCAATAAAATCATAGGTATTGTAATAGAAATCATGATCAATGACTTGCCTGGCTGACGGTCCTCGAAAGCTAGGGACTCGTGATAGCAGGCTTCGCACTCCGGAAATTCTACCGAATCAAACAATAGCACAAATAAGTATGGCACAATATAACATAACAACAAGTTGGAAACAAAACACCCAAGCACTCAAACCAAAATCCAAAGAAAACTCGGAGAAATCAAATCAAGGTTTTCACCACATCAAGCAACAAATAGTTTTACACAACTAAAACTTTTCTTAACAGGACCTAAGCATGGGTTTTGCTAACTAACAGAAGGGAAAACATCATATAAACTAGGAGAAAAAGAATCACATCAAAAGCTATTATAGAACTCCTATTATGCCTATAACAATCCTAGCAAAGAAAAATAAAATAAAAATTTTATTCTACTGTAAATAAAAGTTCATCCTCTGTAGCTACAGAAACTAATCTAAAACAAACTATAACATAGTAAAAATAAAATTATTTACTAAATAAAACAATAGGAAAACAGTAGCTAGTTAAATAAACAAGAAATACATGATTTTGACTAAAACTATTTTTTTATTAAATCTAAAATACCCAAATAAATCTGTACTGCTAGGCAAAGTCAAAACAAAGCAGTGACAAAAAGAATCACTAAAATAAAATAATCCTAACTCATTTTATAGCAGAATTACTAATCTGTCTAAAACTAAAATAAAACAATTTCTAATAATTTAAACATGGCCAAACATATTTTCTACAGAAACTACAACAAATTTTCAAACTAACAAAAAAAGAATCAATTAAAAATATTAAGTAACCTAAAAGATATGGATTTTACAAAACTGAAACTATTCTGTTAAAAATAGAAACGAAAATAAAACTAAAAAAAGAAAAACTAGCGCTACGGGCCTATCTAACGCTCAGGCGTCAAATAACTAAAACGTGCTCGCGGCTAACTGAAAATAACCCGATCGGGCCGGTCTAAACTAAACCGCTAACTAAACCAAAATAAACCGTAACTAATACCGGCTTTTTAAAATAAAACATACCCCTTCGGGGGATCTAATCTAAACCCTAGATTTTAGATCGGATGGCGGAGGGGGTTTCCGGTGGCTTACCGCGATGGTCGACGGCGACGGCGGCTCGGGCGGCGACGGCGCGGCTGCTCCGGTGGTCGGGGAAGACGGTGGAGACGTCCGGCGGGTGCGGTGGCTCGAGGGGAGTCCGGTGGTGGAGTGGTTGGAGCTCGGGGGGGTCGGAGGAGCTCGGTGGGGCGACAATGGCGCGGCGGGGGCGTCGGATTCCGGCGAGGAATCGCGGCGAGGGGAGAGGGTTTCGGGCGCGGCGAGGGGGCGGAACGGGCGAGGGGGTATATATAGGGGGCGGCTTGGAGGAGGGCGAATCGGGAAGAGAATCCGAGATCTCCAGTAGTCTTGTGTGTGATGGTTGAGCGTTAGCGGCGTGGCGTGGGCGAGGAAAGAGAGGGTGGGGCAGTAGCGTCGTGAGAGAGAGGGATTCGGTCGGGCGACCGAGGAGGAGGGAGTTCGGCGCGGCGGCTCGGTCGTGGGCAGCTCGGCGGTGGCTGGGCTCACTGGGCTGCTGGTGGGTGCCTCATTGGCTGGGTCAGTTAGCACTGGCTGGCGCCTGGGGTTTTTCTTTTTTTTTGAATTAGGGAGAGGGGGGAAATATATATAATATATATATTTTTTATATAGGACATATATATATCAAAATGATCAAGGGAATTTACCCTACAACTTGAACATTTTTCCAGGGGCAAAACTCAACTTAAAAAAACATTTTCTAGAAATCCCAAATAAAATCAGATTTGAATTCAAACTTTTTGGCAACATTTTTCATCGACATTTTTGGAGTGTCATGTTTGCTCCTCTCATACTTTTCTAAAGTATTTGTCAGCATTGTTTTGAAATAAATTTCAACCGCCAATTTGAATTCAAATTCCACAAACTCAAAAGCCTCTGAAATACTTCAAATGTCACTCAATTCAAACAATATGCATAGATGCTTAGCTATAATTGTAAAACATTCCAAATGGGAAATTTGGGATGTTACAAACCTACCCACCTTAATATGAATCTCGCCCTCGAGATTCGGGTTAACTAACAAATAGGTGCGGGTGGTCTCGGCGGAGGTCTTCTTCTCGCTCCTGTGGCTTCCTCCTTGGAATGATGACTCCACAACACCTTGCAAAACTTGATGATCTTCTGCGGGTGACTCTGTTCATGATCTCGAGAATTCGGACGGGTTTACGCTCATAAGTCAGATCACTTTGTCGAGCTGTATGGCCTCTAGGGGCCTTTGTATCTCTCAACTGAATATCGGCCATCTCGCCAAGGCATATCATCAGCAGAGAAACAAGTAATACAACGTTAACTCCGTTCCGTCAATTCCAACTAGTAAGCAACATCTCCACGACGTTCGAGGATTTTGTAGGTGCCAATGAACCGGGTGCTAACTTTCCTTTAACACCGAACCTCTTGATTCCACGAAGTGAGACACGAAGATATGCCCGGTCTCCCGCTTCGTATGTTACTTCCTTGCGTTCTTGTCGGCATAACTCTTGTCTCGTGAGCTACCTTGAGCCTATCTCGAATCAGCTTGACTTTCTCTTGAATCTCTGATAAGATCGGGACCGAAAAGTTTTCGATCTCCAACACCATCTCACAAAGAATGGTGTTACGCACCTTCTTCCGTATAGAGCTTCAAAGGGGCCATCTTCAGATCGGGTCTCGATAATCGTTATTGTCACGAGAACTCCGCGTATGGCAAATTATCATCCCAGCTAGATCCATAGTCTAGCGCACAAGCTCTCAACATGTCCTCCAGGATCAGGTTGACTCTCTCGGTCTGTCCATCTGTCTGCGGATGAAAAGCTGTACTGAACTCCAGCCTCGTACCCAAAGTTTCATGCAACTGATTCCAAATCTTTGAGGTAAATTGTGTTCCTCTATCTGACACGATACTCCTCGGAACTCCATGCAGACATACTATCCTGGTCATGTATATCTTGGCTAACTTAGCGCTGGTATAGGTAGTCTTCACGGAATGAAATGAGCTACCTTGGTCAATCGATCAACCACTACCCAGATGGAATCATAACCTGAACGGGTCTGGGTAATCCTGTGATAAAATCCATTCCAAGTTTTTCCCATTTCCACTCGGGAATCGGCAAGGGTTGAAGTAACCTGCCGCTTCGATGTTCCGCCTTTACTCATTGGCAAACATCGCATATTGCTACGCACTCAGCAATATCCTTCTTCATAATCATCCACCGAAACTTTCCTTCAAATCCAGATACATCTTGGTGTTAGGGGTGAATCGAGTACGGTGAATCATGAGCCTCCTGAAGAATTAGCTTCCTGAGTTCGGGATCATTGGGCACATAAATACGGTCCTCGTACCATATAGCTCAGTATTCATCCTTACGAAACCCTTTAGCTTTTCCTTCATTCATCCTTTTCTTTATCTCATCAATTTCCTTGTCCGACTTCTGGGCTTCACAAATTCTTTCGGCCAGAGTGGACTGAACTTCCAGAGCTGCAACATATCCTCTCGGAACTATCTCGATCGGAGATCTCTCGAGGCCATCGGCTAACTCACAGGGTAATCCTCCGCTATAAGAGTATTCACATAACTCTTACGGCTCAAGGCATCTGCTACAACATTAGCCTTTCATGGGTGGTAATGCAATCTCATGTCATAGTCCTTGATTAACTCTAGCCATCTCCTCTTGCACGAGGTTCAACTCTTTCTGCGTGAAAATATACTTCAAGCTCTTATGATCTGTAAACATCACAACTATTTCCGATAAGGAAATGTCTCCAGTCTTGAGTGCATGCACTACGGCTGCTAACTCCAAATCATGTGTGGCGTAATTCATCTCGTGAGGTCGTGGTTATGCGGAGGGATAAGCTACAACTTTTCCTTCCTGCATGAGTACTCCTCCGAGTCCTGGCGAGAAGCGCCACAATATACACTGGTAATCCTTGTGTATGTCCGCAAAATCAATCTTTGGGGTTGTAACCAAACGTTTCTTCAATTCCTAGAAAGCGGCTTCACAATCCTCGGTCCAGATGTACTTGGCGTCCTTCTTCAACAGCTCGATCATGGGCTTGGCAATCTTCGAGAAATTCTCAATAAACCTTCGATAATATCCTGCGAGTCCGAGAAAAGCTGCGGATCTCCTTGATCGAGGTGGGTGACTGCCAATCGGTGGTGATTCAACCTTGGTGGGGTCAACTGCTATTCCTTCTCCTGAAATAACGTGTCCGAGGAATCCGACTTCCTTCACCAAAATTCACATTTGCTGAACTTGGCATACAACTGATGTTCTCGTAGTTTCTCCGTAACTAGACGCAAATGTTCCTTATGCTCTTCCCGCTCTTGGACAAAATCAGTATATCATCGACGAACACCACGACAAATTTGTCCAGATATTCCATAAATACCTTGTTCATCAAATTCATGAAGTATGCGGGGGCATTAGTCAATCCGAATGACATGACGGTATACTCATATAAACCATACCGGTGGTAAATGTTGTTTTGGGTATATCCTTTTCACGGATCTTCAATCGATGATACCACGATCGAAGATCGATCTTGGAGAACACCTTGGCTCCAACTAGCTGATCAAATAGATCATTAATCATCGGCAATGGGTACTTGTTCTTGATGGTCACGTCGTTCAGCGAGCGATAATCCACAACCATTCTCAGGGTTCCATCCTTCTTCTCTACTAAAAGAACTGGGGCTCCCCAAGGTGACGAGCTTGGCCGAATATATCCCTTCTCCAATAGCTCATTAATTTGCTTTTTGATCTCTTCCAATTCGTTCGGGGGCCTCCGATAGGGTCTCTTGGATATTGGGGTTGTGCCGGGTAATAACTCAATCAGAAATTCAATGTCTCTGTCCGGTGGCATTCCTGGTAATTCCTCCGGAAACACATCGGGAAAATCTTGCACTCGGCACTTCCTCTGAACAACTCCGTGAGGGAATTCACTGTTCTTCATCGGGATACGTGCGGATACATACTTGATCCTCTTACGCTCCGGAGTGGTGAGCAGAATCGCCTCTTGGGCACGCCTATGTTTCCTTCAAACTTCGTCAACCAATCCATGCCTAGGATTACATCCAAGGTCAGGGTTCCAATACTATGAGGTTTGCGGAAATTTATGGTTTCCGATGTTGAGGGTTGCATGACAGCCCTAAGCACGCCATCATTTCTCCTCCTGCGGGCCCGGCGTGAAGAGGGCTTCTAAGGGTTCTAGTGGGCAACCCGTACTTTTCCACAACTACCCTTGATATGAATGAATGCGTTGCATCAGAATCAAAGACTACCAATACTGGATGTGAATTTAATAAAAACTTACCAACCACAGTGTTTGGCTGATCATAGACGTCCTCTACGTCAATGTGGTTCACCTCAGCACGAGGAAAAGGGTTGGGCTTCTTTGCTGAGCTTCCATTGCCGTTTCCATTCCTCTGCTTGGCCTCCGGGCAGTCGGTGGCATAGTGCCCTGTTTTACGGCACTTGAAATAGGTGATGTGACTCAGATCCTTCCGAAGGCGGGTGACGATCTTGGTTACCATTGCCGTTTCCATTGCACGACTTGTTGTCGTGGTTGCGGTTGTTCCCATTCCTCCATGGTTATGTCCTCCATGGGTGTGATGGGTATGCCCTCCAGTATGGGGCATAACGGGCTTCTGCTGAGCTCGAGTTGTACTTCCCTGGCCATACTTCCGCTTGCGACTATCAATCTGCTGCTGCTTGCCTTCGAGTATGGTGGCCTTGTCTACCAGCTCTGGTAGTTGTTGAAGGTAGCCACCATTGGCTGCATTCCCGGCTCGTCATTGAGTCCCTCGAAACTTTTTCCTGCTGCGGCATCTGTGGCCACATCATCCGGGGCATAGCGAGCTAACTTGCTGAATTCATCCATGTCTTGCCCCACAAGACGGTTCCCTGGCGTAAGTTGCGGAACTCACGCTTCTTGAGACTCATGGCTCCGGTGAGACATGAGCGGTGCGAAAAGCCTGCTGGAACTGATCCCACGTGATGGTGGCGATGGGATAAGTGGTGGTGTAGTTCTCCCACCAAGAGGCTGCAGGTCCATCAAGCTTATGTGCGGCAAAGCGCACCTTCTCTGCATCTGTGCATCCAGCAGTGGCTAACTCTCTTCCGACCTTGCGGAGCCAATCAACGGCCACAATCGGCTCAGTGCTGCTAGAGAACACTGGCGGATTCAGCCTTAGGAAGCAGGTCAAGTTGTCAACAGGGGGTGGTGGCGGTGGATTGTTGTTGTTGTTGTTGTTGTTGTTGTTCTGGTTACAGTTCGGATGAGCATCCGCATGAGGGCATTCTGCTGCTGGATCGGCTGGGTGAGCTCGGCGGAAAGTTGAAACCGGGTCACGTCTCGGAGGCATCTGGTGTTTTGGAGTGGATGAGAAAATTAGAATAGAACAAGGGTCTAATGAGAAAATATCACTACCCATATGAATGCACAATCATAATCACACCAATCATTTATTCAATCATCTCAAACATGGTTCAATCTCGGATTACAAATTCTCACGACTAATCGAAAATAACGGCCTAACTGATCGACGGAAAAATAAAATAACATGGCGGTCGACTAAATGTCTTCATCAATTATCCCTGCGTCCTCTGGTGCGGCGTCCTCTGGTGTGGCGCCTCCTCTTGCGGCTTCCTTCGGTGGAGCTCTCTTCATAATCCTGGTCATTGCTCACGAGGGGTCCGTCATCTCCACTCGGAAAAAGGTCTTCTCCTGGTCCATCTTCTCCTCTAATGCGGCAACATCCATCTTGACTTGTCGACTCTCTCCATGAAATCCTTGATTTCTTCTTCATGGTCAAGGAAGTCCGTGTGTGCTTTCTCCTCCAGTTCCAGTTCACGGAACAACAGCCTCCTGTGTACCTTCGAGTTACGGCGAGTCTGGATTTCCTGTTTCCTGAGGAGACTCTCCAAGTCTTGGACATAAGAGAGAATGGAGTCGACTTCTACGGTACGGATGATATGTCCATTCCTAGCTCTGCGAGAAATCATGGTGAGGTCTGATGGGTCGAGCTCGGCCCTGTACTCTTCTCAGAGATGTCCAAGTGCACGATATATCGCCATGTCTCTTCCGAGAATCCAACTGAAATCGGTAAACTCAAAGTCAATGGGCTCTGAATGTCCTCCGAAGGTCCTCCTGGAATGTGCACCTTAATCACATGGCGGGTATCCGTCGGGAGTGCATTGGTAGGCTTCCGGTGATTGAGGGCAGAGCAATCTTCAGCTTCTTCACGATCTGAACCGACTTCTTGCCGAGAGGCATCGTCTCATCTGGTGGCAAAACTCCGGTAGCGTAACCGGGGTGAACTCGGTGACCATCTAGAATGTTGAAAATCAGAGAGAAGTCGAGAAATGAACAGGGAGAATTACGGAATGATAAGGACATAAAATAAATAGTCTCTTCCAATGGCTTTCCGATCCTAGGGGTTACGTCCCTACGGTCAGGCGTGTGCTCTGAATACCATCTCTGTAGCGACTGACCCAAAATCGGTCAAGTCTACGTGTAGCTGTACCATCCCAAGATCATCTTTGGCACACACGGTACATTGATGAAATAATCAAAGTTCAATCGCACCTGAATTTATTACACGATTCTCATATCGAGTCTTTATTACAATAGAATAAATTCGTCAAGGCCAACTCATGAGAAATAAACTAAATAAATCATGCGGGCGTAGAAGAATAGCGAGTCCATCCGACTCCATAGGGCAATCGGCAAGCGTGGATCGTAGCCTCACTCACGATCGGAAAACTCCTACGCAACATAAGGCGTTGCAGCCGTGTAGGTCGACATTTTGAATATGCCGGCAAGTCAAAGAGAGAACAACAATAAAATTACTAACACTATATGCAATTTGGCTGGGGCTCTAAGTTTCATTGTTTTGCTTGAAAAAGCCAGTTTGTCCCTATAACAAGGACTTGTTTGCAATTACTACAAAATGTTGGTAGTTATTGAGATGGTTCCGCCAACCAATGTCTCATTCCCAATTATTAAATAATCCCCTCAATTAATTTATTAAGTTTGGTGTTGAGATATCCGAAATACTCCAAGTTCGAGGCTCAAATTGTCCGTGAATCGGGGACACGGCTAACCGATTAGATCTTCACTCTGCAGAGGTTTGCGCACTTTACCCGCAAGAATCGTTCCCTCCTTTTAAGTCTTCGCACTTCACGGTGTTTGAAGACGGGACGAGCAACAGGGTCTTAGAAGAGTTCCTCTGGGCCTTTGCCGGTGCCCATCCAATCCTACCGTTCTTCTACATCTCGTAGCACCGTCCGGCCAGAGTCACACCTAGGGTCGACCAAGCGAGCCCATAATGGCTTGCGGCTGCAGGTAAGCTTCGGTCAATGGGGTATCCATCCGTCTCTTCGTGGCTGGGTGAAGATTTCCGCAAGATGTCATGGCGCTTCTCCATGCATCCCGACCAACCGCTGGTTTTCTCCAGGTGCCCGTCAACCGTCCTCCACTCCAGTGAGTGAATTTTGAAGTCCATCTTGAGCTTGAAGTCATGGGGTTGTCATCATCTTGACTCTCACATCTCCCTTATGAATCACTCAACCAACCCCGTCTATGAGCATAGCAAAATTAAACTACTTCGTCCCGGGCCATGGTGACAAGGGGAAATGGTTTCATCCTACCTCATGATACTACTCAAGAACATAACTTAAAATTCTCCCCTCGCATGCATGGTGGGGAGGTATAATTCTAATGCAATAAAATCATAGGTATTGTAATAGAAATCATGATCAATGACTTGCCTGGCTGACGGTCCTCGAAAGCTAGGGACTCGTGATAGCAGGCTTCGCACTCCGGAAATTCTACCGAATCAAACAATAGCACAAATAAGTATGGCACAATATAACATAACAGCAAGTTGGAAACAAAACACCCAAGCACTCAAACCAAAATCCAAAAGAAAACTTGGAGAAATCAAATCAAGGTTTTCACCACATCAAGCAACAAATAGTTTTACACAACTAAAACTTTTCTTAACAGAACCTAAGCATGGGTTTTGCTAACTAACAGAAGGGAAAACATCATATAAACTAGGAGCAAAAAGAATCACATCAAAAGCTATTATAGAACTCCTATTATGCCTATAACAATCCTAGCAAAGAAAAATAAAATAAAAATTTTATTCTACTGTAAATAAAAGTTCATCCTCTGTAGCTACAGAAACTAATCTAAAACAAACTATAACATAGTAAAAATAAAATTATTTACTAAATAAAACAATAGGAAAACAGTAGCTAGTTAAATAAACAAGAAATACATGATTTTGACTAAAACTATTTTTTTATTAAATCTAAAATACCCAAATAAATCCCTACTGCTAGGCAAAGTCAAAACAAAGCAGTGACAAAAAGAATCACTAAAATAAAATAATCCTAACCCATTTTATAGCAGAATTACTAATCTGTCTAAAACTAAAATAAAAAAATTTCTAATAATTTAAACATGGCCAAACATATTTTCTACAGAAACTACAACAAATTTTCAAACTAACAAAAAGAATCAATTAAAAATATTAAGTAACCTAAAAGATATGGATTTTACAAAACTGAAACTATTCTGTTAAAAGCAGAAACGAAAATAAAACTAAAAAAGAAAAACTAGCGCTACGGGCCTATCTAACGCCAAAGGCGTCAAATAACTAAAAGCGTGCTCATGGCTAACTGAAAATAACCCGATCGGGCCAGTCTAAACTAAACCGCTAACTAAACCAAAATAAACCGTAACTAATACCGGCTTTTTAAAATAAAACATACCCCTTCGGGGGATCTAATCTAAACCCTAGATTTTAGATCGGACGGCGGAGGGGGTTTCCGGCGGCTTACCGCGGTGGTCGACGGTGACGGCGGCTCGGGCGGCGACGGCGCGGCTACTCCGGTGGTCGGGGAAGACGGCGGAGACGTCCGGCGGGTGCGGTGGCTCGAGGGGAGTCCGAAGGTGGAGTAGTTGGAGCTGGGGGTTGGAGGAGCTCGGTGGGCGACAATGGCGTGAAGGCGTCGGGTTCGGCGAGGAATCGCGCGAGGGAGAGGGTTTGGTGAGGGGGCGGAACAGGCGAGGGGGTATATATAGGGGGGACCGGCTTGGAGGAGGCGAATAGGGAAGAGATTCGAGATCTCCGACAGGTCTTGTGTGATGGTTCAGGCGTTGGCGTGGCGTGGGCGAGGAAAGAGAGGGTGGGGCAGCATCGGGAGAGAGAGGGGTTTTGGTCGGGCGACCGAGGGGAGGGAGTTCGAGCGTCGGCTCGGGCGTGGGCGGCTCGGCTGGGTTCACTGGTGGGTGCCTCTACTGGCCGGTTGGTTCGGGCTGGTGCCTGGGTTTTTCTTTTTTTTTGAATTAGGAGAGGAAATATATATAATATATATATTTTTTATATAGGACATATATATATCAAAATGATCAGGGGAATTTACCCTACAACTTGAACATTTTTCCAGGGGCAAAACTCAACTTAAAAAAAACATTTTCTAGAAATCCCAAATAAAATCAGATTTGAATTCAAACTTTTTGGCAACATTTTTCATCTGACATTTTTGGAGTGTCATGTTTGCTCCTCTCATACATTTTCTCAAGTATTTGTCAGGCATTGTTTTGAAATAAATTTTAACTGCCAATTTGAATTCAAATTCCACAAACTCAAAAGCCTCTGAAATACTTCAAATGTCACTCAATTTAAACAATATGCATAGATGCTTAGCTATAATTGTAAAACATTCCAAATGGGAAATTTGGGATGTTACAACATTACATGGTAGGACAAAAGATGGCATGCAAGTTCTTTTCCATAAGCATGTATCACTATTTACGGAATTCATGCCTACATTACATTGATGAGCTGGAGCTAGTTCTGTGTCGCCCTAGGTTATGACTATTATATGATGAACATTATCCAACGTTATCATCGATCTAACGCCTACGAGCTTTTCACATATGTTTGCTATGTCACTACTGTTGCTATGTCACTATTTTATTTGAGGGAGAGGCATAAGCCAACATACTTTCTCTCCTTGGATCATATGCACTTATGATTGGAACTCTAGCAAGCATCCGCAACTACTAAAGATCATTAAGGTAAAACCCAACCATAGCATTAAAGTATCAAGTCCCCTTTATCCCATAGGCAACAACCCCCTTACTCGGGTTTAAGCTTCTGTCACTCTAGCAACCCACTATAAGCAAATCATGAATGTATTGCAACACCCTACAACGGGAATCCTTCACGTGTGCGTGGCACGTAAGGCACCATAGGACAACACCAAAAAAGCATACAACTCAAACCAATCTAGATCACCAATCAACCCAAAGATAAAAGAAACTACTCAGAACATCATATGATGGCAACACATCATTGGATCATAATATGTGGCATAAAGCACCATGTTCAAGTAGGGGATTACAGCGGGGCGCACGAGAGTGGACCGCTTAAAAGAGATGAGGAAGGTGATGAAGATGGTGATGTTGATGAAAACGATCACCGCGATGATGGTTCCCCCGGCGGCATTCCAACGCCACCGAAAGAGAGGGGGAGAGGGTTTCCCCCTTGTGCTTCCTCCTCCAAGGCCTCCCCACTAGATGGGGAGAGGTTCTCCCTCTGGTCCTTGGCCTCCACGGTGATGATGGCCCCCTCCGGCTTCCTCCTCCATGGCCTCCGGTGATGATGGGCCCCTCCGGCAGGGTGCCAGAGAGGGCCTAGATTGATTTTTTGTGGCTACAAAGGCTTGCGGCGGCGGAACTTCCGATGTAGGGCTTTTTTCGGGGGTTTTGGCATTTATAAAAAATTGCGTCGGTCTCACGTCAAGGGAGTGCCCGAGGGGCACGCCCTGGTGGCTTGTGGCCACCTCGGTCACCTCCTGGCCCAGCTCCGGTGCTTCAGGGGTCTCTTTTGGTCCGCAAAGAATCACCGTAAATTTTCAGCCCATTCCGAGAACTTTTATTTCTGCACAAAAAATGACACCACGGTAGTTCTGTTGAAAACAGCGCCAGTCCGGGTTAGTTCTAATCAAATCATACCAAAACCATATAAAATTGTTGTAAACATGCCAGAAATACTTCATAAATTATAGATACCTTGGAGATGTATCAACATCCCCAACCTTAATTCATGCTCATCCTCGACTAGGTAAATGATAAAAGAAATAATTTATGAAGTGTGAATGCTAGCATAGTGTATAAATTTGATCAATGATAATTTCAATAACTTTTTCTAGCATCATTCTTTATCATAAACAGTATCTCATCTCATAAAACTTCTCATGATCAAGTAGCAAGCTATTCACATGTTAAAGTATAGACCATAAACTTTCTTGAAAACTAACAAACTATGTTTTCAGCCACCAGAAATTGCAATTCATCTTATTTTCAGGAAGGGTCTATGTAAGATATTTGATTATGCAAATTCCACATAATAAACTATCATATAGTATTCCATGATTGTTAACACTCAAAGCATATTTTTAGAAAAAATAGCATCCGTCAAACACAAGGGAGATAGGGTCTTAATGTTTCACCTCCCAACTTATTTATCATATAGATAATTGTCAACAATAATAATTCATGATCAAATATATTTGAATGGCCATATATGCTTGGATCTTTCCCCACCACATGATGCTTGCCAACTAAAGAATACTTGAGGTTGAAATAAGAAGGAATACTATTGACTGTTGCATAAAAGTAAATACATGAAAGTAAAAGATAGGGCCTTCGCAGAGGGAAGCGGAGGTTGTCATGCAATTTTTAATTTTGGATGTGCAAACCCTTAATGCAAAGGAACGTCACGTTGTATTTTCCTTTGTGATAGCAACCTTTATTATGCAGTCCGTTGCTTCTATTTCTTTACAATCACAAGTTCGTACAACGCTTATTTTCCCTTACAATAAAAGATCATACATATTTAGGAGCAATTTTTATTGCTTTTTGCGCCGATGACAACTTACTTGAAGGATCTTATTCAATCATAGGTAGATATGGTGGACACTCATGGCAAGAAACTAGGTTTGAGGGTTTTGGATGCACAATTAGTATCTGTACTTAGTACTAATTTTTGGCTAGCAAAAGATCCTAAGCAAGCACCACCTGTCAGAGGATCCATAGCAATATAACTTCTATACAAATATACCCCAACATAACTCATTATGTTGTCTTCCTTCTCCAACTTCAACTAATTTGGCTCATGTTTGAAAATAATTAATGGGGCTCACAATCATAGAAGATGTCCAAGATATTATATTTATATGTGAAATCTCTCTTCCTTGAATATTCTTTCATGAATTGTTCAAGTAACCAATGTTGTGTTTGCTAACTTCCAATAAATTTTACCACCTATACTTCTTATATGTGAAGTCATTACTCCACATGGGGTAAGCATATGAAACATATATAACTTCAGATTTATGATATTCAATTCAATCAACCATTTTACTCATAGGATATAAGTGAAGCATGAGAGTAAATGACAAATTACTCCAAAAAGATATAGGTGAAGATCAATGAGTAGTCAAGTAGTTAAATAGCCATGTGAGGCCTCTCTCTCTCTCATTCAAGATTTCAGATCCAATGATTTTATTCAAATATCTAGTAAAATGAAAATACGCTCCAAGCAAAACACATATCATGTGAAGAATAAAAATATAGCTCCAAGTAAGGTATACCGATAGTTTTGAAGACGAAAGAGGGGATGCCTTCTGGGGCATCCCCAAGCTTAGGCGCTTGAGTCTTCCTTAAACATTACCTTGGGGTGCCTTGGGTATCCCCAAGCTTAGGGTATTTCCACTCCGTATTCTCCTCATATCGATATCTCACCCAAAACTTAACGGAACTTCATGAGATAGGTTAGTATGATAAAGACAAATCATTCACTTTGGTACTGTCAATATAAGAGTCATAATTGTTCTCACACAATGCCTACTGTACCATATCATTTCTACAGTTTATATTGAGCAATATAATCCATAGAAACTAGAAAACAAGTAAACTATGCATTGAAAACCGAATCTGTCAAAAGCAGAACAATCTGTAATGATCTGAACGACAACCATAATTCTGTTACTCCAAATATTCTGAAAAATTAGGAAAACGTAGGAAATTTGTATATCCATCAACTATAAGAATTTCAAAAAAAATCGACGCTCCAGTGATGTTAAACTATCCTGTTACTGGGCATAAAAGTTTCTGTTTTTGCACAGAATCAAGTCAATTATCATCCTCACTACCCCAAAGGCTTTACTTGGCACTTTATTGAAACAAAAGTTACACAACATGATTACTACAGTAGCTTAATCAGGTGAAAACAAAAAATAGTAGGTATAAATGTTGGGTTGTCTCCCAACGAGCATTTTTCTTTAAAGCTTTTTAGCTAAATAGTGATATTTAAATGATACTCTTCGAAGCCCAATTTCGATGATAATTTTATTCATACTCTAAAAGATATAAGTGAAGTTCATAGAGCATTCTGCAATTAATATAGATTGACCAAAATCCAAGCTCAAAATATATAAGTGAAGCACACGAAGCATTCTATAAAGCCATACTCAAAAGATTGAAGTGAAGTACAAAGAGCATTTTATAAAGTCGTACTCAAAATATTTAAGTGAAGCACAAAGAGCATTCTATAAAGCCATACTCAAAAGATTTAAGTGAAGAACAAAGGGCATTATATAAAGCCATGAAGGACTATCTCATACTAGCAAGGTGCATAAAGGAAAAGAAAAATAAACACAAAATAAACATATCATGTGAACAAAACAAAAACAGAGGTATACTGATAATTGTTGAAGAAGAAAGATGGGATGCCAACCGGGGCATCTCGAAGCTTAGATGCTTGAGTATCCTTGAAATATTTACTTGGGGTGCCTTGGGAATCCCCAAGCTTGAAGTCTTTCCTCTCCTTGTTTTTCTCATATCGATAACTCCTCAATCTTCGAACACTTCATCCACACAAAACTTAACAAAAAACCTTGTGAGATCCGTTACTATAATAAAGCAAATCGCTAATTTTAGGTACTCTTGTAAACTCATTCAATTTCATATTAGCATTATATCTACTGTATTCCAACTTCACCATGGTTCATACCCCCGATACAACCCATAGATTCATCAAAATAGGCAAACAACACATAGAAAACAGAATCTGTCAAAAACAGGACAGTTTGTAGCAATCTGAAAACTTCGTATACTTCTGTAGCTCAAAAAATTCTGAAATATTAGGACAAAATAAAAAAATTGTATAACAGTACAATGTATAAAAATTTAGAAGCTTTTGACGTTCCAGGTAAAAATTTAAATTCACGCACTACAGACAAAGTTTATGTTTTTGCACCGCACAAAGCAAATAAGCAATCTAATCATCTTAAAGCCAAATCATGGCACATTATTTTTGTAACACAATGGATATATACAAGGGGATAATTATTTTTGAGAAACTTCCATGAAAAATCTACATTGTTTCCATGAGCATGAACACAAGTGTTCAAGGTCGACCCTCACTTCTCCAATGCATAACCTTCCAATCCTCTTTTTGAAAAAGTTTTTAGGCGTAAGAGGCAAGAATTTTTTTTGTATATTGTGTTATTAATATTTTTTTCTTTGTTTCACCCACAACTAAAGAAAACAAAAACAAAAGGGAAAACAAAATCTACTTAGTGAAGAAAGCAAACAAGCACACACGAGAATATCAACCCCACGCTATTGCTCCCCGGCAACGGCGCCAGGAAAGAGCTTGGTAATCCCCAAGCGCAAGGAATCATTGTAGCAATTTCCAAAGGTGGAAGTGATAAGTATGGAGTGTCAAACCCACAAAGAGATAAAGGTAAGATCAATATTCTCTCAAGTCCTATCTGCCACTGATACGACTCTACGTACACCAAACATTTTCTTCCAACTAGAAACAAGAAATAAAACTACGTTGTGAGTATGAAGAGGATAGCTTTGCATGATATCGGAGAACTAAAATATAAAAATAGGTGTTGTTAACATAATGTTATAATATATTAGATTATATTACAAATAGCGAGTGTGGTATAATGATGGATCGGTGTGCGGAATTATCCTAAGAAATTGTTAACAAAATCAGTAATCCTTATTGCAATTTTATATGAGGGAGAGGCATAAGCTAACATACTTTCTCTACTTGGATAATATACACTTATGATTGGAACTCTAGCAAGCATCCACAACTACTAAAGATCATTAAGGTAAAACCCAACCATAACATTAAATTATGAAGTCCCCTTTATCCCATATGCAACAACCCCCTTACTCGGGTTTAAGCTTCTGCCACTCTAGCAACCCACTATAAGCGAATCATGAACGTATTACAACACCCTACAGCGGGAATCCTTCACGTGTGCGGGGCACGGAAGGCACCATAGGATAGCGAAAAATTAAAACATACAACTCAAATCAATCTAGATCATTAATCAACACAAAAGACAAAAGAAACTACCCAACACATCATAGGATGGCCTCACATCATTGGATCATAATATGTGGCATGAAGCACCATGTTCAAGTAGGGGATTACAGCGGGGTGCGGGATTTTGGATCGCTTAAAAGAGATGAGGAAGGTGATCAAGATGGTGATGTTGGTGAAGATGATCACCGTGGCGATGGTTCCCCCAGCGGCACTCCGGTGCCACCGAAAGAGAGGGGGAGAGGGTCTCCCCCTTGTGCCTCCTCCTCCATGGCCTCCCCCTAGATGGGGAGAGGTTCTCCCTCTTGTCCATGGCCTCCATGGTGGTGATGGCCCCCTCTGGCTTCCTCCTCCATGGCCTTCGGTGATGATGACCCCCTCCAACAAGGTGCCTGAGAGGGCCTAGATTGATTTTTCGCTGCTACAGAGCTTGCGGCGGCGGAACATTCGATCTATGGTTATTTTCGGGGGTTTTGGCATTTATAAGATTTTTTTGGCGTCGGTTTCACTTCAAGGGAGTGCCTGAGGGACCCACAAGCCATAGGGGCGTGCCCTGGTGGCTTGTGGCCACCTCGATCACTTCCTGGCCCAGCTCCGGTGCTTCGGTGGTCTCTTTTGGTCCATAAAAAATCACCTTAAATTTTCAGCCCATTCTGAGAACTTTTATTTCTGCACAAAAAATGACACCACGGTAGTTCTGCCAAAAACAGCGTCAGTCCTGGTTAGTTCTAATAAAATAATACCGTATATTTTTTTGTAAGCATGGCATGAATACTTCATAAATTATAGATACATTAGAGACGTATCACAATCTCAGAACATAATGGAAACTAGGGATCAAGCCCTAACAAACTAACTCGATTACATGATGAATCTCATCCAACCCATCACCGTCCAGCAATCCTACGAAGGAATTAGTCACTCCCGGCAGTGAGCATCATGAAGTTGGTGATGGAGGATGGTTGATGATGACGAAGATGGTAGACCCACCTCTCTGGAGCCTCGAGTGGACTCCAGATCTGGCCTCCCGATGAAGAACAGGAGGTGGCGATGGCTCCGTATTGTGAAATGCGATGAAACTTCCTCTCAATTTTTCTCGGAAAATAGGATTTTATAGGACCGATATTAGGGGCAGCGGAGCCTCGTGGTCCCCACTATCCATCAGGGCGAGCCAGAGGGGGTGGTGCACCCTGGTGCCTAGTGGGTAGCTGGGGGGCCCCTCTAGCGGGTCTTGGTTCTAGTATTTTTCTTTTATTCCAAAATAATTCTCCAAAAATTATCGTCCAATTCCGAGAACTTTTATTTCTACACAAAAATGACATGATGGTAGTTCTGCTGAAAACAGCGTCTGTCCGGGTTAGTTTCATCCAAATTATGCAAATTAGAGCCCAAAACAAGGGCAAAAGCATTTGGAAAAGTAGATACGACAGAGACGTATCAACTCCCCGAGCTTAACCCATTGCTTGTCCTCAAGCAATTCAGTTGACAAACTGAAAGTGACAAAGAAAAAATTACGAACTCTTTGTTCTTGTGTTTATATATATGCTTAAATAATACCCAGGTTTTCAGCAAAGATCATGACTAACCATGCAGAAGATAACTCTTAGAAATTATATTAGTCGTGTCAATGGCATAATCAACTAGCGAGCAATAATAAAATATCTCAAATGCCAACACTTTGTCAAAACAATCATGATATAATATGACAATAATGGTATCTCGCTAGCCCTTTCTGAGACCGCAAAACATAAATGCAGCACCTCCAAAGTTCAAGCAGCGACTAAACATTGTAATTCATGGTAGAAGAGATCCAATCATGGTGCACTCAACATTAACTATACAGAATGCATGAGGATGACACTAGAGCTCTCAGGACTGGTCCTTGAGAAGGTGAAGACTCAATAATAAAAGAAAAATAACATAAAAGTAAATAGATATGCCCTTCGCAGAGGGAAGTAGGGATTTGCACAGGTGCCAGATCTCAAAGTTTAAATAAGAGGTAAATATGATTTTGAGAGGTATACCTTTTTGTCAACGTTACGACCAAGAGTTTTCAATATCTTCCATGCTAAACAAACTAGCGACGGTTCCCAAGCGGTAAAAGTAAAGTTTACTCCCTCTCCACCAACAAACACAAGCCCTGGCTAGCTTAATCCTCAGGTGCCCTCCACACCAACAACAGTCTGGGGGAGTTTTGTTTAATTATTTGCAATTTTTTTATCATGGGACCGGGCATCCCGACTACCGACCCCTCTCATGCAAGGGCGAGTTAATAAACACTCATCATGAGAAGAACCCGCTTAGCATGCAAGATACTGACCACCCCTTGTCATTCCATGAGCGGTACGGGCACACAAAACAGATGTTCATTTGAATTTTTGGAGGTGGCACATGCAAATTTACTTGGAACGGCAGGGTAATACCGGATATTGGTAGATATAGTGGACTCATCTGGAATAACTTTTGTTTAAGGATTTGTATGCACAAGTAGTATTCCCGCGGAGTACAGGTGAAGGCTAGCAATTAGGTTGAGAAGCGACCAGCTAGAGAGCGAAAACGGTCATGATCATGCATTATGAATAATTAACATTGAGTACTAGCATGAGTAGGATATAAACACCATGAACATAAATATCGTGGAGGCTATGTTGGTTTTGAATCAACTACATGCATGAAACTGTGCCAAGTCAAGCCACTCGAAACATTGAGTGGAGGATACCATATCATCATACTACATCACAACCATTTTAATGCATGTTGACACCCAAGATAAATAATTATCCATTCCTAGCTACTTAAGCATGGCATGAGCAACTATAATCTCTAATTTTCATCATAAACATGTTTAATCATAATATGTTGAATCATGGATACTGAGTTAAACATATTTACAAAAACAAAAACAAGAAGAGTTCATACCCGCCTTTCCTTGTCTCTATCACTTCATCATATATCGTCATTATTGCCTTTCACTTGCATGAAAAAATAATATGAAAATAATGATAGTGCAAGAGTGCCATGGACTAAGATGGAATCTGCAAACATTTTATTTAAAGGAGAAGACAAAATAATTTGGGCTATTTGTTAGATCAACGATAGTGCATATGAGAGCCACTCAACATTTTCATTGTGGTCTTCTCTTTAGTACGACTCGGAAAAACAAAAGAATTTCAGAAAAACACACTAAAATAGTTTTGGAGTTTTTATTTTTTTTCTTGGAAGAAGCAAATTAAAGAAGGGAAATCAAAAACGAGAAAAACTATTTACACGGGAAAGCTCCCAAGAAGAAAAAGAAGAAATGGGAAATCTTTTTGGGTTTCCTTTTAATACTGCAACTAATTTAAACTAGAAAGAAAACCAAAAATAAGCAGGAATTATTTTTGGATTTTCTCAAAGTGTTTCAAACACACAAGAAGAAAGCAAGAAAAAAAAACTAACATGGATTATACAATTAAAAAGTGTGAACACCGACTACTAGAATGAAATGTTTGAACATGAACGTAATGTCGGTGGGAAATACGTACTCCCCCAAGCTTAGGCTTTCGCCTAGCTTGGTGATCACCATCCCTGGCTCGGATAATAGTAAAAATGATAGCTCGTGGAGGCTCTGGGCGCAGCCTCCTCAGCTCGACGGGCAGCTTCTACTGCTGCGTTATACTCACGTGCTCTCTCTCATAAATGTATTACCTTCCTTTTCCCTGGTAATCAAAGAGAGCAGGTGCTGACAAAATAACAGGTACAATAGGATTTCTATTGAACATCAAGTTACAATTGTTGTTCATGGCTCCATACTTAATGAACTTATGACGTTGCATTGCATCAAAGTCTAAATATCTATTAAGCAAAAAAGGATCATTCGACAAAGGTGAAACTCTTAGCCTTGCAGCTATGCTGGAGGCATAAATTCCTCCATATAAATGACCACAATCAGCATTATGTTGCAGCCTCTGTGCAATGACTTCTCTAAGATTATGATACGTCTCCATCGTATCTACTTTTTCAAACTCTTTTGCCCTTGTTTTGCACTCTAATTTGCGTGATTTGAATGGAACTAACCTGGACTGATGTTGTTTTCAGCAGAATTGCCTTGGTGTTATTTTTGTGCAGAAATAAAAGTTCTCGGAATGACCTAAAACTTCACGAAGAATATTTTTGGAATAAGTAAAAAATATTGGCGAAATAATCAACAAAAGGGGACCCGCCGGCTGTCCACAAGAGTGGAGGGCGCCCCCCCCTAGGGCACGCCCCCTGCCTTATGGGTCCCGTGGACCTCAACCGACCTCAACTCCAACTACATATATTCACTTTCGGGGGGGGGGGGGTCAGAGAGAAGGATTCATCGTGTTTTACGATACGGAGCCACCGCCACCTCCTGTTCTTCCTCGGGAGGGCAGATGTGGAGTCTGTTTTGGGCTCCAGAGGGGGAAATCATCGCTATCATTGTCATCAACCATCCTCCATCACCAATTTCATGATGCTCACCGCCGTGCATGAGTAATCTATCATAGGCTTGCGGGACGGTGATGGGTTGGATGAGATTTACCATGTAATCGAGTTAGTTTTGTTAGGGTTTGATACCTAGTATCCACTATGTTCTAAGATTGATGTTGCTATGACTTTGCTATGCTGAATGCTTGTCACTAGGGCCCGGGTGCCATGATTTCAGATCTGAACCTATTATGTTTTCATGAATATATTCGTGTTCTTGACCCTATCTTGCAAGTTATAGTCACCTACTACGTGTTATGATCCGGCAACCCTGGAGTGACAATAGTCGGGACACTTCCCTATGATGACCGTAGTTTGAGGAGTTCATGTATTCACTAAGTGCTAAGGCTTTGGGTCCGGTTCTCTATTAAAAGGAGGCCTTAATATCCCTTAGTTTCCATTAGGACCCCGCTGCCACAGGAGGGTAGGACAAAAGATGTCATGCTAGTTCTTTTTCATAAGCATGTATGACTATATTCGGAATATGATGAGGACAACAATACCATTGTTACACCCACAACCCCTACTGTTACATATAATGGACCAATTACTAGAGCTCGCGCACGCCAATTAAATTACCAGGTACTTTCATTTCTTGGTAATGATTCTAATGTTCATGAGAATATGATACTACCTAAATTGGATACATTTGTTTTGCTTACAAATGAAGGGCCTAGCTTGGAGAATGAAGAACAATTGAGCAATAACAAGCATGAAGTTTATGGCATGCGAAATGGGAAAAAGAACGGAGTTACAAGTGATGATTTCAGGACTTTGAAGCCACCATAAGGAGTGAATGAAGCCTTGGACGAAATATACAAGATGCCACTTCATAAATTTCGTCCAGAGGCTATTCTAGGTGCCGCATCACCTTATTATTGGGCCAGGCCCGTGTAATTTCGAAATACATAAGTATAAGCTGTTTTCAGAGTCCGTATGTGTGGGGAAACAAGAGATATGGTTGGTTTCGGACCCCTTCCCCAAGGGCCACGAAATCCCCCCCCCTCTTCCTCCATATATACAGCCCTTAGGGCACCGTTTAGACTTTGGGTTTTGCTTAGATTAAAAGTTCGCCATAGCTGCAATTTCGCGTAGTTCGTTTGTGTCCAACGACCAGACAAAGGCGTCAGGGAACCCCACCTTGATCAATAAAGCTTTCCTCTTATATTCGCAATATCCAGATTGGAATCTTAGTTTCTTGCTTATTCTTTGTTTGCCTACAGGAAACAGACCTTCGTGGTCAGGTTCATCGTGCTCCGGCGTGGTCAATAACCTCTCGGAGTTGGTTTAGCGATTGCTAAGGCGCGACGTCCTGGCACGTTCGTAGTCGGATCGTCAAAGTCGACTTCATCCTAAACGATAGCCACCATCTCATCGAAAGATGGGACACCTTTGCCTCTATCAAGTGGTATCAGATTTCCAGGTTGCTCGGTGAGATTTTCCAGTTTTCCGTAGTTTAGATCGAGTATGTCCTTCATACCTACAGTCCACGAAAAAGCCACAAAAAATTAGGGTTAGTTCATCATATCCGAACCAGTCTGAGCCTTTGCATAGTCTTTTCAGTATTTTGCTTTGTTGAATTTGCGATTGCATCGTCGTGTCTAGTTGCTGGTCTTAGAGTCTAGTCTTTTAGATTTTCGAGTTCTGGTCATAAGTTGTCACGCCGCCGCCGCACCATCATCATCGCCCATGCCATCTACAACCGCCGCATATACCACCACCAATCCTTATCCATATACCACCACCAATCCGTATCCATATACCACCACCAATCTGTATCCATATACTAGCACCGCTGGCATATCCTACCACCATATATCCACCACCAATCCGAGTTACTTTCATATTAGGTTTGTTTTCGAGGTCCGTTTAATTTCGGATTCTTGTTTCCTTGCCTGAGTAGGTCTCGGAAAAAAAATAGTTAGCCAAAAAATTTAGGCCAAAATTTTGGCAGCCGAATTTTTTTCCCTATCCTGTTTTTAGGCCAAAATTTTGGCAGCCCGGGCAGTTTTTTCCCTATCCTATTTTTAGGCCAAAAATAGAGACCCCCGGGCAGTTTTTAGGCCAAAATTTTGGCAGCCGAATTTTTTCCCTATCTTGTTTTTAGGCTTTTCTGAGTCTTTTGAGCCACGTGCCATCATAGTGATTTTTAGTCGCACTTTTTCATCGTCACTGCCCTGATTTCCGGAAAAAAAATAGTCAAAATTTCGTGCCCATCTTGTCAGTTTGACCTGGGAAGATTTTTGAGACACTCGCCATTATAGTGATTTTTTGCAAAAAAAAGAGGAGCGCAAAAAAAAAGGAGCGCAAAAATAAAACAGAGCGAAAAAAAATTCCAGAGTGTGCTTTTCCCTTGTTTACGTGCAGCGTCGTGATTTTGTTAGTGTTCTAGGCTCGCGTCTCTAGCACGGTCTAGCCTAGGACCAGCATAGTACCATCGTTGAGCGTTTATTCAACTTTGAATCTCTGAATTGATTATTGCTGACCCTTTTTGCTACCATATTATAAGCCTTCCTAGCGCCACATACATCTACGTCGTGTGTTTGACTCTCCCTGGTAATCTCTCTATCCAATCTTTGAGAGTTTTGACTACATCGGTTGCCGATCACCGCCTGCTGCTGGGTAAGAACTGGTAAGAATTTGAGATTTGATTGACGGATTTGTGACACCCAGCACCACCACCACTTGTTAGTAGTCTATAGGATCATATTTTTGTGTGTTTCTATTGCTGCTAACCATGCCAGGATCACAAGCCGACGAGATTGACTGGGAGAACATGATGAATAAGGAGTTGCATGATAAGTTTAATGAATTGCTCACGTGTCTTCCACCACCACCAGCGGCTGCACCTAACTCACCTCTACAACAACAACAACAACAACAACAACAACGACTACCTCCACGTCGTGAAACAACCCTCCGCCGAGCGAGCCGTGTCCCTCTTGCGCTTGGCCAAACTGTTGGTGCTGCTGTTGATACTTCTGTGGCTCCTGCTGCTGATGCGGAGGAGGATGATTATGTGGGAGATTACGAGGATGAAGTTGATCAAAATCAGAAATACGTGCAACCACCAGCACCACAACCACGAGGTCGTCCACATGCAAATAATGGCAATATTAGGGTTCCCCCTCAGGTATGAGATCATGACCATCTCCCTAAACTAAAATTGAATATTCCACCATTTGTGGGTAGATATGTTCCTGATATATATCTTACTTGGTAGTTAGAAATTGAACAACGATTTACATGTTTACAATATCCTGAGGAGAGACGTGTTCCTGCTGCTGTTTGTGCTTTCACTAGCTTTGCATGTGTTTGGTGGTCTGAACATTGTAGATTATATCTTGTTCTAGCTACTTGGGCTGCTTTGAAAACTGCTATGCGTACTCGTTGGGTTCCACCATATTATCAACGTGAATTACTTCAAAAATTGCAGCGCTTAACACAAGGAAAAAATTATGTAGAAGAATATTATCTGGAATTACAAACTGGCTTGATTAGGGCCCAGTTCTTTTGGGCGATTCTCCCAGAATCTTGAGAATTGACCCTCTACCCAGCTTCTCCCAGAATCTTGTATCTATATATTTTTTACAATCCTAACTATTCACATCCTAACTAGTTAGGATTGTAAAAAAAATATGGGTTCAAGATTCTGGGAGAAGCTGGGTGGAGGGTCGATTCTCAAGATTATGGGAGAATCGGCCAAAAGAACTGGGCCTAGATGTGGTATTGTTGAGGAGAATGAAGCTATACTTGCACGTTTTATGGGTGGATTAAATAGAGAGATTCAGAGCATTCTAGAGTATAAGGATTATAATAATATCACTCGTTTATTCCATCTTGCTTGTCAAGCTGAACGTGAAGTGCAGGATCGACAGGCATTGGCGCGAACTAACTTTTCTCGCAGTCGACCTTCATCATGGACACCACGTGCATCATCTACTTCCATCGCACCATCACCTCCTTCAGTGCCACCTCCAACCGTGATACAAGAAAGCAGGCACAACCACCACTATCGCCAAGAGCACACTGCCGGGCCTGCACGGAGCTCTTCTTCTTCCATGGCGCGTCAGGGCACACAAGTGATATTATTTGTCATCGTTGTAAGGGAAGAGGACATTTTGCGAGAGAATGCAAATCTCACGTGTGATGATTGCTACTGAGGATGGTGGGTATGAGTCCACTAGTGACTATGATGAGGAGACTTTGGCTCTTATTACACATGAAGAACACGGTGGAGATGATTCTGATCATGATGATATGCAATACATGGTTGCTGAAGATGCTGACATGTATGAATGTTTAGTTGCTCAACGTGTTTTGCGTGTGCAGGTTACACAAGCTGAGCAAAATCAGAGGCATAATTTGTTCCATATAAAGGGAGTTGTGAAGGAACGTTCTATTTGCGTCATCATAGATGGAGGGAGCTGCAACAACTTGGCTAGCATGGAGATGGTGGAGAAGCTATCTCTCACAACAAGACCACATCCACATCCTTACTACATCCAATGGTTCAACAACAGCGGCAAGGTTAAGGTAACACGTGCTGTTCGGGTGCATTTTAGTATCTCTACATATGCTGATTATGTTGATTGTGATGTGGTACCTATGCAAGCATGTTCCTTATTACTTGGTAGACCATGGCAATTTGATAAAAATTCTGTACACCATGGTAGAAACAATCAGTATACTCTTGTTCATAAGGATACAAATATTACTTCGTTTCCTATGACTCCTGATTCCATTTTCAAAGATGATATTCATAGAGATAATAAAGCAAAACAGGAGAAAAATAAGAGTGAAAATCAGATTGTGGCAAAAGAATTTGAGCAACAAATGAAGCCTATTAATAAACCATCTGGTGTGGCTTCTGAAATTAAATTGAAAAGTGCATGTTTACCTGCCACCAAATCTGATATTGATGAGCTAGATTTTAGCAAATATGTTTGCTATGCTTTTGTGTGCAAAGAGGCATTATTTTCATTCGAGGACGTGCCTTCCTCTTTGCCCTTCTTGTCACTAACATTTTGCAGAGTTCACCGACGTCTTCCCACAAGGCGTGCCACGGAATTACCACACATTCGAGGGATTGAGCATCAAATTGACTTAATTCCGGTGCATCGCTACCCAACCGTGCACCATACCGTACCAATCCGGAGGAGACGAAGGAGATTATGCGTCAAGCAGGAGCTGCTCGACAAAGGTTATATACGCTGAATCTCTTAGTCCTTGTCTTGATCCTATTATACTAGTGCCTAAAAAGGATGGTATGTCGCGTATGTGTGTTGATTGTAGAGGCATTAATAATATTACTATTCGTTATCGTCATCCTATTCCTAGGCTAGATGATATGCTTGATGAATTGAGTGGCTCTACAATATTCTCCAAAGTTGATTTGCGTAGTGGATACCATAAAATTCGTATGAAATTGGGAGATGAATGGAAAACAACATTTAAAACTAAGTTTGGTTTATATGAGTGGTTAGTCATGCCTTTTGGGTTAACTAATGCACCTAGTACTTTCATGAGACTAATGAACGAAGTTTTACGTGCTTTCACTGGACAATTTGTGGTAGTCTATTTTGATGATATACTAATTTATAGCAAATCTTTGGAAGAACATTTGGAACATTTACGTGTTGTTTTTACTGCTCTTCGTGATGCACGTTTGTTTGGTAACCTTGGGAAGTGCATCTTTTCTTGGCTATGTTGTTACTCCACAGGGCATTGAAGTTGATAAAGCCAAGATTGAAGCTATTGAGAGTTGGCCGCAGCCCAAAACGGTCACACAAGTGAGGAGTTTTCTTGGACTCGCTGGTTTCTATAGGCGTTTTGTGAGAGATTTTAGCACCATTGCTGCACCTCTTAATGAGCTTACAAAGAAGGATGTGCCTTTTCTTTGGGGGTACCGCAGGGAAGAAGCCTTCACGATATTGAAAGATAAGTTGACACATGCTCCTTTACTCCAACTTCCTGATTTTAATAAGACTTTTGAGCTTGAATGTGATGCTAGTGGAATTGGATTAGGAGGTGTGTTATTACAAGATGGCAAACCTGTTGCATACTTTTCTGAAAAATTGAGCGGGCCTAGTCTGAACTATTCTACTTATGATAAAGAATTATATGCTCTTGTTCGGACCTTAGAAACATGGCAACATTATTTATGGCCCAAAGAATTTGTTATACATTCTAATCATGAATCTTTGAAACACATTAAAAGTCAAGCAAAACTGAACCGTAGACATGCTAAATGGGTTGAATTCATTGAGACTTTCCCTTATGTCATTAAACACAAAGGGTAAAGAAAATGTTATTGCTGATGCAATGTCTCGTCGCTATACTATGCTTTCACAACTTGACTTTAAAATATTTGGTTTGGAGACCATCAAAGATCAATATGTGCAAGATGCTGAATTTAAAGATGTATTGCAGAATTGTAAAGAAGGTAGAACCTGGAACAAGTTAAATGCGTTAACAATGGATTTGTGTTTCGTGCTAACAAGCTATGCATTCCAGCTAGCTCCGTTCGTCTTTTGTTGTTGCAGGAGGCGCATGGAGGAGGACTAATGGGACACTTTGGCGTGAAGAAGACGGAGGATATACTTGCTACACATTTCTTTTGGCCAAAGATGAGACGGGATGTTGAGCGTTTTGTTGCTCACTGCACTACATGTCAAAAAGCTAAGTCACGACTCAATCCTCATGGTTTATATATGCCTTTGCCCGTACCTAGTGTTACTTGGGAGGATATATCTATGGACTTTGTTTTAGGTTTACCTATAACCAAGAAGCGGAGGTATAGCATATTTGTTGTCGTGGATAGATTCTCGAAAATGGCACACTTTATACCATGTCATAAAAGCGATGATGATGTTAATGTTGCTGATTTGTTCTTTCGTGAAATTATTCGCTTGCATGGTGTGCCAAATACTATTGTTTCAGATCGTGATACTAAATTTCTTAGCCACTTTTGGAGATGTTTATGGGCTAAGTTGGGGACTAAACTGCTTTTAGTACTACTTGTCACCCCAAACTGATGGACAAACTGAAGTAGTCAATAGAACATTGTCTACTATGCTTAGGGTTGTTCTGAAGAATAATAAGAAAATGTGGGAAGAATGCTTGCCTCATATTGAATTTGCTTATAATCGTTCATTACATTCTACTACTAAGATGTGCCCTTTTGAAATTGTGTATGGTTTCCTACCTCGTGCACCTATTGATTTGTTGCATGTTCCATCTTCGGAGAAGGTTAATTTTGATGCTAAACAACGTGCTGATTTGATCTTAAAAATGCATGAGTTAACTAAGGAAAACATTGAGCGTATGAATGCTAAATGTAAACTTGCTGGAGATAAGGTTAGAAAACATGTTGTCTTTGCACCTGGAGATCTTGTTTGGTTACATTTGCGCAAGGATAGGTTTCCTAATTTGCACAAATCAAAGCTAATGCCACGTGCTGATGGTCCTTTTAAGGTGTTAGAGAAAATAAATGATAATGCAGATAAACTTGAGCTGCCTGCAGATTTTGGGGTTAGTCCCACTTTTAACATTGCAGATTTAAAGCCCTATTTGGGTGAGGAAGATGAGCTTCCGTCGAGGACGACTTCATTTCAAGAAGGGGAGGATGATGAGGACATCAATACCATTGTTACACCCACAACCCCTACTGTTACATATAATGGACCAATTACTAGAGCTCGCGCACGCCAATTAAATTACCAGGTACTTTCGTTTCTTGGTAATGATTCTAATGTTCATGAGAATATGATGCTGCCTAAATTGGATACATTTGTTTTGCTTACAAATGAAGGGCCTAGCTTGGAGAAGGATGAACATTGGAGCAAGAACAAGCATGGAGTTGATGGCATGCGCAAGGGGAACAAGAACGGAGTTACAAGTGATGATTTCAGGACTTAAAGCCACCATAAGGAGTGAATGAAGCCTTGGACGAAATATACAAGATGCCACTTCATAAATTTCGTCCAGAGGCTATTCTAGGTGCTGCGTCACCTTATTATTGGGCCAGACCCATGTAATTTCAAAATACATAAGTATAGGCTGTTTTTAGAGTCTGTATGTGTGGGGAAACAAGAGATAGGGTTGGTTTGGACCCCTTCCCCAAGGGCCACGTAAATCCCCCCTCTTCCTCCATATATACAGCCCTTAGGGCACCGTTTAGACTTTGGGTTTTGCTTAGATTAAAAGTTTGCCATAGCTGCAACTTCGCGTACTTCGTTTGTGTTCAACGACCAGACAAAGGCGTCATAGAACCCCACCTTGATCAATAAAGCTTTCCTCTTATATTCGCAATATCCAGATTGCAATCTTAGTTTCTTGCTTGTTCTTCGTTTGCCTGCAAGAAACAGACCTTCGTGGTCAGGTTGATCGTGCTCCGGCATGGTCAATAACCTCTCGGAGTTGGTTTAGCGATTGCTAAGGCGCACCGTTCTCGCACGTTCGTAGTCGGATCGTCAAAGTCGACTTCATCCTAAATGATAGCCACCATCTCATCGAAAGACGGGACAACTTTGCCTCTATCAGAATACATGCCTATGAGTTCGTTTCATATTGATCTTTGCTAAGTTACTTTGCCGTTGCCAGTGTTACAATTGCTACAAAACTGCTACTGTTACTTTTGCCACCGTTACCGTTACTTCCATACTACTTTGCTACTAAATATTTTGCTGCAGATATTAAATCTTTCAGGTGTGGTTGAATTGAAAACTCAGCTGCTAATACTTGAGAATATTCTTTGGCTCCCCTTGTGTCGAATCAAAAAATTTGGGTTGACTCTACCCTCGAAAACTGTTGCGATCTCCTATACTTGTGGGTTATCAAGACCTTTTTCTAGTGACGTTGCCGAGGAGCATAGCTCTATTCTCTGAGTCACTTGGGATTTATATCTGTTGATCACTATGTGGAATTTGAAAGATCAAAGAACCAAGATTTTCCCCACAACTACGAGGGGAGGTAAGGAACTCCCATCTAGATCTGCACTTGATTCACCTTCTATTTTAAGTAAGCGTGCGACACCTACACATGCTATGGATTTCGATATGTCGCATGTTCTCGATGATGCCACTTCTGCTATGCATGACGCTTATGATGATACTACTTCTTTTCTTGATAATACTGTGCCACTAGCTGAATTTCTTGATGAACAACTTGCTAGGGTTAGAGAGAATGAAATAATTGAAACAGATGATATTATTGAAACTGAAGATTATGATTTTCCCCCTAGATATGAATTTCCTGTTGTACCTAAGGGTTATATTATGGATGAAAAAACTGTTAGAGACTTTTTTGCTTGCAATGATAGAGATGATCTTAAGAAACTTTTAGCTAAGCTAAAAGAAAAATCTTTGAATGCTAGAATGCAATATGATCCTAAGTTTCCTACTTCACCTATCTTTGTTACTGATAAGGATTATGAATTCTCTGTCGATCCTGAGTTAATTACTTTGGTTGGCTGATCCTTTCTATGGTTATCAATCTGAAACTGTTGTGGCACATCTTACTAAATTGAATGATATAGCCACCCTATTTGCTCATGAGGAAAAAATCGCTATTACTATATTCTTAAATTGTTTCCTTTCTCATTAAAGGGCGATGCTAAGTTATGGTTTAATTATCTTGCTCCTGGTTGTTGTAGCGACCCGACCCGAATGGATCAAGTCTCTATGCTCAGGTGTCATCCCTGGATCAAGAATCTTGACACCACACAAGACTTGAAGGATTTATAACAGAGTAGCAATCACACACTTATTACATCGTTGTCCAAAAGAGGACTTATTACAATAAATATGGCTTAAGGCCATCTAATAACGATAACAGCGGAAGACTTGGAAGATAAGTGAGTCCATCAACTCCAAATGACATCATCGCAAAGTATAGAACCACGACCTAAAGCACCTTACTGTCGTTGCGAAAAGTCTGCAACATGAAAGTTGCAGCCAAAACGGTCAAGACATGGAATATGCCGCAATGTAACACATAGAGAGTAATGAAGGAATAAGCCTATACTAAATGCATATATGGCTGGTGGAAAAGCTCTTACAGTTTTGCATAAAGCCAGTTTTTCCCTACTGCAAAGGAATAAATTTGTTTAACTATCATGGTGGTTGTTAAACATTGAGAATGGTTGATAGCATCCTCAATCCCAATTAAAAGTACTCATTAAAACCCAAACAAATTTTTTATTAAGTAACATGATGAGATTCACATGATATTCAAGTACTAGATACTCAAGATGTCCATAACCATGGACACGGCTAATCATGATTAGTTTATACACTCTGCAGAGGTTTAGCACTTTTCCCCACAAGACTCGATCGCCTCCGTTTGATTTCTCAAATCGCAGGGTGTTTGAGAAAGCGGATGACCGAGACATAGTCTTTCAGAAGCGCTAGCACCTTACGATGGGTAGACCGGTACACCTACATCCCCTACATCTGCTAGTCCACCACTATAAGAGTTCGCACGACTTAATCAACTATGCCAGAGCCCATAATGGCTTGTGGCTGCACACGGAAGTTACTAGTATGAATGATCTTATGATCCCTTTGAGCCTGGGTGGCGGTCCATAAAAAAACAGGCAATCACTGGATACCCCAGGTGCCTCAATCCACCCAGATGTGTGTTTAAGTTGCCACCTTAAATAAACCATTAATTTAACAATTGTCGGGGAGGCTGATCGTACCCACGGACACCTATGGGGCCGGCGGACTAGGCCCCTTTGTGGTTCGGAGGGGGCGGAGATCGCACGAAGAGCGGATCGAGGCGAGGCACACGAGCAGTTTACCCACCGAGCTCTCCGGAGAGATAAAACTCCTCTGCTGCTTGTTTGATGTATTACTGTTCTTGCTAGGGAGCGATGCGAGCTACAAAACCTAGCGTGGGTGTATCTGGTCTCTAGTGAGTCGAATGAACCGAGACTCGAACCGAACCCCCTCTACGTTGCGCATGGGCCTCCTTTTATATGCTCAAGGGGTTTCCGACAGGTGGCAACACAGGCGAGGGTACAAATGTAAAAACAGGAGTTGGTACACCTACTCGAGCGATTATGCGGTGCAAAATACCTAACTCGACGGCAAGGGACAAAAGCAATAAATGCCCGTCGGTGTCGCCCAAAGCAATTACAGAGACCGTCAGGTGCGCCTCCGCTCGCCACGATGGCAAGCTTGTCAGCGCCGCTTATCGCTGCTCTCCGCTGGCTGCACAGCCTCTCGGCACGCGCGCACGGAACGGTCCCATGGTGACACGTTGCTGGATGAGCTGGAGCGGAGATGGGGAGAGGTTGCTTGTCGCGGCAAACGCCTTGCCACGGCCGAATCCTTGTCGCGTCCGGAGGCTTGTCGCGCTCCGAGCCTTCCCGGCAAGCTCCTCTTGCCGGGGCCTTGCCTTCTGCATGCCTTGAGTGGCCTTCCCGACAAGCTCCTCTTGCCGGGGCCTTGTCTTCTTAATCAAATACTTTGTTCTTGAATGGCTCCAAAGGAACCACGGAGGATCTTGGCGGTGACGAGGCAAACCACGCAGCGGGGTGCTACAAGCTGTCCGTGCAGTCACGGGATACTAGGGTACCCTACTCTAGTACCTCGACAGAGCCGGGCCTGGGCCGTACACGTGGCGAAGCGCTGTCGGGCCAGGCCCAAAACAATGAACGGTCACGAGCGGCCGCGATCACGCCGTAACTCGCCCCGGACCCACCACGACCCCCACTAACGGCACGCACCGGACGTGGCGTCGTGCGAGAGATCGTTGGCGTGGTCGTGGGGGTTTCTTTATTAGGAAAAGCGGAACGTCCGCCCCCTCCCCCTCTTTATAAGCGGAGAAAACAGGGTAGGCCGTCCACTCGCCATTGCTATCTTGTCAAGAAAACCACCGCCGCTCCCCCCTTCTTCGCCCGTGCGAAGAGGGCAGTGGCCCGCCCCCGGGCGCCGCAAGCGCGCTCACCGCCGGCGGCCGACGCCGCCGCCCGCGCCCAGGCGTCGAAAGCCGACAAGGAGAAGGCGTCAAGTCGGCTTGGCCGAGCGGCTCATGGCGCTGCGCAAGGAGCGGGCCATCTTCCCCAGCTCGGCGCAAGGGAGCTGTGGGACGCCTTCTATCTTTTTTGGTCGACGGAGACGCGTGCGCATCCGCGCACGAAGGTACTCCCCGCCTCTGCTTCCGATTTGGCCCCAACTCGGTACCCCTTTTTCGCTCTTTTCTTCTATTGCGGGCTTTGCCCGCCCTTTTCCGAGTTCTTCTGCGACATCATGAACATGTTTGGCCTCTGCCTCCTTGATTTCACCCCCAACGTCGTCTTGACCATGGCAGTTTTCGCGCATCTTTGCGAAAACTTTGTCAGAGTCCACCCAAATGTGGCACTCTTCCGCCACTTCTTCGTGCCCCGCGTCGAGAGAGGAGAGCCGCTGTCGGGGATAGCTTGGGTCTCTAGGATCGGCAAGAAAGAAGCGTGTCTGGAAGGAGAGTTCCGCAACAAGTGGGAGGAGTGGAGAGCCAATTGGTGTTGGGTCGAGAGGAGAACCCGCAGCCCTTCACCGTCAGGCGCCAAACCCCAATAGTGCGTGGCAGAGATTGGAGTAACTTGGCGCCGGAGGATGCGGTTGAAGATAGCCGTGACCCGGATTTTGCGCCTCGGGCTTGCCGGGTTAACCGTGAGGCGCAGCTTGGCGCAGACTTCCTTCGCCGCCAGATCGCTTCCCTTGCAGGAAAGGAGGAGGCCTGCAGGGAGTTCCAAAATGCGGCAGACATTATGAGGTTGCGCCTGGGCCTGAACTGGAACTTCACCGTATTGGAGTTGGATGCGATGCTGCTCGAGCTGTTCAAGAACGACCCCGATCACCCTGAGTGGTTTAGGTTGCCGAGGGGGGTCGTACCATTGTGCAACAACTCAGCGCTCGACCGCATCCGCGCCATGATGCCGTTGTGCGATTCCCATGGGATCGTTCCAACTTGGCAGGAGCCCTCGACGAGGTCGTGGCAGCAGTTCTTCGACGACTTAGAAGAAGTGCCGATCCGCCCGACGAAAGCGTAAAAGGCTCACCCGCGACACCACCGACGAGGAGATGGAGCGTATTGCCACCAGGTGGAGGAGGCGGCAGCAGCCGCGCTACCGGAGCCTTCGGGTACACCGTGGAGGAGGCGGACGCCAAGGCGGCAAGCCTTGCCGAGCGAGGGAGATCGCCGCGAGGACGAGCTTGTCGAGCCCGAGGCCGGGTTGAGTGGACCCGGCGAGGGCGCTTCTTCTCCACCACCCAGCGACTTGCCGCCCGGTGAGCCTCCCCGGCCGAAGAGGCGTCTCCGCAAGGCTGGAGACGAGTCGGGGCGGCAGACTGGCCCTCAGCAGCAGCATCGCGCGACGCGCTCTACCGCGGCAAGCGAGGTTGCCGCGGGAGCGCCTCACACTGCTGCGGCAACTGGGGCGGGATCTTCTCAGGCCACCGCCGACGCCTCCGCCAAGCGGCCAAGAGAGCCCACTCCCCCGCCTCGTCGCACCGGAGGCGAGCCGGAGTTTGACTTCTCCGCGCTCAGCTCCGGGGAGGAAGGCGAAGAGTAAGCTCTCGATATTGTGCTTGTATTTCCTCAATTTTATTGCTTCATCTTGAATCTGATTTGCTTCGTTCTGGACTCTTTCCTTTTTAGGACGCTGGCCCAGAGAGCGTCGAAGAGGGCCAAGATCCCGACGGTCGTCGTTGAGGACGATTCTCCCGTGGCAACAGGGGACGCGTCCGAGACCCCCTTGCCGGACCCGGCGACCCTCCCTCAGAGCAGCCCCCAAAGACAGCCCCAGTAAGTGTGTAGTTTTCTCCTTACTATTAGGTGTGCAGGGTGCTCCTTCTTCGTTGATATCTCGAGTGTTTGCTTGTGTAGGAGCAGACCAGCCTCATCGGAGGGCTCGAAGCCGCCTCGAAATCCTGTCTGTTGCCACCACGCCGCCAAGGGAGGAATCTACAGCAAGGAGCGACTCAGACAAGGGAGGCCACTCCGGCAAGGGAGACTACCCGGCAAGGGCCAGCCAAGTGACCCTCCAATGGCCGAGGCCATGGCTGCAGATCCTGCGGTGTAATTTCTTTACACGAAAATTTCCCTTGGGCTTGCTTTCTTTTGTTTCTCTTTTTGAACATTTTCTTGGCTGTTTCTTCGTCTCGACGCAGAGCCGATGGAGGTCGAGGCCGCGGCGAGGAGGAAGCCAAGGCAACACCGACGAGGCCGCCGTCGAGGAAGAAGAGGTCGTCATTGTGGAAGAAGAGGCCGTCGCCGACGAGCCTGTTGGCGAGGAGGCCACCGAGGCTGCCGACGCAGAGGCCGGCGAGGGGTCGGGCAATTGCACTGACGGCCCTGAGGCCGCAGGAGCGCCAAGTGCTACACCGACAGCCGACTTCGCCGCTGCAAGGCGTCAGTTCGAGGAGCCCCAGCCCGGCGCCTACACGAAGGCCGGCGAAGGCGTCTTCATCAAGCTCCCCGGGAACCGAGCCTGTGGCGCCGGTCGAGGAGAGACCTTCGACGGCGAAGTTACTCGCCTCCATTGGGTTGACGCTGGTGGACGCGCCAAGCAGCAAGAAGAAGGCGAAGTTCGAGGAGGAGCAGCTTGAAGAAGCTGTTGTCGCTCTACCGCTACCGCAAGCCAAGTTGGAGACCCGGAAGCACTTGTCGCGAGGGCAGGAGCGGACATGGAGAAGCGCGCAGAGGAGCTCCGAACGCCAACCAAGAAGCTCTCCGCGACGAAAGCGGCTGGGGCAACTTGCGAAGAGCGCACGACCTTCATCCTTGAGAAGGCCGCGGTGAGGAGGAGCAGCTGGTGGCTGCCGAGAAGCTCTCCGCAGCAGAAAGCGAAGCCGGGCGCAGCGGAAGGTCAACCTGGACAGCCACGAAGAAGACCTTGCCGCGCGCGAGGACTCACTTGGCGGGGTGCTTAAGGAAGCGAAGGATGCTGCCGCAGCCGCCGAGGCCGCCAAGGAAGAGTTGAGGGCGAAGGTGGCACAGCTGGAGGCCAGCCTCAAGAAGAGCGGCGAAGAGCTTGCCATGCTCAAGCGTGAACGCGAGAAGGACGCCTACACTCTTGGCGAGCTGCAGAGTCGTCTCGCTGATAGGGGCAAGGAGCTCGACGCCGCCAAGGATTCCAAGGCGGATCTTGAGCTGAAGCTGACCACTCTGACGCATAAGCGTTGGACGGCGCCAGAGAGCGGGAGGTGGGCTTGTTGGAGACGATCAAGGCCAAGGAGGAGCTGCTAGCGAATGCTGCCTCCATCCAGAGCACCACGAGGGAGAGCGTGGAGCACTGGGTGAAGGTCTTGTGGACACCGCCGCCGACATCCACAACGAGTGATGGAGCTGGGGATGACGGACCTTGCATACTCCTCCGACGAGCATCTCCAACCCAGCGCCAAACTCAGTTTGTTCTTCAAAGGCGTGGCGACGGGTCTCCAGCGACTCCGGGAAGAGGTCCCAAAGCAGCTGGCCGAGGAATCACGCCAGATCCGTGCAGGAGCCCTCGAGAAGGTGTTGATAAAGGTGGCCTTCCGCAATCCGGCCTCAACCTTAACGGCGCCCTCGGATCCTTGCCGCCAGATGCCAACGTGGAGGAGCTCAAAGCCTTGTCGCACTCCATTGTGGACAAGGTGAACAAGATCAAGCGGATTGAGGGCGACCGCAGAGACTAGGCCGCCAACTTTATCTTTCCCTTGTCACTGCTGATCATGTTTAGAACACTTTGTTAGATCAGTGACAAGTTATTTTGTAATATACTCTATCTTAGGCGATCAATGCAACGTTATTTCCTCTACTTGATTCCTTCCTTTGTACGTTTACGCTTTACGCATTTGGGGGACTTGTCGGTGCGGGCACTTTTGTCATGAAGCTGAGTGCGGAACGTCAAGAAATTTTGGCGATGCCGCCTCCGACAAGCAACCTTGTCGCGACTAGCTGCAGCTCACTTAAGTTGTTGAGCGGACTCGAAACAAAGTAAGGGCGCGACTAGCGTGTAAGTTGGTTCCTTCCGCAAGACGGTTCTCCATACAAAGTACTATCGTTCGAGGAAGATAACTTAAAATTTTAAAAATTGATTGCTCAAACTTTGGCAACTTAGCTTTTCTGTCTCTTGCTTCCCGATGAGGCGAAACTTCCTCGAGCGGTGCCTGGTCCATAGTATTATCATCCTCTCCTTCCCCCCTGGTTAACTTGTGCACGAGGGAGCCTTCCTTTCTTTGAGAAAAGAGAAAGAAGAGGAAATAAAGTTATGGAGCCTAGCGGCTCGATTTTGCTTACCGGGTGTGGTTGCTGCACAAAGTGTTAGCCAAAACATGCAATAAAATGATGAAAGCATGATTTTGACAAGTTGTGCGCAACACATGAGCTTTATCGACGACGGGTTTGCGCCCGCTTTGTACACAGGATTACATGCAACAGGGGCAAGCCTTGTACAAAAGGTGGTTGCCGCACGTTCCGGCAACCGCGCCCTATGGGTAAAACTTACGAAGATGCTCAATGTTCCAGGAGTTGCTCACCGGGATGCCATCTTCGGTCTCAAGGCAGACAGCGCCAGGCCTAGTGACTCGTTTCACCCGATAAGGGCCTTCCCACTTCGGCGTCAACTTGTTTGAATTCTTGGCGGACTGAACGCGCCGAAGAACAAGGTCGCCTTCCTCGAGACTTCTGGCACTAACTCTGCGGCTATGGTAGTGACGCAAAGCTTGCTGGTAGCGAGCAGCTCGCACAATGACTGAAGACGATCCTCCTCAAGGAGCGGTAGCGTCATCTTGTCGCAGCTGCTCTTGCTCAAGCTCATCATAAGCAAGCACTCGAGGTGATCCAGATACGAAGTTCCGTGGGGAGAACTGCCTCTGCTCCATAGACTAGAGCAAAGGTGTCCGGCGGTGGCTCGATTTGGCGTCGTCTTGATCGACCAAAGAACCACCGGCAGCTCCTCGATCCAGTTTCTTCCGCACTTGTGCAGCCTGCCGAAAGTTACGGTCTTGAGCCCGCGCAGAAGACTTCAGCGTTGCCCTCTCTGCTTGACCGTTGCTTCTCGGGTGAGCAACGGAAGCAAAGCAGACCTTGGCGCCAAGATCTTGGACGTACTGCATGAAGGTGCGACTCGTAAATTGTGTGCCGTTGTCGGTGATGATCCTGTTAGGGATTCCGAAACGGCAAACAATCGACCTGAAGAACTTGATCACGATCGCTGCCACCTTCCTCATCGCTTCCACTTCCGGCCACTTTGTGAACTTGTCGATGGCGACGCATAAGTACTCAAAGCCCCGACAACTCGGGGAAGGGGCCGAGGATGTCGAGCCCCGCATCAAAAATGGCCAGGATAAAGGGATCGTCTGGAGAGCTTGAGCTGGCTGGTGTATCTGCTTGGAATGGAACCGCACGCTTCACACTTGGTTACTTGTGCAGTTGCATCCTCGAGGGCCGTCGGCCGAAGAAACCTTGCCGGAAAGCTTTGCGGCAAGTGCTCTTGGCGCCAATGTGGTGACCACATATGCCTCCATGTATCTCTCGCCAACAGCTTCATCCATCTTCCTCGGGAATACGCTTCAATTTCACACCGTTGAGTCTTCTTACAGACAAAGATCTTGCCGACAAACTGGTACATACTTGACTGTCGGGCTACTCTTTCCGCTTCTTCTTGCTCTTCGGGAAGTTCTCCTGTATGAAGGAAATGGACAATCTGCTGCGCCCATGTTGGAGCTTGTGGCTCGACAACAAGGACCAAAGGCACATCTGCTGCTGCGGGAACATCAGCTTCCACGGCAAGAACCTGCGGCCCTGCCGGAGCTTGATGTTCCCCGACAAGCTTGCCGGAGCAAGACTTGTCGGGAGCGTCTGCTTCAACGAAACAAACCATGGGGCTTGTCGGAGCAGATCGCCTCAAAGATCGTTGGAGTTGATCTTGGGGACCTTCATAGCAACGACTTGGGAAGCTCTGCGGAAAGTAGTCACCAGAGATCAATTTCCTCTTCTTGCTTTGTCCATTGATGGTGTTACGGTTGGTTGAGTCAGCTTGAGCACGAAAATCCCTGGTTCCACAGTGCAACTTAAGTGCAGCGCACTTTGACAAGCCACAAGCAATATCATTCTGAGCTCTTGGAACATGTTCCATTTGCAGGCCGTCAAAGTGCTCTTCTAGCTTCCTCACTTCATCAACGTAGGCTTCCATCAACGGACTCTGGTAATCTTTGTTCACTTGGCGGATGACAAGTTGCGAGTCACCCCTGACAATAAGCTTTTTGATCCCAAGGTCCACCACGATCCTGAGACCGGCAAGCAAACCTTCATACTCTGCAGTATTGTTTGTCGCTTGCTCCTTGGGAAAGTGCATCTGGACTACGTACTTGAGGTGCTCTCGGTGGGTGCGATAAGCAAGACGCCGCAAGACCGGGCGCTTTGCAGCGAGAAGGCACCATCAAAGTACATCGACCACTCTTTGCTTGCTTCCTTGACGGGAATGCTCGTCTCCGGAATCTCTTCATCCGGTGTTGGCGCCCATTCTGCTATGAATTTCGCCAACGCCTCGCTGGATAGTTGATGTGCTTTCAAACTTGAGGCCAAAGCTTGACAGTTCCAGTGCCCACTCGACAATCCTGCCTGTTGCTTCTGGATTCTGCAGTATCCTCTTCAGCGGAAAGCGAGTGACAACTGTGATCTCATGTGCTTGGAAGTAATGGCGCAGCTTTCTCGAGGCCATGAGGAGGCCGAAAAGCAATTTCTGCACATCAGTACCTTGACCTAGCCCCTGCAGGAGGGAACCCGACAAAGTAGACTGGCGCCACCATCCTTTTCAGCATCTGGTCATGCGTCTGCTGGATTCGTCCTTGTCGGGACCAGAGCTTGTCGGCGAAGCCCCTCGCTTGTCGCTGGATGTGCTTGCCGTGGTTCTTTGGCTCGTCATCCGCCTCCCTCTCCGCTACTAACACAACACTAACCACTTGATTGGTTGCTGCTATATATAGCAACAACTTCCCTTGTGGCTTAGGTGCGACAAGTGTTGGAGTGGAGGACAGGTATCTCTTCAAGTCTGCGGCGCAGCCTCAGCTTCGGGAGTCCATTTAATTGGACCTGCCTTTTTAAAAATTTTTAAAAATGGCGGTATGCGCGCCAACAGAACCTAGAAATAAACTTCTTGAGAGCAGCTACGCAACCGGCAAGTCTTCATACATCCTTGACGCGCTTTGGTGCTTCAATCTTCTCAATGGCCTTGATCTTGTCGGGATTAGCTTCAATCCCTCGTTGAGACACGAAGAACCCGAGAAGCTTGCCGGAAGGGACTCCAAACACGCACTTCTCGGGTTGAGCTTGAGGTTGATCTTGCGCAGATTTGCAAAGGTCTCGTCCAAATCTTGAACTAGAGTTGCTTTGTCCTTGCTTTTGACCACTATGTCATCCATGTAGGCTTCTACATTTACGTGCATCTGCGGCTCAAAAGCGTCATGGACTACCCTTGCAAATGTTGAACCAGCATTCTTCAAACCGAAAGGCATCCGTATGAAATAAAGATGTGCCACATGGTGTGATGAATGCGGTCTTCTCCTCATCTTCTTCAGCCATGAAGATCTGATGGTATCATGAGTATGCATCAAGAAATGAAAGCAAATCACATCCAGCCATGGAGTCAACAATCTGGTCAATGCGCGGCAAGGGAAATGATCTTTGGGACAAGCTTTATTAACATCCGTGAAGTCAATACAAAGTCTCCATTTTCCATTTGCTTTATACGACTACTGGATTGGCCAACCACGAGGATGGAGCACTCCTCCGACAAGGCCTGCTGCTTCCAGCTTTCTTGATCTCTTACGCTATGAATTCTTGGCGCCCACCGCTTGCTTCTCGACTTTTTGCTTGACGGGCGCGCGATGAGGACAAACGGCCAGCGGTGCTCAATCACTTTCGTGGGAACACCGGGATGTCGACGGTTGCCATGCAAACACGTCGACATTCGCCACAGGAAAGCAACGAGCGCGCCTTCCTATTTAGGGAGTCGAGAGAGGCAATCGATGGTAAAGGTACCACCAGTGCCGTCCTCCTTGGCGGCACCTTCTTGGTCTTTGGCGGAGCCACCATCTTCTTGCACTTGCCGGTGGAGTTCGATGGTGCGTCCTCGACGGTAGCGCAGCACTAGAAGAGGTGCGCTTGCCGGAGTGAGCATCGAGCCCTTGCCGGACTTGGACTTTGTCTTCTTCCCCGGAGCTTCAGCAAGTGTTTGGCAATCTGTCGCGGCTGCATCCCGGTAGATCTTGTCGGCACAGATAAGGGCATCCTTCTTGTCACCATGGACAGAGATGACGCTTATCGGGCCTGGCATCTTGAGTAAGTTGTAGGCGAGTGAGAGGCTGCCATGAACTTGGCGAAGTCTTTGGACGGCCGAGTATCCCATTGTAAGGCAATGGGAAATCGGCAACATCGAATGTGACCCTCTCGGTCCTAAAGTTCAGCTCGCTGCCAAATGTTACCGGCAAGAACGTAATCTTCCCCTTCGCTTGCTCCTTCCCGGATTGATTCCTTGGAAAGTGCCGGTCTCTTGAGCTCGCCGTCGTGGATTTGAAGCTTCGAGCACCGTGGAGGAGATCAGATTCAAGCCGGCCCCGCCGTCAACTAGCATTTTGGTGACCTTGAGGTTGCGGATGGTTGGTGAGACCAACATCGGCAAGCACCCGACCGCAGTTATGTGATCAGGGTGGTCTTCAATATCAAAAATGATAGGCGTGCTGGACCACTTCAGAGGCTTGCGTGACTCTACGGATGGTTCCGCTGCATTGACCTCCCGCATCCATTGCTTGAGTTGGCGGTGGGAGGTATGCAGGGAAGCACCTCCGCCAACTCAGAGGACCTCTGTGGCTTTCTGAAATTCCTACTCATCGCGTCGCTGCGTCTTCCATATCTTCGTCGTCGTCATCATCTTCATCCTTGTCGCGGCCGCAGGAGGTCATCTCCTTGCCGCTGCTTGGCCTTGCCGCGGCGTCCTCCCCGGCCGGGACGTTTCTTGCTTACTCCCCGAGCACCTTCCTGGGCCTTCTCCTTGTCGCGTCGCTCGTACTCAGCCTTCTGTTGTTCGACAAGCTGCTCGACCTTCTTGCAGCTCTGGAGGTCGTGGCCCTTATTGCGGTGGATCTTGCAGTATTGCTTGCCGGAGCCGTCCTGCTTGTCGGCGGCCGCCACAGACTGGTGGTGGGCGTCAGCGGCAACCTCCTTGCCGGAGCCACCAGCCTTGGCGTTCTTGTCGCCACCTCCGTTGCCTGACTGCTCAACAGCTAGCACTTCTCGACCTTTCTTCTTCCAGTTGCCTGCTTGGGCCCTTCTTTGCCGGGCGGTGTCCTCACTGTCGATCCTGCTTCCGCATTCTCTCCCGAGTCTCCTCCCTTCCTCAAGGCGTGCACACTTGTCGCCAAGGCGTACAGCTCATCGACGTCCTTGACTTTGCACATCGCCATCTCCTCCTCATCCTGCGTTCCGCACATTCTCGATGAAATGCGCCGATCACCTTGGCGGGGTGGACGTCTGGGATGTTGTAGTGCACACGGCTGAATCTACGAATGAACTTGCGCAGGGACTCTCCTTCCTTCCGGGCGGCGAGATGAAGGTCACTCTCTTGGCCATGAGGCTTGTGGCCACTGTGAAGGCGCCAACAAACTGATGGCACAGATCTGCCCAAGAGGATATGGAGCTGTCCGGCAAGTGCATGAGCCAAGATCTGACGTTGGGCTTGAGCACGAGCGGGAAGTAGTTGGCGAGGATCTTGTCGTCCCGTCCCCCCGCAGCCTGCACCGCGATGGTGTAGATGCTGAGGAACTCCGACGGATGCGTCCGGCCATCATACTTCTCCGGCACGTCTGGTTTGAAGTTTTTTGGCTGGGCCACTGGACTTGCCGCAGCTCACGAGTGAACGCAGGGCAACCTACGCGTCTGACAAGTCGCTGGCTCCTCCGGCGCGCGCGACGTCAACAGAAGGCCCAGCGGCAGCTTGTCGGATCGACGCTGCGCTTCTCTCGGCGCTTCGATGCGAAGTTCGGCGCCCTCTTGTTGTCGCGCAAGATGAAGAACTTGGCGCTGATCGCGGCGAAGCCGCGGATCCGGACGACGGTGGAGTCGCTGCCGAGGTGGATCCGGTGAGTCGGCGAACTTGGCCTTCGTGGCGGAGAGTGCACGGTGGTTGCACCTCCGACAGCCTGCCGCCACCGGCTCGTGCCTTGTCGTCTTGCCGCCGCAACGATGGCGTTGGTTGCTGCGGAGCGTCGCCGTTGGCAAAGCCGATGAGGCTCGATAGTGGCCCTCCACTCGTCGACCTTTGTCGGCCGTTGGAGGGTAGTCGAGGAGCTGGTGAGCTCGCCAGAGCTTCGCTGGAGTAGTGGGTGGCATTGGCGAACGGTGCGAGGAGCGGATATGCTCGGACTTCTAACTACGTTAGAAGGAGCAGCACCCGTCCGGCGATCAGATCTCACTCGTGCAAGCATGTTGGCGCGCATGCTGGTCTTGAGGTCTCGATCCAGCGAACGTATGGCATTGTGAATGCCATGACGTTGTTGGTCCCGCGTCTCTGAGATGGGCGCGGGGATGCGTGACGCCGAGGTTTGCGGCCTTGTCCTTGGACTTGGCAACGTCGCGAACACCTTCGTCGGCGCCCGTTCCTCCGCCAGCGTCTGCCCCACCACCCGTTTGCTGCGGCGAGGGTGGGTACGACGCGGACGGCTCTGCTGCCGCCGAAGCCTTCTTCTCCGGTGGCATGTTGAGGAAGATGTTGAGGAGGCTGCTCGTGTGAACGTCGGATCAGATTCACACGGCCTCGACGCCCCCTACCTGGCGCGCCAAAAATGTCGGGGAGGCTGATCGTACCCACAGACACCTATGGGGCTGGCGGACCAGGCCCCTTTGTGGTTCGGAGGGGGGCGGAGATCGCACGAAGAGCGGATCGAGGCGAGGCACACGAGCAGTTTACCCAGCATCAGAGCTCTCCGGAGAGATAAAACTCCTACTGCTGCTTGTTTGATGTATTCCGTTCTTGCTAGGGAGCGATGCGAGCTACAAAACCTAGCATGGGTGTATCTGGTCTCTAGTGAGTCGAATGAACCGAGACTCGAACCGAACCCCCTCTACGTTGCGCATGGGCCTCCTTTTATATGCTCAAGGGTCTCCGACGGTGGCAACACAAAGTAGGGTACAAATGTAAAACAGGAGTTGGTACACCTACTCGAACAAAGGTACGATGCAAAATACCTAACTCGACGGCAAGGGACAAAAGCAATAAATGCCCGTCGTTGTCGCCCAAACAAGGCAACAGAGACCGTCAGTGCGCCTCCGCCGCCACGATGGCAAGCTTGTCGGTAGCCGCTTATCGCTGCTCTCCGCTGGCTACACAGCCTCTCGACACGCGCGCACGGAACGGTCCCATGGCGACACGTTGCTGGATGAGCTGGAGCAGAGATGGGGAGAGGTTGCTTGTCGCGGCAAACGCCTTGCCGCGGCCGAATCCTTGTCGTGTCCGGAGGCATGTCGCACTCCGAGCCTTCCCGGCAAGCTCCTCTTGTCGGGGCCTTGCCTTCTGCATGCCTTGAGTGGCCTTCCCGACAGGCTCCTCTTGCCGGGGCCTTGTCTTCTTAATCAAATACTTTGTTCTTGAATGGCTCCAAAGGAACCACGGAGGATCTTGGCGGTGACGAGGCAAACCTGCCATGGGTGCTACAATCGTCTGTCAGGCATCTAGCACGGGATACTAGGGTACCCCTACTCTAGTACCCCGACAACAATCTCACATCTGTCATGGATACACTCACCCAATCCATGTCTACTAGCATAGCATGGCAAATAAGCAACGTAGAAGTAACTCCCAAGGTTTCATAAGTAAAACAGGTAATAGGTACTACCTCAACTACTTCCCATTCCACAATTTAATTAGATCCTAATCATGCAAGTGTTTGAGGATTGATCTAAAGCATAAAACTGGGTAGTAGAAAAAGGTATGATCAAGTGTTACTTGCCTTGCTGATGATCCGCGAAACCTAGAGATTCGAAGTAACAAGCGGCGACTCGGTGTTCTATCGCAGACAAACAACAACCATACAATAAGTACTCATCTAATGCACGGGTAAATCTCGAATAAAAGATCTGACCAGAAATTTCAACTTAAGAACCCTAGTTGCAAAAGAAAATGAATCAAACAAAACAATGGAAAAACAACCGGCGGAAGAAAACAGCTCGGTTCTAGCAAGTTGAAACTAGGTCAAATTTTACAGTAGCAAAACTTTGTTTAAGTTGATTAGTCGGAACGGCGGTTTCGAAACGAAACTCCAGGCGCTTGAATCACCTGATTCCGATAAACGAGCGAGAAGATAAACTAGAACGAAGATCTGATCTGAAATCGTGATCAGAAAAATAGCGGATTAAATCTGATTAAAAGAAAAACAACGAACGATTAAGCAAACGGACGTTCGTTAACCGGGAATAACCGGTGATCACGTTCGTTAAGACGAACGGTCCGGGAACGCTCGCTAAACAACAAAACCCGAAATAAAACCGATCTAGGGTTTCGAAAAAAACCCGAAACGACGGAAAAGAAAACTGTAACGGTTTTATAAAAAACCGAACCGAGGGGAGGTGGTGGCGCTGCTACCTCGACGAGGTGGGGCTCAAGGGCGGCAGCTAGGCGGCGGGGCCACGGCGGTGTTGGCGGGCGGCGCAAGTGGCGGGCGGTGGCTGATGGCGCTTGATTCTTCTTCTTTGCTTAGGCGGCGGCTGCGGGTTGGGAGGAGGGGGGGGGGTCTTGGGTATTTAAAGGGGGGGAGGTTAGCTGGGGGGAGGGGGCCAGCAAGGAGGAGGAGGAGGAGGAATCATCCTCGGATTCGGCCGGCGGCTGACTGGCTGTGGCGCCATGAGGGAAGGGCGGCCGGGTTTTTTCCTAAGGCAAAGAAAAGCGAAAAACTCCAAAATAAAAATCTTATTTGATTTTTTATAAATCTTCATTATTTCTTTATTTTGGGAAAGTCATTTTATTCCCTCTCTCATATTTTGATAGTAGAAATAATTGAAGATAAAATAATAAAATCAAATGATCCTATTTTCAAAATTTGAGAAAACTCAAATATGAAAATAACGAAATCTCCAACCCTCTCCGAGGGTCCTTGAGTTGCGTGAAATTTCTAGAATCGGCAAAATGCAAGAAAATATGTAATGCATGATGATTTAATGTATAACATTCCAAATTGAAAATTTGGGATGTTACAAACCTACCTCTTAAGATGAATCTCGCCCTCGAGATTCGGGTTGGCTAGAAAATAGGTGAGGGTGGTCCTTGAGCAAATCTTCTTCTCTTTCCTGGTGGCTTCATCATCAGTGTGGTGGATCCACTGAACTTTGCAAAACTTGATAACCTTGCTGCGAGTAACTCTGCTGGCATAATCGAGAATCTTAATTGGTTTCTCCTCATATGTCAAATCATCCTTCAACTGAATTGCTTCAAGTGGCACTGTATCTCTTAACGGTACCTCTGCCATCTCGGAGTGACATTTCTTCAGCTGAGAAACATGGAATACATCATGAACTCCTGACAGTCCCTCTGGCAATTCCAGCTTATAAGAAACTTCTCCCATGCGTTGCAAGATCCTATACGGTCCAACAAAACGTGGTGCTAATTTTCCTTTAACTCCAAAACGCTTAACTCCTCGAAGTGGGGATACTCTAAGATAAACTCTGTCTCCAACTTCATATTCTATCGCCTTGCGTTTTGAATCCAGCGTAGCTTTTCATGCAGACTGGGCTACCTTGAGCCTATCGCGAATCAACTTAACCTTCTGCTCAGACTCCTTAATCAAATCTGGTCCAAACAATCGACGGTCTCGGCTTCGTCCCATGATAACGGTGTCCTGCACCTCCTTCCGCATAAAGCCTCGAAAGGTGCCATCTTCAAGCTGGTTTGGTAGCTGTTGTTATAAGAAAACTCTGCATATGGCAAGTTATCATCCCAACTAGATCCATAATCTAGTGCACAAGCTCTCAGCATATCCTCCAAAATCTGATTGACTCTCTCAGTCTGTCCATCGGTCCGTGGGTGGAAAGCTGTACTGAATTCCAGCCTGGTTCCCAATGTTTCGTGTAACCGATTCCAAAACTTTGAGGTAAATTGGGTTCCTCTATCCGACACGATACTCCTCGGAACTCCGTGTAAACACACAATTCTGGTCATGTATATCTTTGCCAACTTAACACTGCTATAGGTATTCTTGATCGGAATGAAATGAGCTACCTTCACAAGCGGTCGACTATAACCCAAATCGAGTCATAGCGAGCGAGTCTTTGGCAAACCTGTGATGAAATCCATGCCTAGTTTATCCCACTTCCATTCGGTATCGGCAATGGTTGCAACAATCCTGCGGCTTCGATGTTCTGCCTTCACCCTTTGACATACATCACAAACTGCTACATACTCGCAATATCTTTCTTCATTCCGGTCCACCGTAAAGTATTCTTCAAATCCAAATACATCTTGGTATTTCCGTGGTGAATCGAATATGGTGAATCATGTGCCTCTTGCAGAATCAACTTCACGATCTCCGGGTCATTTGGCACATACACACGGTCCTCAAACCATAGGGTATCGTGCTCATCCTCACGAAATCCCTTAGCTTTTCCTTCGCTCATTTTCTCCTTTATAGAGGCAACTTCCTTATCCGACTTTTGAGCTTCTCGATTTTGTCCATCAACGAACTGAATCTCCAATGTTGCTACATAGCCTCTCGGAACTATTTCCAAACATAGCTCTCGAAGGTCCTCGGCTAACTCCTTGGGTATTCCTCCCTTCATTAGTGTATTGACGTGGCTCTTACGGCTCAATGCGTCTGCTATAACGTTAGCCTTCCCGGGGTGATAATGCAATCTCATATCATAATCCTTAATAAGCTCCAACCATCTCCTCTGTTTGAGATTTAATTCCTTCTGCGTGAAGATGTACTTCAAACTCTTGTGATCCGTGTACACCTCACAATGATTTCCAATGAGAAAATGTCTCCATGTATTCAATGCATGCACAACAGCTGCTAACTCCAAATCATGTGTGGCATAATTCAACTCATGAGGCTTAAGTTGTCGTGAAGCATACGAAACAACTCTTCCTTCCTGCATAAGCACTGCTCCAAGTGCTCGGCGTGAAGCATCGCAATACACCTCATAATCCTTGGTCTGATCTGGCAAAATTAACACTGGTGAGGTAACCAATCTTTTCTTCAACTCCTGAAAACTTGCCTCACAATCCTCATGCCATATGAACTTGGTATCCTTTTTCAGCAATTCCGTCATAGGCTTTGCAATCCTTGAGAAATTCTCAATGAATCTTCGGTAGTATCCTGCGAGTCCAAGGAAACTCCGGATCTCTCCAACTGTCGTTGGTGCTTCCCATTTGGTTCTGGTCTCAACCTTTGTGGGGTCAACTGCTATCCCTTCTCCGGATATAACATGTCCAAGAAATCCAACTTCCTTTAGCCAAAACTCACATTTGCTGAACTTGGCATATAACTAATGTTCCCTTAGTTTCTCCAAAACCAATCGCAAATGTTCCTTATGTTCCTCTTCATTCTTCGAGAAAACCAAAATATCATCTATGAACACCACGCATTTAACTTATCCAAAAACTCCATAAACACTTTGTTCATCGTGTTCATGAAATAGGCGGTAGCGTTAGTCAGTCAATTGACATAACGGTATATTCATACAGTCCATATCTCGTGGTAAATGATGTCTTAGGTATGTCCTGCTCTCGAATCTTCAATCGATGGTACCACGATCGCAAATCGATCTTGGAAAACACTTTAGCTCCTTGCAAACGATCAAACAGATCATTTATCATTGGTAGTGGGTACTTGTTCTTGATTGTTACTTCATTTAAACCACGATAGTCAACAACCATCCTTAACGATCATCCTTCTTCTCTACTAAAAGTACGGGTGATCCCCAAGGCGAAGAACTTGGGCGTATATAACCTTTATCCAATAGCTCCTTAATCGCTTCTTGATTTCCGCCAAATCCATGCGGGCATCCTGTATGGTCGCTTCGATATTGGGCCTGTACCTGGCAAAAGCTCAATCAAAAACTCAATGTCTCTATCCGGTGGCATTCCTGGCAATTCCTCAGGAAATACATCAAGGAAATCCTTCACCACTGGCACCTCTTCCTGCACAACTCCTGATAAGGAATTTACTTGATTCCTATTTGGTCCATGTCGCGATACATACTTAATCCTTCTTCCTTCTGGTGTTGTGAGCAAAATCGTCTTACTTGCGCAATCGATGTTTCCCCCATACATCGACAGCCAATCCATACCGAGAATCACATCCAATCCTTGGGATTCCAAAATGACCAAATCCGTCGGGAACACATGCCTTCCTATACTTAATGGCACTTGAAAACATCCTTGTCTGGCCATATACTCCTCTCCTGGTGAGCTTACTAGCATAGGGGTTTTGAGAATCTGAGTAGGCAGGCTATACTTTTCTACAAATCCCCTTGATATGTATGAATGCGTTGCACCGGTATCGAAAAGAACTAGTACAGTAAATGACTTAACCAAAAACTTACCGACATTCTTGCATCGGGCTGATCTTCAACCTCCTCCACATCAATGTGGTTCACATCCCCTGTTGAAAGGGTTTGGCTTCTTTGCAGAGCTTCCATTTCCACCTTGGCCTTCGGGACAGTCATTTGCATAATGTCCGGTCTTGGAACACTTGTAACAGGTGACATGGCTCAGGTCTTTCTTGGTTGGGGTTGATGGTGTGGTCCGGTTCGCCGTTGCTTCCTCCATTCCCATTACCATTTTGTGGCCATTATGGTTGTGCGAACTACCTCCTCCATGGGTATGTCAAACCGAACTCCTGTTTAGGGGTATAACGGGCTTCATTGGGCTCCAGAGTTATACTTCCCCGCCCATAATTCCTCTTGCGATTCTCAATTTGTTGTTGCTTTCCTTCAATCATGAGGGCACGGTCTACCAACTCCTGGTAGTTATTGAAACTTGCTACCATCAACTGCATGCTTAACTCATCATTCAGTCCTTCCAGAAACTTCTCCTGCTTAGCTGCATCTGTAGCAACGTCATGTGGGGCATAACGTGCTAACTTACTAAAATCATCCACATACTGGCCAACAGTCCTTCCTCCTTGGCGTAAATTGCGAAACTCACGCTTCTTCATGGCCAAAGCTCCTGCTGAGACATGGGCAGTGCGGAAAGCTTGCTGAAACTGATCCCATGTGACAGTGTCTACAAGGTAAGTGGCTGTAAATTTTTCCCACCATGCTGCTGCGGGTCCTTCAAGCTGATGTGCAGCAAACTTCACCTTCTCTCCATCTGTACATCCTGCAGTGGTCAACTCCCTTCCTATTCTACGGAGCCAATCATCTGCTACAATCGGCTCGGTGCTACTGGAATACACCGGCGGTTTCAGCCTAAGGAAACGAGTCAAGTGATCCGCAGGTGGTGGTGGTGGGTTGTTGTTGCCTTGGTTCTGTACCAGTGTTTGGATCAAAGTGTTCTGCTGCCGAATCAACTGGGTGATCTCTGGCAGAAAAACAAACCCGGGGTCGCGTCTCGGAGGCATCTGATGGGTTTAGAAAAGACGAGAAATTAAGAATAGAGTGAGGTCTATGGAGAAACACTACCCAAATGTATATGAGCAAATGCACACAAAATCACTTCATTTAATTCAAACAAAGAGCTTACAACGGTCTAACTATCGCAAAAGTGCGTGTACTATGATGTTACATGGAGGTAATACTACTAGTATGTGGGGTCATCTATTAATTTGAACCGGTGGAAGACTCCATGATGTCTGCTCCAGCTTCGTCTACAAAGTCGGGTTCACTTGGATCCGAATCGGTGTCGTCGATGATGATGTAGTTGCTCGGACACTCGATGTACTTGTCTTCATTCTTGAGTGCTAATTTCTTCTTGAGTTCTTCAATCTCATACTTAAGATCGCTATTGTGCCTTGCTACAGCTACGATCTCGTCCATGTAGTCCTTACGTGTAGACTTTAGTTCTTCTTCAAGTTCGATGATCCTTCCCTTCGCATCCGTCAATTCGATCATATCATTGCACATCTGGTTCTCCTGGCGTCGAATGTGCTGGTTTAACTCCTGGATGAAAGCTGCAATGGATCTATCCTTCTTGGTGCTGACTATCTCCCATTGTTCATCTCGGCGTCCGCAAATCTGGTAGATGGTGTCCTTGAGGTCTTCTTGGTAAACTTCTCCAATGCGTCCCATGGTGATATGAGCTGCCATGCTCTTTCCCAGACTCTAGGTTGGTGCACTGAAAACACTATCTATAGGCTTGGTGATTGGGGCGAATGTCCTTCCTTAACGTGAGCTTGAATCTTCCAACGCTCTTCTTCAGGCAGAGTGGCGTTGAAAGTCCCGATGAAGCTTGGTAGTCCAATGTTCAGGTACTTGGTGACTTCCTTCAAGTGATATCCAAAAGGTGTGCCTTTATCTGGTTGGGCGTACTTGATCTTCGCGTCCGTCATCCTAAAAGAGTAGAAAAAGATGAGGAGTTAGAAAATGTGAAGAGAGTAGTGATCTATGGCTTTAACTTAGTGGTCGTGTCCTACAGTCAGCGGGTGCTCTGATACCATCTCTCAGAGCGACCCGACCCAAATGGATCAAGTCTACGTGCTCGGGTGTCATCCCCGGATCAAGAATGCTGACACCACACAGTACTTCGAAGGATTTATAACAGAGTAGCAATCACACACTTATTACATCGTTGTCCAAAAGAGAACTTATTACATTAAATATGGCTTAAGGCCATCTAATAACGATAACAGCGAAGACTTGGAAGATAAGTGAGTCCATCAACTCCAGCGGCATCACTGAGTATAGAACCACGACCTAAAGCACCTTACTCGTCGTCTGAAAAGTCTGCAACATGAAAGTTGCAGCCCGAAAACGGGTCAACACATGGAATATGCTGGCAATGTAACACATAGAGAGTAATGAAGGAATAAGCCTATACTACATGCATATATGGCTGGTGGAAAAGCTCTACTGATTCGCTTTTGCATAAAGCCGCTTTTTCCCTCATCGCAAAGGAATAAATTTGTTTAACTATCATGGTGGTTGTTAAACATTGAGAATGGTTGACAGCATCCTCAATCCCAATTAAAAGTACTCATTAAAACCCAAACAAATTTTTTATTAAGTAACATGATGAGATTCACATGATATTCAAGTACTAGATACTCAATATGTCCATAATCGGGGACACGGCTAATCATGATTAGTTTATACACTCTGCAGAGGTTTATGACTTTTCCCCACAAGACTCGATCGCCTCCGCTTGATTTCTCGTCTGCGGGGTGTTTGAGAAGCGGATGACCGAGACATAGTCTTTCGTAAGCGCTTAGCACCTTACGACGGGTAGACCGCACACCTACATCCCCTACATCTGCTAGTCCACCACTATAAGAGTTCGCATGACGACTTAATCAACTATGCCAGAGCCCATAATGGCTTGTGGCTGCACACGGAAGTTACTAGTATGAATGATCTTATGATCCCTTTGAGCCTGGGTGGCGGTCCATAAAAAAACAGGAAATCCTTTGGATACCCCAGTGCCTCAATCCACCAGGATGTGTGTTTAAGTTGCCACCTTAAATAAACCATTAATTTAACAATCTCACATACATCATGGATACACTCACCCAATCCACGTCTACTAGCATAGCATGGCAAATAAGCAACGAGAAGTAACTCCCAAGGTTTCATAAGTAAAACAGTAATAGGTACTACCTCAACTACTTCCCATCCCACAATTTAATTAGATCCTAATCATGCAAGTGTTTGAGGATTGATCTAATGCATAAAACTAGGTAGTAGAAAAAGGTATGATCAAGTGTTACTTGCCTTGCTGATGATCCGCGAAACCTAGAGATTCGAAGTAACAAGCGGCACACTCCGGGTGTTCTATCGCAGACAAACAACAAGCATACAATAAGTACTCATCTAATGCACGGGTAAATCTCGAATAAAAGATCTGACCAGAAATTTCAACTTAAGAACCCTCGTTGCAAAAGAAAACGAATCAAACAAAACAATGGAAAAACAAAAGGCGGAAGAAAACAGCTCGGTACTAGCAAGTTGAAACTAGGTCAAATTTTACAGTAGCAAAACTTTGTTTAAGTTGATTAGTCGGAACGGCGGTTTCGAAACGAAACTCCAGGCGCTTGAATCACCTGATTCCGATAAACGGCGAGAAGATAAACTAGAACGAAGATCGGATCTCAAATCGTGATCGAAAAAATAGCGGATTAAATCCGATTAAAAGAAAAACGACGAACGGTTAAGCGAATGGACGTTCATTAATCGGGAATAACCGGTGATCACGTTCGTTCGCATTTAACGGTCCGTAACGCCGCTAAACAACAAAACCGGAAATAAAACCGATCTAGGGTTTCAAAAACCAAACGACGGAAAAAGAAACCGAACGGTTTTATAAAAAACCGAACCGAGGGGAGGGTGGCGCGGCGCTACCTCAACGAGGTGGGGCTCGCTGGGCGGCAGCTAGGCGGCAGGCGACGGGCGACACGGGCGGGCGGCGACACGGCGGCGGGCTGCGGTGGCGCTGGGTTGCCGGGCCGCTGCTTGGCGGGCGGCCGCGGGTTGGGAGGAGGGGGTCTTGGGTATTTAAAGGGGAGGTTAGCTTGGGGAGGGGGCAATCAAGGAGGAGGAGGAGGAGGAATCCTCCTCAGATTCGGCCGGGCAGGCAGCTGTGACAAGACGAGGAGGGGCGGTTGGTTGGGCCCTTGGCCCAAAGGGCGCTGCATGTTTTTCTTTTAAATATCCCGCGCAGAAAAACGAATAAAATAAAATCTAAACGAACTCCAAAATTTACAAAGTAAAATTTCCCCGACTCCTAAAAATGAGTCGAACAAAATGAACTTTTACTCGTGGCCTAAAATGCAATTTTCGAAAACACGCATTTTTTCCCTAAGGCAAATAAAAAGCGAAAAACTCCAAAATAAAAATCTTATTTGATTTTTTTATAAATCTTCATTATTTCTTTATTTTGGGAAAGTCATTTTATTCCCTCTCTCATATTTTGATAGTAGAAATAATTGAAGATAAAATAATAAAATCAAATGATCCTATTTTCAAAATTTGAGAAAACTCAAATATGAAAATAACGAAATCTCCAACTCTCTCCGAGGGTCCTTGAGTTGCGTGAAATTTCTAGAATCGGCAAAATGCAAGAAAATATGTAATGCATGATGATTTAATATATAACATTCCAAATTGAAAATTTGGGATGTTACAGTTGTGTGCGTAGTCCCCAGGATATGATTTACTACTTCTGTGAAAAATATTTTCCTGCTCATAAGAAACAAGCTACTTTAAAGGAAATATTTAAGTTTGTGCAAATTGAAGAAGAGAGTCTCCCACAAGCTTGGGGGTGGGGGGCTTCTCCAATTACTTAATGCCTTTCCTGATCATCCTCTCAAGAAAATGAAATACTTGATATAATGGACTGACCTATGCTTCTAGAGACCACGTGGATAGTTGTGCTGGTTGTGTTTTCAGGGAACGAACTGTCAATCAAGCTGAATTGCTATTGAATAATATACTGAGTAATGATAATGATTGGACACTTCCTGAACTAACTCCTAAGCCAACTCCAAAGAAGAGAGGTATTCTATTTCTCAGTCCCGAAGATATGCAAGAGGCAAAGAAATCTATGAAAGAAAAAGGTATTAAAGCTGAATATGTTAAGAACATACCACCTATTAAAGAAATACATGGTCTTGATAACCCAACACAGGTAGTAGAGTTAAACTCTCACTATAGATCTGATGAAGGTGATATTCCTCATAATAAGTCTGCTAGTCAATTCTTGAATGAGTTTGATAATTTTATTGTTAAACAAGAAAACTTTAATGCTTATGTTAGTAGACAATTGAAACGTAATGTTTACATGCTTGACCACTTGGGTGATTATATCAGTAGAACTATTAATGATCTTAAGCTTATTAGTAAAATGCTTCCATGGTTAGAACTCAAGTAGAACAAGTACTTAAGGCACAGGATGATTTGTTTAATGAGTTGAACAGTAAAACTAATGATAATGTTGTTAGGGTTATGACTAGAGGTGGTAAAATGATCCAGGAACCTTTGTATCATGATTGCCATCCTAAGAGAGTGGAGCAAGATTCTCAGAGAATTAATACTGATGCACCTAGTCCTAGTAATAAAAAGAAAAAGAAAACTGATAGGACTATGCATGCTTATAGTGAACTTGTTGTGGATCCACCTGAGCATCCTAATGATATTTCTATTTCTGATGCTGAGACACAATCTGGTGATGAACATGAACCTAATGATATGCTAATGATGATGTTCATGTTGATGCTCAACCTAGTAATGATAATGATGTAGAGATTGAACCTGCTATTGATCTTGATAACCCACAATCAAAGAATCAACATTATGATAAGAGAGACTTAGTTGCTAGTAAGCATGGTAAAGAAAGAGAACCTTGGGTTCAGAAACCCATGGCCTTTCCTCCAAAACCATCCAAGAAAAAGGATGATGATGATTTTGAGCGCTAAGCTGAAATGATTAGACCTATCTTTTTGCGTATACGTTTGCCTGATATGCTAAAAATGTCCCATTATGCTAAGTATATTGTTACAAATAAAAGAAAGATACCGAAGCTGAAATTTCCACCATGCTTGCTAATTATACTTTTAAAGGTGGAATACCAAAGAAACTAGGAGATCAAGGAGTACCTACTATACATGCTCCACTAAAAGAAACTATGTTAAAACTGCTTTATGTGATCTTGGAGCCGGTGTTAGTGTTATGCTTTTCTCTTTATATCGTAGAATTGAATTGAATAAGTTGACACCTACTAAAATCTCTTTGCAAATGGCCGATAAATCAACTGTTATACCCATCGGTATTTGTGAGGATGTGCCTGTTGAGGTTGCAAATGTTACTATCTTAATGGACTTTGTTATTCTTGATATTCCCGGGGACGACTGTATGTCGATCATCCTTGGTAGACCCTTTTTGAATACTACAGGGGCTGTTATTGATTGCAACAAAGGAAATGCCACTTTTCATGTTAATGGTAATGAGCATACAATACACTTTCCGAAGAAACAACCTCAAGTTCATAGTATCAAATCTATTGGAAAAATTTCAACTATTACTATTGCGGGTTTTGAATTCCCTCTTCCTACAGTAAAAAATAAATATGATATTCTTATTGTTGGGGACATGCATATCCCCGTTGAGGTAACCTAGTGTTATTCGAAAATTCTCCTGTTTCATGTCATTCGGAAGAAGTTTGTTAATAAGACTTGATCAACCTTGTTGATGGATTCTTTTGATGAGCATGTGATGGATAAATTTAGAAGTCACAACTTTCTGTACCCACCTTTTACTTTCTGTTATTTCGATTAAATAAAGCAAAAAAAATATTTTCTGTCGGTTTTCTGAATTATCCGTGCAATAAAAAATGTCCCAAAATAAAAGTTCTCCAAATGCCATGAAAACTTAGTATGATTTTTTTTAGAATATTTGAGAATTTCTGGCACTGAACATGCATCAGGGGGATGCACCAGTGGGACATAATGGTGGAAGGCGCGCCTTACCCCCTGGGCGCGCCCCCTGCCTTATGGGTCCCACGTAGGCCCCCTCACCTATTCCAGCACCCATCCACTTCGTCTTCCTCTAGAAAAAAATCATCACGTAGCTCAAACTCGTGTTCTTACTCATCTTGCTGCCATTTTCGATCTCCTTGTGCAAAGCTCCATTTGCAAAACTGTTTTGGGGCATTATTCTTTGGTATGTGACTCCTCCAATGGCCCAATTAGTTTTTGTTCTAGTGCTTTATTTATTGCAAATTTTTGCTGCTGTGGTGACCTTGTTCTTGAGCCTGCATGTCAAATTTATATGGTCCAAAGTAGTTTTGATGCATGATATAGCTTCTAGACACTTGTAGGAGTAGTTGCTATCAATCTTGTTGAGTTTGGTTCACTTCTATTTTGAGTGACTAAAAATTTCTGAAATTTTTCAGAGGAAGAAAAATGTCTAGGAAAATATACCAAGGTGGTTCTTCGAGGAAGCAAGCACCAAGGCTCGCGGTACATGAGCCAGACCTTGAACCACCAAGGAAGCTCAAGTGCGTGAATGGCCGTCGGATGAATTCATGGTTGATGTAGGTTGCAAGGATGAGTTTGATGCATACGTAAAAAATGCTGGCCTTGAGGACTTCATGTCAGATAAGTGCCGACAATACTATTACCTCATCGATTCCTTTGTTGCGGAGGTTTCAATTTTCATCTAAGAGCAATACTTGAATCATATACCATGGACCTTGAGGATTTTAATAATGCTTACAAAATCCCACAATGGGACCTTCTTAGTGAGCCTCACAAAGTTGAATACAATAATTTCCTTGCTAGCATCACTGTGGAAGAAACTAGAAATATCACACAAGCTACCATAGGGAGCATTCACTTTCCAGCCATACATTATTTTGCTCTCTTTATAGGTAGATGCATTAATGGTAAGCATGAGCATTGCCACCTTTGCGTTCCAGATCTTAGTGTCCTCAAGTGTGCGGTGTTAGGTGATAAGTGTTATAACTTGGGGGCCATTATCGCAAGTAGGTTACATCTTAATGCTAAAGATGGAGATTTATTTGGTGGGATTTATGCAACTCATTTAGCAAATTATTTTGGTGTGCCCATAAGAGGGAATGACATTGAGTTGCCACCTGCTTTTCTAGATTATAATGCTATATAGGCTACCAGTTTCTTGAGAGGAACGAACAGTCCCTCGAATACCGACTAATCTTTGATAGACGGCGTGCTATCCATATTACAATTCCTCCTCCTGCCTTCTTTAACTTTCAGGTAAATGGGAGATATTTTATAACTAGAGAGGAGGCGAACGAGTATGAGAGAGCAGCGGAGGCCGCTCGCCTTCATGAAGCAGCTCGCCAAGCGGTAGCTGCCGCAGCACAGTACAACCCCAACTAATATTTCGGATACAATCCGGGCTAGTCGTGGCCCTAGACCAACTTAGGCAAAAATCCTATGCTTGGGGGAGTACGTATTTCTCACCGACATTACATTCATGTTCACACACTCATTTCTGTTGTCGGTGTTCATACTTTTTCATTGTATTTTCCATGCTAGTTTATTTATTTTTCCAGCTTTCTTCTTGTGTGTTTGAAAAAACTTCAGAAAAACAAAAAAAAAGTTGCAGCTTATTTCCTTTCCATGTTCATTTAGTTGTAGTATTAAAAGAAAACCCAAAAAGATTTCTCGTTCTTCTTTTGCTTGTTGGGAGCTTTCCTGTGTAAATAGTTTTCCTCATTCTTGTTTTACCATCTACAGAAAAACAAAAACTCCAAAAACATTTCAATGTGTTTCTTTGAAATTCATTTCTTTTCTTTGGGTGTCGAGAGGAGAAGACCACGATGAAAATATTGAGTGGCTCTCAGATGCATTATGGTTGATCTAACAAAGAGCCAATATTACCTTGTCTTCTCCTTTGAATAAACGTTTGCAGATTCCAGCTTAGTCCAATGCACGTGTACTATTATTATTATCCACACTGTTTGGTCGTGCAAGTGAAAGGCAATAATGACAATATATGATGAAATGATTGAGGAAAAGCTGGTATGAACTCGACCTATCTTGTTTTTGTAAATATCATTACTTCATCATTCTTGATTCATCCCATTATGAATCAAACATGTTTGCAATGACAATTAGGGATTATAGTTACTCATGCCATGATTAATAATCTAGGAGTTTATAATGGTTTACCTTGCGTGCCAACATGCTTTTAAAATGGTTCTGATGTACTATGACAGGATGGTATCCTCCTTTGAATGATTCAAGTGGCTTGACTTGGCACATGTTCACGCATGTAGTTGAAACAAAATAAACATAGCCTCTACGATATTTATGTTCATGGTGATTTATATCCTACTCATGCTTGCACTCAATGATGGTTAATCTCAATGCATGTTTAAGACTGTTGTCACTCTTTAGTTGGTCGCTCCTCAATCTCTTGCTAGCCTTCACTTGTACTAAGCGGGAATACTACTTGTGCATCCACTTCCATAAACCCAAAGTTGTTCCATATGAGTCCACCATACCTAACTATATGCGGTATTTACCTGCCGTTCCAAGTAAATTTGCATCTGCCAAACTCTAAACCTTCAAATGATAATCTGTTTTGTACGCCTGAATTGCTCATGTAGCGACTATGGCTATCAGTATCTTCCATTGGTGCTTTCATTGAGAGTTCCACTGTGTCGTCACCATAAGGCTTGATGGCTCCTTCGATCATCGGCAATGATGCGATCCAGGGTGAGGTTTTTCTCCCCGGACAGAACTTCGTATTCGGCGCCTTTGCACTGTGGGCCAACTCGCTTGGCCATTTGGAGCAGATCAAGAGCTACGCCCCTGGCCGTCAGGTCAGGTTTGGAAGCTTAAACTATACTGCCGACATCCGCGGAGACTTGATCTTTGACAGATTCGAGCCCATGTCAGGTGCGCCGCACAGTCACGACGAGCATGACTTAGCTCTGTCGTCGGACGGTGTTCGGGAGATCACACCTGTGGCTACTCCGGCCCTCAATCCGGAGCAGATTGCGCCGTCCGAGGACGGGTGGATGGACACCGCCACGGAGGTTGCACACTCAGTGGCGATAGAGCCGAATACTGACTTCACCTCCTATGATACCTGTGTTGCCGGACTTCTCGATTCGTCCCGGCCACGAGCTCCGAACCGCCTGCGTCAGTGCCTATAGAATCTGATTGGGCATTGATCATGGAGTTTTCCTCCACGGATATCTTTTAGCACTCGCCCCTGGGTGATGTGCTAAATTCATTAAGGTCTCTCCTTGTCAGGAGGCCCTTGGCCGAACTGTGTCCGGCTTGAGTGGGAAGCGGACGAGGAAGAAATTCGTCCCCCACCCACCACCCACTTAATAGCCACTGTCGACGATTTAACCGACATGCTTGATTTCGGCTCCGAAGACATCGACGGTATGGACGACGATGTAGGAGAAGAACAGGAACCACCGCCCACAGCGCGCTGGACTGCCACCTCATCATACGATATATACATGGTGTACACCCCCAAAGAAAGCGATGGCAATAAGGCAATAGAGGATAATCCCATCGAGAAGCAATATAAGCACCAGCGTCAACGGCGCCGCTCTAAGCCCCGCCATAGAAAAAGCGGTGATACTGGCACAAGAGACAATAACATTGCGGATAGTGCCGAAGACGAAGACAACCTCCTCCAGCCAGGCTTCGAGCAAGAGGATGGACAAGCTAGCCCTAAAAAACAGGCGACAGACATAAAATCAGAAGATGACACTTACATGTCCCTCTCCGAAGACGAGGCGAGCCTCGGCGACGAAGAATTTATCGTTCCTGAGGATCCCATCGAGCAGGAGCGCTTCAAGCGCCGGCTTTTAGCCACAGCAAATAGCCTGAAGAAAAAGCAACAACAGCTTCAAGCTGACCAAGATCTTCTAGCGGATAGATGGACTGAGGCCCTGGCGGCCGAGGAATACGAACTCGAGCGCCCAAACAAAAGTTACCCAAAGCGCAAGTTGCTACCCTAGCTCGAGGAGGAAGCATTAAAGCCTACGCTTCCAGTGTATGATGCGGCTGACCGGCCACCTCGTGGCCGAGACAAAGTGGCATATCAGGCCGAAGTCCAGCCCACACCCCGTCGCAAGTTAAACAAAAATACTAAGTCCCGGGTTAATACAAAGGACCTGCGAGACGTATTGGAAAACAAAGAAGGACATGCAAGATTGATCTACGGATCACGGGGGCGCGCCTCAACGCGTGACGACAACCGTCACGCCTGATATACTAAAAGCAAATCCGGCTGGGCCGAACACAACAGACAAGACTCGTATGAACTGCGTCGTGATATATCCCGGCACAGAGGCGCCGCACACCCCCTATGCTTCACTGATGAAGTAATGGATCATGAATTCCCAGAAGGGTTTAAACCCGTAAACATTGAATCATATGATGGCACTACAGACCCTGTGGTATGGATAGAGGATTTCTTCCTCCACATTCACAAGGCCTGCGGGGATGATCTACACGCCATCAAGTATCTCCCGCTAAAACTCAAAGGACCGGCCCGGCATTGGCTGAATAGCTTGCCGGAAAACTCCATTGGAAGTTGGGAGAACCTGGAAGACGCATTCCTGGATAACTTCCAGGGCACTTATGTGCGACCACCGAATGCTTATGACTTGAGTCACATAACCCAACAGCTAGGGGAATCAGCCAGAAAATTCTGGACTCGGTTCCTAACTAAAAAGAACCAAATTGTCGACTGTCTGGATGCCGAGGCCTTAGCGGCGTTTAAGCATAACATCCGCGAAGAGTGGCTCACCCGACACCTCGGACAAGAAAAACCAAAGTCCATGGCAGACCTCACGACACTCATGACCCGCTTTTGTGCGGGCGAGGACAGCTGGCTGGCTCGTAGCAACAACACATCAAGAAATCCTGGCAATTCAGATGCCAAGGATAGCAACGGCAGGCCACAGCGCGACACACACAAGCACCGCAATAACGGCGACAAGGCCAAAGACACGGCAGTTAATGCCGGATTCAGTGGCTCTAAATTCGGTCAGCGGAAAAAGCCGTTCAAAAGAAGCAATCCGGGCCCGTCCAGCTTGGACCGCATACTCGATCATTCGTGCCAAATTCACGGCACTCCCGATAAACCAGCCAACCACACCAATAGAGAATGCTGGGTGTTCAAACAGGCCGGCAAGTTGAATACCGAAAACAAGGAAAAGGGGCTGCATAGCGACGACGAGGAGGAGCCCCGGCCGCCGAACACAGCAGGACATAAGAAATTTCCTCCCCAAGTGAAAACGGTAAACATGATATACGCAACCCAAATTCCCAGGTGGGAATGGAAGCATGCACTGAGGCACGTCTATGCGTGGAGCCAGTCGCCCCAAAGTTCAACCCATGGTCTTCTTGTCCGATCACCTTCAATCGCAGAGACCACCCCACCAGTATCCGTCATGGCGGTTCTGCCGCTTTGGTCCTTGACCCCATCATTGATGGATTTTACCTCACTCGAGTCCTTATGGACGGTGGCAGCAGCCTGAACCTGGTCTATCAGGATACAATATGCAAAATGGGTATAGACCCCTTGAGGATCAAACCCACCAAAACCACCTTTAAATGTGTCATACCAGGTGTAGAGGCCTGTTGCACGGGCTCAATCACACTAGAAGTGGTCTTCGGATCTCCGGACAACTTCCGAAGCGAGGAGTTAATCTTCGATATCGTCCCCTTCCGTAGTGGCCATCACACACTGCTCGAACGAACCGCATTTGCCAGATTCAATGCGGTACCACATTATGCATACCTCAAGCTCAAAATGCCTGGACCTCGTGGTGTTATAACACTCAATGGAAACACAGAACGCTCACTCCGCACGGAGGAGCACACTGCAGCCCTCGCAGCAGAAGCGCAAAGCAGCCTTATGAGGCAAACTGCCAATTCGGCGAAAAAGACCCCAGACACCCTCAAGCGAGTCCGGAGTACCCTGCAAGAGGATCGCCAGGCACGTTTAGAGCTCGCCTAGCAATTCGGCCTCCGTCCTAGCCCCAACCAAGCGGAGAAATTTACGTCACGTACATAATTACGCACTCAAGATACCATGGGCATAGGTGGAGGCACAACCATGGCACGGCCCACAATGCGGCTCAACCGCTTCAGGACCTGTATACCTTTAACATTTTCTTCCTTTCAGGCCCCTACTCTATGAAGGCCCTCTCCGATCGACTGATTGTCGGACCCGTCACAAGAAGGAAACACCAAGGAAGAAGCTTTGACGTACAAGGGAATCCTCAGGTGGTCTCTGATAACGATCGATATACCTGTTTTGCATACCAACACGCAGCTTGCCCTTGGACAGGACATGTCAAATAGTCCTATTTCTTACTTATTGGACTACATGCATGCATACGCTTTGACGTATCATTTAAATAACAATGTACAACATTAGCTCATTATTGCATTCCTTTATCTTTTTTCCTTGTCTGCTTATTTACAACAAATTGCACCCGTACATTTTGATACGACCAGTCCGCCAGGGGCTTCGGTGTACCCCATAACACGGCATGAAAAGTCCGAACACTTTCGACGGTCGGCACCCGAAGTTATAGCATTATATGCATCAGCTCCGAATCATGTCTTGGGTCAATAGTTGGGTTTGCCCGGCTCCCATGTTTTGGTACCTTACGTTCCGCTATATCGGCTAAGGTAGCACTGGGAGAACTGCTGCGATTGTGTCCGGGTCTTCCGGACGAGCACCTCAGTAGAGAAAGCCGAAAACTGACTGTCATGATGCAGCGAGAGCTGGTCGCTATTCGAGAGGTCTCAAATCCTTAAAGATTTTTTCCGCTTCTGGCGAGGAATCGGCCTTGTCCGATTTAGGCGTACATAGCGCCCCAAGTTCAGCCTTCCGAATACTAGGGGCTTCGCCAAAACTTAAAATTGTAGACTTCTATGGCTAAGTGAGAGCGATAAAGCTTTATAGTCCGATTGCCTGGTTCGTTGTCTTTGAACACCTCCTTCGAAGGACCCAATATTGGGATAAAGAGTGATCAGGTTTATCCCAAACACCTCAGTACTAGTTACATGGGGGCAGAAGCCGACGACTCCCAACTCTCAAATTTTATAAACGGCCGCATAGAAGGTAATATTTTAAATTAGCAAGCGTTATATAGCGCACATGAACTAGTTTCATATTACAGGATCACATGAGTAATTCATTCAAATATTACATCCTTAGCACATTCCTCTGCCACAAGGCGAGCACCCTTCAGGACACTGTCATAATACTTTTCGGGGTGGCGATGCTCCTTGCCCTTCGGCGGCCCTTCCTTCACCAGATTTTTGGCGTCCATCTTCGCCCAGTGCACCTTCGCCCGGGCAAAAGCCCTGCGCGCACCTTCAATGCAGACGGACCGCTTTATGTCTTCAAGCCGTGGGCAGGCGTTCACAAGTCGCCTTACCAGGCCGAAATAGCTGTCAGGCAGGGGCTCGCCAGGCCACATCCGGACTATAGGCCCCTCATGGCCTGTCCGGCCACCTTGTGAAGCTCGACCAGTTGCTTCAACTGGTCGCTCAAGGGCATCAGATGTTCGGTCCCAGTATACTGAGACCATAACAACTTCTCCGTGGAGCTCCCTTCCTCGGCCCGGTATAACTCTGCGGCATCCGACACACTGCTAGGCAGATCTGCGAACGCTCCTGGAGAGCTCCGAATTCGGGTAATTAAAAGGAAAGTTTCCTTCACATGCTTGCTTTGCATAATGAATGCCTTACCCGCAGCTATCTTCTTGACTGCCTCAATTTCCTAGAGGGCCTTTTGGGCTTCGGCCTTGGCATTTTGTGCGTTCTCGAGGGCCTTCGCAAGCTCGGACCCTTGCATCTGAGAGTCACGCTCCAAGGACTCGTACTTCTTGACAAAGCCCTGGAGCTCTTGCTGCACCTCGCCGACTCGGGCCTCGTGCTTCTCGCGCTTGGCGCGCTCCGTGGCCGCCTTGCCTTCGACCTCGGACAGGGCCTTCTTCAGGGCCGCCACTTCGGTCGTGGCCCCTAGCAAAATTTATGACGATCCGGTGATCTAACAAACCACTTTCCTTTTTCCTTTATCAATAAACAGACGGGGTATTACTTACCTTTGTTCTCTTCGAGCTGCCTCTTGGTAAGGTCGAGCTCTTCTTTGGACCGCTCAAGGTCCCTCTTCAGTACGTGACCTCCGCCGTCCGAGCGGCAGCGGCCAACAGCGAAGCCTGCTTATTCACATAGACATATTTCTATTAGACTCCTGTCATTATTATTTGATCCTCTGTTCGGACTTTCTTTGCGAACACCAAACAGAGCATCAGGGGCTACTGTCTATGATGTAACATTTTCTCATAACTTGATTACTTACCTCAAAGCCTGTTAGGAGGCTGGCACAGGCTTCAGTCAGTCCACTTTTGGCGGACTGAACCATCTAGACCACCGCACTCATGATAGTGTGGTGCTCTTCGTCAATGGAAGCGCCGTGGAGCGCTTACAGCAAATTGTCCGATTCCTCTGGATGAACAGAGGTCGTCGTCATAGACGGCTTGCCCCCCTTGGGAAGGGGTCGTCTGACAGAATCCGGAACCACTGGAGGTTCCGGCGCAGTATTCGGCCGAGGGCTAGACTTGCTGCCCCCGGCATTAGGGCCCATGGGAGTCTTGCCCCTCGTGCGACTAGCGCATGGAATGTCGCCTTGGGGCGCCTCCAGAACTGTCTCCCCTTGGTTCAGTACCTTTTGGGACAACACCTCGACGTCGTTCGTCGGGCGGGGGCAGGAGGCGGTCGGAAATGAATCATTGTTCATCTCCGATGGGCCCAAAGAATCATCCGACAAGGATACGTCGATATGGGCTTTGGATGGACTGCATGATCATGTTCGGCATGATAAGAAGCAATAAAATAAAACATACCAAGAACTATTATGGTATACGGATACTCACCACTTCGCCAGGGTCTTGTCCCTGGGTAGACACTCCTCGTCGCTAAAAGCGGCCGTTGTGGAGCAGTCCGGAAGGAGAGTCCTTCCCTTCTTGGACCCTTCGGCCTCCCCAGACGGGGCGGCCTTCCTTTTCTTGTCTCCCCCAGCTGGGGGGAAGAACTTTCCTCTTCATCCTCCTCTTTTCGTGGGAGGAGGGCGCCTCGGTGTTATCGGACGATGAGTCTGATACAACCTTGTGCCGGAGACCTTTCCTGGTCCCCGTGGCCTTCTTCTAGGCCTTCTTCTCTGGCGCCTCATAGGGCGCCGGAACCAGCATCTCCGTTAAGAGAGCCCTTGCTGGATCTTTGGGCAGTGGGGCCAGACAATCGATCTGCTCCGCTGTCGAGACCCAGTCCTGTTAAAATGGCGTGGTGACTTAGATCCCTCACATGATTATACTGGGGAAAGAAACATCTTATGAGATATAAGGAGCTTACCGGATTGGCATGTCGCTTCACGCTGAGTCCGCGATCCTCGGTAAGGGGAGGAGGTACCTCGACGGACTTGAACAACACCTTCCAGATGTCTTGGTGCGTCGTGTCGAAGAGCTCTCGCAGCGTCTGGTGCTTAGCCAGGTCGAACTCCCACAAATTGAATGCCCGTTTTTTACACGGGAGGATCCGGCGGAAGAGCATGACTTGGACCACGTTGACAAGCTTGATTTTCTTGCTTATCATGTTTTGGACGCAGTTCTGAAGTCCGGTCAACTCCATCGAAGAACCCCAAGATAGGCCCTTCTCTTTATAGGAGGTGAGCCGCATGGGGATGTCGGCGAAATTCGGGGGCTGCCACCCAGTTGGTGTCGCGCGGCTCGGTGATGTAGAACCACCCCGATTGCCACCCCTTCACGGTCTCCATATAGGAGCCTTCGAGCTAGGTGATGTTGGGCATTTTTCCCACCATGGCGCCTCCGCACTCCGCTTGCTGGCTGGCCACCACCTTCGGTTTAACGTTGAAGGTCTTCAGCCATAGGCCGAAGTGGGGCTTGATGCGGAGGAAGGCCTCGCACACGACGATAAACACCGAGATGTTGAGGATGAAATTAGGGGCCAGATCATGAAAATCCAGCCCGTAGTAGAACATGAGCCCGCGAACAAATGGGTGAAGGGGAAATCCCAGCCTGCAGACGAAGTGGGTAAGGAATACAACCCTCCCGTGGGGTTCTGGAGTAGGGACGATCTGCCCCGCGTCTGGGAGCCGGTGCGCGATGTCTGCGGCCAGGTATCCGGCTTCCCGGAGCTTCGTGATGTTCTCCTCCTTAACGGAGGAGACCATCCACTTGCCTCCCGCTCCGGACATGTTTGGAGTGTTTTTGCAGAGAAAATGCGAACTTGGGCGCTGGAGCTCGAGTGCGCGAGAATGGATGAGCGGGGAAGAAGAAGGCGTGGGTAAAGAGGAAGAGTCCTTGTCCCTTTATAAGGGCGGTAGAAACTGTGCGCCTCCCCACTCGCCTGGTAAACTCGCTTATTCCCCAAGCGTCGTGATTGATGGCACGGTTGGGTTACCCACACCCGTATTGATGTGAATCCCGTGATAAGGGGACACGATCTCTTCTTCGACAAGACGTGCCAAGAAAACTGCCTCGCAATATGCGCAGTAGCAGGTTGAGAAAAACGTTTCGAATAATGACCGGGCCATGGCGTGATATCACGTTATGAAAAGTTGTCAGCAGATTAGATTTGTGGAAATATAATACTCTCTACGGTGGTATGTGGAATTTGTTTTGCAGAGCCGGGCACGATCCTTGTGTTCGAATATTCGGAGGAGGAACCCGCCTTGCAATGCCAAAGATAATCTGCACGCTGGACTCATCGTCATTGAAGCCTCATTCCTGGGCTACTGAGGGAGTCCTGGATTAGGGGGTCCTCGGACAACCAGACTATATGCTTTGGCCGGACCGTTGGACTATGAAGATACCAGATTGAAGACTTCGTCCCGTGTCCGGGTGGGACTCTCCTTGGCGTGGAAGGCAAGCTTGGGAATTCGAATCTGTAGATCTCCTCCCTTGTAACCGACTCTGTGTAACCCTAACCCCCTCCGGTGTCTATATAAACCGGAGGGTTTAGTCCATAGACGACAACAATCATAATCATAGGCTAGCTTCTAGGGTTTAGCCTCTACGATCTCGTGGTAGATCAACTCTTGTAATACTTATATCATCAAGATCAATCAAACAGGAAGTAGGGTATTACCTCCATTGAGAGGGTCCGGACCTGGGTAAACATTGTGTCCCCCGCCTCCTGTTACGATCCGCCTTAGACACATAGTTCGGGACCCCCTACCCGAGATCCACCGGTTTTGACACCGACACTCACGATGAGTGGACTCCGCTCATCATTCACGAGAAAATGGCCGGTAATCGGAGTGCTGATACGTCTCCAATGTATCTATAATTTATGAAGTATTCATGCCATGTTTGCAACAATTTTATATGGTTTTGGTATGATTTGATTAGAACTAACCCAGATTGACGTTGTTTTCAGCAGAACTACCATGGTGTCGTTTTTTGTGCAGAAATGAAAGTTCTCAGAATGGGCTGAAAATTTATGGTGATTTTTTATGGACCAAAAGAGAACCCCGAAGCACAAGATTTGGACCAAAAGAGTCATGAGGCGACGACAAGGTAGGGGGCGCACCCTACCCCCCCGGATGCAGCTCCTACCTTGTTGCTACCTCGTGGACCCCCTTGATGTGAGACCGACACCAAAAATTCCTATAAATACCAAAAACCCAACTAATAGACCTAGATCAGGAGTTCCACTGCCGCAAGTCTCTGTAGCCACGAAAAATCAATCTAGGCCCTCCCCGGCACCGTGCCGGAGGGGTCCATCATCACCGGAGGCCACGGAGGAGTATCCCAGAGGGGGCCATCATCGCCATGGAGGCAAAGGACCAGAGGGAGAACCTCTCCCCATCTAGGGGGAGGCCATGGAGGAGGAAGCACAAGGGGGAGACTCTCTTCCCCACTCTCTTGGTGGCGCCGGAGTGCCGCCGGGGGAACCATCACCGCGGTGATCGTCTTCATCAACATCACCATCTTCATCACCATCCTCATCTCTTTTACGCGGTCCACTCTCCCGCACCCCGCTGTAATCCCCTACTTGAACATGGTGCTTTATGCCACATATTATGATCCAATGATGTGTTTCCATCCCATGATGTTTTGAGTAGAATTCTTTTTTCTTTTGGGTTGATTGATGATCTAGATTGGTTTGAGTTGTATTTTTTAATTTGGTGCTGTCCTATGGTGCCTTCCAAGCTGCGCACATGTGAAGGATTCCTGTTGTAGGGTGTTGCAATACGTTCATGATTCGCTTATAGTGGGTTGCTTGAGTGACAGAAGCATAAACCCGAGTAAGGGGGTTGTTACGTATGGGATAAAAGGGACTTGATACTTCAATGCTATGGTTGGGTTTTACCTTAATGATCTTTAGTAGTTGCGGATGCTTGCTAGAGTTCCAATTATAAGTGCATATGATCCAAGGAGAGAAAGTATGTTAGCTTATGCCTCTCCCTCATATAAAATTGCAATAACGACCACCGATCTTGTTAACAATTGCCTAGGATAATTCGGCACACCGATCCATCATTATTCCACCTTGCTATTTGTAATATATTTATAATATATTCTAACTTTATATTAACAACACCTACTTTATATTTTAGTTCTCATATATCATGCAAAGTTATCCTCTTCATACCCACAATGTAGTTTTATTTCTCATTTCTAGATGAAAGCAAAGGTTCGGTGTACGTAGAGTCTTGTCAGTGGCAGATAGGACTCGGGAGAATATTGATCTTACCTTTAGCCCTGTGTGGGTTCGACACTCCATACTTATCACTTCCACCTTTGGAAATTGCTACGATGATTCCTTGCACTTGGGGATTATCAAGCTCTTTTCTAGCGCCGTTGCCGGGGAGCAATATCATGGGGTTGATATTTTTGTGTATGCTTGTTTGCTTTCCTCACTAAGTAGATTTTGTTTTCCCTTTTGTTTTTGTTTAGTTGTGGGTGAAAAACATAAAAATTAAAATAATACAAAATAAAAAAAATTACTTGCCTCTTATGTCTAAAAACTTTTTCAAAAAGAGAAGTGATTGGAAGGTTGTGCATTGGAGAAGTGCTACCTCTTGAGCACTGCGTTGGTTTTCCCTTGAAGAGGAAAGGGTGATGCAGCAAAGTAGCGTAAGTGTTTCCCTCAGTTTTTGAGAAATAAGGTATCAATCCAGTAGGAGGCTACGCGCAAGTCCCTCGCACCTACACAAACAAATAAATCCTCGCAACCAACGCGATAAGGGGTTGTCAATCCCTACACAGTCACTTACGAGAGTGAGATCTGATAGATATGATAAGATAATATTTTTGGTATTTTTATGATAAAGATGCAAAGTAAAGTAAAAAGAAACAGAAATAGCTAAGTGTTGGAAGATTAATATGATAGAAGATAGACCCGGGGGCCATAGGTTTCACTAGTGGCTTCTCTCGAGAGCATAAGTATTTTATGGTGGGTGAACAAATTACTGTTGAGCAATTGACATAATTGAGCATAGTTAGGAGAATATCTAGGTATGATCATTTATATAGGCATCACGTCCGAAACAAGTAGACCGACTCCAGCATGCATCTAGAGTATTAAGTTCATAAGAACAGAGTAACGCTTTAAGCAAGATGACATGATGTAGAGGGATAAATTCATGCAATATGATAAAAAACCCCATCTTGTTATCCTCGATGGCAACAATACAATACGTGCCTTGCTGCCCCTACTGTCACTGGGAAAGGACACCACAAGATTGAACCCAAAGCTAAGAACTTCTAATTCAAAGAGACTCGCAAAGATAACCAATCATACATAAAAGAATTTAGAAGATTCAAATATTGTTCATAGATAAACTTGATCATAAACCCACAATTCATCGGTTTCAACAAACACACTGCAAAAGAAGATTACATCGAATAGATCTCCACAAGAGAAGGGGAGAACATTGTATTGAGATCCAAAAAGAGAGAAGAAGCCATCTAGCTACTAAGTATGGACCCGAAGGTCTGAGGTAAACTACTCACACTTCATCGGAGAGGCTATGGTGTTGATGTAGAAGCCCTCCGTGATCAATGCCCCCTCCGGCGGAGCTCCGGAACAGGCCCCAAGATGGGATCTCACGGGTACAGAAGGTTGCGGCGGTGGAATTAGGTTTTTGGCTCTGTATCTGATTGTTTGGGGGTACATAGGTATATATAGGGGGAAGGAGTACGTCGGTGGAACAACGTGGGGACCACGAAGGTGGAGGGCGTGCCTGGGGGGGGGGGGGGGGTAGGCGCGTCCCCCTACCTCGTGGCTTCCTGTTTGGTTTCTTGACGTAGGGTCCATGTCCTCTGGATCATGTTCGTTCCGAAAATCACGTTCCCGAAGGTTTCATTCCGTTTGGACTCCGTTTGATATTCTTTTTCTGCGAAACTCTGAAATAGGCAAAAAAACAGCAATTGCAATTTGGGCCTCCGGTTAATAGGTTAGTCCCAAAAATAATATAAAAGTGAATAATAAAGCCCAATAATGTCCAAAACAGAAGATAATATAGCATGGAGCAATCAAAAATTATAGATACGTTGAAGACGTATCAAGCATCCCCAAGCTTAATTCCTACTCGTCCTTGAGTAGTTAAATGATAAAAACAGAATTTTTGATGTGGAATGCTACTTGGCATAATTTCAATGTAATTCTTCTTAATTGTGGTATGAATGTTCAGATCCGAAAGATTCAAGATAAAAGTTCAATATTGACATAAAAATAATAATACTTCAAGCATACTAACTAAGCAATTATGTCCTCTCAAAATAACATGGCCAAAGAAAGTTCATCCCTACAAAATCATATAGTTTAGTCATGCTCCATTTTCGTCACACAAGAATGCTCTCATCATGCACAACCCGATGACAAGCCAAGCAATTGTTTCATACTTTAGTAATCTCAAACTTTTTCAACCTTCACACAATACATGGCGTGAGCCATGGACATAGCACTATGGGTGGAATAGAATATGATGATGGGGGTTATGTAGAGAAGACAAAAAGGAGAAAGTCTCACATCAACGAGGCTAATCAATGATCTATGGAGATGCCCATCGATTGATGTTAATGCAAGGAGTAGGGATTGCCATGCAACGGATGCACTAGAGCTATAAATATATGAAAGCTCAACAAAAGAAACTAAGTGGGTGTGCATCCAACTTGCTTTCTCACGAAGACCTAGGGCACTTGAGGAGGCCCATTGTTGGAATATAGAAGCCAAGTTCTATAATGAAAAATTCCCACTAGTATATGAAAGTGACAAAACAGGAGACTCTCTATCATGAAGATTATGGTGCTACTTTGAAGCACAAGTGTGGTAAAAGGATAGTAACATTGTCCCTTCTCTCTTTTTCTCTCATTTTTTGGGCCTTCTCTTTTTTTTATGTCCTTTATCACTTTTTTTATTCCTCACTTGGGACAATGCTCTAGAAAATGATGATCATCACACTTCTATTTATTTACAACTCAATGATTACAACTCGATACTAAAACAAAGTATGACTCTATATGAATGCCTCCGACGGTGTACCGGGATAGGCAATGAACCAAGAGTGACATGTATGAAAGAATTATGGATGGTGGCTTTGCCACAAATACTATGTCAACTATATGATCATGAAAAGCAATATGACAATGATGCACGTGTCATGATAAACGAAATGGTGGAAAGTTGCATGGCAATATATCTCGGAATGGCTATGGAAATGCCATAATAGGTAGGTATGGTGGCTGGTTTGAGGAAGATATAAGGAGGTTTATGTGTGAAAGAGTGTATCATATCACGGGGTTTGGATGCACCGGTGAAGTTTGCACCAACTCTCAATGTGAGAAAGGGCAATGCACGGCAATCAAGAGGCTAGCAATGATGGAAAGGTGAGAGTGCGTATAATCCATGGACTCAACATTAGTCATAAAGAACTCACATACTTATTGCAAAAATCTACAAGTCATCAAAAACCAAGCACTACGCGCATGCTCCTAGGGGGATAGATTGGTAGGAAAAGACCATCGCTCATCCCCGACCGCCGCTCATAAGGAGGACAATCAAAGAACACCTCATGTTTCAAATTTGTTACATAACGTTTACCATACGTGCATGCTACGGGACTTGCAAACTTCAACACAAGTATTTCTCAAATTCACAACTACTCAACTAGCACAACTTTAATATCACTACCTCCATGTGTCAAAACAATCATCAAGCATCAAACTTCTCTTAGTATTCAAAACACTCATAAGAAAGTTTTACTAATCTTGAATACCTAGCATATTAGGATTATTTAAGCAAATTACCATGCTATTTAAGACTCTCAAAATAATCTAAGTGAAGCATGAGAGATCAATAGTTTCTATAAAACAAATCCACCACCATGCTCTAAAAGATATAACTGAATCACTAGAGCAAAATTATAAAGCTCAAAAGATATAAGTGAAGCACATAGAGCATTCTAATAATTTCTGAATCATGTGTGTCTCTCTCAAAAGGTGTGTACAGCAAGGATGATTGTGGTAAACTAAAAGCAAAGAATCAAATCATACAAGACGCTCCAAGCAAAACACATATCATGTGGTGAATAGAAATATAACTCCAAGTAATGTTACCGATGGAAGTAGACAAAATAGGGGATGCCTTCCGGGGCATCCCCAAGCTTTGGATTTTAGGTGTCCTTAGATTATCTTGGTGGTGCCATGCGCATCCCCAAGCTTAGTCTCTTGCCACTCCTTGTTCCATAATCCATCAAATCTTTCACCCAAAACTTGAAAACTTCACAACACAAAACTCAGCAGAAAATCTCGTGAGCTCCGTTAGCGAAAGAAAACAAAATACCGCTTCAAGGTACTGTAATGAACTCATTATTTATTTATATTGGTGTTAAACCTACTATATTCCAACTTCTCTATGGTTTATAAACTATTTTACTAGCCATAGATTCATCAAAATAAGCAAACAACACACGAAAAACAGAATCTGTCAAAAACAGAACAATCTGTAGTAATCTGCAACTAACGCAAAATTCTGGAACTCCACAAAATCATCAAACATAGGACGACATAGACAATTTGTGTATTGATCAGCAGCAATTTGAATCAATATTTTATCACGTTCTGGTGATTTTTAACAATTATTTTCGTGAAAAGAAAGTTTATGGAATTTTCTGGAAGATCAAATAACTATTATCCAAGAAGATCCTATAGGTTTAACTTGGCACAAACACTAATTAAAGCACAAAAACACATCTAACCAGAGGCTAGAACAAAAATTTATTCCTAAACATAAGCAAAAAGCAAAACAACTAAAAATAAAATTGGGTTGCCTCCCAACAAGCGCTATCATTTAACGCCCCTAGCTAGGCATAAAAGCAAGGATAGATCTAGGTATTGCCATCCTTGGTAGGCAATATATAAGTGGCTCTCATAATAGATTCATATGGTAATTTTATTGTCTTCCTAGGGAAGTGTTCCATGCCTTTCTTTAATGGAAATTGTAATCTAATATTCCCTTCCTTCATATCAATAATTGCACCAATCGTTCTAAGGAAAGGTCTACCAAGAATAATAGGACATGAAGGATTGCAATCTATATAAAGAACAATAAAATCTACAGGCACATAGCTCTTATTTGCAACAATAAGAACATCATTAATTCTTCCCATAGTTTTCTTAATAGTGGAATCCGCAAGGTGCAAGTTTAAAGAGCAATCATCAAAATCACGGAAACCTAGCAAATCACACAAAGTTTTTGGAATGGTGGAAACACTAGCACCCAAATCACACAAAGCATAGCATTCATAATATTTAATCTTAATTTTAATAGTAGGTTCCCACTCATCATAAAGTTTTCTAGGGATAGAATCTTCCAACTCAAGCTTTTCTTCATAAGATTGCACCAAAGCATCAACGATATGTTTGGTAAAGGCTTTATTTTGACTATAAGCATGAGGAGAATTTAGCACGGATTGCAACAAGGAAATACAATCTATCAAAGAGCAATTATCATAATTAAATTCCTTGAAATCCAAAATAGTGGGTTCATTAATATCTAATGTTTTGATCTCTTCAATCCCACTTTTATCAATTTTAGCATCAAGATCTAAAAACTCCGATTTTTTGGAACGCCTTCTAGGTAAAGGTGGATCATATTAAGTCCCATCATTATCAAGATTCATATTGCAAAAAAAAAGATTTAATAGGGGACACATCAATAACTTTTAGATCTTCATCTTTATTTTCATAGAAATTTGAAGAACACGCTTTCATAAAGCAATCTTTCTTAGCACGCATCCTAGCGGTTCTTTCTTTGTACTCATCAATGGAAATTCTCATGGCTTTGAGAGACTCATTGATATCATGCTTAAGAGGAATAGATCTAAGTTTTAAAGAATCAACATCAAGAGAAATTCTATCAACGTTCCTAGCCAATTCATCAACTTTAAGCAAGTTCTCTTCAAGCAAAGCATTGAAATTCTTTTGCGAATTCATAAATTCCTTAACACTAGTCTCAAATTCAGAGGGCTTCTTATTAAAATTTCCATAAGAATTGTTGTAGGAATTACCATAATTATTAGAGGAATTACTAGGATAAGGCCTAGGATTAAGATTTCCTCTATACGCGTTGTTACCAAAATTATTCCTACCAACAAAATTCACATCCATAGATTCATTATTATTCTCAATAAAGTAGACAAAGGCATATCATTAGGATCAGAAGAAACACTTTTACTAGCAAATAATTTCATAAGTTCATCCATCTTTCCAATCAAAACATTAATTTCTTCTATCGCATGCACTTTTTTATTAGTCGATCTTTTAGTGTGCCATTGAGAATAATTAACCATAATATTATCTAGGAGTTTAGTAGCTTCTCCTAAAGTGATTTCCATAAAAGTGCCTCCCGCGGCCGAATCTAAAAGATTTCTAGAAGCAAAATTCAATCCGGCATAATTTTTTTTGTATAATCATCCAGAAATTCAAACCATGCGTGGGGCAATTATGTATCATTAATTTCATCCTCTCCCAAGCTTGTGCAACATGTTCATGATCAAGTTGCTTAAAATTCTTAATGTCGTTTCTAAGAGAGATGATCTTAGCGGGAGGAAAATACTTAGAGATAAAAGCATCTTTGCACTAATTCCAAGAATCAATACTATTTTTAGGCAAAGACGAAAACCAAGCTTTAGCACAATCTCTAAGCGAAAAAGGAAATAGCTTCAATTTAACAATATCATTGTCAACATCTTTCTTCTTTTGCATATCACACAAATCTACGAAGGTATTTAGATGAGTAGCGGCATCTTCACTAGGAAGGCCGGCGAATTGATCTTTCATGACAAGATTTAACAAAGCAGCATTGATTTCACAAGATTCAGTATCGGTAAGAGGAGAAATCGGAGTGCTAAGGAAATCATTATTGTTGGTATTGGTAAAGTCACATAATTTGGTATTATCTTGAGCCATCGTGACAAACAAGCAATCCAACACACGAGCAAACGAGAAGCAAGCGAAAAAGAGGCGAACGAAAAAGAGAGGGCGAATAAAACGGCAAGGGTGAAGTAGGGGAGAGGAAAACAAGAGGCAAATGGCAAATAATGTAATGCGGGAGATAAGGGTTTGTGATGGGTACTAGGTACGTTGAATTTCGCATAGACCTCCCCGGAAACGGCGCCAGAAATCCTTCTTGCTACCTCTTGAGCACTTCGTTGGTTTTCCCTTGAGTGGAAAGGGTGATGCAGCAAATTAGCGTAAGTATTTCCCTCAGTTTTTGAGAACCAAGGTATCAATCCAGTAGGAGGCTACGCGCGAGTCCCTCGCACCTACACAAACAAATAAATCCTCGCAACCAACGCGATAAGGGGTTGTCAATCCCTACACGATCACTTACGAGAGTGAGATCTGATAGATATAATAAGATAATAGTTTTGGTATTTTTATGATAAAGATGTAAAGTAAAGTAAAAGGTAACAGAAATAGCTAAGTCTTGGAAGATTAATATGATGGAAGATAGACCCGGGGGCCATAGGTTTCACTAGTGGCTTCTCTCAAGAGCATAAGTATTTTACGGTCGGTGAACAAATTACTGTTGAGCAATTGACAGAATTGAGCATAGTTATGAGTAAATCTAGGTATGATCATGTACATAGGCATCATGTCCGAAACAAGTAGGCCGACTCCTGCCTGCATCTACTACTGTTACTCCACACATCGACCGCTATCCAGCATGCATCTAGAGTATTAAGTTCATAAGAACAGAGTAACGCTTTAAGCAAGATGACATGATGTAGAGGGATAAATTCATGCAATATGATAAAAACCCCAACTTGTTATCCTCGATGGCAACAATACAATACGTGCCTTGCTTCCCCTCATCCTTTGGGAAAGGACACATAAGATTGAACCCAAAGCTAAGCACTTCTCCCATTGCAAGAAAGATCAATCTAGTAGGCCAAACCAAACTGATAATTGAAGAGACTTGCAAAGATAACCAATCATACATAAAAGAATTCAGAAGATTCAAATATTGTTCATAGATAAACTTGATTATAAACCCACAATCCATCGGTCTCAACAAACACACCGCAAAAGAAGATTACATCGAATAGATCTCCACAAGAGAGGGGGAGAACATTGTATTGAGATCCAAAAAGAGAGAATAAGCCATCTAGCTACTAACTATGGGCCCGAAGGTCTGAGGTAAACTAATCACACTTCATCGGAGAGGCTATGGTGTTGATGTAGAAGCCCTCCGTGATCGATGCCCCCTCCGGCGGAGCTCCGAAACAGGCCCCAAGATGGGATCTCACGGGTAGAGAAGGTTGCGGCGGTGGAATTAGGTTGTTGGCTCCATATCTGATCGTTTGGGGGTACGTAGGTATATATAGGAGGAAGGAGTACATCGGTGGAGCAACATGGGGCCCACAAGGGTGGAGGGCGCGCCTGGGGGGGCGGGTAGGCGCGCCCCCCTACCTTGTGGCTTCCTGTATGATTTCTTGACGCAGGTTCCAAGTCATGTGGATCATGTTCGTTTCGAAAATCACGTTCCCGAAGTTTTCATTCCGTTTGGACTCCGTTTGATATTCTTTTTCTGCAAAACTCTGAAATAGGCAAAAAAACAGCAATTCTGGGCTGGGCCTCCGGTTAATAGGTTAGTCCCAAAAATAATATAAAAGTGAATAATAAAGCCCAATAATGTCCAAAACAGAAGATAATATAGCATGGAGCAATCAAAAATTATAGATACGATGGAGACGTATCAAGAAGTGAGGGTCAACCTTGAACACTTGTGTTCATGCTCATGGAAACAATATAGAAATTTTCATGGATGTTTCTCAAAAATAATTATGCCCTTCTATTTATCCATTTTATTAAAAAAATGTACCAAGGTTTAGCTTTAGGATGTTTAAATTGCTTGTTTCGTTGTGTGCGGTGCAAAAACAGAAACTTTTGCTGTAGTAATTGAATTTACATTGTTTTACTGAAGCATGATAAAATCTTGAAATTATTACACAGTAGTGCTATGCAAATTGGTTAGATTGTCCTAATTGTTTAGAATTTTTGAAGTTATAGAAGTATATGAAAGTTCTAGATTGCTACAGACTATCCTGTTTTTGATAGATTATGTTTTCAATGTTTTGTTCGCTTATTTTGATGAATCTATGGGTTGTATCGGGGGGTATGAACCATGGTGAAGTTGGAATACAGTAGGTATAATGCTAATATGAAATTGGAATGATTTTATAACAGTACCTAAAGGTAGTGATTGGCTTTATTATACTAACGGATCTCACAAGGTTTTTTATTAAGTTTCGTGTGGATGAAGTGTTCAAAGATTGAGGAGTTATCGATATGAGAAGAATAAGGAGAGTCAAGAGTCAAGCTTGGGGATTCCCAAGGCACCCCAAGTAAATTTTTCAAGAATACTCAAGCATCTAAAGCTTGGGGATGCCCCGGTTGGCATCCCATCTATCTTCTTCAACAATTAACGCTATACCTCAGTTTTTGTTTTGTTCACGTGATATACATATTGCGTGTTTATTTATATTTTCTTTTTCTATATGCTCCATGCTAGTATGAGATAGCCGTTCATTGATTTGTAGAATGCTCTTTGTGCTTCACTTAAATTTTTTGAGTATGGCCTTGTAGAATGCTCTTTGTGCTTCACTTGAAACTTTTGAGTATGGCTTTATAGAATACTCTTTGTGCTTCACTTAAATGTTTTGTGTATGGATTTATAGAATGCTTTGTGTGCTTCACTTATATATTTTGAGCTTGTATGTTGGTAAATCTATATTAATGTAGAATGCTCCATGAACTTCACTTATATCTTTTGGAGTATGAGTAAGACTATCATCAAAATTGAGCTTGGAAGAGTATCATTGAAATATTATGCCTAGCTAGAAAAGGCATTAAAGAAAAGCGCTTGTTGGGAGACAACCCAATATTTACCCCTACTATTTTTGTTTGTTCTCATGATTATTCTACTGTAGTAATCATGTTTTATAGATTTTGTTTCGATAAAGTGCCAAGTAAGACCTTTGGGATGATCTATGGTGGTAGTTGATTTGATCTTGCTGAAAAACAGAAACATTCGCTCTCCTTGCCAGAATTAAAAAAAACACAAAAGCGTGATTATGATCAGATTTTTTACACAAGATTTATATACAAATTTTCTACGTTTTCCTAATGTTTCGGAATTTTTGAAGTAGCAGAAGTATGGTTGTTGTTCAGATCATTACAAATTGTTCTGTTTTTGACAGGTTCTATTTTTAACGCATAGTTCGCTTGTTTTCTAGTTTCTATGGCTTATATTTCTCAATATAAATTATAGAAATGATATGGTACAATATGAATTGTGTGAGAACAATTATGAATCTTATCTTGACAGTACCAAAGTGAATGATTGTTTTTATCATACTAACCCGTCTGACGAAGTTCCATTAAGTTTTGTGTGATTGAAGTTTTCAAGTTTTGAGTGAGATGCCGATATGAGGAGAATAAGGAGTGGAAAGACGCTAAGCTTGGGGATGCCCAAAGCACCCCAAGGTGATATTCAAGGAATAATCAAGCGCCTAAGCTTGGGGATACCCCGGAAGGCATCCCCTCTTTCGTCTTCAGAACCATCGGTATACCTTACTAGGAGATATATTTCTATTCGTCACATGATATGTGTTTTGCTTGGAGCGTATTTCCATTTTACTTGCTGTTTGAATAAAATCACTGGATCTGAAATCTTGAATGAGGGAGAGTCCTCCCATGGCTATTTAACTATTGGACTACTCATTGATCTTCACGTATATCTTTCTGGAGTAGTTTTGTCATTTACTCTTGTGCTTCACTTATATCCTATGAGTAAATGGTTGAATGAATTGAATATCATAAATCTGAAAATATATATGCTTCATATGCTTATCCCATGGGGAGTAATGAATTCACATATAAGAATTATAGGTGGTAAAATTTACTGAAAGTTAGCAAACACAACATTGGTCACTTGGATAATTCATGAAAGAATATTGAAGGAAGAGAGATTTCACATATAAATATACTATCTTGGACATCTTCTATGATTGTGAGCCCCATTAATTATTTTCAAACTTGAGGAAATTAGTTGAAGTTGGACAAGGAAGACAACGTAATGACTTATGTTTGGGTATATTTGCATAGAAGTTATATTGTTATGCCTCTAACATGTGGTGCTTGCTTAGGATCTTTTGCTAGCCAAAATGTTGTACTAAGTAGAGATACTACTTGTGTATCCAAAACCCTTAAACCCTGTTTCATGCCATTAGTGTCCACCATATCTACCTACGAATTGAATAAGATCCTTCAAGTAAGTTGTCATCGGTGCAAAAAGCAATAAAAATCGCTCCTAAATATGTATGATCTTTTATTGTAAGGGAAAATAAGCGTTGTACAAACTTGTGATGGTAATGAAATAAAAGTGACAGACTGCATAATAAAGGTTGCTATCACAAAGGGCAATACAACGTGACGTTCCTTTGCATTAAGGGTTTGCACATCCAAAACTAAAAAGCGCATGACAACCTCTTCTTCCCTCTGCGAAGGGCCTATCATTTACTTTCATGTATTTAATTTTATGCAAGAGTCAGTAGTATTCCTTCTTATTTCAACCTCAATCATTCTTTAGTTGCCTAGCATGATGTGGTGGGAATGATCCAAGCATATATGGCCATTCAATATATTTGATCATGAATTATTATTGTTGACAATTATCTATATGATAAATAAGTTGGGAGGCAAAACATTAAGCTCCTATCTTCCTCTGTGTTTGACGGATGCTATTTGTTCTAAAAATATGCTTCGAGTGTTAGCAATCATGGAAGACTATATGATAGTTGAGTATGTGGAATTTGCTAAATCAAAGCTCTTACATTGATCCTTCTTGAGAATAAGATGAATTGCAATTGTTTGGTGACTGAAAGCATAGTTTGTTAGTTTTCAAGAAACTTTATGGTCTATACTTTAACATGTGAATAGCTTGTTACCTGATCATGAGAAGTTCTATGAGATGAGCTACTATTTATGATAAAGAATAATGCTAGAAAAAGTGTTTGGAACTATTATCGATCAAACTTATGCACTATGCTAGCATTCACACTTCATAAATTATTTCTTTTATCATTTACCTACTCGAGGACGAGCAGGAATTAAGCTTGGGGATGTTGATATGTATCCAACATATCTATAATTTATGAAGTATTCATGCCATGTTTACAACAACTTTATATGGTTTTGGTATGACTTGATTAAAACTAACCCAGACTGGCGCTGTTTTCAGCAGAACTACCATGGTGTCGTTTTTTGTGCAGAAATAAAAGTTCTCGGAATGGGCTGAAAATTTACGGTTATTCTTTGTGGACCAAAAGAGACCCATGAAGCACCGGAGCTGGGCCAGGAGGTGACTGAGGTGGCCACAAGCCACCAGGGCATGCCCCTCGGGCACTCCCTTGATGTGAGATCGACGCCAATTTTTTTCTAAATGCCAAAACCCCCGAAAAAAGCCCTAGATCGGAAGTTATGCCGCCGCAAGCCTCTGTAGCCACAAAAAATCAATCTAGGCCCTCTTCGGCACCCTGCCAGAGGGGGCCATCATCAACAGAGGCCATGGAGGAGGATCTCGGAGGGGGCAATCATCGCCATGGAGACCAAGGACCAGAGAGGGAACCTCTCCCCATCTAGGGGAGAGGCCATGGAGAAGGAAGCACAAGGGGGAGACACTATCCCCCTCTCTCTCTGTGGCGTGGGAGTGCCGCCGGGGGAACCATCGTCGCGGTGATCGTCTTGATCAACATCAACATTCCTCATCTCTTTTACGCGGTCCACTCTCCCGCACCCCGATGTAATCCCCTACTTGAACATGGTGCTTTATGCCACATATTATGATCCAATGTTGTGTTGCCGTCCTATGATGTTTTGAGTAGATTTATTTTGTCCTTTGGGTTGATTGATGATCTAGATTGGTTTGAGTTGAATGTTTTATTTTAGTGCTGTCCTATGGTGACTTCTGTGCCGCGCACACGTGAGGGATTCCCGTTGTAGGGTGTTGCAATACGTTCATGATTTGCTTATAGTGGGTTGCTTGAGTGACAGAAGCATAAACCCGAGTAAGGGGGTTGTTGCGTATGGGATAAAGGGGGCTTGATACTTTAATGCTATGGTTGGGTTTTACCTTAATGATCTTTAGTAGTTGCAGATGCTTGCTAGAGTTCCAATCATAAGTGCATATGATCCAAGGAGAGAAAGTATGTTAGCTTATGCCTCTCCCTCATATAAAATTGCAATAACGACCACCGATCTTGTTAACAATTGCCTAGGATAATTCGGCACACCGATCCATCATTGTTCCACAGTTGCTATTTGTAATATATTTATAATATATTCTAACTTTATATTAACAACACCTACTTTTATATTTTAGTTCTCTGATATCATGCAAAGTTATCCTCTTCATACCCACAACGTAGTTTTATTTCTCGTTTCAAGATGCAAGCAAACATTCGCTGTACGTAGAGTCGTATCAATGGAAGATAGGACTTGAGACAATATTGATCTTACCTTTAGCTCCTTGTGGGTTGGACACTCCATACTTATCACTTCCACCTTTGGAAATTGCTACGATGATTCCTTGCACTTGGGGATTATCAGATGCCCAGTTCCATGCTCAAATCAAATCAAAATATAATTGCGAACAAAACTCCCCCAGGACTATTGTTAGTTGGACGGTACCTGTTGTTTTGGACCAGCCGTGGAATGTGCTTGTTGGTGGTGGGCGAGTATGAACTTTACCATTCTGTTTGGGAACCACCTATAATGTATCTACTATGGAAGATACCGAGATCTCTTAGTTGTTATGTTGACAATGAAAGCATGCCGCTCAAAATATTATTCATCTCTGTTTCAAAAACATGAGCTCTGGCACCTCTGCAAATCCCTGCTTCCCTCTGCGAAGGGCCTATCTATTTACTTTAATTGCAGGGTCATCATCCTGTTATAAAAAGCAATAGTTAGGGAGCACCACTGTCATTTGTATGCATTGTTATTAATTGATATTGAGTATGGCTGTGACTGGATCTCTTTTGCCATGAATTACAATCTCTAGTTAGTCCTTGATCTTCAGGGATGCTCTGCATTTATGTTGTGCGGTCTCAGAAAGGGCTAGCGAGATACCATCTTGTTATACCATATCATGATTGTTTTGATAAAGTGTTGTCATCCGAGATTTATTATTATTGCTCGCTAGTTGATTATGCCATTGATATGAGTAAATGTGAGACCTAAATCTTATTGTGAATATGGTTAGTTCATAATCTTTGCTGAAAACTTGAATGCCGGCTTTACATATTTGCAACAACAAGGTCAAACAGAGTTTGTTAAAGTTTTTCTTTATCACTTTCAGTTTGTCAACTAAATTGCTTGAGGACAAGCAATGAGTTTAGCTTGCGGGAGTTGATACGTCTCCATCGTATCTACTTTTCCAAACTCTTTTGCCCTCGTTTTGGACTCTAATTTGCATGATTTGAATGGAACTAACCCAGACTGACGCTGTTTTCAACAGAATTGCCTTGGTGTTATCTTTGTGCATAAATAAAATTTCTCGGAATGACCTGAAACTTCACGTTTGGAATAAAAAAAATATTGGCGAAAGAATCAACAGAAGGGGACCCACCGGCTATCCACAAAGGTGGAGGGCGCCCCCCTAGGGCGCGCCCCTGCCTTGTTGGTCCCGTGGACCTCCACCGACCTCAACTCCAACTCCATATATTCATGTTCGGGGAGAAAAAAATTAGAGAGAAGGATTCACCGCGTTTTATGATACGGAGCCACCGCCACCTCCTGTTCTTCCTTGGGAGGGCAGATATGTAGTCCGTTTTGGGCTCCAGGGAGGGGAAATCGTCGCCATCATCAGCATCAACCATCCTCCTTCACCAAGTTCATGATGCTCACGGCCGTGCGTGAGTAATCCCATCATAGGCTTGTTGGATGAGATTTACCATGTAATCGGATTAGTTTTGTTAGGGTTTGATCGCTAGTATCCACTATGTTCTAAGATTGATGTTGCTATGACTTTGCTATGCTTAATTCTTGTCACTAGGGCCCGAGTGCCATGATTTCACATCTAAACGTATTATGTTTTCATGAATATATTTGTGTTCTTGATCCTATCTTGCAAGTTAAAGTCACCTATTACGTGTTATGATCCCGCAACCCCGGAGTGACAATAGTCGGGACACTTCCCGGTGATGACCGTAGTTTGAGGAGTTCATGTATTCACTAAGTGCTAATGCTTTGGACTGGTTCTCTATTAAAAGGAGGCCTTAACATCCCTTAGTTTCCATTAGGACCCTACTGCCACAGGAGGGAAGGACAAAAGATGTCATGCAAGTTCTTTTCCATAAGCACGTATGACTATATTCGAAATACAAGCCTACATTATGTTGATGACATGGAGCTAGTTCTGTGTCACCCTAGTTTATAACTGTTGCATGATCAATGCCATCCGACATAATTATCCATCATTGATCCATTGCCTACGAGTTTTTTTCATATTGATATTTGCTAAGTTACTTTGCCGTTGACACTATTACGATTGCTACAAAACTGCTACTGTTACTTTTGCCACCGTTACCGTTACTTTCATACTACTTTACTACTAAATATTTTGCTGCAGATATTAAGTCTTTCCGAAATAATCTGGGGCACAAAGTGTGCTGCAATCTTGTTTACCTATGATGCATTTGCCATTAAAGAGTGCAAAGTAACGATGGAGGGAAATTGTATACTTTTTATTCTACCTTGTGTAACCCCCTATCCTCACCACAACAGAGGCTACTCGGGAACATTTCATACTTAGATTTTGGTGGTTCATCTAGCGAGCCCCAATATGGAATTTTTCATGCATCACAGAATTCATCTAACAGAATACTAAAGGTTCTATCATAAAGGCAAAATGAGACTCTGAATTCACGAGAATGATACTTCAACTTTTTAGTGGACGATCCAGTAAGGTTGTAATGCTGAGTGCACTTATCTGCGATGAAGGGAGCGATCTCAATGTTTTGAAGATACCTACCAAATTCTTCTTTCATACACACACCTACCATGAACTCGTCACACGGCCATAAGCATGATCAGGTGTCGGTATCCCGTGCCCAGCTTGCCGTCGATTCAACATATGCCTGTCGTATCGAGCTCTCACTCGATGATGCCTCCGGGGACTGATACGTCTCCAACGTATCTATAATTTTTTATTGCTCCATGCTATACTATCTACTGTTTTGGACTATATTGGGCTTTATTTTCCACTTTTATATTATTTTTGGGACTAACCTATTAACCGGAGGCCCAGCCCACAATTGCTGTTTTTTTTTGCCTATTTCAGTGTTTCAAAGAAACGGAGTATCAAACGGAGTCCAAACGGAATGAAACCTTCGGGAACGTGATTTTCTCACCGAACGTGATCCGGGAGACTTGGACCCTACTCCAAGGGGTCAAAGAGGCGGTCACGAGGGTGGGGGGCGCGCCCCCTGCCTCGTGGGCCCCTCGGTGCTCCACCGATGTACACTTTCCTCCTATATATACCTACGTACCCCGAAACGATCAGATACAGAGCCAAAAACCTAATTCCACCGCCGCAACTTTCTGTATCCATGAGATCCCATCTTGGGGCCTGTTCCGGAGCTCTGCCGGAGAGGGCCATCATCACGGAGGGCTTCGACATCATCATAGCCTCTCCGATGAAGTGTGAGTAGTTTACCTCAGACCTTCGGGTCCATAGTTATTAGCTAGATGGCTTCTTCTCTCTTTTTGGATCTCAATACAATGTTCTCTCCCTCTCTTGTGGAGATCTATTCGATGTAATCTTCTTTTTGCGGTGTGTTTGTTGAGACCGATGAATTGTGGGTTTATGATCAAGTCTATCTATGAATAATATTTGAATCTTCTCTGAATTCTTTTATGTATGATTGGTTATCTTTGCAAGTCTCTTTGAATTATCAGTTTGGTTTGGCCTACTAGATTGGTTTTTCTTGCAATGGGAGAAGTGCTTAGCTTTGGGTTCAATCTTGCGGTGTCCTTTCCCAGTGATAGAAGGGGCATCAAGGCACGTATTGTATTGTTGCCATCGAGGATAACAAGATGGGGTTTATATCATATTGCATGAATTTATCCCTCTACATCATGTCATCTTGCTTAAGGCGTTACTCTGTTTTTAACTTAATACTCTAGATGCATGCTGGATAGCGTTCGATGAGTGGAGTAATAGTAGTAGATGCAGGCAGGAGTCGGTCTACTTGTCTCGGACGTGATGCCTATATACATGATCATACCTATATATTCTCATAACTATGCTCAATTCTGTCAACTGCTCAACAGTAATTTGTTCATCCACCGTAGAAATACTTATGCTCTTGAGAGAAGCCACTAGTGAAACCTATGGCCCCAGGGTCTATTCTCATCATATCAATCTCCATCACTTTTATTATTGCTTTGCTTTTTACTTTGCCTTTTACTTTTTACCTTGCATCTCTATATCAAAAATACCAAAAATATTATCTATCATCTCTACCAGATCTCACTCTCGTAAGTGACCGTGAAGGGATTGACAACCCCTAATTGCATTGGTTGCGAGGAGCTATTGTTTTTGTGTAGGTACGAGGGACTTGCACATGGTCTCCTACTGGATTGATACCTTGGTTCTCAAAAACCGAGGGAAATACTTATGCTACTTTGCTGCATCATCCTCTCCTCTTCGGGGAAATCCAACGCAGTGCTCAAGAGGTAGCAAGAAGAATTTCTGGCGCTGTTGCCGGGGAGTCTACGCAAAAGTCAACATACCAAGTACCCATCACAATCCCTATCTCCCGCATTACATTAGTTGCCATTTGCCTCTCTTTTTCCTCTCCCCCACTTCACCCTTGCCGTTTTATTTGCCCTCTCTTTCCCACTCTCCTCCTCTCTTTTTCGTTTGCCTTTTTCTCGCTTGCCTTTTGTTTGCTTGTGTGTTGGATTGCTTGTTTGTCGCGATGGCTCAAGATAATACCAAATTGTGTGACAACACCAATACCAACAATAATGATTTCCTTAGCACTCCGATTGCTCCTCTTGCCAATACTGAATCTTGTGAAATCAATCGCTTTGTTGAATCTTGTTATGAAAGATCAATTACCGGCCTTCCTAGTGAAGATGCCGCTACTCATCTAAATAGCCGTTGATTTATGTGATATGCAAAAGAAGAAAGATGTCGATAATGATATTGTTAAATTGAAGCTATTTCCTTTTTCTCTTAGAGATCGTGCTAAAGCTTGGTTTTCGTCTTTGCCTAAAAATAGTATTGATTCTTGGAACAAGTGCAAAGATGCTTTTATCTCTAAGTATTTTCCTCCCGCTAAGATCATCTCTCTTAGAAACGACATTATGAATTTTAAGCAACTTGATCATCAACATGTTGCACAGGCTTGGGAGAGAATGAAATTAATGATACGTAATTGCCCTACTCTGTCGGCATTCTAGGAACGGGGGTCCCCAGACTTGCCTGCCTGCGGCCTGCGGCGTGGCTCAAGTGGGGGCCCAGCACGGCCCAGCTTCATCAGCTCAAGCTCAAGACCCTCGCGAGGGGCCAAGCCTCACGGGGCGGACGACAAGAACCTTCCTCAGGAGCAGCCTCCTCAGGCAGGCTCACGTGGAGGCGGAGAGATCAAGGCAGGGTACCTCACGAGGGTGCCCCGTGACGCAAGCCATGACGATTGGGGCCAGGCGGGCGCCGGCCTGCGCAGTGTCCTCATTCCCCCTTTGGTGCAAAGGGGGCAAGCACAGGCCAAGGCATCAGGCAAAGGTTACCACTTTGGTGCAACAAGACCAAGACCAGCAGAGCGGCAGGAAGGAGGTCATCGTGGAGCCGGTGACGGCGTCACCGTCGAGCCTTTGGCAGCCGAAGGCCAACTTTAGTCGAGGATAAGTGTACTACATGTTCCCCTTCAAAATGGCCAATTGTTGGCGCCCTTCCCGCTCATTATTTGGGAAGAGGCCCAGGGCCTCCCTCTATAAATAGGACTAGCCACCACAGAGAGAAGGGGGGATATTGACAAGAAAGAGAGAGAGAGAGAGGCGACTGGACTCACCCAAGCAGTCCACCGCTCCAGCTCAAGAACAGCCCCTCGCGAGTATGTTCTTCCTTTGTACTGTTCATCATCAGCCCCTGAGGCAATCCACCACACCACACACTGGAGTAGGGTATTACACCACAACGGTGGCCCGAACCAGTATAAACCCTGTGTCCCTTGTGTTGTTCATCGTTCGTAGCTTAAATCCCTCGCTAACCATCGACGCGTGAGCTGGTAGGGGAAACATCTCCATGCACACCCCAGTGTTCGAACCTCAAGGGTCTACCGGAACCCGAAATCCGACATTTGGCGCGCCACGTAGGGGTGCACCGGAATCTTTCTTCCACTGGTCGCGTGTGATCTTCCGTCATGTCCATGGCTGACGCTCGCCGAGCCCGCGCCGAGCGTCAGGCTGCTCGCGCCGCTCGAGTCGCCTAGACGTCTCCCGTCGGCGGACGCCCCCGTCGTTCCCCGTCGCTGCCGCCGCCAACGCCCCACCGGTCGAGGGAACGAGCAGCAACTGTTGGGGAGAGCTGCGCGACCTCTACCTCGCCCATCGCGCCGAGCCGGCGCCCCCGGTCGTCGCAGCTCTCCTAGGCGGCTCACTGGCGCCACCTTCAAGCCGCCACGTCAAGCCGTTCACCCGCCAGATCGCCGCCGCCTCCAAGCGCCAGGGAGCCCCGCTGGGCTAGGTGGCGCCCGAGGCCGATCTGCTCTTCAACTCGGACGATCATCCTGATGCTATGCACCCCCACCATCTGCAAAGTGGCACTCACCAGGACCCTCATCAACGGCGGAGCCGGCTTCAACGTGCTCTCTGTGGAGGCCTTCAGCCTCCTCCATGTGCCACCAGAGCGGCTCCAGCCCAGCAGGCCTTTTTCGGGAGTCGGAGCCGGTTCCACCGCCTCCCTGGGACAAATTCGCCTCCCGGTGACCTTCGGCATCCGCGACAACTTCCGCAAGGAGCTGATCGACTTCGACATCGCCCCCATCAGCCTCCCCTACAATGCCATCCTCGGCTACCCGGCCTTGGCCCAGTTCATGGCAGCAACTCACCCGGCGTACAACCTCATGAAGATGCCCGGGAGCAGCGGCGTCCTTATCGTGTCAAGAAACACCGGAGATGCACTGCAGGCGCTCGAGCTTGTTTTCAAGGCAGCTGCGGCGGCACGGGCCGCCAGCGCTGACGCCCCCGAGCCCAAGGGGGCTGCGCCGTCCAAGAAGAAGCAGCTATTCACTCAAAACAAGGCGGAAACCAAGCAGGTACCAGTCGACGAGGACGGGTCCACTGACGCCACCTTCACCATAGGTGCAAACCTCGAACCCAAGGGAGGAGGCCTTGGTGAAGTTCCTGCGGCATAAATAAGAAGGTGTTAGCGTGGGGACCTGATCAGTTGGCGGGGTCCCGAGGGGCGTGATTGAGCATCACCTCAACGTGTGTGCCCCAATGTGCGCCCGTGAAGCGGAAAGGCGGCGACAATCCACGGAGAAACAAGCTTTTATCGTCCAAGAGACCCGCAAGCTAGAGGCAGCGGGGTTATTCGAGAGGTCCGCTACCGGATTGGCTGGCCAACCCGGTTGTCGTGCCAAAAAGGGGAAAGGAACGTCGTGTCGACTTCACCAACCTCAACAAGGCCTGCCCACAGGATCCATTTCCGCTTCCTCGCATTGACGGATCGTCGACTCCACCGCTGAGTGTGACCTCTTTGTGCTTCTGGATGCCTTCTCGAGGCTATCACCAGATCAAGATGGCGGTAGAAGACGTGGAAAAAATGGCTTTCGACCCGTGCGAGTGTCTTGCTATACCTGCATGCCGTTTGGGTTGTGCAACGCAGGCACGACCTTTCAGCGGCTGATGCACATCGCCCTGGGCCAACAGCTCGGGAGGAATGCTGAGGCATACGTCAATGACATTGTGGTGAAGTCCCGGGAGGCGAAAACCCTGATACAGGACTTGGAAAAAACCTTCGCGAGCCTTGATAAAGTGGATCTGCGACTCAACCCGGAGAAGTGCGTATTTGGAGTCCCCTTGGGCAAGCTCCTGGGTTTCCTCATGTCCCATAGGGGCATCGAGGCCAACCCGGAAAAGGTCAAAGTAGTCAAAGACATGAGCCCTCCAAAGACCCTCAGAGAGATGCAGAAACTCACTGGGCGCGTGACCCTGCTAGGACGTTTCATCTCCAAGCCAGGGGAATGAGCACTGCCATTCTTCAAGCTGATGAAGAAGAAGGGCTCCTTTGAATGGACTGAAGTGGCCGACAAGGCATTCAAGAACTCAAGAGGTACCTTACCAGCCCTCCCTGTGATGGTTGCGCCACGCCCACTCGAGCCCCTGGTGCTCTACCTCGTCGCCACACCCTACTCCGCCAGCGCATCTCTAGTGGCGGTTCGGGAAGAGCGCCAGATCAAGGTTGCGTCACGCCAGGCCACGGCCCTGGCTGTGGCGGCACAGGACCAAGGAGGCTTCACGAGGTCACGGCCTCAGCAGACGGAAACCAGCCTCAGCAGGAAGATGCCCCTAGGGACGAAGAGGCCGCGCCAAGCAGATCCATCAGCCGGCAGGAGGTCTGCAAACTATACCCCTCTCATGGCCATTCGCAGTTTGGGGGCTGGACATTCTGGGCCCGTTCCCTCGGGCGCCAGGGGGCTATCGCTACCTCTACGTCACCGTGGACAAGTTCACCAAGTGGGCAGAGGTGGAAGCTGTCCGCACCATCCCAGCGGGCTCTGCGGTCAAGTTCATCAGGGGCCTCGTGAGCCAGTTTGGGGTGCCTAACCACATCATCACCGACAACGGTTCGCAGTTCACCAGCAATCTCTTCAAAACGTACTGTGCTAACCTTGGAATGCAGATATGCTACGCTTCGGTGGCGCACCCCCGGAGTAACGGCCAGGCCGAGCGAGCCAACGCGGAGGTCCTGAAGGGCCTCAAAACCAGGACCTTCAAGAAGAAGCCGGAGGCCTGCGGCAGGGGCTGACACGACGAGCTCCAGTCCATGTTGTGGTCCATCCGCACGACCGCGGCCAAACCGACTGGCGAGACCCCGTTCTTCCTTGTCTACGGAGCAGAAGCCGTCCTCCCTCACGAGGTCAGGCGTCGCTCCGCATGGGTCCTGGCGTTCGACGAGGTGCGGCGGGGCGCCATGCGGGACGGATCTCGTCTTTGGGGAGGAACATCGTCGAGAGAGCCCGTCTTTGCGGCGGCAAGGTATCAACAGGCGCTGCGGTGATACCACTGCCGCAACATCCGCCCCAGGACTCTTGAGGTAGGGGACCTCGTGCTCAGACGGTTCCTCTCCAGGGAAGGTTTGCACAAGCTCTCTCCCATGTGGGAGGGCCCGTTCAAGGTTTCTCATGTTTCCAGGCCCGGCTCCGCATGCTTGGAGACTCAGGAGGGGGTGCCCATCCCGAACGCGTGGAACATCCAGCATCTCCAGAAGTTCTACCCTTGAAGAAAGGCCCAGAGCCTGTGAAGAAGGCAAACGCCTGTGAAGCTCGTTTTCCCGAGAAAGGCCGAGAGCCTGTGAAGAAGGCAAACGCCTGTGAAGCTCATTTTCCCGAGAAAGGCCCAGAGCCTGTGAAGAAGGCAAACGCCTGTGAAGCTCGTTTTCCCGAGGAAGGCCCAGAGCCTGTGAGGAAGGCAAACGCCTGTGAAGCTTGTTTTCCCGAGAAAGGCCCGGAGCCTGTGAAGAAGGCCAACGCCTGTGAAGCCCATTTTCCCGAGAAAGGCCCGGAGCCTGTGAAGAAGGCCAATGCCTGTGAAGCTCGCCACTCGTGACACTCTCATGTAATAATGAGTTGGGGCTGTACATGCCCCGGAGTCTCCGGAGAGCCGCCCTCGGGCCTCGGGGGCTCCCGCCCACGCCCAGTGGCAGCACTTAGCTCCGCGCTGGTGAGAAGACGTCAAAGACTAGATTAGGTGTCGGACGCGGCTTTTTCATTTGCTTTCTGCAGTTGGCTTGTTCGTTCCTATTTGAAACTTTATTGAAGTTGTTGCCGTCCTTGGCATGTGACTCTTTGTCTTTTTCGCTCTCTTGCTTCAATTTCTCTCGCCCAAGTCTCGCGAGGGAGCAGCACGGGCACCCTCGCGAGTGTTTTCTGCCCCTGTCGTTTGAAGCTTTCCTATCCGGGTCCATTACGGGAGCACCCCTCCCAGTCCATGCCCCACGGGCATCACGACGCGAACACCGGACTTGGGTCGGTCACCTCCACAGCCGAGGCCGGAAGCTACCCCTCCTGACTAATCCTTGCAGAACATGAAGCGTCCGACGAGGCCTCGGACTCGGGAAGCATAGACCGCGGCAGGTCCCCCCCCCCCCCCAAGCTAAGTAATTCCTGCACGCGGGCATGCGGCACAAAAGCACCGCGCAGAAATAGCGGAAACGGCTTGGTAATTAACAGCAACCGTCCAGCACGCCCCCACGGGGCCCTACACTACTCTCTCTTTGCGCAGGGAAGGGAGAAAAACAAAATAGGCACGACTTGCTCGGCACCAACTCGCGGCGAAGACTCGTACTGCCTCCGGAGCTCAGTTGGACTCCTCCTCACGCTTCACCGAGGCGCGACGGCGGGTTGACCCACTGCCTCCCTCTAGGCGGGCGCGACGGCGCGGGGGCTGGTCGCGGCCACCGCTGGAGGAGCTGCTGCCCGAAGGAGAACCACCGAAGCTCGACGAGCCCCGAGCGTCGCCGACTACGCGCCTGCCGTCATCTTCATCCCGATCATCACCGGGGCTGGGTACGCGGCCACGGCCATCATCTTCGGGGTAGCACCCGGCACGGCGACCGTCTTCTCCGAACACCCTCACGTAGAGGGTGGCGTCGCCATCGAACTTGAAGTGCAGTGTGCACCGCCGGCTCAGGCCACGCGAGCGGGCAAACATTTGCCAGCCGCGGGTCAGGGCCACATTCCCGGCGACGGAGACCTCCAGCGAAGCCCAGGAGGCCCTGCTGCAACAACCATCCCGCCTGAAGCCAGAGGCTGCCCGGAGCACCGACCGGAAGTTCACCCAAAAATAAGCGGGGAAGCTGGAGCCAGGTGCTGGTCGGCTCCACCGACCACACGACGAACTCCGGCAGCACCTCCGCCGAGTGGAAGCGCGGCCTAGGGGGACGCGCAGTCACGGCACGCCCCCCATCAACAACTTTGCGCCCATCGCCACGCAGGGGATCGCCTCCACGACCACGGGAAGCCGCTATGGGAGCCACAGGAAGCTTGCGCAGACGGCCTCGACTGCGCTTGGCCGGGGGAGAGTCAGGCCCAACCTGGCGAGCCTTCCCCTTCTTCGGGGCCGAGAACCTCTTCGACGGAGCCATGGAGAGGATGGAGTAGCAAGAGGGGATGGACTGGAAGGGCTTGCGCCGTTCCGTACTTATAGCCGGAGGAGGCCAACCATCGGCCTCCACGATCACAGGTAATCATGACCCATTTCTGTGTGCAGGGACTTGTCAAGTCGTGCAGTTGCCGAGGGATCGTGGGGAAGCGGAGACGCCCACGACCGATCAATCGCCACACGGCACCCAAGGCCATAGACTGTTGGGGCCGCGGCGCTTCGCACTTGCCCCTTTGCTTCTCTGCTAAGCCAAGTCCGGGCGCACCTTGGGCCCGGGGGCTACTGTTGGCGTTCTTGGAACGGGGGTCCCCAGACTTGCCTGCCTGCGGCCTGCGGCGTGGCTCAAGTGGGGGCCACCACCGGGTGCCCGGGCCATCAACCCCGGGTGCCCGGCATGCCGCGCCCAGCCGCTTGGGGCCACCCCGGGTGCCCGGGCCTTGGGCCCCGGTTGCCCGGTCCGCCCTCCTCCGAAGCCCCTGACCGGTCTGGGTGCCCGGCCGATTGCACCCCGGGTGCCCGGACTCCTCCTCCGTAGCCACGCGTTTTGGGGACTTTTTGGTCCTTTGTAACCCTCTTTCCCCTAGTTTTCCCCTAGCCTTTATATACTCTCTACCTATCAAATTTGGAGGATAGAAAAGTATTTTAGAACACCAAAGAGAGCTTTGCTCCTTGTATCCTCCTCCTCTTCGAGATCAAGACCCCTCTTTGGGAAGAATCCTTAGGATTATCAAGCCCTCCTCTTGAAGGAGATCAAGATCAAGACCTCACCTAGTTGGAAGAACTTACCTAGTGCTATTTTCCTTGAATTGTTTCTGTAATCTTGTGGATCTCTTGTGTGCCACTCTAGTGGATGTGATATTGGGTTTGTTTTGAGTGAATTGTGCTTTGTGTTCTTGAGAATTCTTCCTCTTTTCCCCCTCCAAGTGTGAAAAGATCCCCTCTAGGGTTTCACCCTACACCACCTTTTGTTTGGATCCCCCATTATGGGTCCAGGTCGGCACAATCCGTGCTCCCCCCACGACTATTCGGCGTGCAGTACGGCGACCCTTGGGAGTAGGAGTCAGCACATTCGGGATGGTGCGAGGCGAGCGCCCTATTTGGGAACATGTCTTCTTTCACTTATAGTGGAGGAGGAAGAACCCCAGGGTGGTCGGCCGCCAAGGCTTTCCTGGTAGAAGACCCTGTCTTCAAAGTCAATCGACGTCTCCGGCTCATCATGATACCCCTGGTCGTCACCACGGGAATGATCCTCCGGTAGAGGGGAGGGGCAATAGATAGACTCGACCTGACGCCTCCAGCCCTATTTAAGAAAAAGGTATATCCGGTAAGAGTTCGGACGTAATCTCCGAACCAAAGATAAATGACTAAAGCTTACCCAGTCTGCCGGATTGTAGCCGGAGTAACCCTCCCGGATATTCAATTGGGCAAAATCCTCCTCCTCTCCTTTGAAGAGGTCCACTAATATTTTGGCCATGGCCGCCTGATTATCCGTCCCTTGTCTCTTATTGTGGGTCACGTCACTGGTCCATAAAGGATGCCCCCTCTACTGAAGGGGTTGTACGCATCGGGCTATGGCGATGGCCATCACTTCGACCATGGTTAGTTTACTACGGGTCAGCAGCTGAATTTTAGTGGCCAAAAGCACACCTCTTCGTTGTCCGGTTGGGAGGGGCCCTTGCGTCGCCAGTTAAACTGCTTATTTAGCGGGGCGCTTGAGTATTCGGGAAGCCCCCCTTCCCCGGATTGGGTCGAAAAGGGAAACGTCTTCAATATAAAACCACTCTGAGGTCCATTCCTCGGGAACTTTTCTTGGGGTCCCAGTGGGATACTGTCGGTGTTCTGGGAACGAGGGTCCCCAGACTTGCCAGCCTGCGGCCTGTGGCGTGGCTCAAGTGGGGGCCCAGCGTGGCCCAGCTTCATCAGCTCAAGCTCAAGACCCTCGCGAGGGGCCAAGCCTCACGGGGCGGACGACAGGAACCTTCCTTAGGAACAGCCTCGTCAGGCAGGCTCACGAGGTGGCGGAGAGATCTAGGCAGGGTACCTCACGAGGGTGCCCCGTGACGCAAGCCATGATGATCGAGACCAGGCGGGCGCCGACCTGCGCAGTGTCCTCGTTTCCCCTTTGGTGCAAAGGAGGTAAGCACAGGTGAAGGCATCAGGCAAAGGTTACCGCTTTGGTGCAACAAGACCAAGACCATCAGAGCGGCAGGAAGGAGGTCATCGTGGAGCCGGGGCCAGGCGTCACCGCTTGAGCCTTTGGCAGCCGAAGACCAACTTTAGTCAGGATAAGTGTACTAGATGTTCCCCTTCAAAATGGCCAATTGTTGGCGCCCTTCCCACTCATTATTTGGGAAGAGGCCCAGGGCCTCCCTCTATAAATAGCACTAGCGACCATAAAGAGGGAGGGAGGAGATATTCACTGGAGGAGATATTCACAAGAGGAGATATTCACCAGAGACAGAGAGAGAGAGGCGATCGAACTCACCCAAGCAGTTCATCGCACTAGCTCAAGAACAACCCGTCGCGAGGCTGTGCTTCCTTTGTACTGTTCATCATCAACCCCTGAGGCAATCCACCACACCACACACTGGAGTAGGGTATTACACCACAACGGTGGCCTGAACCAGTATAAACCTTGTGTCTCTTGTGCTGTTCATCATTTCTAGTTTAGATCCCTCGCTAACCATTTACGCGTGAGCTGGTAGGGGAAAGATCTCCGTGCGCACCCCAGTGTTCGAACCTCAAGGGTCTGCCGGAACCCAAAATCCGACAGATACCCTATCCCGGCTATCCGCCAGACTTCGGCTCCGCTTACTTAAAATGTGGACCCTCTCCGGGTGCGAGGTACGAGGCAAAAATATTTTCTCAGTAGATTAAAATGGGCCTCGCGACTCAAGAATATCTCGTAAAGTGCCATGAAGCCAGAAATATGCAATATGGATCCTGGGGTGAGGTTGTGGAGCTGGATCCTGTAGAACTCTAATAAACCCCGCAGTAAAGGGTGAATGGGAAAGCCTTCACCTCGTAGAAGGAAAGGCACAAAACATACCCTCTCTTCCTTGCTTGGAGCAGGGGAGATCTCAGCGAGCGCTTGGCCGTCAACAGAAATTAACCCAGACGGAAATGAGATCCGCCGCAGGAAGATAGCCTTGCGTTTGCAGGTTGCTCAGCTGAAGGTGTGAGACAGAACAACTCGTCCAATCTCTGAGGAGAGGGCATGAAGATGGACCGGGAATGTTGGCCATGGTGCCTGGAAATTTTTCCGGCGCTGATTTTTGCGAAGGGGATGGGTCAGCCATTCCCCATGCCTTTGGATCTATAAATAAGTGTTTTGCCCTAAAACTAAAAAGAAGGGTCTGCGAGAAAGGTGGCATTGGGTCGTTCGCCTTCGAAAAAGGTGTGCGACAGTCAAAGTTGGCCCTTTCCCCAAGGTAAACATTAAACTCTGATGGTCCCACCATGGTCTAAGCCGATTAGGCACGAGTGCAGAATTAACATGGGTCGTACTAGATGGCGAGTTTTCGTTGCTTATCCGGATATTGGATAGTATTTGGCATAAGAACACTGCTCTGAACGGTACGAGAAGGGGTGAAGAACTCACCTCGCAAGCCGAAGATTTGAAGACACTAGATGGCAATCCCCGACGTCGGAGGATAGTTTGGGGGCTACTGAGGGAGTCATGGACTAAGGGGTCCTCAGGATGCCGTCCCATCGCTGGTGGGCCACACTAAAGGGCCGCTATGGAGCCCAGCTAGAGTGTAGACCTGTGACCGGACATGAGATCTTCGGAGTCGTGGTGTGCCCTCCAAGTCAAGATTAGCATGATCTTTCCATTGTTGTAGCCGATCTCATGTAACCCTAACCCTATTGGTGTCTATTTAAACCAGAGGGTTTTAGTCTTTAGGGCTAGAGCAACATCCATGACCCCATTAACCTAGGGTTTAGCTCGCCTGATCTCGAGGTAGATTGACTCTGTAACCATATCATATACATCAAATACAATCAAGCAGGACATAGGGTTTTACCTCTTTGAGAGAGCCCGAACCTGGGTAAATACCGTGTTCATCGTCCCTGGTTCCCCATCGATCCTTATGGCCGAACTTGGATAAACTTGTTACAGACTGAAAGTTGGCACACGAATGTTGATGGCAATAGAAGAACCTGGTCTCATCTTCACTCTGACCTTCCACCCCGACACCGTTCCAGTAGTTCATCCATGTTAGTTTTGTATCTGGTTCTTGCATGTTGCCTCGGTTACTTCTTAATCCACCTATTTTGACTAACTAATCACAATTTGACTTTAGCAGTAGCAACAATTTTGATTCCCTTCTCTCATGGAGATGCTAATTCTAACTAATATTTCTTATAATTGGTGGCACGTGTAGGTTATTACAAAGTTCAGGACACTACTCGTTTGTTATTTGATAAGAACTCGACTATTACTGATGGCACTGAAGTTGACTGGGACGACATCCACCAGTTCCTATACTTTATTGATCGTCTTGAGGTCCTTGTGGGGCGTTTCAATGGTGGAAGGCAATGTGGGATATCTGTGCCACTGGTGCACATGTTGAACAGGTCCAACTATGTCAAGAAACTTATGGTATGAGCTGTTTTCTATTATATTGTTGTTCACAAACTATTGCTTACACAAAGTTTTATAGCTGTGATCTTCTTGAAACAGAAACTGCCCAGTTTTACTGTTCCTATACAGATGCCTGACCATAGTCGGGTCAGACTTGCGCTTGGTCACAACATGATGTTTATGTCGACCTACTCTATTACCCTTGGAGGTGAAAAGATACTTATTCATGGGTAGTCTCAAATAATGAAGGCCCGTCCGTCTTGGAGAATAGGACAAAAGGTTATGCTCATGCTTTTTCATGGCTCTCAAGCGAATATCTTGTTTATTGACCATATTGCGAGATGAAGCCGCTTTCAGAAAGTTGTGGATGCGCGGGGTGGCGCCTGGGCCTTGTCCTAGTGCTTGGTGCTCTCACCCTTGGTTAACTGTAGGCAAAGTAGCACTGTTCGAGGTGTGATTTGTACGGTTGAACCTGTATAAGCACTCATACTTTTTTCAGCTATGGTTGTTAAGTGCCCCTGCTGGTTTCAGTTAAGGTTGTTAAGTACTCCAACTGCTTTTACAGTCTGTCGTGTTTCTTCAGTCTTGTCTTCCTCGAGCCGTCAAAACCAAACCAGCGCTGGCGGGGCCACTTGCTCCCACCTCCCACGGCTGGCTGCGCATCAGCGCATGCATCGCCGCCCCACCGTCTCCTAAATCATTAATGCAGACATCAACCCCACCCCGCACCCGAACCAGTCAACCCTTGTACTCCCCTTCGCCGGCAACTTCACCGCCGCATCTTCCCCGGCTCCTGTTTTTTCTCATCTGAGGCCTCGTCATCGTCCTCCGCGTGTTTTGGCGCGCTCACCGTGGTGCCGCCCTCTCGTATTGTCAACATGGTCAACAAACAAGAGGAATCGGGAGAGGACTGTACGTGGAGAGGATGACAGTAGGGACCCACCATGTCCATGGCCGTACGCAAGCAAGTTCCTCATTTTTTGTTATATATTCCATTGCCAGCGTATAGAAAAAGGAAATGCTTCATCCTGGTGGCCTGCTGACATCTCGGACCCACGACATTGTCAGCGTATATTCAATAGACAAGAGAACAGCATAAGAGCGGCTCACACCTGGGACGTAGCTGCTCGAGCAGTCTATTTTTTTATTATTGTTGAGATGGAGCAGGGTTTCAACTGGGTTGTGGCCCGTCTAGCCTAGGCTTCTATTTTACGTTCACCACATGACCAGCCCAGCTATTTTTTTCTTTGTGAAAATGGCTAGCCCATTTTATTTTTTCTGAAGAATACCCAATCAAGGCATACCAACCCAAGCCTACTTATTTTTCACCACACTCCTACACTGCAACTCTTTCAGGACGGCTGCAAATCTTAAGTAATATGAAATGGGCTGTAAATATAAAAAACATGACAAATTGGCAATTACTTTCAAATTTCTGATTTTTTTCACATTTTCATATTCCAATTTCACTAGGCTTTAACCTAATTTAAATATATCGTCAAAGTACTTTAAATCTGGCTCGACATTTTGGTATTAAAAATAGTTTGGACCCAACCGAAATATATAAAAATTCGTTTAAATTTTTAACCTTGACCCTGGCCAACAAAAAGAAAACAGACTGCAATAAATTGCATAAGAAGTTGCAAATGAGCTGTAAATTATTAAAAACTAGGAAATGGGCTGACTTGTGGGCCTATTAAGTTGGCACGTATGCAAGATTTTTTACTTATTATATACGTCAACAAACGATTCTAGGAGAAGTGACCGTTGGATGTCAATCCAACGGCCGTTGTGCTTCTTCAATCTCTGATCTTCTTGCTCTAGCTACCAAATCCAGCGTCGGCGGGACTGCCTGCTCCCACCTCCCATGACCGGCTGTGCTGCCGCGCAGGCCTCACCGGCCCCTACTACTCCCACCGCTGGCCAGGCCATCCCTCTACTCCCCCACATCCCTCCATTGTCGTGGCTTCGTCACCTCCGGGTCATTCCCTTCCTGGGTCTCGTCGTCGTCCACCGTGTTGGTGTTCTCGACACGGCGTGGTCAACGTTGTCAACAAACAACAACATGGGAAGAGGGATGTAGATGGAGAGGCTGACAGTTGGGACCCACATGGTCCATGGCCGCACGCAAGCAAGTACCTCCTTATTACGCCCAAAAAAATGAATCCTCCCCATGACAGCTGGGACCCACCAGCTATATCTTCGCACGGAATGAAGTGCCTCCTTATTAAGTGAAAAATAACGATTGCTCTCCATGACAGCTGGGGCCCACCAGATTTGGAGGCTGACTTGTGGCCCTACTAAGTTGACGCATACGAAGGGCTTTGTCAACTTAGTCAGCAAACGATTCTATCACCAATGACCGTTGGGTTGTTAACATCCAACGGCCGTCCTCCTTCTTGAACTTCTGATTTTCTTGCTCCAGCCATCCAAACCACCACGTCCTCCTGTCTCCCGTGGCCGGCTGTGCTATCGCGTAGGCCTCACCGCCCCCTCCTACTCCCACCGCTGGCCAAGCCATCCGTCTACTCACCCACACCCCCTATTATTCTGCGGCAACGGCAACCTCACACCGCAGCCGAACAAGTCAACTCTCGTACTACCCTCCATATGTTCCCAGGCTCCGCATTGTTCCCTGCATCACCGTCGTCCGCCACCTGGGTGTTTTTCGTGCGGTGTGGTCAACATGGTCAAAGAACGACAGTCATCGGAAGAGAACTACATGCGGTGAGGCTGACAGCTGGATCCACCAGCTACATCTTCGCATGCAGGGAAGTGCCTCCTTATTACGTGCAAAAAAAGAATCCTCCCCCTGACAGCTCAGACCCACCATCAATATCTTCGCACACAAGGAAGTGCCTCCTTATCCTCCCTGACAGCCGGGACCTACCCAGTCGAAGTGTACGTAGCATTTTCATTCTGGTCGCAAGCGTGTACGCACATACTAGTCCATCAGTCTTTCTGCCACGATGAACCGTGGCCTAGTAAGGAGCGGTAGTTGTTCAAGCAGTCCCGTCTAAATCGTGTACACATACAACAACCACGCTGCAAAAAAGACTGCCACGTACGTACATACGGGCATGGTCTCGAACGCGCACAGTGACAGCGTATGGACGAAACAGCCTTCTGTTCGACCGACTACGGTTGAAACGGGATCCTTTTCATCGGGAGGGGTCTGGCGTACCGCAAAATAGAGGAAATGAACTTGTGTTGGAGCGCCTACGGTCAAAACGGGGTCCTGTTCATCGGGAGGGGTGTGGCGTACCGCAAAACGGGACTCCACGAGCTACTGTTCATCCACCGTCTACTGCCCCGCTCCAGCCTCCACGGGCTACTGTTCATCCACCGTCGACTTCCCCTAGCCTCCACCTAATACTGTTCATCCACAATGCGTCTTCCTCCTGCCTCCACCAGCTACTGTTCATCCAGCCTCCACCGTCTACTATTCAACCAGCCCTCCACGGGGTCCTGTCCATCCACCCCCAACAGGCTCGGATGTGTGGCGGCCTCCTCGGGGCCCTGTTCATCCAGCGGGAACGGCCTCTACTACCATGGGGTCCTGTTCATCCATCTGCCACCGATAACTGTTCACCCAAACCCCACCAAGAACTTTTCATCCAACCCCCAACAACAATCATTGTTCAACAAGAGGCAGGTTCGATCGGCTTCAGTTAGCAGCAGTAGCGAAGGAATCGCTCGGGTTCAGTTAACAACCAACGGATCGATCGCTCGGGTTCAGTAACGTAGCTACTGCAATCGCTCGGGTTCAGTAAGTGAACGCCTCGCTTGTGTTCAGTTAGAGCCCAACGCCTCGCACACACGCGCGTATGTGTACAAGAGAAACGCGCAAACCTCCGTGCATCGCTCGGCCCTGACCACCCACCGTAACTAGGAACTCCCTGATATTTTCCTAGTCCTCGCTTCAACCATGATTTTTTTCGTCATGGACGGCCCAAAGAATGTCATGCAGGTGCGTCCCTAACCCGCCCAGGACGAAAAGCCCATTTTCTGTCATGATTTTTGTCATAGAAGTAGGAGCCCACCACATCTATGATGATACGTCGTTTTGTCACAATTATCGTCATAGAAGTGCCATAACCATGACAGAAAAAGTTTCCGTTCGGGCCAAAATGTCATGGATGGGTCTTTTTTCTGTAGTGAAGATATATATACAATAATGCTAAACGTCTTAAGAAGACTGATAATACCACTTACATGTGGCACTGCTGTCTTGGTCACATCGGAAACAAGCGTATGCAAAAACTCATAAAGATGGAGTATTACCGTCTTTTGATTTTCAATCATTTGACACATGAGATGCTTGTCTGATGGGTCAAATGACTAAGATGTCGTCCATATGTCATCCTAAACAAGTGGGTGAATTATTGGAAATAATACATAATGATGTATGCGTCCGATGAGCTCACTGGGGCGTGGTGGATACATATACTACATAACCTTCACTGGTGACTTGAGAAGAAATGGTTATATTTACTTAATGAAGCGCCTAATTTTTTTAAAAAGTTCAAAGAATTTCATAACAAAGTTGAGAATCGTCATGGCAAAAAGATAAAGTTTCTATGCTTATATTGTGGAGGAGAATTGTAAGTGCATCTAGTGCCCCCTTAGTGGTTTTGGAGTATTGAAGACAAATGGGTTAAGGGACTAATGTGTTTGTGAGTGTACACATGAGATATTATCCCTAAATATTTGGTTTAACCAATGGAAGACGACCCCTAAAAATGCATTTCTTCAAGTGAAGAATTTGGTACATCCTTTGAAAACATTGAAGTGCGGAATTGGAAGCTTGAAGACTTTGTTTTCGTAGTTTCTTTCTTCTTATTTCGATTCATAGGAAACATCGTGTTGTTAAAGGGGGTCTAGGTGATACATAGGCGTATTTCGAAAGTGATGCTCATACACAAACTATACCTATTTCCTCGAGTGAAGACTTTGGAAATCTCTTGCAGTGTTGTCGAGTTCTTCAGCGGCAGAGACAAAGTTCTTCTGGTCGTTGACGAAATTGATCTGACTGAAGAGTTCGGGTCTTGCCAGTGCGATTCACCTGCCTAGTGAGGAAAATGGGAGCTCCAATGAATTTGTCATTTCGAAGTAGTCCTAGTTTTATTCTCGCAAAGTACTCCTAGTTTTATTCTTTCAAAGTAGTTCTATCATTACACCTACAAAGTACTTCTAGTTTCATACTTGTTCTAGGTAAAGCAAACGTTAAGTGTGCCTAGAGTTGTATTGATGGTCGACAAAACTTCAAGGGAATATTAATTCCACTTTTAGCTCCTCGTTGGGTTAGACACTCTTACTTATCGATAAAGGCTACAATTGATCCCCTAAACTTGTGGGTTATCAAGACCTTTTTCTGGCGTCTTTGCCGGGGAGCAATAGTGTGGGGTGAATATTCTCGTGTGTGCTTGTTTGCTTTCTCACTAAGTAGTTTTTATTTTCTGCTCTAAGTTGTTCTATTTCTTTGTTTATGGATATGGAACACGAAATGCCAAAAAATTGTTTTACTTGCTACTCATGGAGACAGGGAACCTCCTAAAACCCTTGATGCTGGTTATGTGGAAAACATTAAATACTACTTTGATAATCCTGATAAATCTCCATTCAAATTGATAATGGGAAATACTTTAGATCACCTGGAATACTTTAGGAATTATCACTTGTCTCGAAAAGAGAAACACTTAAGAGATCAAATTAAAATGTTGCCTTGGTATGCTTGGAATTTGTGCTTAATGTATGACTATACTTGTTGCTCTAAGATGTAGGCTCCGCACTTCCCCTTTCAATGTGAATTTAATGATAATGAAACCCTGGCATCTTATGCTAATAGTATATATGATTACTATGACGTGGAACAAATAGAAGAATTTGTTTCTTTTAAGGGTGCTCATGAAATTGAATCTTTGTTTGAAAAGTATGGATATTGTGATGATGCTCTTTACAGATCTCAAAATTATGCAATACTTAAATATTTATATGAGAATTATAAATACAATGCCGATATTGATGAATTTATTGAGAAATTCTCTGTTGTCTAAGAAGAGATTAATATTTCGCAGGAAACTAAGGAAGAAGAAATTGCTGGAACTAAGACCTCATTAGATGAAAAAGATGAGGAAGATAGCGAAGAACAAAAGGAGGAAGAGCGGATTGATCACCCATGCCCACCTTCTGATGAGAGTAACTTTTTATCCCATACATTGTTTAATTTCCCTTCATGCTTACCGAAGGATGAATGCTATGATCCCGTTGATTCATTTGAAATATCCCTTTTTGATGAACTTGATGCTTGCTATGCTTGTGGCTGATGTCGCTTGAAACTGCGTCGGTATTTCCCCAAAGAGGAAGGGATGATGCAGTACAACGACAGTAGGTATTTCCCTAGGTTGTGAAACCAAGGTATCAATCTAGTAGGAGAACCAAGCAATACTATGTAAAAGGTACCTGCAAACAAAGAACAAATACTTGCAACCTGACGCGTAAGAGGGGTTATCAATCCCTCCTCGGTAAAAAGATAAATTATTTTGTGATAGATTGCATAAATAGATCTCGATAAAATGCAAAATAAAATAAGTAATAAAAAAGTGCAGCAAGGTATTTTCGGGTTTTTAGAAATATAGATCTGAAAATAAAAGCGAATAAAAATAGATCTCAAGGCAAATATGATAAAGAATAGATCCGAGGGCCGTAGATTTCACTAGTGGCTTCTCTCGAGAAATAGCACACGATGGGTAAACAAATTATTGTTGGGAAATTGATAGAAGATCGAATAATTATGACGATATCCAAGGCAATGATCAATATATAGGCATCACGTCCAAGATTAGTAGACCGACTCCTACCTGCATCTACTACTATTACTCCACACATCGACCGCTATCCAGCATGCATCTAGTGTATTAAGTTCATGGAGAAACGGAGTAATGCAATAAGAACGATGACATGATGTAGAAAAGATCTATTCATGTAGGAATAGACCCCATCTTGTTATCCTTAATAGCAACGATACATGCGTGTCTTGTTGCCCCTTCTGTCACTGGGAAAGAACATCGCAAGATCGAACCCATCACAAAGCACCTCATCCCATGGCAAGAAAAATCGATCTAGTTGGCCTAACTAAACCAAAGATTCGAAGAAGAAATACAAGACCATAAATAATCATGCATATAAGAGATCAAAGAAGACTCAGATAATATTCATGGATATAGATCTGATCATAAACTCAAAGTTCATCGGATCCCAACAAGCACATCGCAAAAAAGGGTTACATCAAATAGATATCCAAGAGACCATTGTATTGAGAATCAAAAGAGAGAGGGGAAGCCATCTAGCTACTGCCTACGGATCCTTAGGTCTATGGTGGACTACTCATGTATCATCGGAGAGCCACCAATGAGGATGATGAACCCCTCCGTGATGGTGTTAGATGGGATCTCGTGGTTCTGGAACTTGCGGCGGCTGGAATTGTGTTTCATCGACTACCCTACGGTTTCTGGAATATTTGGGAAGGGTTGTGCTCCCCACAGGCCTCCCCTCTGGTACTTTATTGGCCCACATGGTGTCTTCTAGTCCAGAAAAAATCTCCAAAAAAGTTTTGCTGCGTTTGGACTCCGTTTGGTATTGATATTCTGCAAAGTAAAAAAACAGCAACTGGCACTGGGCACTATGTCAATAGGTTAGTCCCAAAAAAATGATATAAAGTTGCTATCAAATGAATATAAAACATCCAAGAATGATAATATAATAGCATGGAACAATAAAAAATTATAGATACGTTGGAGACGTATGAGTGGCCAAGATACCAATTTGAATTATGCTTATGGAGATGAACTTGCTATACTTCCTTATGTTAAGAATGAAATTGTTGCTATTGCACCCACACATGATAGTCCTATTTTTTCGAATTATCACAACTACACTACATCGGAGAAGTTCGTGCTTATTAAGGATTATATTGATAGATTGCATTTTACTACTACACATGATGATTTTGATGGTTATAATATGCATGTTCTTGCTGATCATACTTGCAATTATAAAGAGATAGGAACTACGTCTGCACCTCTCTATGTTTCCAATACGATAAAATTGCAAGAAACTGTTTATGCCATGTATCGGCCTTTACTTTGTGTGCATGAATTGTTCTTTTGTGACATGCTGATGCATAGGAAGAGAGTTAGACTCCATTGTTACATGATATATGTTGCTTTGTTCTTACTACTAAATTGTAAATCATGTTTAATTAAAATTGGCTTTGATATACCTTGGGATCGAGGTGGATCAATTACTTGAGCACTATATGCCTACCTTAATGGCTTTAAACAAAGCGCTGCCTAGGAGACAGCCTAAAAGTTTTAGAGAGTCATTTTATTCTGTTGTGTGCTTTTAAGAAAATTTTAAAAACAAAAAATATAGAGGGGAACCTAAAACTTTTTCAAAAAGAAAAGTGAAGCGAGAAAGACGAGCACAATGGAAGTGGGAATTTTGTGAACCTTGATTAGAGAAACTTTCAAAAAAATAATTATCCCCTTGTACAAATCCATTGTATTGTAAAAATAATGTGCCAAGATTTACCTTAAGGATGTTTAAATTGTTTGTTTGGTGTGTGCTGTGAAAAACAAAAACTTTTGTTGTAGTGCTTGAATTTTGATAATTTTTTGGAACGTGCAATTATGAAATTTTTCCACAGTACTGCTATGCAATTTTTTTCTCATGTCCTAATGTTTCAGATTTTTTTTGAGTTACATAAGTATATGTACCATCTGCATCTTTACAGAGTATCCTGTTTTCACAGGTTGTTGTTATAGTTTCTTTATTCGCTTATGTTTGAAATCTTGTTGAGCCTCATTGACATGGGAGCCATAGAATTGTGGGTAATGTTTTATTATAATTACACAAATGATGTTACAACGGGACATGATGGGACTTGATGTTATATGTACTAACCCCTCTAATAAAAAAGTTGGGTTATGTTTTGTGTGGATGAAGTGTTTGAAGATTGAGGAGGTACCAATATGAGGATAATAAGGAGAGGCAATACTTCAAGCTTGGGGATGCCCAAGGCACCCCAAGTAAGTATTCAAGGAGACTCGAGCGTCTAAGATTGGGGATGCCCCGTAAGGCATCCCATCTTTCTTCTTCGATAATTATTAGTATGTCTCGGTTTTTGTTTTGTTCTCGTGATATGCGTAAATTCTTGGAGTGTCATGTGCTTTTTATTTTTCATTTAGTAATGCACCATGCTGGTATGAGATAGTCCTTGGTTTATTTATAGAATGCTTCATGCAATTCACTTATATCTTTTGAGTGTGGCTTTATAGAATGCTTCATGTGCTTCACCTATATCATTTGAAGTTTGGATGCTCATTTCTCAACAATTAGAAAAACGTTATTTGTGGAATACTCTTTTTCTTCACTTATATTTGTTAGAGCGTGTCATTTTGTAGAAACAATTAAACTCTCATGCTTCGCTTATATCTGTTTAGACAGTTAAATTAAACGGGAATTGGTCCTTCACATGGTTAGTCATAAAATCTTACATAAAACTTGTAGATCACTGAGTATAATATGTTTCATTCCTTGCAATAGTTTTTTGATATTGAGGTGGTAATATTGGGGCATGCTAGTAAAAGAATAAAGTTGAGTATTAATAATGGTGTTAAGGGAAGTAAGTCCTTATGCAAGTAAATCCTCATGCATGTAAAGTGGTGGCCACTGAGATTAGCAGTGAAGTCGGAGCATAATTTATCATTGATTGATCCTTATGAGTGGTGGTCGGGGATGGGGGATGGAATTTTCCTACCAATCTACCCCCCTTGGGGCATGCGTAGTAATACTTTGCTTCGAGGGATAATAAACTTTTACAATAAGTATGTGAGTTCTTTATGACTAATGTGAGTCCATGGATTATACACACTCTTACCTTTCCGCCATTTGCTAACCTCTTCGGTACCGCGCATTGCCCCTTCTCACCTCGAGAGTCATTGCAAACTTCACCGGTGCATCCAAACCCCGTGATATGATACGCTCTATCACACATAAGCCTTTACATCTTCCTCAAAACAGCCATAACACGTACCTATCATGGCATTTCCATAGCCATTCCAAGGTATATTGCCATGCAACTTCCATCATCATCATATACATGACTTGAGCATTCATCGTCATATTTGCTTTGCATGATCGTAAGATAGCTAGCATGATATTTTCATGGCTGGTTGGTTTTTTGATATCTTTTCCACGCTAGCATCATCGCACATCCTGGTACACTGCCAGAGGAATTCATAGAGTCATATTGTTCTAGATATCGAGTTGTAATATTGAGTTGTAAGTAAATAAAAGTGTGATGACCATCATTATTAGAGAATTGTCCTAGTGAGGAAAGGATGATGGAGACTATGATTTCCCCACAAGTTGGGATGAGTGTCCGGACAAAAAATGAAAAAAAAAGAGAAAAAAGAGCCCAACAAAAAAGAGAAAAAGAGAGAAGGGGCAATGTTACTATCCTTTCCCACACTTGTGCTTCAGACTAGCACCATGTTTTTCATATAGAGAGTCTCCTATGTTGTCACTTTCGTATACTAGTGAGAATTTTTCATTATAGAACTTGGCTTATATATTTCGATGATGGGCTTCCTCAAATTCCCGAGGTCTTCATGAGCAAGCGAGTTGGATGCACACCCACTTAGTTTATGTTGAGCTTTCATACACTTATAGCTCCTAGTGCATCCGTTGTATGGCAATCCCTACTCGTCACAGTGATATCCATTGATGTGCATCTTCATAGCCCGTTGATTAGCCGCATCGATGCGAGACTTTCTCCCTTTTTGACTTCCCCTTATTGATCTCTATCACCGCATTCTATTCCACCCATATTGCTATATCCATGGCTCACGCTCATGTATTGGGTGAGTTTGAAAAATCTGAAGCGCGTTAAAAAGTATGAACCAATTGCTCGTATTGTCATGGGGGTACTCTTGATTTGATATATCTATGCAGGGAAGAACAAGTGTGTCATGCTTACCACAACTAAAAGTGTAGAGGTTGTTTCCTTTAGCTTCGTTAATATGAATGGCAATAATGAAATACATGCATGTTTTGTATTATTGTTTCATATTAAATTGATAGACTATTGCCTTGAATCACTCGTATCTTAATATTCATGCCATGGTTATATTACATGATCAAGATTATGCTAGGTAGCATTCTACGTCAAAAATTATCTATTTATCATTTACCTACTCGAGAACGAGTAGGAATTAAGCTTGGGGATGCTGACACATCTCTGTCGTATCTATAATTTTTGATTGTCTCATGCCAATATTCTACAACTTTCACATACTTCTGGCAACAATTTATATGATTTACTCGAACTAACATATTGATCTAGTGCCCAGTGTCAGTTCTTGTTTGTTGCATGTTTTTTCGTAGAAAATCAGTATCAAACAAAGTCCAAATGCGATAAAAATTTACGGATATTTATTTTGGAATATATGTGATTTGAGGGGGGGGGTCAATGCGAGAGGATGCTCGAGGGTCCCACAAGCTCAGACGGTGCGCCCCCTACCCGGGACGCGCCAGGTAGGCTTGTGGCTCCTCCTTATGTCAATTGGGGCCCTTATTTCGTTGCAAGAAGTATAATATCCGGATAAAATCCCCTCAAAACTTCATCCCAATTGGAGTTATGGATCTCCGGGAATTTAAGAAACGGTTTTCTGCCAGAAAACAGGAACATGAAACAGAAGAGAACATAAAGAGATAGACCCAGTCTCAGAGGGGCTCCTGCCCTCCAGGAGCCATGGCAGCCATGGACCAGAGGGGAAACTCTCCTCCCATCTAGGAGGAAGGCCAAGGAAGAATAAGAAGGACGGGGATCTCTCATCTCTCTCCCGGTGGCGCCGAAACACCGCCGGGGCAACCATCATGGCGGCGGTCTACACCAATAACTTCGCCACCGTCATCACCAACTCTCTCCCCCTCTACATAGTGGTATAACACCTCTTCTCCCTGCTGCAATCTCTACTTGAACATGGTGCTTAATGCTTATGTTCTTATCCAATGATGTGTGGCAATCCTATGAAGTTTGAGTAGATTTGTTTTGTCCTATGGGTTAATTGTGGTATGATATGATTGATAGGAGTTGTATGTTATTATGGTGCCATCCTATGGTGCCCTCCGTGTCGCGCAAGCATGTGGGATTAACGATGTAGGGTTTTTCAATACGTTCATTATTTGCTTATAGTGGGTAGCAAGAGTGACAGAAGCTTATACCCGAGTAAGGGGGTTGTTGCTTATGGGAGTAAAGAGGACTTGTTACTTAATGCTATGGTTGGGTTTTTCCTTAATGATCTTTAGTAGTTCGAATGCTTGCTAGAGTTCTGATTGTGCAAATAATCCCCGAGTGGTTTTGGTAATTCATAACAACATATAGCTCATTGAACTAATATCCTCTCAAGATGAATTCTAAGGACATATATTGGCAAAAGCTCAAGACTCTTCATCTTTGTTTTAGTGATCCAAGGTCACATTGAGTCCATAGGAAAGCCAATATTATTAAAAGGGGATGAGGTGTTGCTTAATGGCTTCCTTTCTCAAATGCTTAGTGATATTGCTCCAAAGCCCTCAACCACTTTCTCCACACAAATATATCAAAACCCTAAACTCCAACTCGGCCCCACCGATTCATTATATCCGGCACCACCGAGTTCAAATGACATAGCCACTGCCAGAAACCCTAACAGCTCGGTCACACCGATACGGATCTCGGTTTCACAGAGATGGCCTTGCCAACTCACTGTTATCAGTTGCAGTTATTTCGGTCTCACCGAAATTGCAATCGGTCTCACTAAGATGGCTTGACCAATTCTTTGTTGCCCTATTGCTTCACTTCGGTCTCACCGGGTTGATGCAATCGGCGCCACCGAGATGAGGTTTGCCCTTAGCCCTAGCACATCGGTCCCACCGAGTTTTTCCAGTCGGTTCCACCAAGATTCGTAATGTTCACATTTTGAACTAATCGGTCTCACCGAGTTCATCTATTCGGTCTCGCCGAGTTGGGTCAAATGTGTGTAATGGTTGGATTTTGTGTGGAGGCTTTATATACCCCTCCACCCCCTTCTCCATATGTGAGAGATCCATCAGAACATGCCTACACTTCCACCATACATTTTCTGAGAGAGAACCACCTACTCATGTGTTGAGATCAAGATATTCCAATCCTACCACAAGAATATTGATTTCTAGCCTTCCCCAAGCTGCTTTCCACTCAAATCATCTTTCCACCATATCAAAATCTGTGAGAGAGTTGAGTGTTGGGGAGACTATCATTTGAAGCACAAGAGCAAGGAGTTCATCATCAACACACCATCTATTACCTTTTGGAGAGTGGTGTCTCCTAGATTGGTTAGGTGTCGCTTGGGAGCCTCCGTCAAGTTGTGGAGTTGAATCAAGAAGTTTGTATTGGCAAGGAGATCGCCTACTTCGTGAAGATCTACCCGAGTGGGGCAAGTACTTCATGGGCGATGGCCATGGTGGGATAGAAAAGGTTGATTCTTTGTGGACCCTTCGTGGGTGGAGCCCTCCGTGGACTCACGCAACCGTTACCCTTCATGGGTTGGAGTCTCCATCATGATGGATGTACGATATCACCACCTATCGGAACCACACCAAGAATCTCCGTGTCTTCATTGCGTTTGCACTCTCCAAACCATTCCCTTTACCTTCATATACAATGTTGGACTTTTCGATGCTACACTATAGAATTACATGTGTAGGTTGATTGCTTGACTTGTGCTAGTTGCTAAAATCTACCCACAACTAAAATTGGGAAAAGGTTAGATTTTTATTTGGTCAAGTAGTCTAATCAGCCCACCCCCCTCTAGACCTACTTTTGATCCTACAAGTGGTATCAGAGCTTTGGTCTCCATTTGCCTTGATTTTCATAGCTTTGGTGATCATAACCTTGGTTTCACAACCTAGGAGAGTATGCGTCTAGCGAGGGAAATTACCACCGTAGAGGTCCTTACTTTGATGGTACTAATTTTTCTAGTTGGATGCATAAGCTGAAAATGCATATTATTGGTCGTAACCCCGCCGTTTGGGCTGTTGTGCGTATTGGCTTGCAAGGTGATTTCTTCGAGGATGGAAAAGAACCGGATCGTGAAGCGACATCGGAATAAATGAAGATGTTACAATACAATGCTTAAGCTTGCGATATTCTCTTCAATGGATTGTGCCCCGGAGAATTCAAAAAAACCAGCCGCCTTGAGAATGGAAAGGAAATTTGGGATACTTTGGTTGATATGCACGAGGGTACCGAGTCCGTCAAGGAATCCAAATTGGATGTGCTTCAAATTCAACTTGACAAGTTCAAGATGAAGGATGGTGAAGGAGTCTCCGAGATGTACTCTAGGCTTTCTCTCGTGACAAATGAGATTGCCGGCCTAGGAAGCGAAGAGATGACCGACAAATTCATCATCAAGAAGATCCTAAGAGCCTTGGATGGAAAATATGATACCGTGTGCACCTTGATCCAAATGATGTCCAATTACAAAGATCTCAGGACCACGGAAGTTATTGGTAGAATTGTTGCTCATGAGATGTCACTTAAGGATAAGGAAGAGCTCCACAACAAGTCAAGTGGTGCCTACAAAGCTTCAAGTGATGGTCCTACAAAATCAAGTGAGAAGCAAGTCTCCAATGAAGAGTTGAGCTTAATGGTGAAGAACTTCAACAAGTTCTACAAGAATAGAAGCAAAGAAAGAAGCTCCAAGTCAAGGTCCTACAATGACAAATGATCTTCTAATCGTGATCGTAATTACTACAATTATGGAAGACCCGGACACTACTCCAATCAGTGTACAGATCCGTACAAGAAAAGGAGAAGATTCACCAAAAAGGATAAGTAGAAGAGATGAATCACCTCCAAGATAGAGAAGGAGTAGAGATGATCGTTATGAACGAAGACCCTCTCGTAGAAGTAAGGATTCGGAAAGGAAGGACAAGTCATCAAAGAGCTACACAAGACGAAGACATCAAGCTCACATTGGTGAATGGGTATCCGGTTCCGACTCCGACAACTACTTCGAGAGAAGCTATCACTCCGATTCAGAATATACTCAAGATGAAGGTGTTGTCGGTCTTGCACTTTTGTCATCCAACTCCTCTGACATATTTGACTCACCAAATGAAGGAATTGGAAGATTCTTCATGGCTAAAGGCCCTAAGGTATCACACCCCGAGTATGCTGGTTTCAATAGTGATGAAGATGATTTCCTAGGTGATGATGATTTACTTATTGACAATGCTAGTGATGAAAACTATGATGGACTTACTAATAATCATGCTAATCAAGATGAAACGAATGACAATGATAAGAAGGATATTGAGCGTCTAACTAAAGAACTAAACACTCTTAAGTTAGCTCATGAAACAACTCTAGAGGATCATAGAGAGCTCCTAAGGACTCATGAGAATCTACGCTTCGAGAAGCTAAATTTAGAGCAAGATCATGAGTTCCTAAAAGCTATCAATGAAGATCTTTGAAAGAAGAGTTCTTCTTATCTTGCCAAACGTCTCCTCTTGTCTACTTATATGCCACAAGTAAAATCTAGCAATAAGAGTAAGAAAGATTCTTCCTCTAGTTGTAACAATAACCATGCTAAATCCAATGTTGTTGCTTCTAGTAGTTCTTTTGATTCCACTAATGATTCTCTTAGACAAGTTACACTTGAGCAAGAAATAGCTTATTGAAGGGAATTATAGAGAAAGGTGTTTACAAGATCCTTGCCAGAAGTAAGAAATTTGAGGAAATTGCACGCAAGCAAGGAAGGCACTGGAAGAATCAAGGTGTTGGTTTTGAACGTAAGTTCAATGCCAATGGAATTGAGTGGGAAGAAGATCAATACCCCAAGACGAAGTTTGTTTCTGAACAAGAGAAGTATGACCCCACTTATTTCAAGGGAACACAAGCTCAGGATGATCTTATGTCTAGATGGGGGTGATTAGACTACTTGACCAAATAAAAATCTAGCTTTTTCCCAATTTTATGTCTTCGCAGATTTTAGCAACTTAACACAAGTCAAGCAATCAACCTACTAATGCAATTCTAAGAGTATAGCAGCGGAATGTAAATCATTGCATATGAAGGTAAAGGGGAGGAGTTTGGAGGGAGCAAACGCAATGTAGACACGGAGATTTTTGGTGTGGTTCTGATAGGTGGTGCTATCGTACATCCACCTTGATGGAGACTTCAACCCACGAATGGTAATGGTTGCGCGAGTCCACGGAGGGCTCCACCCACGAAGGGTCCACGAAGAAGCAACCTTGCCTATCTCACCATGGCCGTCGCCGACGAAGGACTTGCCTCACTTGGGTAGATCTTCAGAAAGTAGGCGATCTCCTTGCCCTTACAAAGTCCTTGGTTCAACTCCACAATCTTGACGAAGGCTCCCAAGTGACAACTAACCAATCTAGGAGACACCACTCTCCAAAAGGTAATAGATGGTGTGTTGATGATGAACTCCTTGCTCTTGTGCTTCAAATGATAGTCTCCCCAACACTCAACTCTCTCTCACAGATTTGGATATGGTGGAAAGATGATTTGAGTGGAAAGCAACTTGGGGAAGGCTAGAGATCAAGATTCTTGTTGTTGGATTGAAATGTCTTGGTCTCAACACATGAGTAGGTGATTCTCTCTCAGAAAATGAGTAGTGGAAGTGTAGGCATGTTCTGATGGCTCTCTCTCAAATGGACACGGGTGGAGGGGTATTTATAGCCTCCACACAAAATCTAACCGTTACACACAATTTACCAAACTCGGTGGGACCGAATAGTGAAAGTCGGTGAGGCCGATCTGGTTCAAAATGTGAACGTTAGGCTTTTCGGTGGGACCGACAATACCAACTCGGTGAGACCGATGCGCTAGGGTTAGGGAGAAACCTCATCTCGGTGAGACCGATCACATGAACTCGGTGAGACCGATTTCAGTAATAAGCAAACAGAGACTTTGTCAGGCAAACTCGGTGGGACCGATCTCTCATTCCGGTGAGACCAAAGGTTACGAAAAGGAAACAGAGAGTTTGCATTGCCAACTCGGTGGGACCGATCGCTCATCTCGGTTTAACTGAAAAGTTATGAAGGGAAACAGAGAGTTTGCAATCCCATCTCGGTGAGACCGGGATCCCTATCAGTGAGACCGAACTGATTAGGGTTTCTGGCAATGGCTATGTCAAGTGAACTCGGTGGCACCGGATAGATTAAATCGGTGGGGCCGAGTTTGACTTTAGGTTTAGTACATATGTGGAAATGAGAAAGTGGTTGAGGGATTTTGGAGCATATCACTAAGCATTTTGAGCAAGCAAGCCATTAAGCAACACCTCATCCCCTTTTGATAGTATTGGCTTTTCCTATGGACTCAATGTGATATTGGATCACTAAAATGAAAATGGAGAGTCTTGAGCTTATGCCAATATTTGTTCTTAACATTTTGAGGGGTCCACATCTCTAGTCCATGCCATACCAATCATTGAACTTTCTGAAATATTAATCTTGAATGGATATTAGTTCAATGAGCTATATGTTGTTATGAATTACCAAAACCACCCGGGGATTAGTTGCACTTTCAATCTCCCCCTTTTTGGTAATTGATGACAACATATAGATCAAAGCTTCCACAAATGATAATATAAATGAAGTACATCATCGCTTTGAGAAGTATGTGATAAGCAAGAGCTCCCCCTAAATTTGTGCATTATTTAAAATTTGCTTTTGAATGCAAATGCACAATCGATTAGGATCATGGGTTACTCTTCCATGTCACATACATCTTGGTGGAGCGCTCAAAATTATAGAATATGAAATATGCACTCAGTACCAAGACAAGATATGAATGATCATACATGAGAGATAGAATATCATCATTCAAGCACAAACATTAAAGTATGATATGGTCAAGCACATGATCATATAAGTATCTCACACACAAACAAGTAGAGTATCAACCAAACGAGCAAGCAAATAAAGTAGCAAGAGAGGCAAAAGAAGCAAAACACTCTCTCTCTCTCTCTCTCTCTCTCTCTCTCTCTCTCTCTCTCTCTCTCGAAGCCTATGATCTATACACCCCCTGGCAACAAGTTACCAAAAAGCTTGAAAATGCATAGTGCTATGCAGTTCTCTAAGCACGATCTCTGGGAGCTCCGGAGTGCGAAGGTGGCGTGGAGAGGAGTCCTGCAACGAATGCATCCAAAGAGGTATGTGGAGCTGGTGGAGTAGCAACTGGAGGGACAACAGAGGTGGTAGCTGATGGTGCTGATGTAGTAGCCCTTGTGTCACTGGTTGGCACAACTACAGACCTTTGTGCCCTAGGCACTCTCTGAAAAGCTTCAGTGGTAGCTCTCTCTCTTCTCCCTTCAGCTTCGTCCTGGAGTTGCTCAACTGCAGTCTGGATCTCTGTGACCTTCAATTCTAGATCATAAAACTTTATCTCGATGATCCTCTCAAGACTCCCTTGATTTTGAGTCGGGGTTGTTAATCCTTTCTCAATTCTGACAGTGGCCTCAAGCAGATAGCTCAGCTGATCCTGCTTGGTCTTGGGGTGAGCAGTTGAAGCGGCTGGAACTTGTGAAGTTTCTACTGCCATCTCTGCTTTAGCTTTCTCCCTCTTCCTCATCTGATGAATGCTTCTCAAATTCACATAGGGTTTACAAGTTTGCACCATCTTCCCCTTTTTCTTTCCTTCTTTTCCTTTCCAGCATCACTTGCAGGCTGGGCCTTCTCTTGAGTAGATGCTCTAACTTTTGACATAGGCTTCCTCTGAGCAGGAGCCTTCTTCTTCATCCCTGGCTTGATGCCAGCAGCAACAGTAGCAACTTGCTCTTTCTTGATCAACTTCTTCTTGGAAGTGACCTCTTCATCAGCAATATAGTCATCATCTTCTGAATCTGAATTCATTTTCCTCCTCTGCCTAGTAGCGGCCTTAGGCAGGTTGCTAGGAGTACTTCTGCTCCCATCATCATAGCTGTCACAGGGACTAGTGCCCTCACTTAAGTGAACCTGTTCCTCAGACCTGTCTTGGCTGTCGCTGTTGTCTGACATGGATGAAAGCTGAAAGCTGACCCCCGTGCATAGATATAGTTAAGACAGAGTGGATGAGCATCACAAAGTGCAGAGATTTTGCAAAATAAATGATTCAAAAATTTAGTTTTAGTTTTCTACAAAAGTCATTCCGGACCTATAAACTCGATGACACCGAAGCAATATTAGAGCCTAAACTAGTGAAATCGGTCAGATCGAGACACAGTTCGGTGACTCCGAGATTGCTAGGGTTTCACTGAGAATCGAACTCGGTCACACCGATTTGTAAGTTTCGGTCAGACCAAAAATCACAAGTGCAATGGCCTGGGCCAAATCGGTGAGACCGATTTCTACAACTCGGCCGGTCTGAGATGAATTTGGTGGAAACCTAACCCTAAGTTTTCAAATCAAAACTAATCTAAAGGTGCTTTTGATTGGATAGAAGTATCTCAAACATGGTAAGATTCATAGCATTGACCTAAGTGCAGGAATTAGAGGTAAAGATTGCACAAAGGGGTCGAGTTCATACCCTAACTTGCTGGTGAACTCGCTACAACAACATCGGTGGCGAAGATTCCGTAGACGGCGGCGGAGACTGGCGGCAAGAGGTCGCTGGCGACGGAGGAGACGATCCGGAGACATCGAGTTGGCAGAGCTGGACAGGCGCGGGCGAAGGGTTTCAGAGAAATTTCCAAAATTCTACCCGTGGGTATATATATCCAGACCCTATCGATGCAACCGAGTTGAGCAACTCGGTGGCACCGAGATGCAGAATCGCAAGCGGTTACTGCAACTCGATGAGACCGAACTATTCAAATCGGTTGCACCGAGATTGAAACCTAGATCAACTCAATGAACTCGGTATGACCGAAAGGAATGAATCGGGCAGACCGAAATACATCAAGAGGTTTTGGAAGTTTAAGTATATGACGAATCGGTGGCTCCGAGTGCTCCTCACCCAGAGGGTTCGAATTTGACTTGATCAAACTTTGTGATGTAGTATGAATAGAGTTTGAGACGAGAAAAACATAGATAGCTAGAGGGGGTACTTAGGCATTCTGTCCATCCATTTGGCAAAAGAAAAGACCAAACAATCAAAGCAACAAATGGATGTCCCTGAATGAACAAAATTATGCATCCAGCATGCTCACACAATAAGATGGCAAATGAAATATGTGGCAAAGCATGCACAAACACTCTAGCATCTATCAAGCAATTGGCGATGACTAGATCATCTATATATGAGTATATTGACTTGGGAGTCAAATGATAACATCTGATCATAGGTCATACTCATCATTTAAGCACAAGTGGGGTTACCACTTTACATAAAGTGTTGTTGTGTTCACACCATTAGAGTTGCTTTAGCTCAATTCTTAGATTAAAGCTCCCCCTAGATGTGATATCCCCTTTTTAGAGGGATGAACTAACCTTGGGTTTTGTCGATGATGACTTCATGTAGATGTTGAAGATGTGGATGCTCAATGTTGATGTATATTATTTGGAGCAATCCATTTGAGTGAGTTGTACTTTCAATACCTACATGGGTTAGTCCCACAAGGAACAAACAAGGATATCCATAGACATAGAGTGAAAGATGATGTCCATGAAAGCATTAGGTTACCTTGTCCCTTGACTTACCAACAAGAGGGTTTGTGACTCCTTGAACTAGTGCAAGATGTGGAAGTTGATTGCACTTGTCCTTGCCAATATGAATATGAGTGAAGTATGTTGGCGGAGTCACCCTCATGAGCTCTCTAGTTCTTCTTCTTCAGGACCAACATAATCTTGATGGGAATCCTTGGGGTTGTAGATGTACTTGATGAAGTAGAACTTGACGTAATCTTGTGAACCCACTTGACCAAGGCCTTTGGAGCATCTTCAAATGCATCAATCTCCTCTTGAAGCTTGTCCGTGCCTTTTAGCTCGTGGTCTTGTGGTGGAAGATCATCTTGAGCTTGTGTCCCCCTAAAGGAAGTAGGATCATACTTCTCTTGTTGAGGAACAAAATTCGTCTTGGGGTATTGATCTTCTTCCCACTCAACTCCATTGGCATTGAACTTTCGTTCAAAATCAACACCTTGATTCTTCCGGTGCCTCCCTTGCTTGCGTACAATTTCCTCAAATTGCTTACTTCCGGCAAGGCTCTTGTAAACACCTTTCTCTATAATTCCCTTCAATACTCTATAATTCCGGTGCCTCCCTTGCTTGCGTACAATTTCCTCAAATTGCTTACTTCCGGCAAGGCTCTTGTAAACACCTTTCTCTATAATTCCCTTCAATAAGCTATTTTCTTGCTCAAGTATAACTTGGCTAAGAGAATCATTAGTGGAATCAAGAGAACTACTAGAAGCAACAATATTGGATTTAGCATGATTATTCTTACTACTAGAAGAAGAATCTTTCTTACTCTTGTTGCTAGATTTTACTTGTGGCATGTAGGTAGACGAGAGTAAATGCTTGATACGTCTCCGTCGTATCTATAATTTCGATTGTTCCATGCCAATATTATACAACTTTCATATACTTTTTGGCAACTTTTTATACTATTTTTGGGACTAACATATTGATCCAGTGCCAAGTGCCAGTTCTTTTGTTGCATGTTTTATGTTTCGTGAAAACCCCATATCAAACGGAATCCAAACGGGATAAAAACGGACGGAGAATATTTTTGGAATATTTGGAAAATTCCAGAAGAAGAATCAACGCGAGACGGTGCCCGAGGTGGCCACGAGGTAGGGGGCGCGCCTGCCCCCCTGGGCGCGCCCCTGACCCTCGTGGGCCACCCGTAAGGCGGTTGACGCTCTTCTTTTGCCGCAAGAAAGCTAATTTTATGAGAAAAATCTGGGCGAAATATTTAACCGAATCGGAGTTACGGATATCTGGATGTAAAAGAAACGGTGCCAGGGCTGAATCAAATAACGCAGAAACAGAGAGAGACAGAGAGACAGATCCAATCACGGAGGGGCTCTCGCCCCTCCCATGCCATGGAGGCCAAGGAACAGAGGGGAAACCCTTCTCCATCTAGGGAGGAGGTCAAGGAAGAAGAGGAAGAAGGGGGCCCCTCTCCCCATCTCCTCCGGTGGCACCGAAACGCTGCCGTGGCCACCATCATCATCACCGCGATCTTCACCAACACCTTCGCCATCTTCACCAACATCTCCATCACCTTCCCCCCTCTATCTATAGCGGTCCACTCTCCCGCAACACGTTGTACCCTCTACTTGAACATGGTGTTTTATGCTTCATATTATTATCCAATGATGTGTTGCCATCCTATGATGTCTGAGTAGATTTTCGTTGTCCTATCGGTGGTTGATAAATTGCTATGATTGATTTAATTTGCTTGTGGTTATGTTGCTGTACTTTGGTGCCCATCATATGAGCGCTGCGTGGATCACACCATAGGGTTAGTTGTATGTTGATAGGACTATGTATTGGAGGGCAAGAGTGATGAAGCTTCAGCCTAGCATAGAAATTGATGCATACGGGATTGAAGGGGGACCAATATATCTTAATGCTATGGTTGGGTTTTACCTTAATGAACATTAGTAGTTGTAGATGCTTGCTAATAGTTCCAATCATAAGTGCATAGAATTCCAAGTAAGGGATGACATGCTAGCAGTGGCCTCTCCCACATAAAACTTGCTATCGGTCTAGTAAACTAGTCAATTTCTTAGGGACAATTTCGCAACTCCTACCACCACTTTTCCACACTCGCTATATTTACTTTATTGTGTCTTTTATCTAAACAGCCCCTACTTTTTATTTTCGCGCTCTTTATATTCTTGCAAACCTATCCAAAAACACCTACAAAGTACTTCTAGTTTCATACTTGTTCTAGGTAAAGCGAACGCTAAGCGTGCGTAGAGTTGTATCGGTGGTCGATAGAACTTGGGGGAATATTTGTTCTACCTTTAGCTCCTTGTTGGGTTCGACACTCTTACTTATCGAAAGATGCTACAATTGACCCCCTATACTTGTGGGTTATCAAGACCTTTTTCTGGCGCCGTTGCCGGGGAGCAATAGCGTGGGGAGAATATTCTCGTGTGTGCTTGTTTGCTTTATCACTAAGTAATTTTTATTTGTTGTTCTTAGTTGTTCTCTATCTTTAGTTATGGATATGGACCACGAAATACCAAAAAAATTAGGTGTACTTGCTGCTCATGGAGATGGGGAACCTCCTAAAACCCTCGATGCTCGTTATGTGATAGATATTTCGTACTACTTTGATAATCCTGAGAAAACCCCATTGTCGGTGTCAAAACCGACGGATCTCGGGTAGGGGCTCCCGAACTGTGCATATAGGCGGATGGTAAAAGGAGACAAGGGACACGATGTTTTTACCCAGGTTCGGGCCCTCTCGATGGAGGTAAAACCCTACTCCTGCTTGATTGATCTTGATGATATGAGTATTACAAGAGTTGATCTACCACGAGATCGAAGAGGCTAAACCCTAGAAGCTAGCCTATGGTATGATTGTTGTTATTGGTCCTACGGACTAAACCCTCTGGTTTATATAGACACCGGAGGGTGATAGGGTTACACAGAGTCGGTTACAAGGAAGGAGATCTACATATCCGTATTGCCAAGCTTGCCTTCCTCGCCAAGGAGAGTCCCATCCGGACACGGGACGAAGTCTTCAATCTTGTATCTTCATAGTCCAACAGTCCGGCCAAAGGATATAGTCCGGCTGTCCGGATACCCCTAATCCAGGAATCACTCGGTAGCCCCTAAACCAGGCTTCAATGACGATGAGTCCGGCGCGCAGATTGTCTTCGGCATTGCAAGGCGGGTTCCTCCTCCGAATACTTCATAAAAGATTTTGAACACGAGGATCGTGTCCGGCTCTGCAAAACAAGTTCCACATACCACCGTAGAGAGAATAATATTTCCACAAATCTAATCTGCTGACGTATTTCACAGTGTGTCATCACACCACAGCCAGGTCACCATTCGAATCGTTTTTTACAACCAACCTCAGCGTGTTTCACGAGGCGGTTTCCTTGGCACGTCTTGTCGAAGCAGAGATCGTGTCCCCTTATTGCGGGATTCTCATCAATACGGACGTGGGTAACCCAACCGCACCATTGATTACGACGCTTGGGGGATAAGCGAGTTTTACCAGGCTGGTGGGGACGCATAGTTCCGTCCGCCCTTATAAAGGGATAAGGATTTACCTTTTTCTACCCACGCCTTCTTCCTCCTTGCTCATCCATTCTAGCAAACTCGAGCTCCAGCGCCCAAGTCCACATTTTCCTTCTCAGCCTTCTCCAAACATGTCCGGAGCGGGAGGCAAGTGGATGGTCTCCTCCATCACGGAGGGACACATCAAGAAGCTGCGCGTGGCCAGATACTTAGCCGCGGATATTGCGCATCGGCTGCCCGCCGCGGGGCAGATCGTCCCTACCCCGGAACCTTACAAAGGGTGGTCTTCCTCACCCACTTCGTCTGCGGACTGGGGTTCCCCCTCCATCCATTCGTCCGCAGCCTACGGTTCTATTACGGGTTGGACTTCCATGATCTGGCCCCGAATTTCATCCTCAACATCTCGGTGTTTATCGTCGTGTGCGAGGCCTTCCTCCACATCAAGCCTCACTTCGACCTATGACTGAAAACCTTTAACGTCAAACCGAAGGTGGTGAGCGGCCAGCAGGCGGAGTGCGGAGGCGCCATGGTGGGCAAGATGCCCAACGTCACATGGCTCGAGGGCTCCTATATGGAGACCATAAAGGGGTGGAAATCGGGGTGGTTCTACATCACCGAGCCGCGCGACACCAAATGGGCGGCGGCCCCCGAATTCTGATTCGGAATCCCCACTCGGCTCACCTCCTGGAAAGAGAATGGCCTACTCTAGGGTAATCTGGTAGAGCTGACCGGACTCCAGACCTGCATCCAAAATATGATAAACAAGAAGCTCAAGCTTGTCAACATAGTCCAGGTCATGCTCATCCGCCGGATCCTCCTGTATCAACAACGGGCGTTCAATCTGTGGGAGTTCGTCCCGGCCCAGCACCAGACTCTGAGGGAGCTCTTCGACACGATGCACAAGGACGTCTGGAAGGTGCTGTTCAAGGATGCCGAGGTTCCCCCACCCCTCACCAAGGATTGCGGACTTAGCGCGCAGCGTCAAGCTGGCGCGGTAAGCTCTTTTATCACTTACAGGGTATTCATTTTCCCCAGTATAACCATATGCGGGATCTAAGCTCCCATACCTTTGACAGGAATGGCTAGAGATGGCCGGACAGATCGATTGCCCGGCCCCGCTGCCCGAAGACCCAGCAGACACTCGCTTAGCAGAGATGCTGGTTCTGACACCTTACGTGGTGCCGGAGAAGAATGCCAAGAAGAAGGCCACGGGAACCCGAAAGAGTTCCCGACGCCAAGTGGTATCGGACTCATCGTCCGATGACTCCGAGACGCACTCCTCCCATGAAAACGAGGAGGAGGAAGAAGAAGGTTCTCCCCCTCTAGCCGGGGGAGAGAAGAAAAGGGAGGTCGCCCCAACCGGGGGGGGGGCGAAGGGTCCAAGAAGGGAAGGACTCTCCCTCCGGACTTTTCCACCACCGCCGCCGACAGCGAAGATGAGTGGCCACCCAGGGCCAAGCCCCTGGCAAAGTCGTAAGTATTCGGATACCAGAGTAACTCATAGCATACTTTTGTCGCACTTCTTCTCCTAACGCCGAATATGATTATGCAGTCCGTCTCGGGCCCGCATCGACATGTCCTCGTCGGACGGTTCTTTGGACCCGTCGGCCATGAGTAGCGGTTCGCTTCCGACCGCCTCCACCCCTCGCCCCACGGACAACGCCGAGGTGTTGTCTCAAAGGGCTCCGAGTCGAGGGGAGGTAGTCCTGGAGGCGCCTCAAGGCGACCTTCCGGACTCTAGGCGCAAAGGGAGCAAGGCTCCCAAGGGCTCCAAGTTTGGCCCTAGGCCGGACACCACTCCAGAACCTCCAGTGGTTCCGGACTACGGCAGGCGGCCCCCTGCCAAGAGGGGCAAGCTGCCCGTGCCGGTGACCTCCGTCCATCCGGAGGCACCGGACAATTTGCTGGAAGTGCTTAGCGGCGATTCCATCGACGAGGAGCACCGCACTATTATGAGTGCGGTGATCAAGAAGGTTCTGTCCGCCAAGAGCAGACTGACTGAAGCATGTGCCAGCCTTCTAACAGGCTTTGAGGTAAGTATTTAGGATATAAGAAAATTTTACCGCATAGACAGTAGCCCGTGATGCTCTGTTTGGTGTTCACAAAGAAAAGCCGAATAGAGGATCGAATAATATCTGCAGGAGTCTAATACAAGTATGTCTATATGCGTATGCAGGCTTCGCTGCTGACCTCTGCCGCACTGACTGCGGAGGTCGCCGCACTGAAGCAGAACCTCGAGCGGTCCGAGAAAGAGCTCGGCCTTGCCAAGAAGCAGCTCGAGGAGAACAAAGGTAAGTAGTACCTTGTCTATATATATATATATATATGAAAAAAAATTGGTTGCGAAATGACAAGATCATCATGAATGTGCCAGGGGCCACGACCGAAGTGGCGGCCCTGAAGCAAGCGTTGTCTGAGGCCGAGTACAAAGCGTCCACGGAGCGCACCGACCAGGAGAAGCACGACGCGTGGGTGAGCGAAGTGCAGCAAGAACTCCAGGCTCTCGTGAAGAAGCATGAGAATTTGCAGCTTGACTCGAAGACGCGAGAGTCCGAGCTTGCCGCGGCCCTCGGGAGCACAAAGCATGCCAAGGCTGAAGCCCAAAAGGCCTCCAGGAAATTGAGGCGATGAAGTAGATAGCGGTGGGTAAGGCATTCATTATGCAAAGCAAGCATGTGAGAGTAAATTACTTGTTGCTTACTCGAGTCTGGAGCTCTCCAGGAGCATTCACAGATTTGCCCCGTAGCGTGTCGGATGCCACAAAGTATTACCGAGCCGAGGAGGGGAGCTCGACGGAGAAGGTGTTCTGGTCTCAGTATACTGAGGCCGAAAACCCGATGCCCTTAAGCGACCAGCTGAAGCAATTGGTCGAGCTCCATAAGGCGGCCGAACAGGCCATGAAGGGTCTTATAATCCGGCTATGGCCTGGCGACTCCCTTCCGAACAGCTACTTCGGCCTGGTGAGGCGGCTTGTGGACGCCTGCCCACGGCTGGAAGTCATAAAGCGGTCCATCTGCATCGAGGGTGCACGCCGGGCCTTTGCTCGTGCGAAGGTGCACTAGGCCAAGATGGACGCCGAGAAGCTGGTGAAGGAGGGGCCACCGCAAGGCAAGGAGCATCACCACCCTGAAATGTATTATGAGGGTCTCCTGAAGGGTGCCCACCTTGTGGCGGATGAGTCTTCCAAGGATGTACTTTTTGAGTGAACTTGCTCGCATGATCCTGTATTATGAAAACTTGTTCATATGCGCTATGCAACGCTTGTTTGAATTTAAAATATTACCTTCTGTGCGGCTGTTTATCAAATCTGAGAGATGGTGAGTCGTAAACTTCGCACCCATGCCACGAGTCTTTGGGGTGTTCGGGATAAATCTGAGCACTCTTTTTCCCATTCTTGGGTCCTTCGAGGGGGGTGCTTAGCGCAACGAACAAGGCAATTGGACTATAATGCTTTATCACTCTCACTTAGCCAGAGAATTCTATAATTTTAAATTTTGGCGAAGCCCCTAGTATTCAGAAGGCCGAATTCGGGGCGCTATACATGCCTAAGCCAGACAAAGCCGACTCCTCGCTCTAAGCGGCATAAGTCTTTAGGGACTCGAGACCTCTCGAACAGCGACCAGCTCTCTTATCATGATGATCAGTTTTAGCTTTCTCTCGAGGTGCTTAGCCCAGCTGAACCGGGCACAATTGCAAGAGTTCTATCGGTGCTACCTTAGCCGATATAGCGGAACGTAAGGTACCAAAACATGGGAGCCGGGCAAACCCAACTATTGACCCAAGACATGATTCGGAGCTGATGCATATAATGCTATAAGTTCGGGGTGCCGCACTGTCAAAAGTGTTCGGACTTCTCACGCCGTACTATGGGGTACGCTTAAGCCCCTGGCGTGTTTGGCCGTACCAGAGTGTACGGATGATGAATGTCATGAATGAACATATATATATATATATATATATATATATATATATATATATATAAATGAAGGAATAAGGAATGCAGTAATAGACTAGTGCTATGCATTGTTTATTCAAAAAGGTGCATTGAAGCAGAATGATACAAGTAGTGCGATAAGCGAAAACAGGACTATTTGACATGTCCCCTCCAAGGGCAAGCTGCGGAATGGTATTTAAAGCAGGTATTTCGCTTGCTATAAGAGACCACCTGGGAATTCAAAAATGCGACGTAGCTTTCTGCCTCCTTGGTTGTTGTATCGTGTGTCCGGCAATCGTACTGCCGGACGGGGTTTCCAGAGAGTAAAGTCCTGAAAGAGAGAAAAAATATCAAAGCGGGAAACCCCTAGTGCGGTTGAGCCGCATTTTGTGGGCGTGCCGCAGTCGTGCCCCCCTCCCCCCTCTATGCCCATGGTATTTGCAATGCGTAATTATGTACGCGTGGCACGAATTTCGCCGTTTGCCTAGGACTGGGGTGAGGGCCGCATTGCTATGCAAGCTCGGAACGTGCCAGGCGGTCTTGTTGTAGATTACTCCGGGCGCGTTTGACGGTGTTCGAGTGTTTGACCGCCGAACTGGTGAATTGCCTTGAGAGGCTGCTTTGCGCTTCTGCTGCGAGGGCTGGAGTGTGCTCCTCCGTTCGGAGAGAGTGCTCTGTGTTTCCATTGACTGTAATGACCCCCCGAGGTCCTGGCATCTTGAGCTTGAGGTATGCATAATGTGGTACCACATTGAATTTCGCAAATGCGGTTCGCCCGAGCAGTGCGTGATAGCCACTGCGGAACGGGACTATGTCGAAGATTAACTCCTCGCTTCGGAAGTTATCCGAGGATCCGAAGACCACTTCCAGTGTGACTGAGCCTGTGCAATGGGCCTCTACACCTGGTATGACGCCTTTGAAGGTTGTTTTTGTGGGTTTGATCCTTGAGGGGTCTATACCCATTTTGTGCACTGTGTCACGATAAAGGTGTTCAGGCTGCCACCGTCCATAAGGACTCGAGTGAGGTGAAATCCGTCGATGATTGGGTCTAGGACCAGTGCGGAAAATCCGCCATGACAGATACTAGTAGGGTGGTCCCTGCGATCGAATGTGATCGGGAAGGAGGACCATGGGTTGAACTTTGGGGCGACTGGCTCCAACGCGTATACGTCCCTTAGTGCACGCTTCCGCTCCCTCTTGGGGGTGTGGGTTGTGTATATCATGTTTACCATACGCACATGGGGGGGAACCTCTTCTGTCCTCTGGTGTTCGGCGGCCGGGGCTCCTACTCGTCATCGCTATGTAGCCCCTTGTCCTTGTTTTTGGCATTTAACATGCCAGCCTGCTTGAACACCCAACATTCTCTGTTGGTGTGGTTGGCTGGCTTTTCGGGGGTGTTGTGTATTTGACACGAGCGATCGAGTATACGGTCCAAACTAGACGGGCCCGGAGTGCTTATTTTGAATGGCTTTTCTGGCTGACCGGGTTTGGAGCCTCTGAATCCAGCATTGACTGCCGTATCTTCAGCGTTGTCGTTGTTGATGCGGCGCTTGTTTTTGTTGCGACATGACCTGCCATTGCTATCCTTGGTATCTGAAGTACCAGGGTTCTTTGATACGTTGTTGCTGCGAGCTAGCCAGCTGTCCTCTCCCGCGCAAAAGCGGGTCATGAGTGTCGTGAGGGCTGCCATAGATTTCGGATTTTCCTGGCCAAGGTGCCGGGCGAGCCACTCGTCGCGGATGTTATGCTTAAAAGCTGCTGGGGCCTCTACATCCGGACAGTCGACGATTTGATTTTTCTTAGTTAGGAACCATGTCCAGAATTGCCTGGCCGATTCCTCTGGCTGCTGGATTATGTGGCTCAAGTCATCAGCATCTGGTGGTTGCACATAAGTGCCTTGGAAGTTGTCGAGGAATGCGGCTTCTAGATCTTCCCAACAGCCAATGGATTCTGCTGGCAGGCTGTTGAGCCAAAACCGAGCTGGTCCTTTGAGTTTGAGTGGGAGGTATTTGATGGCGTGTAGATTGTCACCGCGGGCCATGTGGATGTGCAGGAGGTAGTCCTCGATCCATAGCACATGATCTGTTGTACCATCATATGATTCGATATTTACGGGTTTGAAACCCTCTGGGATTTGGTGATCCATTACTTCATCAGTGAAGCATAGGGGGTGTGCGGCGCCTCTGTACTGGGCTATATCACGACGCAACTCAAATGAATCTTGTCTGCTGTGTTCGGCCCGGCCGGATTTACTTTTGTTGTATCCGGTGTGACGGTTATCGTCTCGCATAGTGGGGCGCCCTCGCGATCCGTAGATCGATCTTGCGTGCTTTGCTTTGTCCTCCAATACGTCTCGCGGGTCTAGCGTATTTCCCCGTGCCTTGACATTTTTATTTGAGTGGCGTCGGGGTGTGGCCTGAACTTTTGGCTGAGATTCCTCTCTGTCGCGGCCACGAGGTGGCCGATCAGCCGCGTCATACGCTGGATATGTAGGTTGTAATGCTTCCTCCTCTAATCGGGGTAGCAACCTGCGCTTTGGGTAACTCTTGGCGGGCTGTTCGAGTTCATATTCCTCGGCCGCCAGGACTTCAGTCCATCTGTCAGCTAGCAAGTCTTGATCAGCTCTAAGCTGCTGTTGCTTTTTCTTAAGGCTATTTGCCGTGGCTATAAGCCGGCGCTTGAAGCGCTCTTGCTCGACGGGATCCTCAGGCACGACAAATTCGTCATCGTCGAGGCTTGCCTCGTCTTCGGAGGGAGGCATGTAATTATCATCCTCTGCCTCTCCATCTGCCGCTCTCTCAGGAGGGCGGGCTTCTCCATCCTCCTGCTCTAAATCTTGCTAGAGGGGATTGTCGTCATCTTCGGCACTGTCCGGAGTGCTGTTATATCCTGTGCCGGTATCACCGCTTTTGCTTTGGCGAGACTTAGAGCGGCGCTGGCCGACGTCGGGCGCTTGGGTTGCTTCTTGGAGGGGTCATCCTCCGCTGTCCCGTCGCCATTGCCTTCTTTGGGTGTGTCCACCATATATATATATCATATGATGAGGTGGCTATCCAGTGCCCTGTGGGCAGTGGTTCCTGTTCGTCTCCTGCATCGTCGTCCATACCATCGATGTCTTCAGAGTCAAAGTCGATCATGTCGGTCAAATCATCGACAGTGGCTATTAAGTGGGTGGTGGGTGGGCGGCGAATTTCTTCGTCGTCCGTATCCCAATCCTGCCGGACATAGTTCGGCCAGGATTCTCCTGATAAGGAGAGAGACTTTAGTGAGTTCAGTATATCGCCAAAGAGCGAGTGCCGAAAAATATCCACGGAGGTGAACTGCATGATCGGCGCCCAGTCGGATTCGATTGGCACGGGCGCAGGCGGTTCGGAGTCCGTGGCCGGAAAAGAATCCGGCAGTTCGAAGTCATGGCTCTTGTGAAGGGTAAGGTTAGTATTCGGCTCAATCGCCGCTGAGAATGCGGCCTCCGTGGCGGGGTCTGGCCACCCGTCCGTGGACGGCGCAACTGGCTCCGAATTGAGGGTCAGAGCGGTTGCCGGTGCGATCTCCTGAACACTGTATGACGGCAGAGCTAAATCATGCTCATCGTGACCGTGCGGCGCACTCGGCAGGGGCTCGAATCCGTTGAAGATCAAGTCCCCGCAGATGTCGATCGTGTAGTTTAAGCTTCCAAACCTGACCTGGTGGCCACGGGCGTAACTCTCGATCTTCTCCAGATGGCCAAGCGAGTTGGCGCGCAGTGCGAAGCTGCCGAATACAAAGATCTGTCCGGGAGAAAAGTCTCACCCTGGACTGCATCGCTAACAATAATTGAAGGAGCCATCAAGCCTAACGGCGACGACACAGAGGAACTCTCAATGAAAGCACCAATGTCGGTGTCAAAACCGGTGGATCTCGGGTAGGGGGTCCCGAACTATGCGTCTAGGCGGATGGTAACAGGAGACAAGGGACACGATGCTTATACCCAGGTTCGGTCCCTCTCTATGGAGGTAAAACCCTACTCCTGCTTGATTGATCTTGATAATATGAGTATTACAAGAGTTGATCTAACACGAGATCAAAGAGGCTAAACCCTAGAAGCTAGCCTATGGTATGATTGTTGTTCTTGGTCCTAAGGACTAAACCCTTCGGTTTATATAGACACCGGAGGGGGCTCGGGTTACACAGAGTCGGTTACAAGGAAGGAGATCTACATATCCGTATTGCCAAGCTTGCCTTCCACGCCAAGGAGGGTCCCATCCGGACACGGGACGAAGTCTTCAATCTTGTATCTTCATAGTCCAACAGTCCGGCCAAAGGATATAGTCCGGCTGTCCGGATACCCCCTAATCCAGGACCCCCTCACCCATTCAATTTGGTAATGGGAGTAACGTTGGATCAACGTGAATACTTTAGGGATTATCGCTTGACACAAAAAGGGAAACTATTATGGGATCAAATTTATATATTGAAGTGGTATGCTCGGCAAGTATGCTTGAGTTATGATTATACTTGTTGCTCTAGGATGAAGGCTCCACACCTTCGCTTTTCATGCAAATTTAATGATAATAAAACCTTAGCTTCTTATGCTAATGGTATATATGATTACTATGATGTGGAACAAATAGAAGAATTTGTTGCTTTTATGGGTGCTTATGAAATTGAATCTATGTTTAAAGAGTTTGAAGATTTTGATGATGCTGTTTATAGACCTGAAAATTTAGCTATCCTCAAATATTGCTATGAGAATTATGAATACAATTCCAATATTAATGCACTTATTGAGAAAGTCTCCGCTGTCCAAGAAGAGATTAATATTTTGTAGGAATCTATGGAAGAAGAAATTGATGAAACTATGAGCTCATTGGATGAAAAAGATGAGGAGGAGAGCGAAGGACAAAAGGAGGAAGAGCGGATTAGGTACCCTTGCTCACCTTCTAATGAGAGTAACCCTCCAACTCATACATTGTTTAATTTCCCTTCGTGCGTAACAAAGGATGATTGCTATGATGATTGTTATGACCCCGTTGATTCTCTTGAAATATCCATTTTTGATGATGCTTGCTATGCTTGTGGCCAAGATGCCAATATGAATTGTGCTTATGGAGATTAACTTGCTATAGTTCCTTATGTTAAACATGAAATTGTTGCTATTGCACCCACGCATGATAGTCCTATTATCTTTTTGAATTCTCCCAACTACACTATATCGGAGAAGTTTACCCTTATTAAGGATTATATTGATGGGTTGCCTTTCACTATTACACATGATGATTTTGATGAATATAATATGCATGTGCTTGCTGCTCCTACTTGCAATTATTATGAGATAGGAACTATATCTGCACCTCTCTATGTTTCCAACACGATAAAATTGCAAGAAACTGTTTATAGTATGCATTGGCCTTTACTATGTGTGCATGAATTGTTATTTTATGACATGCCGATGCATAGGAAGAGATTTAGACTTCGTCATTGCTTGATATATGTTGCTTTATGCTCACTACTAAATGCCAAATCATTGTTAATTCAAATTGGCTTTGATATACCTTGGGATCCGGGTGGATTCACTACTTGAGCACTATATGCCTATCATAATGGCTTTAAAGAAAGAGCTGCCAGGGAGACAACACGGAAGTTTTATAGAGTCATTTATTTCTGTTGTGTGCTTTTATAAAGTTTAAAAATAAAAATAATGTGCCAAGGTTTGCCTTTAGGATGTTTACAATGCTTGTTGGTTTGTGCGGTGCAGGACAGAAATTTTGGCTGTAGTGCGCGATTTTTATTTTTTACTGGAATATCAAATGGTTCTGATTTATTTGCACTGTCTTGCTATACTAATTCTTTATTTTTCCTAATTTTGGCAGAATTTTTCAAGTATCAGAAGTATGGTGAATGTTTAGATTATTACAGACTGTTCTTTTTTAGACAGATTCTGTTTTTGATGCATAGTTTGCTTGTTTAGATGAAACTATCGATTTATATCAGTGGATTAAGCCATGGAAAAGTTATATTAAAGTAGCTATAATGCAAAAACAAAATATGAATTGGTTTGCAAGAGTACTTAGAGTAGTGATTTCCTTTATTATACTAACGGATCTTACCGAGTTTTCTGTTGAAGTTTTGTGTGGATGAAGTGTTCGATGATCGAGAAGGTCTCGATGTGAGGAGAAGAAGGAGAGGCAAGAGCTCAAGCTTGGGGATGCCCAAGGCACCCCAAGTAAATATTCAAGGAGACTCAAGCGTCTAAGCTTGGGGATGCCCTGGAAGGCATCCCCTCTTTCTTCAACAAGTATCGGTATGTTTTCGGATTCATTTTGTTCATGCGATATGTGCAATCTTGGAGCGTCTTTTGCATTTAGTTTTTATTTTTCTTTTATGCACCATGCTGGTACGAGATAGTCCTTGGTTGATTTATAGAATGCTCTTTGCACTTCGCTTATATCTTTTGAGTATGGCTTTATAGAATGCTTCATGTGCTTCACATATATCATTCGAAGTTTGGATTGCTTGTTTTTCTTCACATAGAAAACCGCCATTTGTAGAATGCTCTTTTGCTTCACTTATATTTGTTAGAGCGTGGGCATATCTTTTGTAGAAAGAATTAAACTCTCTTGCTTCACTTATATCTATTTAGAGAGATGTCAGGAACTCGTCATTCACATGGTTAGTCATAAAATCCTACATAAAACTTGTAGATCACTGAAGATGATATGTTTGATTCCTTGCAATAGTTTCGCGATATAAAGATGGTGATATTAGAGTCATGCTAGTGGGTAGTTGTGGATTGTAGAAATACTTGTGTTGAGGTTTGTGATTCCCGTAGCATGCACGTATGGTGAACCGTTATGTAACGAAGTGGGAGCATGATTTATTTATTGATTGTCTTCCTTATGAGTGGCGGTCGGGGACGAGCGATGGTCTTTTCCTACCAATCTATCCCCCTAGGAGCATGCGCGTAGTACTTTGTTTCGATGACTAATGGATTTTTGCAATAAGTATGTGAGTTCTTTATGACTAATGTTGAGTCCATGGATTATACGCACTATCATCCTTCCATCATTGCTAGCTTCTTCGGTACCGCGCATTGCCCTTTCTCACCTCGAGAGTTGGTGCAAACTTCGCCGGTGCATCCAAACCCCGTGATACGATATGCTCTATCACACATAAACCTCCTGATATCTTACTCAAATCAGCCACCATACCTACCTATCATGGCATTTCCATAGCCATTCCGAGATATATTGCCATGCAACTTCCATCATCATCATATACATGACTTGAGCATTTATTGTCATATTGCTTTGCATGATCGTAAGATAGCTAGCATGATATTTTCATGGCTTGTCCATTTTTGATGTCATTGCTACGCTTAGATCATTGCACATCCTGCACATCACGGAGGCATTCATATAGAGTCATATCTTTGTTCTAGTATCGAGTTGTAATATTGTGTTGTAAGTAAATAAAAGTGTGATGATCATCATTATTAGAGCATTGCTCCAGTGAGGAAAGGATGATGGAGACTATGATTCCCCCACAAGTCGGGATGAGACTCCGGACGAAAATAATAAACATAAAAAAATAAAAATAAGAGAAAGGCCAAAAAGGAAAAAAAAGAGAAGGCCCAAAAAAAGAAAAAAAAAGAAAAAAGAGAGAAAAAGAGAGAAGGGGCAATGTTACTATCCTTTTACCACACTTGTGCTTCAAAGTAGCACCATGTTCTTCATATAGAGTCTCTTGAGTTATCACTTTCATATACTAGTGGGAATTTTCATTATAGTACTTGGCTTGTATATTCCAATGATGGGCTTCCTCAAATGCCCTAGGTCTTCATGAGCAAGCAAGTTGGATGCACACCCACTTAGTTTCAGTTTGAGCTTTCATATACTTATAGCTCTAGTGCATTTGTTGCATGGCAATCCCTACTCCCCACATTGACATCAATTGATGGGCATCTCCATAGCCCGATTAGCCACGTCGATGTGAGACTTTCTCCTTTTTGTCTTCTTCACATAACCCCCATCATATCCTATTCCACTTATAGTGCTATGTCCATGGCTCACGCTCATGTATTGCGTGAAAGTTGAAAAGGTTTGACAACATCAAAAGTATGAAACAATTGCTTGGCTTGTCATCGGGGTTGTGCATGATGTGAATATTTTGTGTGGTGAAGATGGAGCATAGCCAGACTATATGATTTTGTAGGGATAACTTTCTTTGGCCATGTTAATTTGAAGAGACATGATTGCTTTATTAGTAGGCTTGAAGTATTATTGTTTTTATGTCAAATGATAGACTATTGCTTTGAATCACTCGTATCTTAATATTCATGCCATGATTAGACATATGATCAAGATTATGCTAGGTAGCATTCCACATAAAAAATATCTTTTTATCATTTACCTACTCGAGGACGAGCAGGAATTAAGCTTGGGGATGCTGATACGTCTCCGTTGTATCTATAATTTTCGATTGTTCCATGCCAATATTATACAACTTTCATGAGCCAGTTCCTACTTTTTGGCAACTTTTTATACTATTTTTGGGACTAACATATTGATCCAGTGCCCAGTGCCAGTTCCTGTTTGTTGCATGTTTTATGTTTCGTAGAAACCCATATCAAATGAAATCCAAACGGGATAAAAACGGACAGAGAATATTTTTGGAATTTTTGGAAAATTCTGGAAGAATAATCAACGCGAGACGGTGCCCGTGGTGGCCACAAGGTAGGGGCGCGCCTGCCCCCTGGGCGCGCCCCTGACCCTCATGGGCCACCCGTAAGGCAGTTGACACTCTTCTTTTGCCGCAAGAAAGCTAATTTTATGAGGAAAATCTGGGTGAAAGATTCAACCCAATCGGAGTTACGGATCTCCGGATATAAAAGAAACGGTGCCAGGGAAGAATTAGAGAACGCAGAAACAGAGAGACAAATCCAATCTCAGAGGGGCTCTCGCCCCTCCCATGCCATGGAGGCCAAGGACCAGAGGGGAAACCCTTCTCCCATCTAGGGAGGAGGTCAAGGAAGAAAAGGAAGAAGGGGGACCCTCTCCCCCTCTCCTCCGGTGGCGCCGGAACGCTGCCGTGGCCACCATCATCATCACTGCGATCTTCACCAACACCTCTGCCATCTTCACCAACATCTCCATCACCTTCCCCCCTCTATCTACAGCGGTCCACTCTCCCGCAACCCGCTGTACCCTCCACTTGAACATGGTGCTTTATGCTTTATATTATTAATCAATGATGTCTTGCCAGCCTATGATGTCTGAGTAGATTTTCGTTGTCCTATCGGTGGTTGATGAATTGCTATGATTGATTTAATTTGCTTGTGGTTATGTTGTTGTCCTTTGGTGCCCATCATATGAGCTGCCGCGTGGATCACACCATAGGGTTAGTTGTATGTTGATAGGACTATGTATTGGAGGGAAAGAGTGATGTAAGCTTCAAATTTAGCATAGAAATTGATGCATAAGGGATTGAAGGGGGACCAATATATCTTAATGCTATGGTTGGGTTTTACCTTAATGAACGTTAGTAGTTGCGGATGCTTGCTAATAGTTCCAATCATAAGTGCACAGAATTCCAAGTAAGGGATGACATGCTAGCAGTGGCCTCTCCCACATAAAACTTCCTATCGGTCTAGTAAACTAGTCAATTGCTTAGGGACAATTTCGCAACTCCTACCACCACTTTTCCACACTCGCTATATTTACTTTATTATGTCTTTTATCTAAACAGCCCCTAATTTTTATTTTCGCGCTCTTTATATTCTTGCAAACCTATCCAAAAACACCTACAAAGTACTTCTAGTTTCATACTTGTTCTAGGTAAAGTTTAACGCTAAGCGCATGTGAGAGTTGTATCGGTGGTCGATAGAACTTGAGGGAATATTTGTTCTACCTTTAGCTCCTCTCTGGGTTCGACACTCTTACTTATCGAAAGAGGCTACAATTGATCCCCTATACTTGTGGGTTATCAATGCTTGGCAATGTAAGAAGAACTTTTCTTCTGAAGATCATCATTGATAGCTTTTAAGAACCCATGTTCTTTCTCTAGGTTGAGCTTCTCGAAGTGTAGCGTCTCATGAGTTTTTAAAAGTTCTCGATGATCTTCTAAAGTAGTTTCATGAGCTAACTTAAGAGTGTTCAGTTCTTTAGTTAGACGCTCAATCTCCCTCTTATCATTTTCATTCGTTTCATCTTGATTAGCATGATTAATAGTAGTTTCATCATAGTTTTCATCACTAGCATTGTCAACAAGTAACTCATCATCACCTAGCAAATAATCTTCATCACTACTAAAATCAATATACTCGGGGTGTGATACCTTGGGGCCTTTAGCCATGAAGCATCTTCCAATTCCTTCATTTGGTGAGTCAAATATGTCATAACAGTTGGTTGACACAAGTGCAAGACCGGCAACACCTTCATCTTGAGTATATTCGGAGTCAGAGTGATAACTTCTCTCGGAGTGGTGGTCGGAGTCAGAACCGGATACCCATCCAACAACATGAGCTTGATGTCTTCGTTTTGTATAGCTCCTTGATGACTTGTCCTTCCTTTCCGAATCCTTGCTTCTGCGAGAGGTTCTTCGTTCATAACGATTATCTCTACTCCTCTCTTTTGGAGGTGATTCTTCTCTTCTACTTCTTCTTTTAGGTGAGTCTTCTTTTCTTTTGTATGAGGTCGTATACTCATTGGAGTAGTGTTCGGGTCTTCCACAATTGTAGCAATTACGTTCACGACTAGAAGATCTTTTGTCATGGTAGGATCTTGATTTGGAACTTCTCTCTTTGCTTCTAATCTTGTAGAATTTGTTGAAGTTCTTCCCCATTAAGCTTAATTCCTCATTGAAGACTTGTTTTCACTATATGTGGCAGGAGCTTAACATGAGGCTTTATAAGCACCACTAGACTTGTTGTGAAGCTATTCTTTGTCCATGAGTGACATCTCATGAGCAACAATTCTTACAATGACATCCGTTGGCTTGAGATCTTTGTAATTGGGAATCATTTGGATCAATGTGCACACGGTATCATATTTTCCATCCAAGGCTCTTAGGATACTTTTGATGATGAATCTGTCAGTCATCTCTTCACTTCCTAAGCCGGCAGTCTCATTTGTGATGAGAGCAAGCCTAGAGTACATTTCAGCGACACCTTCACCATCCTTCATTTTGAACTTGTCAAGCTGACTTTGAAGCACATCCAACTTGGATTCCTTGACGGACTCGGTACCTTCGTGCATATCAATCAAAGTATCAAAAATTTCCTTTGCATTCTCAAGACGGCTGCTTTTGTTGTACTCTTCGGGGCACAATCCATTGAAGAGGATATCGCAAGCTTGAGCGTTGTATTGCAGCATTTTCAACTCTTCCGCAGTTGCTTCGCGATTTGGTTCTCTCCCATCGAAGAATTCACCTTGCAAACCAATACACACAATAGCCCAAACGGCGGGGTTATGTCCAAGAATATGCATTTTCATCTTATGCTTCCAACTCGCAAAATTAGTACCATCGAAGTAAGGACCTCTACGGTGGTAATTTCCCTCGCTAGACGCCATACTTTCCTAGGCTGTGAAACAAATGCTATGATCACCAAAGCTATGGAAATCAAGGCAAATGGAGACCAAAGCTTTGATACCACTTGTAGGACCGAAAGTATGTCTAGAGGGGAGATGATTAGACTACTTGACCAAATAAAAATCTAGCCTTTTCCCAATTTTATGTCTTGGCATATTTTAGCAACTTAACACAAGTCAAGCAATCAACCTACACATGCAATTCTAAGAGTATAGTAGCGGAATGTAACCATTGCATATGAAGGTAAAGAGGATGAGTTTGGAGGGAGCAAATGCAATGTAGACACGGAGATTTTTGGCGTGGTTCCGATAGGTGGCGCTACCGTACATCCACGTTGATGAAAACTTCAACCCATGAAGGGTAACGATTGCGCGAGTCCACGGAGGGCTCTACCCATGAAGGTTCCACGAAGAAGCAACCTTGTCTATCCCACCATGGCCATCGCCCACGAAGGACTTGCCTCACTTGGGTAGATCTTCACGAAGTAGGCGATCTCCTTGCCCTTACAAACTCCTTGGTTCAACTCCACAATCTTGACGGAGGCTCCCAAGTGACACCTAACCAATCTAGGAGACACCACCTCCAAAAGGTAATAGATGGTGTGTTGATGATGAACTCCTTGATCTTGTGCTTCAAATGATAGTCTCCCCAACACTCAACTCTCTCTCATAGATTTGGATATGGTGGAAAGATGATTTGAGTGGAAAGCAACTTGGGGACGGCTAGAGATCAAGATTCTTGTGGGTTGATTGGAATGTCTTGGTCTCAACACATAAGTAGCTGGTTCTCTCTCATGAGTAGTGGAAGTGTAGGCACGTTCTGATGGCTCTCTCTCAAATGGAGAAGGGGTGGAGGGGTATTTATAGTGTAGCGACCAGACCTCAAGCAGTCTGGATCGGTAATGCTGACACGCGCAGTACTTGAAGGATTTGTAACAGAGTAGCAATCACACACTTATTACATCGAATATCTCAAAAGAGAACTTATTACAATAAATATGACTTAAGGCCATCTAATACGATAACAACGGAACGCTTGGAAGATAAAGTGAGTGCATCAACTCCAATGGCATCAATGAGTGAAAGATCACGACCTAAGGCTCCTTACTCGTCGTCTGAAAAGTCTGGAACATGATAGGTTGCAGCCCGAAAACGGGTCAGCACATAGAATATGCTGGCAATGTAACACAAGAGTAATGAACAGAATACAGCTATCACTACATGCATATCTGGCTGGTGGAGGCTGTATGGTTAATATGTTTTGCAAAAAGCCACTTTTTCCCTACAACAAAGGAATACAACAAATCAAACGAAGCAACAAAACTCAAACGGCGAAAGAAACAAGCTTCGTTTACTAATCTGGACTAAAGTCAAATTTTACAGTAGCAAAAACCTGTTTAAGTTGGTTAAACAGAAAGTGGGTTTCGAGACAAAACTCTAGGCGCTTGAATCGCCTGATTCTGATAAATGAGCAAAAAGTTATACTAGAATGAAAATCGGATCAGAAATCACGATTGAAAGTAATCGCGGAAAATCCAAGAAAAAGAAAAACCGACAAACAGGCTAACGAACGAACGTTCGCTGTATGCGGCTAAACGGTGAAAAATGTTCGTTAAAATAACGTACGAACGAGCGTTCGTTAAATAACTAAACCGGAAAAAATATATAAACAAATCTAAAAAAATAAACCGCGGTTCTAAAAAAACGACAATTTTCTAACGGAAATTATAGCGGCGGTGGCTACCTTCGGCGGGTCGGTGAATGGCGGCGGCGTGGCGCTCGCGAGGCGGCAAAGACAGTATGGCGGTGGCGTGAGGCTAGGGTTAGGGTTGGGCGGCGGTGGGCTGCGGCGGCTCGGGCTGGGCCTCGGCGGCTCAGGTGTCGCGACTTATAAAGGCCCCCCGGGCGGAGTCCCGCTCGGGTACGGCCCGTAGTCGGTTGGACTTTTTTTTAATTCTGACGTGCAGAAAAAGAAAGAAAATAAATACTAAACAGACTCCAAGAATCCCGAAATAAATTTTTCCCGTCCTCTAAAAATAGGCCGGACAAGGTGAACATTTATTTGGGCCTAAAATGCAATTTTGAAAAACACATATTTTTCCTAATTCAAATAAAATAGCGATAAAACTCCGAATAAAGTCCTTATTTGATTTTAATATTAAATCTCCAATATTTATTTATTTTGAGGAATTCATTTTATCCTCTCTCTCTTTTTATTTTTATAAAGAAATATTCAAGAGAAAAATAATTAAAATCAAACGATCCGCTTTGCAAAATTGGAGAAAAACTCAAATATGAAAATAACGAAATCCCTAACTCTCTCCGCTGGTCCTTGAGTTGCGTAGAATTTCTAGAATCAAACCAAAATGCAATAAAATATGATGTGCAATGATGATCTAATGTATAACATTCCAAATTGAAAAATTTGGGATGTTACAAACCTACCCCCCTTAAGATGAATCTCACCCTCGAGATTCGGGTTGACTAGAAAATAGGTGCGGGTGGTCTTTCCGTAGGTCTTCCTCTTGTTCCCAGGTGGCTTTATCCTCAGTATGGTGGCTCCACTGAACTTCGCAGAATTTGATAACTTTGCTGCATGTGACACGACTGGCAAACTCGAGTATATTGATTGGCTTCTCCTCATAGGTCAAATCGTTATCCAACTGTATCGCTTCCATTGGTACGTATCTCTCAGAGGAATATCAGCCATCTCTGCGTGGCATTTCTTCAACTGAGAAACGTGGAACACATCGTGAACTCCTGACAATCTTTCGGGTAATTCCAATTTGTAAGCAACTTCTCCCATACGTTCCAAAACTTTGTATGGTCCCACAAAACGTGGCGCTAATTTTCCCTTAACTCCAAAACGCTTCACTCCTCGAAGTGGGGATACATGAACATACACTCTATCTCCAACTATGTAAACTGTCTCCTTGCGTTTTGAATCCGCATAACTCTTATGCCTGGACTGCGCTACTTTGAGTCTATCGCGAATTAGCTTAACCTTCTCTTCAGACTCTTTAATCTAATCTGGTCCAAACACCTGTCGGTCTCCAACTTCGTCCCACAACAACAGTGTCCTGCACCTCCTTCCGTATAGTGCTTTGAAAGGGGTGAAGGAAATATGCCCTAGAGGCAATAATAAAGTTATTATTTATTTCCTTATTTCATGATAAATGTTTATTATTCATGCTAGAATTGTATTAACCGGAAACATAATACATGTGTGAATATATAGACAAAACAGTATGTCACTAGTATGCCTCTACTTGACTAGCTTGTTAATCAAAGATGGTTATGTTTCCTAACCATGAACAAGGAGTTGTTATTTGATTAACAAGGTCACATCATTAGTTGAATGATCTGATTGACATGACCCATTCCGTTAGCTTAACACTTGATCGCTTAGTATGTTAATGCTTTCTTCATGACACAAACATGTTCCTGTAACTATGAGATTATGCAACTCCTGCTTACCGGAGGAACACTTTGGTACTACCAAAGCGTCACAACGTAATCGGGTGATTATAAAGGAGTACTACGGTGTCTCCAAAGGTACTTGTTGGGTTGGCGTATTTCGAGATTAGGTTTTGTCACTCCGATTGCTCTGGAGAGGTATCTCTAGGCCTTCTCGGTAATACACATCACTTAAGCCTTGCAAGCATTACAACTAATGAGTTAGTTGTGAGATGATGTATTACGGAACGAGTAAAGAGACTTACCGGTAACGAGATTAAACTAGGTATTGGATACCGACGATCGAATCTCGGGTAAGTAACATACCGATGACAAAGGGAACAACATATGTCGTTATGCGGTTTGACCGATAAAGATCTTCAGAGAATATGTAGGAACCAATATGGGCATCCAGGTTCCGCTATTGGTTATTGACCGAGAATGGTTCTAGGTCATGTCTACATAGTTCTCGAACCCAGAGGGTCCGCACGCTTAACGCTTCGGCGACAGTTCATAATGAGTTTATAAGTATTGATGCACGAAGTTTGTTCGAGTCCCGGATGTGATCACGGACATGACGAGGAGTCTCGAAATGGTCGAGACATAAAGATTGATATATTGGAAGCCTATGTTTGGACTTGGAAGGGTTCCGAGTGAAATCAGGAATTTATCGGAGTACCGGAGGTTACCGAACCCCCGGAACTACATGGGCCATAGTGGGCCTTAGTGGAAAGGAGAGAGGGCCAGCCCTAGGTGGTCGCTGCTTCTTCCCTAGTCCTATTAGGACTAGGAAAGGTGGGCCGCCCCTCTCTCTCTTTCCTCCGGAATCCTAATCCAACTAGGATTGAGGGGAGTCCTACTCCCGAGGGAGTAGGACTCCTTGCGCGCCCCCTTGGGCCGCCACCTCCCCTTGGCTCCTTTATATACGGGGCAGGGGGCACCCGAAGACACAAGTTGATCTACGGATCGTTCCTTAGCCGTGCGGTGGCCCCTCCACCATATTCCACTTCGGTCATATCGTCAGAGAGCTTAGGGCGAAGCCTGCGCCGGAGAAGTCATATCGTCATGAGCTTAGGCGAAGCCTGCGTCGGTGGAGCATCAACATCGCCACCACGCCGTCTTGCCGACGGAACTCATCCTCGACACTTTCTGGATCGAGTCCGGGATCGTCATCGAGCTGAACGATGTGCGTAACTCGGAGGTGCCGTGACGTTCGGTGCTTGGATCGGTCGGATCGTGAAGACGCATTTACTACATCAACCGCGTTGTTATAACGCTTCGCTTTCGGTTCACGAGGGTACGTGGACGGACACTCTCCCCTCTCGTTGCTATGCCATCACCATGGTCTTGGCGTGATCGTAGGAAAATTTTGAAATTACTGCGTTCCCCAACAAAGTGGCATCCGAGCCTGGTTTTATGCGTTGATGTCATATGCACGAGTAGAACACAAGTGAGTTGTGGACGATACAAGTCATACTGCCTACCAAAGCATGTCATACTTTGGTTCAGCGGTATTGTTGGACGAGACGATCCGGACCAACCTTACGCCAGACGCTTACGCGAGACCGGTTCCTCGACGTGCTTTGCACATAGATGGCTTGCGGAAGACCTGTCTCTCCAACTTTAGTTGAACTGAAAGTGGCTACGCCCGGGTCCTTGAGAAGGTTAAACGGAGTCTATTTGACAAACTATCGCTGTGGTTTTGATGCGTAGGTAAGAACGGTTCTTGCTCAGCCCGTAGCAGCCACGTAAAACTTGCAACAACAAAGTAGAGGACGTCTAACTTGTTTTTGCAGGGCATGTTGTGATGTGATATGGTCAAGACGTGATGCTATATTTTATTGTATGAGATGATCATGTTTTGTAACCGAGTTATCGGCAATGGCAGAGCCATATGGTTGTCGCTTTATTGTATGCAATGCAATCGCGATGTAATGCTTTACTTTATTACTAAGCGGTAGTGATAGTCGTGGAAGCATAAGATTGGCGAGGCGACAACGATGCTACGATGGAGATCAAGGTGTCGGCGCCCGGTGACGATGGTGATCATGGCGGTGCTTGGCGATGGAGATCACAAGCACAAGATGATGATGGCCATATCATATCACTTATATTGATTGCATGTGATGTTTATCCTTTATGCATCTTATCTTGCTTTGATTGACGGTAGCATTATAAGATGATCTCTCACTAAAATTATCAAGAAGTGTTCTCCCCGAGTATGCACCGCTATGCGAAAGTTCTTCGTCTTTGAGACACCACGTGATGATCGGGTGTGATAGGCTCTACGTTCAAATACAACGGGTGCAAAACAGTTGCACACGCAGAATACTCGGGTTAAACTTGACGAGCCTAGCATATAAATGATATGGCCTCGAACACGAGACCGAAAGGTCGGCGTGAATCATATAGTAGATATGATCAACATAGTGATGTTCACCATTGAAACTACTCCATCTCACGTGATGATCGGACATGGTTTAGTTGATTTGGATCACGTGATCACTTAGATGACTAGAGAGATGTCGTCTAAGTGGGAGGTTTTTAATATGATTAATTGAACTTAAATTTATCATGAACTTAGTCCTAGTAGTATTTTGCAAATTATGTTGTAGATCAATAGCTCGCGTTGTTGCTTCCCTATGTTTTTATATGTGTTCCTAGAGAAATTTGTATTGAAAAATGTTAGTAGCAATGATGCGGATTGGATACGTGATCCGAGGTTTATCCTCATTGCTGCCTGAAGAAATTATGTCCTTAATGCACCGCTAGGTGACAAAACTATTGCAGGAGCAGATGCACGTACGTTATGAACGTTTGGCTAGCTCAATATGATGACTACTTGATAGTTTAGTGCACCATGCTTAAAGGCTTAGAATCGGGAATTCAAAGGCGTTTTGAATGTCATGGACCATATGAGATGTTCCAGGAATTGAAGTTAATATTTCAAGCAAATACCGAGTTGAGAGATATAAAGTCTCCAACAAGTTCTATAGCTAAAAGATGGAGGAGAATCGCTCAACTAGTGAGCATGTGCTCAGATTGTGCAGGTACTTCAATCGCTTGAATCAAGTGGGAGTTAATCTTCCGGATAAGATAGTGATTGATGAATTCTCTAGTCACCATCACTAAGTTACTAGAACTTCGTGATGAACTATAGTATGCAAGGGATGACGAAAACAATTCCCAAGCTCTTCGTGATGCTTTGAAATCGACGAAGGTAGAAATCAAGAAAAGAGCATCAAGTGTTGATGATTGACAAGACCACTAGTTTCAAGGAAAAGGGCAAAGGGAAGAAGGAACTTCAAGAAGAACGGCAAGCAAGTTGTTGTTCGAGTGAAGAAGCCCAAGTCTAGACCTAAGCACGAGACTAAGTGCTTTTTACGCAATGGAACTAGTCCTTTGGAAGCGGAACTACCCCAATTATTTGGTGGATAAGAAGGATGGCAAAGTGAACAAGAGTATATTTGATATGTGAGTTATTGATGTGTGCTTTACTAGTGTTTATAGTAGCCCCTGAGTATTTGATACTTGTTCGGTTGCTAAGATTAGTAACTCGAAACAGGAGTTACAGAATAAACAGAAACTAGTTGAAGGAGAAGTAACGATGAGTGTTGGAAGTAGTTCCAAGATTGATATGATCATCATCGCACACTCCCTATACTTTCGAGATTAGTGTGGAACCTAAATAAGTGTTATTTGGTGTTGAGCATAAATATGATTTGATCATGTTTATTGCAATACTGATTATTCATTTAAGTAAGAGAATAAATTGTTGTTACATTTTACATGAATAAAACCTTATATGGTTACACACCCAATGAAAATGGTTCATTGGATCTCGATCATAGTGATACACATATTCATAATATTGAAACCAAAAGATGCAAAGTTAATAATAATAGTGCAACTTATTTGTGGCACTTTGCCGTTTAGGTCATATTGGTGTAAAGCGCATGAAGAAAACTCCATGCTTGATGGACTTTTGGAATCACTTGATTATGAATCATTTGATGCTTGCGAACCGTGCCTTTTGGGCAAGATGACTAAAACTCCGTTCTCCGAACAATGGAACAAGCTAATGACTTATTGGAAATAATACATACCGATGTATACAATTCAATGAGTGTTGATGCTCGTGGCAAGTATCATTATTTTTACGACCTTCACAGATGATTTGAGAAGATATGCGTATATCTTCTTGATGAAACATAAGTCTGAAATAGTTGAAAAGTTCAAAGAATTTCAGAGTGAAGTAGAAAATCATCGTAACAAGAAAATAAAGTTTCGCGATCCGATCGTGGAGATGAATATTTGAGTTACGAGTTTGGTCTTCAATTAAAACAAAGTGGAATAGTTTCACAGCTCACGCCACCTGGAACACCACAACGTTATGGTGTGTCCGAACGTCAGAATCAGCATTTCTTTATTTTGATATGGTACGATCAATGATGTCTCTTACCGATTTACCAATATCGCTTTTGGGGTTATGCATTAGAGACAGACTGCATTCACGCTTAATGGGGCACCATCTAAATCAGTTGAGGCGACACCATATGAACTATGGTTTAACGAAACCTAAGTTGTCGTTTCTTAAAAGTTTGGAGTTTTGATACTTATGTGAAAAAGTTTTCACCGATAAGCTCGAACCCAAATCGGAGAAGTGCGTCTTCATAGAATACCCAAAGGTAACTATTGGGTACACCTTCTATCACAGATCCGAAGGCAAGTTTTTCGTTGCTAAGATGGATCCTTTCTAGAGAAGAAGTTTCTCTCGAAAGAAGTGAGTGGGAGGAAAGTAGAACTTGATGAGGTAATTGTACCTTCTCCCTTATTGGAAAGTAGTTCATCACGTAAATCAGTTCCGATGATTCCTACACCAATAAGTGAGGAAGTTAATGATGATGATCATGAAACTTGAGATCAAGTTGCTACCAAACCTCGTAGGTCTTCGAGCAAAATCCGCACCAGAGTGGTATGGTTATCGTGTTCGGAAGTCATGTTACTAGACCATGATGAACCTCACGGACTATGAGGAAGCGATGATGAGCCCAGATTCTCGCGAAATGGCTTGAGGCCATGAAATCTGAGATAGGATCCATGTATGAGAAACAAAGTATGGACTTTGATTGACTTGCTCTATGATCAGCAAGCCATGTTAAATAAATGGATCTTCAAGAGGAAGACGGACAACGATAGTAGTGTTACTATCTACAAAGCTCGACTTGTTGCAAAAGGTTTTCGACAAGTTCAAGGGGTTGACTACGATGAGACTTTCTCACCCGTAGCGATGCTTAAGTCTGTCTCAATCATGTTAGCAATTGCCACATTTTATGAAATCTGGCAAATGGATGTCAAAAACAACATTCTTTAATGGATTTATTAAAGAAGAGTTGTATATGATGCAAGAAGGTTTTGTCAATCCTAAAGGAGCTAACAAAATGTGCAAGCTCCATCGATCCATCTATGGACTGGTGCAAGCATCTCGGAGTTGGAATATACGCTTTGATAAGATTGATCAAAGCATATGGTTTTATCTGAGACTTTTGGAGAAGCCTGTATTTACAAGAAAGTGAGTGGGAGCACTACAAAGATTTCCGATAAGTATATGTGAATGACATATTGTTGATCGGAAATAATGTAGAATTATTCGCAAAGCATAAAGGAGTATTTGAAAGGAGTTTTTCAAAGAAGGACCTCGGTGAAGCTGCTTACATATTGAGCATCAAGATCTATTGAGATAGATCAAGACGCTTGATATGTTTTTCAATGAATACATACCTTGACAAGATTTTGAAGTAGTTCAAAATGGAGCAGTCAAAGAAAGAGTTGTTGCATTTGTTACTAGGTGTGAGATTGAGTAAGACTCAAAAAACCCGACCACGGCAGAAGATAGAAAGAGAATGAAAGTCATTCCCTATGCATCAGTCATAGGTTCTATAAAGTATGCTATGCTATGTACCAGACCTATTGTATACCCCCCTCTCTCTCTTTCCCCCTCCGGGAATCCTAATCCAACTAGGATTGGAGGGGGAGTCCTACTCCCGGAGGGAGTAGGACTCCTTGCGCGCCCCCCTTGGGCGGCCACCTCCCCTTGGCTCCTTTATATCACAGGCGGGGGCACCCCGAAGACACAAGTTGATCTACGGATCGTTCCTTAGCCGTGTGCGGTGCCCCCTCCACCATATTCCACCCGGTCATATCGTCAGAGAGCTTAGGCGAAGCCTCGCCGGAGAAGTCATATCGTCATGGAGCTTAGGCGAAGCCCTGCGTCGGTGGAGCATCAACATCGCCACCACGCCGTCGTCTTGACGGAACTCATCCCGACACTTTGCTGGATCGGTCCGGGATCGTCATCGAGCTAAGCGTGTGCGTAACTCGGAGGTGCCGTGACGTTCGGTGCTTGGATCGGTCGGATCGTGAAGACGACGACTACATCAACCGCAGCGTTGTTATAACGCTTCCGCTTTCGGTCTACGAGGGTACGTGGACGGACACTCTCCCCTCTCGTTGCTATGCCATCACCATGGTCTTGCGTGATCGTAGGAAAATTTTGAAATTACTGCGTTCCCCAACAAGGGGCCATCTTTAAACTGGCTTGATAGCTGTTGTTGTACGAGCACTCTGCATATGGCAAATTATCGTCCCAACTAGATCCATAATCTAGTGCACAAGCTCTCAACATGTCCTCCAGAATCTGATTGACTCTCTCAGTCTGTCCATCTGTCAGCGGGTGAAAAGCTGTACTGAATTCTAGCTTCGTTCCCAAGGTTTCATGCAACTGATTCCAGAACTTTGAGGTAAACTGGGTTCCTCTATCTGATACAATGGTCCTCGGAACTCCATGTAAACATACGATCCTGGTCATGTATATCTTTGCCAACTTAGCACTGGTGTAAGTGGTCTTCACTGGGATGAAATGAGCTACTTTCGTCAAACGATCGACTACAACCCATATCGAGTGATAGACTGAACGAGTCCTGGGTAATCCCGTCATAAATTCCATGCCTAATTTATCCCACTTCCATTCAGGTATCGGCAATGGTTGTAGCAATCCTGCTCGCTTCTGATGCTCTGCCTTCACTCTCTGACATACATCACAAACTGCTACATACTCTGCAATATCCTTCTTCATTCCGGTCCACCAAAAACTATCCTTCAAATCCAGATACATCTTGGTATTTCCTGGGTGAATCGAATATGGCGAATCATGGGCCTCTTGCAGAATCAACTTCCTGATTTCCTGATCATTTGGCACATATACGCGGTCCTCAAACCATAAGGTATCATGCTCATCCTCACGAAATCCTTTAGCCTTTCCTTTACTCATTCTTTCCTTTATCTCGGCAACCTCCTTGTCCGTCTTCTAAGCTTCTCTGATCTTATCCATCAACGTAGATTGAATCTCCAGTGCTGCTACATAACCTCTCGGAACTATCTCCAAACATAGCTTGCGAAGGTCTTCTGCCAACTCCTTGGGTAACTCTCCGGTCATGAGTGTATTGACATGACTTTTGCGGCTCAACGCATCGGCTACTACGTTAGCCTTTCCGGGATGATAATGCAATCTCATATCATAATCCTTAATGAGCTCCAACCATCTCCTCTGCCTGAGATTCAACTCCTTCTGTGTGAAGATATACTTCAAACTCTTGCGATCCATGTATACCTCACAATGATTTCCGATGAGAAAATGTCTCCATGTCTTCAACGCATGCACTACGGCTGCTAACTCCAAATCATGCGTAGCATAATTTAACTCATGGGGTTTAAGCTGTCGTGAGGCATATGAAACAACTCTTCCCTCCTGCATAAGTACGGCTCCAAGTCCTCGACGAGAAGCGTCGCAATACACTTCATAATCCTTGTGTTGATCTGGCAGAATCAACACTGGTGATGTAACCAAGCGTCTCTTCGACTCCTGAAAACTGGCCTCACATTCCTCAGTCCAATTGAATTTGGTGTCCTTCTTCAACAACTCCGTCATGGGCTTTGCACTCTTTGAGAAATTCTCAATGAACCTCCGTAGTATCCTGCGAGTCCAAGAAAACTATGGATCTCTCCAACTGTAGTGGGTGACTCCCAATTTGTCACTGTAACAACTTTTTCGGGGTCTACCGCTATTCCTTCTCCGGATATAACATGTCCAAGGAATCCAACTTCCTTCAGCCAGAACTCACACTTGCTGAACTTGGCGTATAGCTGATGTTCTCTGAGCTTCCCAAGTACCAAACGCAAATGCTCTTTATGTTCCTCTTCATTCTTCGAGTAGACCAGAATATCATCAATGAACACCACGACGAATTTATCCAAAACCTCCATAAACACCTTGTTCATCATGTTCATAAAATAGGCAGGTGTGTTAGTCAGACCAAATGACATAACGGTATACTCATATAGCCCGTACCTCGTGGTAAAAGCTGTCTTAGCTATATCCTGCTCCCGAATCTTCAGCTGGTGATACCCTGATCGCAGATCGATCTTGGAAAACACCTTAGCTCCTTGCAGCTGGTCAAACAAATCATTGATCATCGGTAGTGGGTACTTGGTCTTGATCGTCACTTCATTCAATCCACGATAATCAACAATCATTCTTAACGATCCATCCTTCTTCTCGACTAGAAGTACTGGGGATCCCCAAGGTGAAGAACTTGGGCGAATATAACCTTTATCCAGTAACTCTTTAATCTGCTTCTTAATTTCCTCCAAATCCTTTGCGGGCATTTTGTACGGTCTCTTAGATATTGGCCCTGTGCGTGGCAAAAGCTCAATCAAAAACTCAATGTCTCTATCTGGTGGCATGCCTGGCAACTCTTCTGGAAATACATCCAGAAAATCCTTCACCACTGGTACTTCCTCTTGATAAGGAATTTACTTGAGTCCTATTCGGTACATGCCGGGATACATACTTGATCCTTCTTCCTTCTGGGGTGGTGAGTAAGATCGACTTACTAGCGCAATCAATGTTCCCTCCATACTTTGATAACCAACCCATACCTAATATTACATCCAATCCTTGTGACTCCAATACTATTAGGTCTGAGGGGAACAAGTAGTTACCAATCCTTAACGGTAACCGATCGCACCATAGGCTGGCCATATACTCTGCTCCTGGCGAGGTTACTAACATGGGTGACCTAAGGGCTTGGGTTGGTAGCTTAAACTTATCCATGAATCCCCTTGATATGTATGAATGCGATGCACCAGTATCAAAAAGTACGACTGCAGTAAATGACTTAACCAAAAACTTACCTATTACTGCATCGGGTTGGGCTTCAACCTCCTCCATGTTAACGTGGTTCACTTGTCCCCTGGTGAAAGGGTTGGGCTTCTTCCCAGAGCTTCCATTGCCATTTCCATTCTTATCTTCAGGACATTCATTGGCGTAATGTCCGGTCTTCTGGCACTTGTAGCAAGTGACGTGGCTTAGATCTTTCTTGGCGGGTGTTGCCGGGTTGGAATGGTTCTGTCCGCTGCTTCCTCCATTACCATTACCGTTCTTGGAGCCACTATGGTTGTGCGAACTTCCTCCATTATGAGTGTGGCCTCCATGGTTATGAACAAGTCCTCCCGAGTTCGGGGTGAAACAGGGTTTCTGTTGAGCTCCAGAATTATACTTCCCTTGTCCATACTTCCTCTTGCGGCTGTCAATCGATCTTGCTTCCTTCAAGCATGAGAGCTCTATCCACCAACTCCTGGTAGTTATTGAAATTTGCCACCATCAACTGCATGATCAGCTCATCATTCAGTCCTTCCAGAAACTTATCCTTCTTAGCTACATCTGTAGCAACTTCATCTGGGGCATAACATGCTAGCTTACTAAATTCATCCACATATTGGCCAACAGTGCGCCCTCTTTGGCGTAAGTTACGAGACTCACGCTTCTTCATGGCCATAGCTCCTGCTGAAACATGGGCAGTGCGAAAAGCCTGCTAGAATTGGTCCCATGTCATAGTGTCAATGGGGTAAGTGACTATAAAATTCTCCCACCATGATGCTGCGGGTCCATCAAGCTGGTGTGCGGCAAAACGCACTCTCTCCACATCTGTGCATCCTGCAGTAGTCAACTCCCTTTCAATCTTGCGGAGCCAATCATCTGCAACAATCGGCTCGGTGCTACTGGAGAACACCAGACGATTCAGCCTAAGAAAACGGGCTAAGTGATCAACTGGTGGTGGTGGGTTGTTGTTGTTGTTGTTGTTGTTGTTGTTGTTGTTGTTGTTGTTGTTGTTGTTGTTGTTGTTCCCCTGATTCTGATTCTGGACTAATATCTGCATGAATGCATTCTGCTACTGGATCAACTGAGTGAGCTCCGGTGGGAAAGCAAATCCATTGTCGCGTCTCGGAGGCATCTGCTGGGTCTAGAAAAGACGAGAAAACATAATAGAATGAGGTCTAGGGGGAAAACACTACCCATATGCACATGAGACAAACACAAACATATCACTCAATCAAATCAAACAAGGGCATACAATCGATCTAGAACTATCGTTACATAAGTGCTTGGACTATACTATATACATGGGGGAATACTACTATTGATATGGTGGTCGACTAGAAAAATTGCTCGGTCGAAGACTCCATGATATCTGCTCCAGCTTCATCAACATAGTCATCATCGCTATCGTCAGGATCCGAGTTGGTGTCGTCGATGATGATGTAGTTCTCCGGGCAAGTGGAACTGTCGTCTTCTCCTCCTGGCGCGGGATCTCCCATGAAAACTCCTAGCTTCCTTGTCAGGTCGTCATTCTTCTCCACTAGTACGACGATTTCCTCCTCATAATCTTCGCGAGTAGCCTTGAGTTCTTCCTCCAGCTCCGTGATCCTTGTCATTGCCTTCTTCAAATCTGTCATGCCTGTGCACATCTGGTTCTCCTGGCGTCGAATGTGCTGGTTTAACTCCTGGATGAAAGCGGCAATCGTCTATCCTTCCTGGTGCTGATCATCTCCCATTGTTCATCTCGGCGCCCACAAATCTGGTAGATAGTATCCTTGAGATCATTGTGGTACACTTCTCCAATGCATCCTATGGTAATGTGAGCTGCCATACTCTTTCCTAGACTCCAGGTTGGTGCATCAAAGGAAAACTCTATGGGCTCAGTTACTGGCGCGAATGTCCTTCCTGGACCTTGAACTTGAATCATCCAGTGCTCCTCTTCTGGTAAAGTGGCGTTGTAAGTCCCAGTGAAGCTTGGTATTCCAATGTTCGGGTACCTAGTGACTTCCTTCAAGTGGCGTCCAAAAGGTGTGTCTTCATCCGGTTGCGTGAATTTGATCCTTGCATCCGCCATCCTAAAGAGTAGAAAATGGAGAGGAGTCAGAAATGAGAAGAGAGTAGTGATCTAGGGCTTTAGCTTAGTCGTCGTGTCCTACAGTCAGCGTGTGCTCTGATACCATCTTTGTAGCGACCGGACCTCAAACAGTCGATCTACGTGCATCAGTGTCATCCCTGGATCGGTAATGCTGACACGCACATTACTTGAAGGATTTATAACAGAGTAGCAATCACACACTTATTGAATGTCTCAAAAGAGAACTTATTACAATAAATATGGCTTAAGGCCATCGAATACGATAACAGCGGAAGGCTTGGAAGCTAAAGTGAGTCCATCAACTCCAACGGCATCACTGAGTGAAAGACCATGACCTAAGGCTCCTTACTGTCAAATGCGAAAAGTCTGCAACATGATACGTTGCAGCCCGAAAACGGGTCAGCACATAGAATATGCTGGCAATGTAACACAAGAGAGTAATGAACAAAATAAAGCTATCACTACATGCATATCTGGCTGGTGGAGGCTGTATGGTTAATATGTTTTGCAAAAAGCCACTTTTTCCCTACAACAAAGGAATACATTTTATTTAACTACAAAGTTTGTTGAAAACATTGAGAATGGTAAACCCCATCTCAATCCCAATTAAAAGGTAATTAATAACCCAATCAAATTTATAATAAGAGTGATGAGATCCACATGATAATCAAGAAACTACATACTCAAGATGTCCATAACCGGGGACACGGCTAACCATGATTAGTTTTTACACTCTGCAGAGGTTTGCGCACTTTTCCCCACAAGACTCGATCTCCTCCATTGGATATCTCGCACTGCATGGTGTTTGAGAAACGGACGACCGAGACATAGTCTTTCAGAAGCGTTAGCACCTTACGATGGGTAGACAGTACCACCTACATCCCCTACATCTGCTAGTCTACCACTGTAAGAGTTCACATGACTTAATCAACTATGCTAGAGCCCATAATAGCTTGTGGCTGCACACAGAAGTTTCTAGTATGAATAATCTCATGATCCCTTTGAGCCTGGGTGGCAGTCCATAGGAGAGTCACACGGTACCCCGGGATTTCCAAAAATACAGGCAATCACTAGATTCCCCAGGTGCCTCAATCCACCCAGATGTGTATTTAAGTTGCCACCTTAAGTTGAACCATTAATTAACAATCGCACATCTGTCATGAATAGACTCAAACCCAATCCACGTCTACGAGCATAGCATAGCAGTATAAGCATAACATAGAAGTAACTCCCAGGGTTTGATAATAAACAGGTGAATAGGTACTACCTTATCTACTTCCCAACCCATAATTTAAATCAGATCCTAACCATGCAATTATTTGAGGATTGATCTAATGCAATAAAATTGGGTAGTAAAGAGGTATGATCAAAGTATTACTTGCCTTGATGATGATCCGCGAAACCCAGAGACTCGTAGTAGCACGCTTCACACTCCGCGTACTCTACCGCAAACAAACAAGCATACAATAAGCAATCAAGCAAGGGCACGGGTGAAACTCAAATAACAGATCTAACCAGAAAGTTCAACTTAAGAACTCCGGTTTGCAGAAAGAATGAAATCAAACGAAGCAACAAAACTCAAACGGCAAAAGAAACAAGCTTCGTTTACTAATCTGGACTAAAGTCAAATTTTACAGTAGCAAAAACTTGTTTAAGTTGATTAAACAAAAAGAGGGTTTCGAGATGAAACTCTAGGCGCTTGAATCGCCTAATTTCGATAACCAAGCGAAAAGTTATACTAGAACGAAAATCGGATCAGAAATCGCGAACGAAAGTAATCGCGGAAAATCTGAGAAAAAGAAAAACTGACGAACAGGCTAACAAACAAACGTTCGCTGTCTGCGGCTAAACGGTGAAAACCGTTCATTAAAACGAACGTACGAATGGGCGTTCGTTAAATAACTAAACCGGAAAAAAAATATTGATCTAAAAAATAAACAGCGGTTCTAAAAAAACGACAGTTTTCTAACGAAAACCGCGGCGGCGGCGGCTATCTCCGGCGGGTCGGCAAACGGAGGAGGCGACGGCGGGCTCCGGCGAGGCGGCACGGGGCGGTGGCGGGTGGCGGCACGGGGCGGCATCGGCGTCGGTGGCGGCGTCGGGTTAGGGTTAGGGTTAGGCGGTGGTGGGCTGCGGCAGCTCGAGCTGGGCCTCGGCGACTCGAGCATCGTGACTTATAAAGGCCCCCCAGGCGGAGTCCCGCTCGGGTACGGCCCGAAGTCGGTTTGACTTTTTTTAATTCCGACGTGTAGAAAAAGAAAGGAAAGAAATACTAAACGGACTCCAAAAATCCCCAAACAAATTTTCCCCGTCCTCTAAAAATAGGCCGGACAAGGTGAACATTTATTTGGGCCTAAAGTGCGATTTTGAAAAACGCATATTTTCCTAATTCAAATAAAATAGCGATAAAACTCCGAATAAAGTCCTTATTTGATTTTAATATTAAATCTCCAATATTTCTTTATTTTGAGGAAGTCATTTTATCCTCTCTCTTTATATTTTTATAAAAGAAATATTCAAGAGAAAAATAATTAAAATCAAACGATCTGCTTTTCAAAATTCGAGAAAAACTCAAATATGAAAATAACGAAATCCTCAACTCTCTGCGCGGGTCCTTGAGTTGCGTAGAATTTCTAGGATCAAACCAAAATGCAATAAAATATGATATGCAATGATGATCTAATGTATAACATTCCAAATTGAAAATTTGGGATGTTACACATAGCCTCCACACAAAATCTAACCATTACACACAATTTACCAAACTCGGTGGGACCGAATAGTGAAACTCGGTGAGACCGACCTAGTTCAAAATGTGAACGTTAGGCTTTTCGGTGGGACCGACAATACCAACTCGGTGAGACCAACGCGCTAGGGTTAGGGAGAAACCTCATCTCGGTGAGACCGATCACATGAACTCAGTGAGACCGATTTCAGTAATAAGCAAACAAAGACTTGGTCACGCAAATTTGGTGGGACCGATCGCTCATTCCGGTGAGACCAAAAGTTATGAAAAGGAAACAAAGAGTTTGCATTGCAAACTCGGTGGGACTGATTGCTCATTTCGGTGAGACCGAAAGTTACGAAAAGGAAACAGAGAGTTTGCATTGCCAACTCGGTGGGACCGATCGCTCATCTCGGTTAGACCGAAATGTTACGAAGGGAAACAGAGAGTTTGCAATCCCATCTTGGTGAGACTGAACTGATTAGGGTTTCTGGCAATGGCTATGTGATGTGAACTCGGTGGCGCCGGATAGATCAAATCAATGGGGCCGAGTTTGACTTTAGGTTTAGGACATATGTGGAAATGAGAAAGTGGTTGAGGGCTTTTGGAGCATATCACTAAGCATTTTGAGCAAGCAAGCCATTAAGAAACACCTCATCCCCTTTTAATAGTATTGCCTTTTCCTATGGACTCAATGTGATCTTAGATCACTAAAATGAAAATGTAGAGTCTTGAGCTTTTGCCAATATGTGTCCTTAGCATTTTGAGGGGTCCACATTTCTAGTCCATGCCATACCAATCATTGAACTTTTCAAAACATTAATCTTGAATGGATATTAGTTCAATGAGCTATATGTTGTTATGAATTAACAAAACCACCCGGGATTAGTTGCACTTTCATAGTCCACCACAAGACCACAAGCTAAAAGGAAAGGACAAGCTTCAAGAAGAGATTAACTAATTTGAAGAAGCTCCTCAGGCCATGGTCAAGTGGGTTCCCAAGACTACGTCAAGTTCTACTTCATCAAGTACGACTACAACTCCAAGGATTCCCATCAAGTTGATGTGCATCCCAAAGAAGAAGAACTAGAGTGTTCTTGAGGGTGACTCCGCTAACAAACTACACTCATATTTATTTTGGCAAGGACATGTGCAATCAACTTTCATATCTTGCACTAGTTCATGGAGTCACAAACCCTCTTGTTTGTAAGATAAAGAACAAGGTAACCTAATGCTTCCATGGACTTCATCACATGTGTAATCCACTCTATATGTATGGATATCCTTGTATGTTCCTTGTGGGACTACCCACATAGGTATTGAAAGTGCAACACTCCAATGGATTGCTCCAAATGATCAACATCAACATTGAGCATCCACATCTTCAACATCTACATGAAGTCATCATCGACAAAACCCAAGGTTAGTTCATCCCTCTTAGGGGGATATCACATCTAGGGGGAGCTTTTCTCTAAGAATTGAGCTAAACCAGCTCTGATGGTGTGAACACATCAATGCTTTATGTAAAAGTGGTAACCCCACTTATGCTTAAACGATGAGTATGACCTACGATCAAATGTTCTCATTTGACTCCTCAGCCAATATACTCATATATAGATGACCTAGTCATCGCCAATTGCTTGATAGATGCTAGAATTGTTTGTGCATGCTTTGTCACATATTTCATTTGCTATCTTATTGTGTGAGCATGTTGGTTGCATAATTTCTCCATTCGAGGACATCCATTTGTGGTTTTGATTGTTTGGTTTTTATTGACCAAATGTATGGACAAGAATGCCTAAGAACCCCCTCTAGCTATCTATGCTTTTATTCTTCTCAAATTCTATTCATGCTACATCAAAAAAATTGAACAAGTCTTTTTCGGACCCTCCGGGTGAGGAGCACTCAGAGCCACCGATTCGTCAAGGGCTGACTTCCAAAACCTTCTTGTGAATTCCGGTCAGTCCAACATACTCATATTCGGTCGCACCGAAATCACTAGATTGATCTAGGTTTTCATCTTTTTGCTACCGATTAGAATGACTTGGTCTCACCGAGTTGCAGTAACTGCAAGCAGTTTTGCATCTCGATGCCATCGAGACATTCCATTCGGTGCCACCGATAGCGTCTGGGTATACATACCTTGTGTACCCGTACGGTTGAAAAATTCTTCAAACCGCACGGGTCCGTGCCCCAGCACTGCCGCCCCTTGGTCTCTGGATCGTCGCCATCTCCGCCTGTCCGCCGTCTTCGCAGGTCTCCGCCGTCGTCAATGAAATTCCTCTCCGCCGTTGCCGCCGTAGTGAGCCATCGCCAAGTTAGGGTATGGTTCAAACCCTTTGTGCTATTTTCTCCTTTCGATTCTTTGCACAAAGTCAATGCCTGGATTCTTGCCATGATTGAAAACCTTCTATTGTAGCGACCCGACCTCAGACGGTCAAGCCTCGTGTATCGGTGCCATCCCTGGATCAGTATGCTGGCACACACAGTACATCAATGTATATATCAAAGTGCAATCACATGTATAAATGACGTAAAACTGATATATATACCTCATAATACTCAGCGGAAACAATCAAACGGTTGTGGAGTCCCATCAACGCCATCGGCAGGTTGAGTGTAGACCGTAACCTGCACTGCATTACTCTTACTCGTCGGAAGAAAAATATCTGCAACATGATACGTTGCAGCCGTGTAGGTCAGTACATTGAATGTACCGGCAAGATCCTTGAGGATTCTTCAGTCCCACTGGAATTGTGCGACATGCGCCTTGAAATATTCAATCTTATGTTTCTTCGTGGTGGCCTTGAGCTTCACCTCCATCATCTCTGCATGCACTTCTCTGAGGTATTCCTGAGTATAACGGAGTCTTGCTTCAAGTATTTCTCCGATCTGGCGTATGGCTTCCATGGCTGCTTCACGAACAGCGTCGAAGAAAGTTGCTTGTGGCACACGTGAGATGAAAAATCTTGCCCCATCATCTTTGGGCAAACTCCTTTCGAACGGTGGAGGTGTACCTCCACATACCAAAGTTCCACTCCTTTTTGCATGAAGGGGTAGCCTTTGTAGACTGCATCTCCTTCAAGGTGAATATGCTTCATCATGTCCTTCAGGATCTTCGGGTAATCATGATCACTTGTCAGGGTCATGATCGTTTCCGGACCTTTAAGGAAGGACTCATAAAGGGTTGTCATCTGCATGTGTAGGATAAGAGGGGTGCTCAGAACAAAGAATGTATCTCCATGGGGAAATTGCAATTGTCTCCAGAAAAGTTTGGTGTTCAGTTGTCCATGGGTTCAAGATTTCGGGGTCTGGTTGAGGTAGAAAGAGAAAGTAAATACCCACCCATCAACAAAAGAATCCTAGCTCAAAAGTACCGTTTGTAATGGGCCGTTCTACTATGGTTTTCGTTTCTAAGTCCTCATTTCTTCAGGTCTTCAATGCTCGGGAGTTTCTAATTCCTGATGCTTTTCCCATATGAAGGCCTTCTACCATTCTTCCGTAACTTACGTCTCTCATGGTTGAAATAAATACAAGCCTACGAATATCGCATCTATCCAACCATTCAATAAACACACAAAAATAATAGCAACCAAGCATTCATTTATTCAATCAATTCTACGGTATCGCCACCCACATAAATTTGGTATGGTCGATACTTAAATCGAGAAGGCGTTCATCTTTATTTCTCTCATGGTGGGATACTACTAGGCTAATTTATTAGGAACTTGGTCATTGTCCCCACTGGGGCTTCTTCTGTGTGGACTTGATCTCCTCCATTTTTTCTGCTAGATTTTCCCTGTCGACGCGGAGTTTCTTGTGATGACCCTGTATGTCAAGAAGTTGTTCCTTGAGCTTCTGGATTTCAACGTCCTTGGCATGAGACATGATCCTGCTGTTTTTCAGTTCCTGATGCATTCTCGAGATCTCGAGGTTCTCCTCCTCCAGCTTGTTTACCTTTAGCCTCTGAGTCTTGACCTCTTCTCGTAGTGCTTCATTGTCAAACAGGGCTTCCAGGAGGTCCATCTGAAGATTCTTGATGTATTGTTCTAGATCCACGATTGTATACTAACAAAGGGGAGAACTTCATCTTTTGCACTTCCGTCAAGGCAATAGTTGCTCCATCAAACTTCTGCCATCCAATCCTTCCAAAGAAGTGTGGGTTTAGTGCAAGACGATGGCGATAGCATAAGCGTGCAATAGCATCATGGACGGCAGTGTTGATGCCCATATCACGATCACCATTTATAGTGCCAAGCGGATGTCTGCAGATCTTGGGGTCTTCTTTACGGCCAAAAACTTGGGTCTTGACTCCCATGATCTAGACGTCCTCTTAGTTGCCTTGATCTCGTGTATCGGTAACTTCAGAAATGACTAGCTCCACAAGGAAGGGGCCTCCAAGAACCTTCTCGTAGTGTTCTCTTTTGTTCAGAATGTAGCTCTCCATCTATAGTTTGAAATAAGGAAGGTTCAGTACAAGAAATCAGGTGTTACGAGAGTAGTAACAAAACAAAGGTCGTTCTTGTTGGGGTCTTCATATTACTAAGTCATTTCCTAGGGTCACGTCCTACAGTCAACATGTGCTCTGATACCATTTCTGTAGCGACCCGACCTCAGACGGTCAAGCCTCTGTGTATCCGTGCCATCCCTGGATCAGTATCTTTGGCACACAGTACATCAATGTATATATCAAAGTGCAATCACATGTATAAATGACGTAAAACTGATATATACCTATTAATACTCGGTGAAACAATCAAACGGTTGTGGAGTCCCATCAACGCCATCGGCGGGTTGAGTGTAGACCGTAACCACTGCCGTACTCTTACTCGTCGGAAGAAAAATATCTGCAACATGATACGTTGCAGCCGTGTAGGTCAGTACATTGAATGTACCGGCAAGATCACAATAAGAGAAAACAGATGATAAACTATACTATATGCAATATGGCCTTGTGGTTCTGTGTCTGAGTTTTGTTTGCGTAAAGGCTGATTTATTTTCCCTACATCAAAGGAATAAGTGAAGTCTGTACTATGGAGTTTTCTATCATGACATGGTTCCGCCAACCGATGTCTCATAGCCCAAAATCATCATAAGTTGCCCACAATTAAGTTATCAGTCCGGTGTTGAGAGTTCCGAGATAGATCCAAGTCCAGATGCTCAAATTGTCCGTGAATCGGGACACGGCTAATCGATTAGGTTTAAACCCTCTGCAGAGGTTTGTACACTTTACCCGCAAGATTCGATCCCTCTTTTTACGTTCTCGCACTTCAGTGTTTGAGAACAAGACGATCAAACATGGTCTTCCGAAGAGTTCCTCGACCCTTTGTCCGGTGCTCATCCAATCCTACCGTAGTTCTACATCTGCTAGCACCGTCCCGGCCAGAGTCACAACTAAGGCCAACCAAGCGAGCCCATATTGACTTGCGGTTGCACAGGTAAGCTTCCGGCATGAAGTATTCTTCCGTCTCTTTGAGTCTGGGTGAAGCTTTCCGCAAGATGTCATGGCGCTTCTCCATGCATCCCGCCAACCACTTTGGTTTCTCCAGGTGCCCGTCAGCAACCGTCCTTCACCCAAAGAGTGTGTATTGAATTCTTGTCTCGAGTCCGGAAGTCTTGAGGCCTTGAAGATGCAGTCCTTGCAGGTTCCATCATGGAGTTGTCGCCATTGACGTAGAGTCCTCCTTCTTCACACCACTCTCGAACACTCATACCAAACCCGTCTACTATAGCGTAGCATTAAAATAAATGACGCCCCGGCTTGGTAACAGGGTGATGGGTTCCTACCTCATGCATACTACTCAACTACCAGGATTCAATAACACTACTGAGGGGTGGTTGCAAAGGTGCCACTAAATGCAATAAAAACGTAGGTATGAAAGCATGGTCAAAGTGAACTTGCCTTGCTGACGATCTTCGAAAACTAGGGACTCGTGGTAGCAGGCTTCGCACTCCGGAAATTCTACCGAGGCAAACAATAACCATAATAAGCACATAGCATATGATCACTTAACACAATAGCATAGTAACATAACACACCAAAACAAACGAATCAAAACCCAAAGGAAAACTCAAGAAATCCAACTCAAAGTTTTCCTACTTCAAGCAACAACTAAAACTAGTTTTTCATAACAAAAATTTCTTAACGGAACCTAAGCAAGGGTTTATGATACCTAACAGAAAAGAATCCATCATGCAACTAGGAGCAAAAAGAATCATCTTAAAAGCTATTTTAAAACTCCTATTAGGCCTAATTCAAATTCTATTAAGAAAATTAAAATAAAAGTTTTATTTATTATAAATAAAAGTTCATGCTATAAAGTGACAGAAACTATCCTAGAATAATCAATCCCATGTGAAAAATAAATTTATTTGCTAATTAAAATAATAGGAAAACAGTAGCTAGTTAATTAATTAAGAATATCATGATTCTGATTAAAACTATTTTTTATAAATCCCAAAATGCCCAAATTAATTCCTACGGTTTGGCAATGACAAAACTAAGTTGGGACAAAAAGAATCATATAAAAATAATTTTCCTAACTCATTTTATAGCAGATTTACTATTCTGACTAAAATTAAAATAAAGCAATTTTAAATAATTTTAACATAGCTATTATATTTTCTACAGAAACTATATGAAATTTGCAAACCAACAAAAAAAGAATCATTTAAAAATATTAAGTAAAATAAAAGTTATGAATTTTACAAAACTGAAACTATTACATTAAAACAGAAAAACGAAAATAAAGAAAAATGGCCTAATGGGCCTAACTAACACACTGAGCGTAACTTAACTAAGACGGGCCCTAGGGTTAAACGAATCGGGCCGATCTAAATAAAAACCCTAACTTAAACTAAACCGGAACGAACCGGAATAAAACCCGGTTTTATTTAAAAGAACATACCCCTTCGGGGGTTTCTAATCTACGCCGTAGGGAGTAGATCGGACGGCGGGGGTAAACTCCGGTGACTCACCGAAGATCGACGGCGGCGGCGGCTCGGGCGGCGAGTGTTCCGGCGTCTCCGGTGGTCGGGGGCGACGGCGGGGAGCTCCGGCGGGTGCGGCGCGACGAGGGGGTCCGGTTGGTGGAGTCAACGGGGCTCGGGGGTGACCGGGGCGAGCTCGGGGCGGCAAATGGCGGCGGCGGCGTTCGGCTACTCCGGCGAGGGCGTGTGGAGGGAGAGGGAGGTCCGGTGAGGGGGCGAGGGGGGAAATGGGGTGAGGAGGGTATTTATAGGCGGGGGGTCGACTTGGCGCGAGGGGGCGAATCGGGAGGATTGGGTGAGATCCGGAGATCGCGGGATCTCCGGCGGGCGGCGCGGGCGGTTGCGTGGGCGAGGAAGACGACGGGTGGGGCCCGCTGTCCGGGAGAGAGGGAGGGGTGCGGGCGTCGGTTGGCCGACCGGATGGGTTTCGGCGAGGGTTAGGTCGGGCCGGTTGGCGCTGGCTGGGTCGGGCGCGTGGCTGGCCTCACTGGCTGGGCCGCTGGTGTTGGGCTGGGCAGATTAGCTGGCGGCGCCTAGGGCTTTTTTCTCTTTTTCTCTATTTTTTTTTGAAAATAAAAAGAGAGGAAATATATATAATAATATAAATATTTTATATAGGACATATATATATCAAAATGATCAGGGGACTATTCCCTATCATTTGAACAATTTCTGAGGCAAAATCCAAATTTTATAAAAATTCATTTTTTTTCAAAATTCAAATAAAACTCAAATTTGAATGGGGGTTTCAAGGCACTTTCAAATGAATTTCAATTTGATTCTTTTTAACTTCCAACTCATATTTCATATAATTGAAGAAGTCATTTTATCTTCCCTCATGAAAATCATTGAGTTGCATAAAGTTTTGAATTTGAAATATTCTCAAATGAAATTCAAATCTTTTCAAAACCCTTTTCATTTCAAATGGAAGAAGTCATTTCATCTTCACTCTAGGGTTTTGATGTTGGAATGGAATTGAATTCATTGAGATCCAAAAGGGCAAGGGATAGTTTTGGGAAAGTCATTTTATTCCCTCTCATCCAACTTTCAAAAATTTCAAATTCCACTCAATTTCACTCAATCACTCAAACAAACCATCAGACAACAAGCATAGTTATTTATCTAATATAACATTCCAAAATTTAGAATTTTGGGATGTTACATCTATCCACTCAGAAGTTTCTTTAGACTAGATTTGATGAAAAATCTTAGGGTTAGGTTTCCGCTGAGCTCATCTCGGACTGACCGAAATGGAACTTTTGGTTCCACCGATTGGCCCTGTCCATTTCACTAAGTACAACTCGGTCTGACCGATGTGTACTGACCAGTGAGACCAAAAGCGATTTCTCTGTGAAACCCTAGCATCTCGGAGTCACCAAACTGCGACTCGGTCTGACCGATGCTGCATGTTTAGACTCTGTTAGTGCTTCGGTGTCACTGAGATTTTCATATCGGTAGCTCCGAAATGCTTTCTGGAGAAAACTAAAACTAAGATTTTGTCTCAATTTTTTGCAGAAACAAGCTGCATTTGTGATTCTCATCCACTCTGCCCATATCCATCTATTCACAGGGTCAGTTTGCAGAGATGTTTGAAGCAAGTGATAGTCAGAACAGATCAGAGGAGAAGGTCAATACCAGTGAGGGCACAAGCCCTAGTGGTAGCTATGATCAAGGTAGCAGAAGCACTCCTAGCAACTGGCCTAAGGCTACTACCAAACAGAGAAAGAAGAGAAACTCTGACAGTGAGGATGAAGATTTTGTTTTTGAGGAAGAAGTGACCTCAAAGAAGAAAGTGCTCAAGAGGGAAAATGTTGCAGCTTGCTGCCACCAAGCCAGGTCTCCAGAAGAAAGCTCCTGTCAAGAGAGCTCCTGTGTCAAAAGTGAGAAAGTCAAGTGTTACTCAAGAAACTATGAAGTTCACTCTTGAACATTCTGATGATGATGAGGCTGTAGATGGAAAGAAGAAGAAGAGAGCCAAAACAACCACTGCTAAGGTACTTGGCAAACCTTCCATGAGGGAAGAGGAGGAGGAGGAGGAGGAGGAGGAGGAAGAGCCTGTTGCACCCCCAGCCAAAACTCAGAAATTAATGGTTGATGCCATTAAGACTGGTGCACCCTCCAAGCCCAAGTCAAAAGCTTCACCTGCTGCACCCAAGACTACAGCTCCTAAGAGATCCACCAGGAACATTCCTGCTGCAGAGAAGAACAAGGCCCTAGTGCCAGAAGTTTAAGAAGATGATGAGCCCCAAGTGCTCAGAAAATTGAAGCCCAAGATTCCAAACCACAATGATGATCATCCAGTGGGTGAGAACATGAAGTTGAGGAAGGGCAATGGACTGAGATTATGGAGGAAGACATATCCATATGCTATAAGGAGAAGGACGGATGTTGATTGTCGTTTCCACACCAGAGAACATCAATACTTCTATGAGATTGTTTTGCTTGACAAGAAACCTATTGTGAGTGATATGAAGTGGGTTGATTGGAAGTACATAGATGCCAGTGAGGATTACTTTCCCCGCATTCATGAGAGCTTCAGGTTTACTGGAGTTGATGCATTTCTTGGACAAGAGCTCACCAAGTGGAACGATGAAATGGTGATGCAATTTTACTCCACTGCACACTTCTATCTAGATGGGAAGATAGTATGGATGATTGAGGGCACCAGGTACTAGTCATTAATCTCAGAATGGGCTGCTCTTATCAATGCCCCTCAGGAAGATGATAATGACATAGGTATTCATGGCAAACCAAGAATGGACAATAATACTATGGCTCATATGTACAAGCCTATCCCAGACAAGGCACTTGAGACTCACAAGTTTGGTTCCATTTACTATCTGCTTGCTGGTATGGGCACTATCAACTACATCTTGAGGCATACATTGTTGCCCAAGTCTGGAGATGAGAGAATGGTGCATGGACATTCAATCAACCTGCTGCATCTATTTGACATCCCACAGAAGTTCAAGGTTATGAGTCTGATAGTTGAGACAGTCAAGAGGACAACCGCTGACCAAAAGAGGTCATGTGGATATGCACCACATATTAAGATGTTGATCAATTCCAAGGTTGGAACTGGTACATATATACTTGACAGACAACATTTACCTCTTAGGCCAGAATTCGAGAACAATGAAGTTGTGATGGATGCTTCACATCCAACATCTATTGAGGCCCAGGACAAAGCTGAGAAGGCAAAGGTTGCCGAAGTAGCAAAGGCGGCAAGTGCTCCAGATGCATCAATTGTGAATCTAAAGACCAAACAAGATCAGCTCATATATTTGCTAGAAGCTACCCTGAGGATTGAGAAGAGTCTAGCCAACTTGACTAAGAATAAGGAGAGCTTAGAGAGGATTTTGGAAGACAAGATGTACAACCTTGATGTAAGGTCACTGAGGTTCAGACCATTGGTGAGAAGCTGAGAGATGATGCTGAGGACAGAGATGACAGACCTACCACATACAGATTTTAGGCAGTGCCAAGGGCATAGAGGTCTGCTGCTGAGCCAGTTGCAGACACTAGGCCTACTCACTTTGCTCCTTCCGCCACTGCCACAGTGCCACCACCACTATCAACCCCTCCTGCTCAACAGACTTCAGCTGAAGCATTTGCAGATGCACTCCTCTCAACGCCATCTACACACACCGAAGTAACAAGCCAGAAGACCCCTTCAGGAGCTCCCGGAGGTCGTGCCTAGAGTGTCGTATAGCACTATACGTTTTCAAACTTTTTGGTAACTTGTTGCCAAATGGGGAGAAAGTGTATAGATCATAGGCTCCGAGAGAGACCGTCTTTTTCTTCTTTATTGGTTCTTATTCGCCTTGATACTTTGGTAGGTTGTTGTTACTTGATGCTACATTTGTGTTATGCTTGTGAGATACCTTGTAAGCTTAATGTGTGCTTGCATGTCTATCTCTATGATGAGTGCATGTTTTTCACTTTTATCATTTTGTGCGCTCCACCAAGATGTATGTGACATGGAAGAGTGACCCATGATCCTAATCAATTGTGCATTTGCATTCAAACGCGAATTTTAAATAATGCACAAATTTAGGGGGAGCTCTTTCTTATCACATACTTCTCAAAGCTGCAATGTATTTCATTCCTTTTATCATTTGTCGAAGCTTTGATCTATATGTTGTTATCAGTTACCAAAAAGGGGGAGATTGAAAGTGCAACTAATCCCCGGGTGGTTTTGGTAATTCATAACAACATATAGATCATTGAACTAATATCCTCTCAAGATGAATATTTCGGGAAGTTCAGTGATTGGTGTGGCATGGACTAGAAATGTGGACCCCTCAAAATGCTAAGGACATATATTGGCAAAAGCTCAAGACTCTTCATATTTGTTTTAGTGATCCAAGATCACATTGAGTCCATAGGAAAGCCAATACTATTAAAAGGGGATGAGGTGTTGCTTAATGGCTTGCTTTCTCAAATGCTTAGTGATATTGCTCCAAAGCCCTCAACCACTTTCTCCATCCAAATATGTCAAAACCCTAAACTCCAACTCGGCCCCGCTGATTCATTCTATCCGGTGCCACCGAGTTCATATGACATAGCTACTGCCAGAAACCCTAACAGTTCGGTCACACCGATACGGATCTCGATCTCACCGAGATGGCCTTGCCAACTCACTGTTATCAGTTGCAGGTAGTTCTGTCTCACCGAAATTGCAATCGGTCTCACCGAGATGGATTGACCAATTCCCTTTTGCCCTATTGCTTCACTTCAGTCTCACCGGGTTGATGCAATCGGCACCACCTAGATGAGGTTTTCCCTAAGCCAGTTCCAAACAGAGCGTCGTGGTGGGATTTACGTGTCAAGCGGAGTACATTGCTGCTTTAATAGCAGCAAATGAAGATGTCTGGATGAAGGAGTTCAAATCCGATCTGGGTGTAATACCTAGTGCATTGAGTCCAATGAAAATCTTTTGTGACTACACTGGAGCAATTGCCTTGGCGAAGGAATCCAGGTTTCACAAGAGAACCAAACACATCAAGAGACGCTTCAACTCCATTCGTGAACAATCAAGGATGGAGACATAGAAATTTGCAAGATATATACGGATCTGAATGTGGCAAACCCGTTGACTAAGAATCTTCCGTGAGCAAAACATGATCAGCACCAAGACTCCATGGGCGTTAGATTCACTACTATGTAATCTAGATTATTGACTCTAGTGCAAGTGGGAGACTGAAGGAAATATGCCCTATAAGCAATAATAAAGTTGTTTATTTCCTTATTCATGATAAAGGTTTATTATTCATGCTAGAATTGTATTGATTATAAATCTTAATACATGTGTGAATACATAAAAAAACATAGTGTCCCTAGTAAGCCTCTCACTGGTACGCGTCGGTGCTATACAAACGATTTTTAACCCCTTTCCGCGACGGCGTTCGGAACCGTCGCCAAGTGAGTGACGGAGATAGGGGGGTCCTTCCCACACGACGCGGAAACCGTCAGGGATATGCCCTCCTGGCACACACGCTCGGCAAAATGAAGTCGTGTGCGACCGGCGAGCGCTCAAATACATAAATACGTACAGTAGAGCTAAAAAAATACAATTATACAGACGAAATTGTTTCCGGTCGCAAGTACATCCCACACAGTCAGTCCCCGCTAAACGTTTCCAATCATATGTACATCCCACATAGTCGCTCCAAGGAAAACGTTTCCGTTCACAGGTATATCACACACAATTTTCCCCGTTAAATCGTTTGTGATAGTGTTGCCATTGCACACGATATTAACAATTTTATCGTTTGCGTTATTGAATGCATCACACACAGTGCGTAGAAGGAACTGTGTGGCAAAGACTGGCCATCAAATATAGTTTTTATGTGGTAAACGTCTGCGCAAGGTGGCCTAACGCAAACAGTTTTCAAGAGGATGTCGTGTGTGCAGTGGAGATTGATCGCACACGTAGTGGATCCTAGAAACGTTTCTGATCTCCACGTCTATCGCAGACATTTCGCTTTCGCAAACCCTGTGCGGTGTAATCCTAATTAACCCCTAATTTAAAAATCACATGTTTTGAATTTGAAAGTAGGCAATCACTTATTTCATATCCAACCATTTTTATTACAAATATAGGTTCAACCACGAATGCATAATTCGATGCACAGTACATATATATCAAGAACTACAAAAGCACCAAGTAAAGAATGATGAACCACAGCTTGTACTAAAGACTGTAAAGAGAGAGGCGAAAGACATTACAGTTGTCGGAGAAGGTGAAGCGGAATGCCCATATTGTGCCCTCCTCCATGCGTAATGCGCGCACGACTCTAGGCCAACCCCTTGTGATGGTTGCCTGTCCATCCTTAACTGTCTTCATTACGACTTATCGATGCTCATTGTAGTCTGGATGAAATACTTTAACCTTCATTGCGTATCCACCAATCATGTACTTTGCGAGGTAATCTTGAGTGAACTGCTTCGGGAACCACTACGAACGAAAAAGATTCACACATTGTTGTCTAACAACTCATTATGGGCAGTAAAAAGTGAAGGCTGCAGAGTTCGTAGTTACCATCCTACAGCTCACTGTTGTGTTGGATAGAGCATAAACAAATAATTTGCTTGCCACCATTCGTATCTTTTTGCTAATAATCCTTATCAGTTTCCTCACTTGATGCTTGTTCATGAATATCTCATTGCCCCATACACAAAGAGGGTCGATGCGTGGATCCTTGACAAGGGCATATGTACCTACAAGAAACAAGTCAATATTAGAAGCTAACAAGTGTCCAGGCCTGGATCTATATGCACTACATTACGGAACGACGGGGGGAGTACAAGCCAAGGGATGAAGCTAACCTTGGCGAAAAATGGTGGCCACTCCCATTGTTGTCCTGCATAAGTAGTGGAAAGGCATGATAAGTATAGCAACCTGAACATCAAACAAATATAGCAAAGGTAAACAACATCATCTCCAAATGATAGCTTGAATGTGTTGGTTTCAGCATGTTGTTAAAGCAGATATAAATGGAAGGCAATGTTACCGACAAAGAGGCTTAACGACCATCGAATATTGCAATTCAAACTGGTATTGTTGAAAATGAATAGAACGTAGGTAATGCTTAAACATCACCTTTGGATAAATGTGTAAAACTAAAATAAAGGGTGTGTGTTAACTACACCAGGAATAACTGGAACCAAATATAGCCATTCAAACTGGTATTGATGTAGTCGAGCGGCACAGTTCCGACTTGCACATAATGAACAACACATTGTGAATGACTGAAATAAACAAGGCATAAATTACCAGTATAACAACCAAATATAGCCATTGAAAACTAGACAGAATCTCACTGCAACCAACCTAACAAGCAAATACAGATAAACAGGGCATATGCTTGAAAACTGGACAAATGCTCACTGCAACCAACCTAACAAGAAGATACAGATAAATAAGGCATCTGCTTGATAACTGGACAAATGGTAAAAAAAGCAACCTAACAACCAAATACAGATAAACAAGGCATCCGCTTGATAACTGGACAAATGCTCACTTCAACCAAACTAAGAACCAAATACATATAAACAAGGCATCTGCTCGATAACTGAAAAAAATGCTCACTCCAACCAACCTAACAACCAAATACAGATAAACAAGGCATCTACTCACTATAAACAACTAAATATAGCCATTCGTGAAACTGAAGTGGAAAATTCATACTTAAACATCACATAGCCCTATTGAACAATACATTTTGCATAACTAAATAATTAAACACGGCACAGTTAAAAGCACCGCATGGCAAATGCTACTACAGCAAAGGGTACGGGTTGGCAAGCTAGAAAAGGTAAGATTCGCTGATAGAATGTTGCCTCACATTTCATGGATGGGATCCTTCCAGTTGGAACAGCACAGCCCATGGTGCTCTCTCATGTCACAGATGGGCTGTTTCACCTTGGAAGAACCTTCGTGGGTGCCCTCCTCATGGTCGTGGTCGTGGTCGATGAGATCTGACTTGGCAATTGAGGATCCCAAGCCGCCACCGTAGAACGTGTCCTTCAGAAATGACAAAATGGGCTCGATGGCGTCTAAAGATCACAAATCCTTGACCCCTTGGCGGAGGAGATCAACGTCAGGGCCGTCGAAGAGACGACGGTTGAACCAGAGGGGTTGGGGATGGACCACTTAACCTGTGACATGGCCCGCGTGAAGTCATCGCTGTGGATGAGCTTGATGTCGTAGCCAGCTTTCCCTAGATACAGTAATACGCTAGCCTGCTAACATAAAGCCTTCAGCATGGCAACATAGTCAACGTCTCCGCCGGCTTCTGCGGCGACGTGTTGCTCCGAGATCAACAGGTCAGGGCGAGCGGCGGGCACCTCGCCAACGTCCGCCGGAGAGGCCATGATAAACCTCTTCTTGGCCGAACGCTTGTCGGGCTCCCCGGGATACGTGGTCGAGCTTAGGCTGCGACATTCTGGAGCAGGGGATGTGGATCTGGCGTGGAGGGACACCGCAGGCCTCATCTAAAAACTCAAGGGAGTGGGGCAACGGTATGGGAATTGCTGGGTAACCTGAACTTTATTATCTAAGCTAGGAGGAACGGGCAGACCGGCAGGGGTTGGCGGCGGCGCCGGCGGCGGCCGCGAGCTAGGGTTCGAGTGGGGGAGGGGGCGGGTGGGGGACTGTGGAGGGAGGGGTTTGTTTGAGGATACGCCGCAGCTACTGAAAATTTTAGTATTGGTGGGTGGAGATGGTGGTGGACGAGGGAGGGCGACGGTTCAAATGCCTCAGCTACTGCAATTTTTACTATAAGGTCGGTGCTGGAGGAGTGTGGGTGACGGTTGAAGTACGACGGCTACTAAAATTTGGGTAAAGGAATTGATGCGGGGCAGGAGTGCCCAAGATCACGCACGGTCCAATAACAATATGCATGTATGATAATAAGGAAAAGTGGTGGGACCGCTTATTTTTCCAACACTCAAGGCGGGTAGTTTGTTTTTATATTTCTAGCTAGCTGGTCTATTGCACATGGTTCGTCCTAATTTCCAAATAAATTTACCCGCCTTTAGCTTGCACAGGTGGTGATTTTACAGCGCACTTGCATCGCACACGGTTAAGCCAGTACCTCCACCCTTTGCTCGCGCTTGCGCGGTCGTGGTGATTTTATAGCGCACTTGCATCGCACACGGTTGAGCCAGTATCTCCACCTTTGCTCGCACTTGCATAGGCGTGGTTATTCACAACGCAATTGTATCGCACACGGTTAAGATATTATACCCGTGTCCGTTGAGCGTCATTAGGGTCTGTTACAAAGGGTCAGAAGACATCCACACCAGCATGTGGCCCAAATATATATGAGTGAAAAGGGTGGTCTGTGATGTTCAAAATTCCAATGCACAAATTTGTCCATATGGGCCCACGGTTGGGCGCATCGTTGAAGATCGATGAGAGGGGCCAGAAGTCAAGAAACACCTGGAAGTGGCCAAATATATGTAGGAATATTGGGGATGTATAAAATTTTAAATACACAATGCATAGCTTTGGTGGCACCTGCCTCGCAAACCCGAAAGCACCCTTGGATATATATATATATATATATATATATATATATATATATATATATATATTTATTTATTTATTTATTTATTTATATATATAGTAACGCTAAACTAAGCGTGAGTGTAGAATAGCTTATTCTACACCCCAGTAACGGTACATACAAAATGTAGTAACGCAATATATAGAATATAGTAATTTTTCTGAAAATGTAGTAAATTACAAACTTGGATAGTAGAAAAAATATTTTAAAAATAACTACATTTTGTACAGTGTTTTACTAGATTTTGTATATAGCGTTACTAGGGGTGTAGAATAAGCTATTCTACACTCACGCTTACAACAACGTTACCCTATATATATATATATGTAATGACATAATGTCGTACCTAGCTAGGATGCTTGGCCTACCACCTCCCACTTCGTGTCAGCGGGGCGGATGCACGTAATGATCTATACTTTGGTCATACATGCATGTCGTCATGACCTAGCATAAGACGGACCAATGAATCTATCCTTTGGTCAAACGACAATTGTTGTTGTCGATAAACCGCTTTGGCCAATAGATTGAACCATCATAAAAATTGCCCGAGAGGGACCACAAAACCAGCACCTCTTGCATGCGGCCCAAAATGATGTACGTTGGGAAGGGGTGATGTGTGTTTTCAATATAGAATAATGTACAATTTATACGTGGTGCTTACATCTCGATATAGATAACAACCATGAAAGCAAGGTAGTTAAGGATGAGATACGCAGGGTATGATGTAGGTCAAACCCAGCAATCCAAGCATGTGGGAGGGAATACGGACAACACATGAGCTCGACCTTTGGTTGAGCGACATGTGACGGTGACCGGCCCTAACACGAATGTCGGATTCGGGGTTCCGCAGACCCTTGAGAGGTTCGAACTCTGGGGTGCGTGCGAAGAACTCGTCCTCCCCAGTCTGCCCACTCAACGATCCCACAGTCTAGCTCGATGAACCCAATGGATAAGAGACGCAGCAGTTTATCCTGGTTCGGGCCACCTTCCGGTGTAATACCCTACTCCAGCTTTGTGGTGGATTGCCTCGAGGGGCTGAGGATGAACTAGTATAGTGGTGGAACAGCCTCAAGAGGTGAGGTGTTCTTTTGCTTGATGAGCTGGTGGGTGTGAGGATGATCTGAATGATCCCCCCTCTATAGTGGTGGCTAAGTCCTATTTATAGGGGCCTTGGTCCTCTTCCCAAATGTAGGCAGGAAGGGATCCCACAAGGGCCAATTTCGAAGGGAGACAACTAGTACAAGTTATCCTGACAAAAGTACACTTCGCCTGCAAAAGCCACTGGTGGTGACGTTGCGGTGGGCTCTGCGATGACCTCCATCCTGCCGTCCTGGCGGTCTTGATCTTGTTGCACCGGAATGGAAACCTTTGCTTGATTCCTCGGGACTCCGCGTCTACGCTTGCCTCCTTAGAACTAAAGAGGAAACTGGTACACTGCACCCGCTGGCGCCCGCCTGGCCTTGGTCGTCATGGCTCACGTCATATGAACCTCGCGAGGTTTAGTTTGCATAGATATCTCCGCTCCTCGGGTGCCAGCTTGGGGAGGCCGCCCCCCAGGGAGGTCTTGGTGTCGTCCGCCTCACGAGGCTTGACCCCTCGCGGGGGTCTTGGGTTGTCAAAGTCGAAGCTGGGCTGTACCGGGCCGTTGATGGAGCCACGCCGTGGGCCGTAGGCAGGCAAGTCTGGGTACCCCCCCCCCCCCCACCCCCCGTTCCCAGGACGCCGATAGTAGCCCCCGGGCCCGAGGCATGCTCGGACTTGGCTTCGAGGCGAAGCCAAAGGGCAAGTATGGAATGCCGCGGGCCCTAACCGCCTGCGGCCATGGTTGACACGTGGTGATTGATGGGACATGGGCGTCTCCGATTCCCCATGCTACCTCGGCGACCGTTCGACTTGACTATAAATGAGGGGAGGGGCAGAGCCCCCTTGCTCATCATTGTGTGGGATCGTGGAGGTCCGCGGTTGGCCTTCCTCTGGCTATAAATGAGGGGAGGGGCAGAGCCCCCTTGCTCATCTCCGTCGTCTCGCCACCCACTCATTCTTCTTTCTTCTTGCCGCTTTGTTGCAGTATCCATGGCGCCGATCAGGAGATTCTCCGAAGCGAAGAAGGGCAAAACTCCCGGGAGGAGCCGGGGCCGCTCCCACTGAAGAAAAGGCTTAGTCGCCCCTGCGATGTTAGCGAGAGGCCAGAGGTGACGAGGCCTTGGTACGAGCACCTCCACCTGGCTTCCCTCTCCCTCTGTACGCCCAAGCGCAAGGCTCCGGAGAAGCCGACAGCGCCCCGCGCCAAGCAAGCCACGGCCATGGTGGGCAGGCTGAGGTTGCATAGGCTGCTGGCCCGCGAACCCACGCCGAAGGATACTCATGCGAGTTCGTGGTGTGGGCGGTGGTGCCACCGCGCACGTGGATCCAGCTCCTGTGGTTCTTCGCTGAGGAGATGCCGCTGAGGGGGGCACTTGAGCTGTGGCTGTAGCACGCCTGGTGCTGCAGTCTGGCCACGGGGGCGGAGGTCGAGGTCGTCCCCCTGGGCAAAATCTTCATGACCCGAGGATGGGGCGAGGTTGTCGTGCCTGCCGCGTGGAGGGGGCCCTCCCCATCCACTTCGAGTACGACGGCGCCTCCACGCTATTCTTCAAGGTCTTCGATGAGGAAGGTCGTCGCCTGGAGTGCTGCCCCGAGGGAAGCCGCCAGCATGGCGTGGCGGCGGGCATCGAGCCTACCTCCGGTCCTGCCGACAGCTCCTCCTGCAGTGGCGACGACTCCTGGGAGCACAGCAGGTCTCCCGAGCCTAGCGATTCTCCAGAGTCGAGTAACGATCGCTACGTGCCACCGAGCTATCGCCGTGCCCGGAGCGCGGCAGCGGTGTCCGCTCGGCGTCGCCGGTGATGCCCGGTAGCCAGGGTCCCTTGAAATTCCCTTCTTTTGTTCCCTGCGAGAAATCGAGACAAACCCCGTGGGGGTACGTAAAAAACTTGTAATGATTTTGCTCGATGTTTACTACTCCTAGCATAAGGTTGCAGTGGTGTGTCTCGCTTCGGCATTGTTCCCCCTTTTCGTTCTTGCGGTAGCCTAGCGCTCTACGCCGGCAGGTCCCAGTCCCCAGGCAGGCTTCGGCCGTCGCTGGTATGCCAGGTCGCGATGCCGTGGTCAAGGCTAGGAGGTAAGCGGCCTAAGGTCTGGTAAGAGCTCCTAAGGTGCAATGCTCAAGATGTCCCCTTTGGCGAGCAAGCAGCTCCCTGGAGGCCGAAAAGGGAAGCGGAATTGCCGGGGCGAGATTGTGAGAGTTGACAATTCTGGATAGCGGGTTCACGCTGATACGTATAGGTGACTTATCTTAATGAGCCTGAGGTGATTCCTTTGTGCAGCGCCTGATTGTTCTTTAGCGGCGGTGCTACCAGGTAGGGCTCACGCCAGCCTCCCCTTTCCTCGCTCATATAAATGCTCTACGTCCTCGGTTCCCGGCCCTCGAGCGAGGCCCAGCTGCCACTGGTATGCCAGGTCACGATGCTGTGGTCAAGGCCAGAGGGTGAGGGCTGGAGAGTCAGTTGGAGCTCCTGAGGCGCGGTGCTTAGGAGCCCCCTTTAACGCGCAAGCGAATTGCATAAAAAAGGGACAGCTGGCGGGGCCGCCTGTAGTTAAGCTCTGGAGATTCCTGCAGGTTAGTCTCAGAGGAGAATATAACTCATAATCACATATGTTGTCCTGCCGCTGATCTTTCCGCAAGAAGATGAAGGCACTGAGGATCTGGTGAGGTGACATGCGCGGGGCGGGACGCGAGCTAGAGCTCGATCTCTCAGATTTGTCAGTGTTGCAGGGACGGACAGAGCACAAGCACCGTGCCAGCATGTGTAGCCCCCGTTGCGGGATGAGCAGGAGGCTGGTCAGCAACACGGGAGGCCGCGAAGGGCAATAAACAACAGGCAAGTGGGTGATAACCATAAGGTGACTCATGGAAGGAGGTAAAGCTAGTTATGATGGATGCAAAAAGATACATGCCGCAGGGATGGACCCACGCGGCTTGGGGATGATGCAGCCTGAGGGGTGCCCCCAACTGAATAAACCGGAAATGTCACCTGGCACCGTTGCTGAGGAGATGTTGAAGTAGCTAAAGACGCATGCTGAAGAAGTCGCTCCTCAAGAGCTGCCCAGGTCCTGAACCTCGGGGGGCTCTGGAGGCTCGGGGGGTTCGTGAAGAACCGTCACCATCTCTGCTAGGATGGCCTGGTGCCTGGCCTCCTAAGCCGCCATGACGCTCCGCAGGTGGCGCTGGAAGGTAACAGCCGCGTTCGGCATGCCGAAAGGCATGCGAACATAGCTGTGAAGGCGGCCCTCACACTGGCCAACGAGCGATGGCTAGATGCGCTCCTGAGACGCGGCCCTGTTGAGCCCTGGAATGTTGACGCAGACCAGCTCGTTATCCTCGCCAAGACAAGGAGCCGCGCCAGGTGGTGGGCGGCGCTCGCCGCGCATGGCTCTCGCCTCGTGAAGCTCCTCGGTTATCTTGGTCATGAACTCCTGAGCACCTAGAACCCCGTGCCTTGTGCCCTCCCGGCGAAAGTGCGCGTTGAAGCACGCCTCCAAGTGGTGCCCGATTGCCTCTCTTGTGACGTGGGCTAGGTCAGCGGCCCTCCAGAGGAGAGCCCCCGAGCCCAGCCTAAGAGGGGCACCAGGCGCGCCTTCCTATGTGAGAGAGGGAGGCGCCCCATCCGTGGGCGCAGGTCCTGAGGTGGTGCCGTTGGACACACCGCTCTCCTGAGGCTCTTGGTGGAGCATCTGCTTCTTCTTCTTGGGGACAACCTCAGGAGGGTAGACAGTGCCTTCATCGTCTTGGTTCTCAACCGCCGCAGCCTGGTAGGCGCACTCGAGAGAGCACACCACGTCCTTCTCCTCGCAGGCGATCGTGATGATGTCGCGGTTCCCTGGCATCTTGAGGACATTATAACCATGATGAGTCACCGCCATGAACTTGGCCACGGCTGGATCCCCAAGGATGGCATTGTATGGAAGATGAATGTTGGCGACGTTGAAGTCGATGAGCTTTGTGCGGTAGTTGTCGCGCTGGCCGAATGTGACAGGGAGGCAGATCTGGCTGTCGGCGTCCTGGGAATGGGGGTACACAGATTTGCCTGCCTGCGGCCCAGGGCGTGGCTCCATCAACGGCCTGGTATGGCCCCCCTTCGTCAGCAACCACTCAAGACCCTCGCGAGGGGCCAAGCCTTGCAAGGAGGATGACGCCAAGACCTCTTTGGGGGCAGCCTCGCTAGGCTGGCTCCCGAGGAGCGGAGATATCTATGCAAGGGGCACCGCGCGAGGTTCGCGTGACGTGAGCCATGACGATCAAGGCCAGGCGGGCGCCAGCGGGCGTAGAGTACTAGTTGCCTCTTTGGTGCTAAAGGGGCAAGCGCGAGCGAGGATTCCCGAGGCATCAGGCAAAGGTTTCCATATCGGTGCAACGAGACCAAGACCAGCAGGACGACAGGACGGAGGTCACCATGGATCCCACAGCAGCGTCACCACCAGAGCCCTTAGCGGGCGAAGACCACCTTTTGTCAGGATAGCTTGTACTAGCCGTCCCCCTTCAAACTTGGCCGTTGTGGGATCCCTTCCCGCCTAATATTTGGGAAGAGGACCAGGGCCTCTATAAATAGGACTAGCCATTACATAGGAGGCAACTGGTCTTGGATCGGACTCATTTCACCAAGGCCAAGTCACCAGCTCAGTGAGCTCAAGAACACCTCTCCTCAGGAGGTTGTTCATACCTTGTACTTGTTCATCCTCAGCCTGCAAGGCAATCCACCACACCACGCTGGAGTAGGGTATTACACCACAATGGTGGCCCGAATCAGTATAAAGCCTCGTGTCTCTTGTTCTTTGGGTTCGTCGAGCTAGGCCTTGAGATTGTTGCGGGAGCGAGCTAGGGAGAGAGAGATCTTCGTGCGCACCCTAGTGTTCGAACCTCAGGGTTTGCCGGAACCCAGAATCCGACACTGCCCTATTGGGGTGGTGGAGCCGTCGGTCACTCCTGAGAAAGGCTTGGTGGGCTGCAGCTGATCGTACGGCAGTTGAAGGCGGTCGAACGTCTTGATGGAAAGAACATTAAGCCCCGCACCGCCATCAATGAGGGTCTTGGTGACGAGAACGTTCCTGATGACGGGTGAGCAGAGCATCGGGAGGGCGCCGGCAGTTGCCATGCACTTGAGCTGGTCAGACGAGCTGAAGGTGATGGCGCACTTGGACCACCTGAGCGGACGCGTGGCCTCGAGCCTGGGGAGGGCCGCGTTCACCTCACGGGCGAACTGCTTGAAGATGCGATGAGAGGCTGGGGCCTGAGCGCCACCCAAGATGCAGCGGCGGCACGAGGCTCCTGAAGCCCCCCCCTCGGCCCCGGTGGTGGTCGTCGTTCCTTATTGGTGGGGTGCAGCGGAGGGAGGCCAGCGTTGCCCTGAGAACAGTCCTCACGAGGCTGACCTCTCTAGGTGCCCTCATGAGGCTAGCCCTGCCAGTGTTCCTCACGAGGCTGGTCGCGCCACTCCTGGCGGGGGCCGTGGTCATCCCAGCGTCCTCCATTTCGGCCTCCTCCGCAGCCATAGCCTCGATCTTTTCACTCGGGGTGACGACCGAGGCTCCCGTCGTGGATGGCCCTGAGCTCCTAGCAGTCATTGGTGTTGTGGCTATGTATGTTGTGGAAGATGCAGAATGGACGGCTGCCCTTGGATGACTTTGGGTGGTCGCAGCCTGATAACCCACAAGTATAGTGGATCAATTGTAGCCTCTTTCGATAAGTAAGAGTGTTGAACCCAATGAGGAGCTAAAGGTAGAACAAATATTCCCTCAAGTTATATCGACCACCGATACAACTCTACGCACGCTTAACGTTCGCTTTACCTAAAACAAGTATGAAAATAGAAGTACTTTATAGGTGTTGTTGGATAGGTTTGCAAGATAATAAAGAGCACATAAATAAAAAGTAGGGGCTGCTTAGATAAAGAAACAACTAAGTTAGTTTTAGTAGAGAGCTTTTTGTCACGAGAGTTATTTGTCCCAAGGCAATCGATAACTAGACCGGTAATCACTATTGGAATTTTATATGAGGGAGATGCATAAGCTAATATACTTTCTCTTCTTGGATCATATGCACTTATGATTGGAACTCTAGCAAGCATACGCAACTACTAAAGATCATTAAGGTAAAACCTAACCATAGCATTATAAGGCATCAAGTCCTCTTTACACCCATATGCAAACAACCTACTTACTCGGGTTTGTGCTTCTGACACTCACTCCACCCACCATAAGCAAATCATGAACATATTGCAAAACCTACAGCGCGGATCCCTCACGCTTGCGCGACACGGAGAGCACCATAGGACAACACCAATAAAAAAACATGCAATTCAAACCAATCATGATCATCAATGAACCCATAGGACAAAACGGATGTACTCAAACATCATAGGATAGCCATACATCATTGGGAAATAATATATAGCATTGAGCACCATGTTTAAGTAGAGATTACAGCGGGTAAAAGAGGGGTTACACCGCTGCACAGAGGGGGGAAGGGTTGGTGATGGTGGCGGTGAAGTTGTTGGTGTAGATCGTTGTCGCGATAATGGCCCCAGCGGCGTTCCGGCGCCACCGGGAGAGAGGGGGAGAGGGGCCCCCTTCTTCTTCTTCTTCCTTGACCTTTCCCCTAGATGGGATAATGGTTTCCCCTATGGTCCTTGGCTTCCATGGCGGCGGAGGGGCGGGAGCCCCTTCGAGATTGGATCTCTCTCTCTCTCTCTCTCTCTCTCTCTCTCTCTCTCTCTCTCTCTCTCTCTCTCTATTTACTTCTGTTTCTGCGCTCCCTGATTCTGCCCTTTCACCGTTTCTTAAATTCCCGGAGATCTGTAACTCCGATTGGGCTGAAATTTGGACACGGTTTTTATCCGGATATTGGCTTTCTTGCGGCGAAAGAAGGGCGCAACCGCCTTACAGAGTGTCCACGAGGGCCCAGGGCGCGCCCCTCACCCGGCCTCTCGGGCATCGTCTCGCGTTCATTCCACTTCCCAAAATTCACATTTATTCCAAAAAAAATGTCCATAAGTTTTTATCCCGTTTGGACTCCGTTTGATATGGATTTTCTGTGAAACAAAAAACATGCAACAAACAGGAACTGCACTTTGAGCCTTTGGATCAATATGTTAGTCCCAAAAATAGTATAAAAAGTTGCCAAAAGTATGTAAAAGTTGTAGAATATTGGCATGGAACAATCAAAAATTATAGATACGATGGAGACGTATCAACATCCCCAAGCTTAATTCATGCTCGTCCTCGAGTAGGTAAATGATAAAAAAGATAATTTCTGATGTGGAATGCTACCTAGCATAATCTTGATCATGTAATCTAATCATGGCATGAATATTAAGACACGAGTGATTCAAAGCAATAGTCTATCATTTGACATTAAGACAATAATACTTCAAGCATACTAATAAAGCAATCATGTCGTTTTCCAAATAACATGGCCAAAGAAAGCATATCACTACAAAATCATATAGTCTGGCTATGCTCCATCTTCACCACACAAAATATTCAAAACATGCACAACCCCGATGACAAGCCAAGCAATTGTTTCATACTTTTGATGTTCTCAAACCTTTTCAACTTCCACGCAATACATGAGCATGAGCCATGGATATAGCAATATAGGTGGAATAGAATATGATGGTGGAGGTTGTGTGCAGAAGACAAAAAGGAAGAAAGTCCCACATCGACGCGGCTAATCAATGGGCTATGGAGATGCCCATAAATTGATGTCAATGCGAGGAGTAGGGATTGCCATGCAACAGATGCACTAGAGCTATAAGTGTATGAAAGCTCAAATTGAAACTAAGTGGGTGTGCATCCAACTTGCTTGCTCATGAAGACCTAGGGCATTTGAGGAAACCATCGTTGGAATATACAGGCCAAGTTCTATAATGAAAATTCCCACTAGTATATGAAAGTGATAACTCAAGAGACTCTCTATATGAAGAACATGGTGCTACTCTAAAGCACAAGTGTGGTAAAAGGATAGTAACATTGTCCCTTCTCTCTTTTCTCTCATTTTTTTCTCTTTTTTTCTTTTTTTCTTTTTTAGGATTATTGGCCTCTCCCCTTTTTTGGGCTTCTTTGGCCACTTTTATTTTGATAACCTCACATGGGACAATGTTCTAATAATGATGTTCATCACACTTTTATTTACTTACAACTCAATATCTAGAACAAAGTATGACTCTATATGAATGCTTCCGGTGGTGTACCGGGATGTGCAATGATCTAGCGTAGCAATCACATCAAAACACGGACAAGCCATGAAAAACCGTGCTAGCTATGTTACGATCATGCAAAGCAATATGACCTCAAGTCATGTATATGATGATGATGGAAGTTGCATGGCAATATATCTCGGAATGGCTATGGAAATGCCATGATAGGTAGGTATGGTGGCTGTTTTGAGGAACATATAAGGAGGCTTATATGTGATAGAGCGTATCATATCACGGGGTTTGGATGCACCGGCGAAGTTTGCACCAACTCTCTAGGTGAGAAAGGGCAATGCACGGTACCGAAGAGGCTAGCAATGATGGAAGGGTGAGAGTGCGTATAATCCATGGACTCAACATTAGTCATAAAAAATTCACATACCTATTGCAAAAGTCTAGAAGCTATCGAAACAAAGCATTAGACGCATACTCCTAGGGGGATAGATTGGTAGGAAAAGACCATCGCTCATCCCCGGCCGCCACTCATAAGGAAGACAATCAATAAATAAATCATGCTCCGACTTCGTTACATAACGGTTCACCATACGTGCATGCTATGGAAATCACAAACTTCAACAACAGTATTTCTACAATCCACAAAGCATGACTATAATATCACCATGTTTGTATCGCAAAACTATTGCAAGGAATCAAACATATCATATTCAGTGATCTACAAATTTTATGTAGGATTTTATGACTAATCATCTGAATGACCAATTCATATCAACTCTCTAAATAGATATAAGTGAAGCAAGGGAGTTTAATACTTTCTATAAAAGATATGCCCATGCTCTAACAAATATAAGTGAAGCAAAAGAGCATTCTACAAATGGCGGTTTTTTATGTGTAGGGAAATAGGCAATCCAAACTTCAAATGATATATGTGATGCACATGAAGCATTCTATAAAGCCATACTCAAAAGATATAAGTGAAGTGCAATGAGCATTCTATAAATAAACCATGAACTATCTCATACCATCATGGTGCATCAAAGAAAAGTGAAAATTAAATGCAAAAGACGCTCCAAGATTTGCACATATCACATGAACGAAACGAAGACGAAAACATACCGATACTTGTTGAAGCAAGATGGGATGCCTTCCGAGGCATCCCCAAGATTAGACGCTTGAGTCTCCTTGAATATTTACTTGGGGTGCCTTGGGCATCCCCAAGCTTGAGCTCTTGTCTCTCCTCCTTCTCCTCACATCGGGACCTCCTCGATCTTTGGTCACTTCATCCACACAAAACTCAACAGAAAGTTCTGAAGATCCGTTAGTATAATAAAGCAAATCACTACTCTAAGTAATGTTTCAAACCAATTCATATTTTGTTTTTGCATTGTAGCTACTGTAATATAACGTTTCCATGGCTTAATCCACTGATAGAAATCGATAGTTTCATCAAAACAATGCATCAAAAACAGAATCTGTCTTAAACAGGACAGTCTGTAGTAATCTGAACATTCACCATACCTCTGGTACTCCAAAAATTCCGAAACAATTAGGAAAAATAAAAACATTTGTATAGAAAGACCATGCAAAAAGTTTCAAAACCGTTTGACATTCCAGTAAAAAATGTAAAATCGCGCACTACAGCCAAAGTTTCTGTTTTGCACCACACAAACCAACAAGCAATGTAAACATCCTAAAGGCAAATCTTGGCACATTATTTTTATAATACAATGGAATTGTACAAGGGGATAATTATTTTTGTTAAAAAGTTTCTGTAATTAAGATTCACAAAATTTCCGTGAGCATGAACAAAGTTCAAGGACGGCCCCCACTCTCACTTTCAGTTTTTCTTTTGTGAAGTTTTAAGTTCCCCTCTATATTTTTTTGTTTTTAAACTATATAAAAGCACTCAACAGAAATTAATGACTCTCTAAAACTTCCGGGTTGTCTCCTTGGCAGCACTTTCTTTAAAGCCATTAAGCTAGGCATAAAGTGCTCAAGTAATGAATCCACCCGGATCCCAAGGTATATGAAAGCCAATTAGAATTAGCAATGATTTGGCAGTTAGTAGAGAGCACAAAGAAACATATATCAAGCAATGAGGAAGTTTAACTCTCTTCCTATGCATCGGCATGTCATACAATAACAATTCATGCACATCAAGTAAAGGCCAATACATAGCATAAGAAGTTTCTTGCAATTTTTTCGTGTTGGAAACATAGAGAGGCGGAGATGTAGTTCCTCTCTCATAATAATTGCAAGTAGGAGCAGAAAGCACATGCATATTATATTCATCAAAATTATCATGTGCAACGGTAAAAGACCACCCATCAATATAATCCTTAACAAGAGCAAACTTCTCTGATATAGTGTAGTTTGGAGAATTCAAAAAGATAATAGGACTATCATATGTGGGTGCAATAGCAACAATTTCATGTTTAACGTAAGGAACTATAGCAAGTTCATCTCCATAAGAATCATTCAAATTGGCATCTTGGCCACAAGCATAGCAAACATCAAGTTTGTCAAAAAGGGATATTTCAAAAGAATCAACGGGATCATAGCAATTATCATGTCATTCATCCTTTGGTAAACATGAAGGGAAATTAAATAATGTATGAGTTGAAGAGTTACTCTCATAAGAAGGTAGGCACGGGTAGCTAATCCATTCTTCCTCCTATTGTTCTTCACTCTCCTCATCATCTTTTTCATCCAATGAGCTCACAGTTTCATCAATTCCTTCTTCCATAGACTCCTGCAAAATATTAGTCTCTTCTCGGACAGCGGAGACTTTCTCAATAAATTCATCAATATCATAATTGTATTTATAATTCTCATAGAAATATTTAAGGATAGCTAAATTTTCAGGTCTATAAGCGGAATCATGAAAATCTTCAAACTCTTTAAACAAAGATTCAATTTCACATGCACCCTTAAAAGCAACAAATTCTTATATTCGTTCCACATCATAGTAATCATATATACCATTTGCATAATAAGCTAAGGTTTCATTATCATTAAATTTGCCTTCATCCTAGAGCAACAAGTATAATCATATCTCAAGCATAGTTGTCGAGCATAGCAATGCAACATATAAATTTGATCCCATAATAGTTTCCCTTTTTGAGTCAAGCGATAATCCCTAAAGTATTCACGTTGATCCAACGTGTCTCCCATTATATAATTGAATGGAGTTTTCTCAGGATTATTAAAATAGTGCATAATATCTTTCACATAATGAGCATCGAGGGTTTTAGGAGGTTCCCCATCTCCATGAGTAGCAAGTAAACCTAATTTATTTGGTATTTCGTGTTCCATATCCATAACTAAAGATAGAGAACAACTTAGAACAGAAAATAAAATCTACTTAGTGATAAAGCAAACAAGCACACACGAGAATATTCACCCCACGCTATTGCTCCCCGACAGAACGCCGAAAAAAGGTCTTGATAACCCACAAGTATAGGGGATAAATTGTAGCCTCTTTCGATAAGTAAGAGTGTCGAACCCAACGAGGAGCTAAAGGTAGAACAAACATTCCCTCAAGTTCTATCGACCACCGATACAACTCTATGCACGCTTAACGTTCGCTTTACCTAGAACAAGTATGAAACTAGAAGTAGTTTTTAGGTGTTGTTGAATAGGTTTGCAAGATAATAAAGAGCACGTAAATAAAAAGTAGGGGCTGTTTAGATAAAGAAACAACTAAGTTAGTTTTAGTAGAGAGCTTTTTGTCATGAGAGAGCTATTTGTCCCTAGGCAATCGATAACTAGACCGGTAATCACTATTGCAATTTTATATGAGGGAGAGGCATAAGCTAACATACTTTCTCTTCTTGGATCATATGCACTTATGATTGGAACTCTAGCAAGCATCCGCAACTACTAAAGATCATTAAGGTAAAACCTAACCATAGCATTATAAGGCATCAAGTCCTCTTTACTCCCATACCCAAACAACCTACTTACTCGGGTCTGTGCTTCTGTCACTCACGCCACCCACCATAAGCAAATCATGAACATATTGCAAACCCTACAGCGGGGATCCCTCACGCTTGCGCGACACGAAGAGCACCATAGGAAAGCACCAATAATAAAACATGCAATTCAAACCAATCATGATCATCAATGAACCCATAGGACAAAACGGATCTAGTCAAACATCATAGAATAGCCATACATCATTCGGAAATAATATATAGCGTTGAGCACCATGTTTAAGTAGATATTATAGCGGGTAAAAGAGGGGTTACAACACTGCATAGAGGGGGGAAGAGTTGGTGATGACGGCGGTGAAGTTGTTGGTGTAGATCGTTGTCGCGATGATGGCTCCGGCGGCGTTCCAGCGCCACCGGGAGAGGGGGGAGAGATCCCCCCTTCTTCTTGTTCCTTGACCTTCCCCCTGGATGGGAGAAGGGTTTCCCCTCGGGTCCTTGGCTTCCATGGTGGCGGAGGGGCGGGAGCCCCTCCGAGATTGGATCTCTCTCTCTCTCTGTTTCCTTCTGTTTATATGCTCCCTAATTCTGCCCTTTCACCGTTTCTAAAATTCCAGGAGATCTGTAACTCCGATTGGGTTGAAATCTGGATACGATCCGGATATTGGCTTTCTTGCGGCGAAAGAAGGGCAACAACCGCCTTACGAAGTGGCCACGAGGGCCCAGGGCGCGCCCTACCCCCTATGGTGCGCCCCTCACTCTCATGGGCCCCTCGGGCATCGTCTCGCTTTGATTCCACTTCCCAAAATTCACATTTATTCTGAGAAAAATCTTTGTGAGTTTTTATCCCGTTTGGACTCCGTTTGAAATGGATTTTCTGCAAAACAAAAAACATGCAACAAACAGGAACTCGTACTGGGCACTGGATCAATTTGTTAGTCCCAAAAATAGTATAAAAAGTTGCCAAAAGTTTGTAAAAGTTGTAAATATTGGCGTGGAACAATCAAAATTTATAGATACGACGGATACGTATCATAGCCGCGCTTCATCTCTGGTTCAGCCGCGAGCATGGCCGGCCCCTTGCACTTCACGTCCTTGACCTTGGCCTTCTTGTCTTCTGGGTCGGCCCTCGGGAGCTCCAGGAGGGAGGGGCGACCCTCCTCAGCTCTCGCACACTTGGTCGCCATGTTGAACATCTCTAGAGCTGTGCACATGTCCTCGTGTATGGCGAGCTCCTCCTTCATCTTAACATTGCGGACACCATAAGAGAACGCCGAGATGATGGCCTCGTTCGAAACCTTGGGGATCTTGAGGTGAACGTTGTTGAAGCGCTAGATGTACTTCTGCAAGGTCTCCCCTGGCTGCTTCTTGATGCGCCGCAGGTCACCCGCGGCCGGCGGCAGTCGCGAGTGCCCTACAAGTTGGCGATGAAACGCTCGCGCATCTCGCCCTAGGGGGAGATTGATCCCGCGGGCAGGTTCAGGAGCCACAAGCGCGCGCCATCCTTGAGGGCCATGGGAAACCAGTTCGCCATGACCTTCTCGTCGCTGTTGGCTACCTCGATGCTCAGCTCATAAAGCTACAGGAACTCAGCAAGGTCGGGGGTGCCGTCGTAGCATGGAGGCAGGTCGGGCTTGAACTTTCCCGACCAGACGACGCTGCGCAGCTCGGGAGTAAAGGCACGGCAGCCCGCGGTAGTCACGGGAGCTCATCGTGGAGGTGGAGCCTGATCTTGGCACTCACACGCCACCACCGTTGGTGGCGCGCAGTCTTGACGTGGCAGTGCTGGGAGCGCAGGAGCATCTTCTTGCGGCTGTTGGACCTCTTGGCAGCTTTCTTCTTCACACGCAGGCGCCCTGCACGGCGGGTCATGCCGCGGGGTCGCGCGCCTCGGTCCGAGGGCGACGTATTGTTGGGGAGGGAGCGGTGGTGCTCCATGGGCTACGTCGCCCACAGCAGGCGGCAGGCGAGGCAGCGAGAGAGACGGTGCAGGAGAGCCCCCAATGGAGCTTACAAGCTCGGCGATGTGGTCCAGCCAGTCTTCGTAGAAGTCATCGACAGAGTGGTAGCGTAGGAGCTTGCGCACCATGAGCAGCGCAGCCTGCGCGTCCGCCGGCCCGCGACAAGCATGAGATAACGAACCGGCCGAACTCAGCGACAGGGTGGCCATACGTCCATCGCGCCGCACGAAAGGGTGCAGCGACGAAGCTTGCTGCTTGTGCCCCGCCGGGCCGGTGGCGGCGTTGGCGGCACGTGATGGAGAACAACGGGAGAGCGGCGGCCGTCTGGGCGAGCGGCGAAGGCGGCCCGGCGCTCGGCCGCAGGCTCGGCAGGCGTCGGCCATGGAAGCGGTGGAGCGGTGGCCAGTCGACCGGCGGAAGAGAGGCTCCGAAGCACCCCTACCTGGTGTGCCAAATGTCGGATTCGGGGTTCCGCAGACCCTTGAGAGGTTCGAACTCTGGGGTGCATGCGAAGAACTCGTCCTCCCCAGTCTGCCCGCTCAACGATCCCACGGCCTAGCTCGATGAACCCAATGGACAAGAGATGCAACAGTTTATCCTGGTTCGGGCCACCTTGCGGTGTAAAAACCTACTCCAGCTTTGTGGTGGATTGCCTCAAGGGGCTGAGGATGAACTTGTAAGGTGGTGGAACAGCCTCAGGAGGTGAGGTGTTCTTGTGCTTGATGAGATGGTGGGTGTGAGGATGATCTGAATGGTCACCCCCCTCGATGGTGGTGGCTAAGTCCTATTTATAGTGGCCTTGGTCCTCTTCCCAAATGTAGGCGGGAAGGGATCCCACAACGGCCAATTTCGAAGGCAGACAACTAGTACAAGTTATCCTGACAAAAGTAGTCTTCGCGTGCAAAAGCCTCCGGTGGTGACGCTGCGGTGGGCTCCGCGATGACCTCCGTCCTGCCGTCCTGGCTGTCTTGGTCTTGTTGCACCGGAACGGAAACCTTTGCTTGATTCCTCGGGACTCCTTGTCTGCGCTTGCCTCCTTAGCATTAAAGAGGAAACGGGTACACTGCACTCGCTGGCGCCCGCCTGGCCTTGGTCGTCATGGCTCACGTCATATGAACCTCGCGAGGTGTAGTTTGCATAGATATCTCTGCTCCTCGGGAGCCAGCCTGGGGAGGCCCCCCCCCCCAGGGAGGTCTTGGTGTCGTCCGCCTCGCGAGGGTCTTGGGTTGTCGAAGTCGAAGCTGGGCCGTACCGGGCCGTTGATGGAGCCACGCCGTGGGCCACAGGAAGGCAAGTCTGGGTACCCCCGTTCCCAGGATGCCGACAACGAACTAGGAGGAATCCATTGATGGCCAACACATACCCCTCATTACCGGTCAAAAGGATGATATATATACACTCGGGGAGCACACAAATATGCGTGTCATCACAAAAAAAACCGCACAAGGGAGACGTGGTCGATCAGAAGACCCCGTATACGCTACATGCGGCCCGAAAATATGTATGGGTACAGTGGTGTGTGATGTGTTTAAATCCTGAATGCACAACTTCGATGGGTCACCAACTACATTACAAACCGAACACCGTACCCGACTCCAAGCCTAGTTCAATACGTACGATGTCGGTTTCCCAACTTCGAGGCGGCTATGGGGGGGTGGTCGTCCCACGCATGCACTCAAACTTTATTTGGTCTAGCATGGGACACATCTATATCTATATCTATGTCTATACCCCTATATAGTGTGCGAATAACTTTGAAAGTTGGTCGTTGGATGAAGCCAATCCGATGGTACAAAGATGGAAAATCCAAGCACTACTGGCCGTAGTATATCATCTACATTCCACCAGATTCTGCCACATGTACAATCTAGAAGACTCCATGGTTGAACTTAAGCATAATGCACAAACCTCAAAACACAAGCACTTCTCCTTTGTTCTCTAGAATCTTCCATATCTTAACCCAAACATTTTTTTTCTAAATGAATTGTCACTTTTTGTTTTTAATTTATGCTTTACAATGCACAATTCCATGAATCTTAAAATAGATTTTTTTATAAAAGTTATTGATTTTGGATGAGATGAACTATAAGAATTAAACGAACATCTGCATCATGCATATATGACTCAAACTTACATGCTATAGTGTGGTATTTATTCATAATTTGGTTACCAAATCTCATGCGTGCAATGCACATGTACCTTGCTAGTACCAATAAGAAACCATCATGGTCAAACCCTTCTCGTTGTTGGGTCAAAGGGATAGATTGTGTGGGGCTCCCTAATTGTCGGTAAAGGATAGTATATATACCTCGGGGAGCCCACAGATATGTGCCGCGTCTATAAGCCGCACAAGGGAGACATGCTCGAGAAGAACACCCTGCATGCAACCTGAAAAGGTTTATATAATTGCCAAGGCATGTCAAGTCAATCATTCTTTAATTTTTTAGAGCAAAAAATAACCCATAAAAACTTAGTAAGTTCTAATAATCGCCATGACAGGTCAATTCAATCATTCTTTAATTTTTTAGAGCAAAAAATAACCCATAAAAACATAGTCTACAAATTAGTAAAAGAAGGATCCCAGGGTTTATATAATTGCCATGATAGGTCAATATAGAGATATAATATATCTCTATAATGACTGTGTCATGGAATTTAAATGAAGCTTGAGATATGCAACTTCCCAACGGGTCACCCATCCTTGGACTACTCCACCCCGAGCACACTTAACTTCTGCGTTCTATTCGACTAGGCTAGCGGATGGGAAGCCGACCCTTGCTGATAAGAATTGCCTCCTTGCCCTTAAGGCGTTTCACGCTGGTCACCATATGGGACCTACTCCCTCCTATCACACACACTTGTGCTTTTAGAAACTGTGTGGGATATTTACATGGCTGGTGTGTCGCCGCTAGCCTTCAATGAGCACTAACACTGGAAGCGGGAAAACAATGGGAGAAGAGGCAGGAAACCGATGAGAGGAGTGGCGAGAAATGGTAGCCTGTTTACAAGACCTAGTAGAGAAGGAAGCGTGAGCTAGCATGACACATGCGCACATTGCTTACCCATGTACTACATGTGCTGCCGAAAGGGCTCAGGGTTGTCGTTCGATCTAGGAGCATCCAACGGTGCACACATACAATATGTGGGGTTTGGGTTCTAGCCAATCAGAACACACGACTCAGATCGCGTGTGCGGTAGGGGGAGGGGGCATCGACCACGGTTTGGTAGGCACACGGCTTTCATGAGTGAACCATGTGCTATTTGAAAACATTTCGTGAGAAGAATCTCGGTTTTAAATCCCCGTCAATCCAAAACCCACCAAAAAATCGTGAAACCTGGCATGGTGTCACGACATGGCACATATATGTCGAGGAATTTTTTCGTCCATTTTGGCGCAAGTTTTATTACAAGCCTCTTACAAACCGGAGCTTCTCTCAAAGAAGCCTCGTGGTTCCGATAGGGAAACGTGTCCCCCTTGTGGGCGAAACGTAATCACTGCCTCTTTTCTCCTTGTATTTTCTTGTACGGGCAACATGGGACGACTGGATATCCGTGCTGAAATTTAAACTTATTCAGGGTTCGTTTGGCCTTTTTATACACTAATGGAGTTTCCTAGGCATTTAATGTCCATAATTCAAATCTGAACTTCAAATACATGCTCCAGTTCACCAAAATGGCTTGAAAATTTATACATGTGTCCTTGGGTGCATGTTTAGGTCCCATGCCAGCAATGGAAACGAATTACAATCGTACCCGCGTCCTGGCTCGTCCTCAAACATTTAGAATCTCGGTTTTTAAATTCCCGTAAATCCTAAACTCACCAGAAAGTCATCAAATGTTGCATGGTGTCACATCATGGCACATATATGTCGTGGTAAAAACATTGTTCAATTTGGGCCAAGCTTCATTACAAACCTCTTACAAACCGGAGCTTCTCTCAAAGAAGCCTCGTGGTTCTGATAGGGAAACGTGTTCCCCTTGTGGGCGAAACGTAATCACTGCCTCTTTTTGCCTTGTAATTTATTCCACGGGCAACATGGAATTACATGATATCCGTGCTGAAATTTAAACTTATTCAGGGTTCGTTTGTCCTTGTTATACACTAATTGAGTTTCCTAGGCATTTAATGTCCATAATTCAAATCTGAACTACAAATAGATGCTCCAGTTCACCGAAATGGCTAGAAAAATTATACATGTGTCCTTGGGTGCATGTTTAGGTCCCATTCCAGGAATGGGAACGAATGACAATCGTACCGGTGTCCTGGCTCATCCTCAAACATTTCGAATCTCGGTTTTTTAAATCCCCATAAATCCAAAACTCACCAGAAATTCATCAAAGGTGGAATGGTATCACGTCATGGCACATATATGTCGTGGTAAAAACATTGCCAATTTGGGCCAAGCTTTATTACAAACCTCTTACAAACCGGAGCCTGTCGCAAGAACCCTCGTGGTTTCGATAGGGAAATGTGTCCCCTTGTGGGCCAAACGATAATCGCTCCCTCTTCTAGCCTCGTATTTTCTTCTACAGGCAACACGGAACAACGGGAGACTCGCGCTGAACTTTGAACTTATTCAGGGTTCGTTTGACCTTTTCTATTCATTAATTGAGTTTTCTAGGCATTTAATGTCCATAATTCAAATCCGAACTACAAATACATGCTCAAGTGCACCAAAATGGCTAGAAAAAACGTACATGTTTCCTTGGGGTGCATGTTTAGGTCCCGTGGAACGAATTCGACTGTCTCGCTGTCCTAGCTTGGCCATAAACATTGCGAATCTCGGTTTTTAAATCTCTGTAAATCCAAAACTCACCAGGAAATCATGAAACTTGGCATGGTATTGTCCAATTTGGGCGAAGCTATATTTCAAGCCTCCTACAAACCAGAGCCTGTCGCAACCCTCGTGGTTCCGGTAGGGAAACATGCCCCTCTGGTGGGCAAAACGATAATCACTGCCTCTTCGCCCCTTGAACTTTGTTTTCTACAGGCAACATAGAATAACAGGAGTGTCGTGCTAAAAATTGAAACTGTTCAGGGTTCGTTTGGCCATTGTATATATTACTAATTAAGTTTTCTACGCATTTCATGTAGTCCATAATTCAAATTTGAGCTACAAGCACATGCTCCAGTGAAGCAAAATGGGTGGGAAATCGTACATGTGTCATTGGGTGCATGTTTAGGTCTCGTTTAAGGAATGGGAATGAATTACAAACTTGTCGTCGTCCTGAAACATTGAGAATCTCGGTTTTTTAATCCCAGTAAATCAAAAACTCACCCAAAGAACATGAAACTTGGCATGGTTTCATGACATGGCACATATATGCCGTGGTAAAAAAACGTCCAGTTTGAGAAGAGGCGCACACATTAGTAGCCATTGAAGTCCTTCTTGAAACAAAAAATTGACACGTTAATATCGAAAATGGTTGTATTATATTAACCGTGTTGAAATTCAACCATACTCGGTGGCGTGCGTGCAGCTGTTTGATTAGACGAGACGAGCGCGAGAAGTCCGCCGTGCAGGCTCGACCGGACACGTGCGAGCAGTCCGCCGCGCAGGCTCGACGGGACGCGTGCATCCTGTCCACCTCGCAGGCTCGACGGGACACGTGCGAGCAGCAAGGTCGCCCATGCTCACCGGGAAGCAAGCTCTTTGACCTCCATGCACCTGCTGCCGCCCGCCTCACTCACAACGTCTCCATTAATGGGTTAATTAAAGCACCTGGACGGTGGGTGTTTGCTTGTGATCCCATGGCAGCATTTGCTTTGTTCGTGTTTTCAACTCGTATTCCGCCCTAATTTAAATTGCCACATAGGGCAACGGATAATACGACTTCAAATAAAATGGCAACGGATAATACGACGACAAATTTACAATGGCGCAGATAATAATTGTCTTACATATTCCGGATAATTTGGGTCGCTACTGTCTCTACTCGTCGATGGATCACCGGGCGACGACATCCTCCAGCTCCTTCTTCAATTCCTCGCGACTTTTCTTGAAAGCAGCCACGGATTCCTCCACCTCCTGCTCGCTTTCGATCCAGAGCTTCCTCAAGTCACCCATCAGTTCCTCGACGACCGCTGTCAGCGTCATCCCCGAGGCACTACTCTGCCCATGCAGCATCTTCCAGCCGACGGCCTCCTCCTCCTTCTCGGCGAGCGCCTTGAGGAGCTTCGCATTATCACCCATGAGTTGCTCGACGAGGTCGGTCGCCTTGTCAACTGAGGCATCGCTGATCTTGAGCAGCTTCATCAAGCAGTCGACCAGCTCCTACTGCGTGACACCAGCGAGAATGTCGTTGTCACCGGCGAAGGACTTCAGGAATGCCGGCTCGTCGCGATGGCCGACGCCGCGAATGCGCTTGTGAGAGCCCTCACGTGCCCGTGAGAGCTCGTTCGAGGGCTCCGCGGCGCGCCGGGACATCTCTGCTGCGGCTACGGCTTCGCGGAGGGACCTCTCTAGTGCTTCCGCGGCCTTGGTCTCTGCTGCCTGGTTATATGTCCACCCTAAATTCCTCCTACCGGTCATGGCAGAATGACTTGACTTGAAAGACCAGTTTTGTGGGTGATGAGGATAGGATCTGTGAAGTAATTTTTGAGTGGGTAGTTTTTATAGCCCAGTGCTAAGTGTGAACACATATTAGTTTGATAGGTGTGAACAGATTTGCAATTAATTATTGCGTTGTAATCTGCAATGTCATAAGAAACAAGGTCAAAATTTATTGATGGCAGAAGGTTGACCACGTGGTTGCTCGCCGTTGAGGCATCCGCGGTGTGCTCTGCTCGCGTTCGTTCGAGCGTTTTTTGCTCGCCATTGAGGCGGCCACGGTGCGCTCCGTTCATCCGAGTCGGCCGTTTGCCACGTATCACACACATCTTGTTAAGTTGAACCGTTTATGTTGTCTTCCCTAATCGAAAATAGTTTGTTCGAGTGAACTGTATGTCGTATATCTCACACACCTTGATCTGGCTAACCGTTTCGGTTGCACTCCTTAATAGCAAACAGTTCATCAGAGTGAACTGTATGCCATATATAGCACACACATTGATATGGTTGCCCGTTTCTGTTGTTCTGCCTCATCGCAAACAGTTCAAATGGATTAACTATGTGCCATGCATCGCACACACAACTAAAATGTGAACCATGTTTGATGGCTCCGCCATCGCAAACATTTTGCACCTTTTTTGACGGTTTTTTACTTCCTAGTTTTTGATTAATGCATCGCACACAGTTTTGTGAAAGGGTCTCTGATCATAGTGTCGCGTTAGCAGCATCCTGCAGTAGTGTCTACTAGACTAGCTCATTGATCAAAGATGGTTAAGGTTTCCTAACCATGGACATGACTTGTCATTTGATAACGGGATCACATCATTAGGAGAATGATGTGATGGACAAGACTCATCCTTTAGCTTAGCATAATGATCATTCAGTTTTATTGCTATTGCTTTCTTCATGTCAAATACATATTCCTTTGATTATGAGATTACGCAACTCCCGGATACCGGAGGAATGCCTTTTGTGCTATCAAACATCACCACATAACTGGGTGAATATAAAGATGCTCTACAGGTATCTCCAAAGGTGTCTGTTGAGTTGGCATAGATCAAGATTAGGATTTGTCACTCCGAGTAACGGAGAGGTATCTCTGGGCCCTCTCGGTAATACACATCATAAGCTTGCAAGCAAACGACTAAGGAGTTGGTCACGAGATGATGTATTATGGAACGAGTAAAGAGACTTGCCGGTAACGAGATTGAACTAGGTATGAAGATACCGACGGTCGACTCTTGGGCAAGTAACATACCGATGGACAAAGGGAATTACGTATGTTGTCATAACGGTTCGACTGATAAAGAACTTCATAGAATATGTAGGAGCCAATATGAGCATCCAGGTTCCGCTATTGGTTATTGATCGGAGAGGTGTCTCGGTCATGTCTACATAGTTCTCGAACCCGTAGGGTCCGCATGCTTAACGTTCGATGACAATATAGTATTATATGAGTTATGTGATTCGGTGACCGAATGTTGTTTGGAGTCCGGATGAGATCACGGACATTAGAGGAGTCTCGAAATGGTCGAGAGGTGACGATTGATATATGGGATGATGGTATTCGGACACCGGAAGTGTTTTGAAGGGTACCAGGTACATATCGGGTCACCGGAAGGGGTTTCGGACACCCCTAGCAAAAGATATGGGCCTTATGGGCCAAGAGGGGAAACGCACCAGCCACAAGGGGCTGGTGCGCCCCCCATATGTGCCGAACCAGGAGGAGAAGGAAAGAGGGGAAGAGAAAGGAAAGGGGGGGATTCGACCTCCCCCTTCCCTTTCTCCCCCCTTCCCTTTCCTTCCCCCTCCGGCATATATGGCAGGGGGGCGCGCGGCTAGGGAGGAGCCCAAGTAGGATTCAGTCCTACTTGGGGTGCCTCCTGGCGTCTCCCCTACCCCTCCCACCTATATATATATGGGGGGCACCCCTAGCACACACCAGACAATTGCCTAGCCGTGTGCGGCGCCCCCTCCACCGTTTACTCCCCCGGTCATATTTTCGTAGTGCTTAGGCGAAGACCTGCGGAGATCATTTCACCATCACCGTCACCATGCCGTCATGCTGACGGAACTCATCTACTACCTCGACGAGTTGAACGTGTGCAGAACTCAGAGGTGCCATACGTTCGGTACTCGACCGGTGGATCGCGAAGAAAGTTCGACTACATCAATCGTGTTGTGAAATGCTTCCGCTTACGGTCTATGAGGGTACATAGACACACTCCCCCCCCCCCTCATTGTTATGCATCTCCATGGATAGATAATTGCGTGCCCGTAGAACTTTTTTGTTTTTCCATGCAACAATTCCCAACACCTCAATCCACTCCAATACCAACTCCTAGACTGCGCGAGTAGGTGGACCCAAGTGACGCGTAGATCGTTGTCGAGGGAGAGAAATCGAACTCTCCGGAGATGGATGGGAAAGGTTGGGTGATGGGATGCGGGAGTCGCGAGAGTGGTCATTCGCTATCAATGCTGACATCCCAAAATAGGAATTTTATTAGTAGTTGTTTCAAAATTGGCACTCATGCGGGGGAGAGGAGGTGGAGGGGTGCCGGGTAACACCACTGTGAGTGAGGATTGGAGCCGCCATCCGGATACGAGCCACGCCGAGGCAACAAGACCGCAGCACACACCGGGGGGAGGCATCATGGGAGGGCTAACTCCAACCGAATCACCCCGCCGCCACCATCCTGGGAGTTGGCGCGGGCTTCGCCGGTTGGTCCTCTGCTGGTGGTGAGGTGGGGAGGGGCGCGACCACTCAATCTAGGATTCCCCCATCGTCGCCAGGGAGGGTGACGCAGGGGACGTGTCCGCTCGTTGGTGCGGCCTGCATCCTGCGGTGGCAGGTGCGCTCCTCACCCGTGATGGTGTTGTCCCGGCTGGGTGCCCCCCACGTGGTGAGGTTGGCCCCGTGTCGGCTCCCTGGCGGTATCCCCTGCACTACGGGTGCGAGGCCTTGGTAGCTGAACATGCGCTCTCCAGGTCCCTCGGCTCGTTGACATCTTCTGTCGGCACGGTTCCGGCCCTGATGCTCCGAAGGTTGCACTCCTCTCCAGCTCATTCAGTTCGCCGGTCCTCATCGGTGCGACTTCGGTCCCGGCAGCCGAAGACCTGTGCTTTCCAATGTCTTTAGTTTGCCTGCACCCCTGCTCATGCGGCTCCCTCACCGGCACCCTCTTTGGTTGCGCCCCTTCCAGCCTCGTTGGCTTGCATGTGTCCCAGTGGATTCGTCCCGGCGGCCCGGATCTACGTTTTTCCAGGTCCTAGCCTACTTGCAGCACCACCCTCATATGTCGGCTCCCGTCGCCTCCCTAACCTCGTTCGCTCGCCAGATCCTAATTAAGCACGTGTGTCCGGTGGCGCCCGGTGTCGTCTTTGGTGATGGGTGCAACTCACTCCATGTGATGGCAGTTCCGACCTACATGTTGACTTCCTCGTCTCCTGATCTCACCGTGGTGGATGTGGGATTGCTCAGACTCAGCTAGAGCAAAATCCCTGCTCGGCTTGCCGATGCTAGCAGCAACGACACTTGTGGGTGTCGTCCCATTCTTGGAGGCATTGTCATGGCCCCTATTTATGCACCTTCGAGCATTGGGGGAAACCCCAGACGTGGTTCTTCGGATCGGACAATGACAGCGCCATAACGTTGTTCCCCTTCTCGAAGGCATTGTCTTGTTCGCTCAGCGTCCCCGATGTTGGAACTCGAGTTATGGGAATGATCACGTCTGTTCGGGCCGCATCTCATGGTGTGGCCATCATAGGTGCTATGCACGTCCTCACCAATGCCTCTCCCATGGTTTTCGTCTCCGGCTCGGTGGGGTCATGCAGCCCACTAACCTATCTCTTGGCGTTCTAGGTGGGAGTACGTTGATCTTGTCGATTCTCGAGCCGCGGCCGTTCGGAGGTGGTGCCTCATGTTAGCCGTGACGTGGCGTGGGTGTCGTGAGCCCCGTGTGTCCTTGCCCTATGTGGTCGGAGGCTGGGCTATGTGGGTTTAGCTGTGTTTGTCCTCTATTTGGGTTGAGCATCCCTCTTCCCTCGGCTTTGGGCACCATACTCACGCCTTCTTGCATTCATGTAGTGTGTTGTACCCTCGCTTGTACTCTCTTTACTCTCTTTATCAATGAGAAGATACGTAAGTTTTATCATACTCGCAAATTTTTTGGGGACTCCTCCTGGTGTTGGTGTTTGTTGCTAGGGCCGATGGGGTACAGTACAAAAAACTGACCTCGTGTTAGCCGTGACATGGCATGGGTGTCGTGATCCCCGTGTGTCCTTGCCCTATGTGGTCGAAGGCCGGGCTAAGTGGGTTTAGTTGCGTTTGTCCTCTATTTGGGTTGAGCATCCCTCTTCCCTAGGCTTCGGGCACCATACTCGCGCCTTCTTGCATTCATGTAGTGTGTTGTACCCTCTCTTGTACTCTCTTTACTCACTTTTATCAATGAGAAGATACGTATTTTTTATCGCATTCGCAAATTTTTTGGACACTCCTCCTGGTGTTGGTGTTTGGTGCTAGGGCCAATGGGGTACAGTGCCAAAAACTGACCTCGTGTTAGCCATGACGTGGCGTGTGTGTCCTTGCCCTATGTGATTGGGGGCCGGGCTAAGTGGGTTTAGCTACGTGTGTCCTCTATTTGGGTTGAGCATCTGAAAGTGCAACTATCCCTGGGTGGTTTTGGTAAGTCCTAACAACATATAGCTCATTGAGCTAATGCTATTTCAAGATAAAAATTTCAGGAAAGCTCAATGATTGGCATGGCATGGATTAGAAATGTGGACCCCTCAAAATGCTAAGGACAAAAGATTGGCTCAAGCTCTAAAGCTCAAGACTCTACATTTTACTTTTAGTGATCCAGGATCACATTGAGTCCATAGGAAAAGCCAATACTATTAAAAGGGGATGAGGTGTTTCTTAATGGGTTGCTTGCTCAAATGCTTAGTGATATGCTCCAAAAACCCTCAATCACTTTCTCATATCCACATATGTCCCAAACCAAAAGTCAAACTCGGCCCCACCGAAACATTCTATCCGGCGCCACCGAGTTCATTTAACATAGCCACTGCCACAAACCCTAGTCACTTCAGTCTCACCGATAGGGATCTTGGTTTCACCGAGATGGGATCGCAAACTCTCTGTTTCCCTTCGTAAAGTTTCGGTCCAACCGAGATGAGCGATCGGTCCCACCGAGTTCGGAATGCAAACTCTTTGTTTCCCCTTCATAACGTTTCGGTCTCACCGAGATGAGCAAATCGGTCCCACCGAGTTTGCCTGACCAACTCTCTGGTTAGTTTATTACCAAAATCGGTCCCACCGAGTTTGTGTAATCGGTCTCACCGAGATTACGTTATGCCCTAACCCGAATGAAATTGGTCCCACCGAGTTGACATGTCATTCCCACCGAATATCCTAACATTCACATTTTGAACTAAATCGGTCTGACCGAGTTTCATTATTCAGTCCCACCGAGTTTAGTGATTTGTGTGTAATGGTTAGATTTTGTGTGGAGGCTATATATACCCCTCCATCCACTCTTCATTCATGGAGAGAGCCATTAGAACATGCCTACACTTCCAGCATACATTTTCTGAGAGAGAACCACCTACTCATGTGTTGAGGTCAAGATATTCCATTCCAACCATATGAATCTTGATCTCTAGCCTTCTCCAAGTTGCTTTCCACTCAAATCATCTTTCCACCAAATACAAATCCGTGTGAGAGAGTTGAGTGTTGGGGAGTCTATCATTTCAAGCACAGGAGCAGGGAGTTCATCATCAACACACCATCTATTACCTTTTGGAGAGTGGTGTCTCCTAGATTGGTTAGGTGTCACTTGAGAGCCTCCGTCAAGATTGTGGAGATGAACCAAGGAGTTTGTATGGGCAAGGAGATCGCCTACTTCGTGAAGATCTACCCTAGTGAGGCAAGTACTTCGTGGGCGATGGCCATGGTGGGATAGACAAGGTTGCTTCTTCATGGACCCTTCGTGGGTGGATCCCTCCCTGGACTCACGCAACTGTTACCCTTCGTGGGTTGAAGTCTCCATCAACGTGGATGCACGATAGCACCACCTATCGGAACCACGCCAAAAATCTATGTGTCTACATTGCGTTTGCTCCCTCCAAACTCCTCCCTTTACCTTCATGTGCAATGTTACATTCCACTGCTATACTCTTAGACTTGCATGCGTAGGTTGTTTGCTTGACTAGTACTAAGTTGCTAAAATCTGCCAAGACTTAAAATTGGGAAAAGGCTAGATTTTTATTTGGTCAAGTAGTCTAATCACCCCCCCCCCTCTAGACATACTTTTGATCCTACAAGTGGTATCAGAGCTACGGTCTCCATTTTCCTTGATTTCCATAGCTTTTGGTGATCATAGCCTTGGTTTCACAACCCAGGAGAGTATGGTGTCTAGCGAGGGAAATTACCACCGTAGAGGTCCTTACGTTGATGGTACTAATTTTGCTAGTTGGAAGCACAAGATGAAAATGCATATTCTTCGACATAACCCCGCCATTTGGGCTATTGTGTGTATTGTCTTGCAAGATGATTTCTTTGATGGGAGAGAACCGAACCGTGAAGCTACCGCGGAAGAGTTGAAGATGTTGCAATACAATGCTCAAGCTTGTGATATTCTCTTCAACGGATTGTGCCCCGAAGAATCAAGAAAATCAGTCATCTTGAGAATGCAAAGGAAATTTGGGATACTTTGATTGATATGCACGAGGGTACCGACTCCGTCAAGGAATCCAAATTGGATGTGCTTCAAAGTCAGCTTGACAAGTTCAAAATGAAGGATGGTGAAGGTGTCGCTGAAATGTACTCTAGGCTTGATCTCATCACAAATGAGATTGCTGGCTTAGGAAGTGAAGAGATGACCGATAGATTCATCATCAAGAAGATCCTAAGAGCCTTGGATGGAGAATATAATACCGTGTGCACATTGATCCAAATGATGTCCAATTATAAAGATCTCAAGCCAACAGAAGTCATTGGAAGAATTGTTGCTCATGAGATGTCACTTATGGATAAGGAAGAGCTCCACAACAAGTCAAGCGGTGCTTACAAAGACTCATGTGATGCTCCCACATCATCAAGTGAGAAACAAACCTTCAATGAAGAATTGAGCCTAATGGTGAAGAATTTCAACAAATTCTACAAGAGTAGAAGCAAGGAAAGAAGTTCCAAGTCAAGGTCCTACAATGACAAAAGATCTTCAAGTCGTGAACGAAATTGCTACAATTGTGGAAGACTCGGACACTACTCCAATGAGTGTACGGCTCCCTACAAAAGAAGAGAACATTCTCCCAAAAGAAGAAGTAGAAGAGAAGAATCACCACCAAGAGAGAGAAGGAATAGAGATGATCGTTATGAACGAAGATCCTCTCGGAGAAGCAAGGATTCGTAAAGGAAGGACAAATCATCAAAGAGCTACACAAAACGAAGACATCAAGCTCATGTTGGTGAATGGGTATCCGGCTCCGACTCCGACCATCACTCCGAAAGAAGTTATCACTCCGACTCCGAATATACTCAAGATGAAGGTGTTGCCGGTCTAGCACTTGTGTCAACCAAATCCCACGACATATTTGACTCACCAAATGAAGGAATTGGAAGATGCTTCATGGCTAAAGGCCCAAAGGTATCACACCCCGAGTATGTTGATTTCAATAGTGATGAAGATGATTTGCTAGGAGATGATGATTTAGTTGTTGACAACTCTAGTTATGAAAACCATGATGAATTTGCTATTAATCATGCTAATCAAGATAAAACGAATGACGATGATAAGAAGGAGATTGAGCGTCTAACTAAAGAACTAAACACTCTTAAGTTAGCTCATGAAACTACCTTGGAAGATCATCGAGAACTTTTAAAGACTCATGAGAAGCTACGCTTTGAAAAGCTCAACCTTGAGCAAGAGCATGAGTTCTTAAAAGCAATCAATGATGATCTTCACAAGAAAAGTTCTTCTTACATTGCCAAGCGTTTACTCTTGTCTAATTACATGCCACAAGTAAAATCTAGCAACAAGAGTAAGAAAGATTCTTCATCTAGTGGTAACAATAATCATGCTAAATCCAATGTTGTTGCTACTAGTAGTTCTCTTGATTCCACTAATGATTCTCTTAGCCAAGTTACACTTGAGCAAGAAAATAGCTTATTGAAGGGAATTATAGAGAAAGGTGTTTACAAGTGCCTTGCCGGAAGTAAACAATTTGAAGAAATTGTACGCAAGCAAGGAAGGCACCGGAAGAATCAAGGTGTTGGTTCTGAACAAAAGTTTAATGCCAATGGAGTTGAGTGGGAAGAAGATCAATACCCCAAGACGAAGTTTGTTCCTCAACAAGAGAAGTATGATCCTACTTCTTTCCAAGGAACACAAGCTCAAGATGATCTTCCACCACAAGACCACAAGCAAAAAGGCAAGGACAAGCTTCAAGAGGAGATTGATGAATTTGAAGAAGCTCCCAAGGCCTTGGTCAAGTTGGTTCCCAAGACTACATCAAGTATGACTACAACTCCAAGGATTCCCATCAAGATGATGTGGATCCTAAAGAAGAAGAACTAGAGAGTTCTTGAGGGTGACTCCGCCAGCATACTTCACTCATATCCTTTGGCAAGGACATGTGCAAACAACTTCCACATCTTGCACCAGTTCAAGGAGTCACAAACCCTCTTGTTGGTAAGACAAGGGACAAGGTAACCTAATGCTTTCATGGACATCATCTTGTGTGTACATCACTATATGTCTATGGATATGCTTGTTTGTTTGTTCCTTGTGGGACTTAACCCGTTTAGGTATTGAAAGTGCAACTCACTCCAATGGATTGCTCCAAATGATCTACATCAACATTAAGCATCCACATCTTCAACACCTACATGAAGTCATCATCGACAAAACCCAAGGTTAGTTCATCCCTCTTAGGGGGGATATCACATCTAGGGGGAGCTTTACTCTAACCAGTTGAGCTAAAGCAACACTAATGGTTTGAACACAACAATGCTTTATGTAAAAGTGGTAACCCCACTTGTGCTTAAACAATGAGTATGACCTATGATCAAATGTTCTCATTTGACTCCTATGTCAATATACTCATATATAGATGACCTAGTCATTGCCAAATTGCTTGATAGATGCTAGAGTGTTTGTGCATGCTTTGTCACATATTTCATTTGAAATTTTATTGTGTGAGCATGTTGATTGCATATTTTACTCATTCGAGGACATCCATTTGTTGCTTTGATTATTTGGCCTTTTCTCTTTTGTCAAATGGATGGACAAGAATGCCTAAGAGCACCCTCTAGCTATCTATGCTTTTCTCGTCTCAAACTCTATTCATGCTACATCACAAAGTTTGATCAAGTCAGATTTGAACCACTCTGTGTGAGGAGCACTCAGAGTCCCCAATTCGTCATAGACTTAAACTTCCAAAAACCTATTTGTGCATTTCGGTATAACCAAGTCATCCACTTCGGTCACACCGAGTTCACTAAGTTGATCCAGGTTTTCCTTCTCGGTGCAACCGATTTGAACTTTTTGGTCACACCGAGTTGCAGTAACCGCTTGCGATTCTGCATCTCAGTGCCACCGAGTTGTTCTACTCGGTCACACCGACAAGGTCAGGATATATAAACCCACGGGTGAGATTTTGGAAATTTATTCAAACTCCTCAGCCCGCGCGTGTCCTGCTCTGCCTCCTCGGGTCTCCGGATCGTCTCCTCCCCGCCAGCGACCTCCCGCCGCTGGTTTCCATCGCCGTCAACGGAATTCTGCTCCGCCGTTGTCGCCGTAGCGAACTCCTGCCGGACTAGGGTATGGGTTTGACTATTTGTGCTATTTCCTTACTCCGATTCGTAGCACATTCCTTTGGCATGATCTTTACCACGTATGAAAACAATCTATCCATAGAAAACATCCTTTAGGTTAGATTTGATTTGAAAATTTGGGGTTAGGTCTCCGCCGAACTCATCTCGGACCGACCGAGTTGTAGAAATCGGTCTCACCGATTTGGCTTAGGCCATTGCACATGCATTTTGGTGCGACCGAAAGCGCAAATCGGTGCGACCGAGTTCGACTCTCTGTGAAACCCTAGCAATCTCGGTGCCACCAAAATGTGACTCGGTCTGACTGAGTTCACTAGTTTAGGTTCCAAAATTGCTTAGGCATCACCGAGTTTAACAAATCGTAGCTCTGAAATGCTTTCTATGAAGAAATAAAACTAAGTTTTTGAGTCATCTGTTTTGCAAAAACTCTGCACTTTGTGATGCTCATCCACTCTACCTCATCTACATCTATTCACAGGGTTTCCTATCAGTGTGATTGCTAAGATGTCTGACCAGAGTGACATCCAGAACAGATCTGAGGAACAAGTGCATTTGAGTGAGGGCTCTAGTCCCTCAAGCAGCTATGATGAGGGCAGCAGGAGAACACCAAGTAACTTACCCAAGGCAGCCACTAGAACAAGGAAGAAGAGAACCTCAGACTCTAAGGATGAGGACTATGTGGCTGTTGAGGATGAGGCCACCTCAAGGAAGAAAGTGTTGAAGAAAGAGTATGGCACACCTGCTGCAACTAAGCCAGGCTTGCATAAGAAGGGACCAGCAAAGAGAGTCCCAATGTCTAAGGCCAGGGCCTCCACTTAGGAACCCTCCAAGTCAACTGGAGGAGAGGATGCTGCTGAGGATAAGAAAAAGAAGGAGAGAAAGAGGGGAAGATGGTGCAAGAAGGTGGACCCCATGGCTGAATTTCAGAAGCATTCTTCTGATGAAGAAGAGGAAGAGGAAGAGGATGTTGCACCAGCACCCAAATCTCAGAAGCTTATGGGAGATGCTATCAAGTCAGGGGCTGCAACATCAAAGCCTAAATCTACTCCCAAACCAACAACTCAAGCTCAGAAACCCTCTAAGCCAAAGAGAAGCACCAGAAACATTCCTGCTGAAGAGAAGAACAAGGCCCCAGTGCCTGAAGTTGAAGGAGAGGATGAAGAAGCCCTAGTGCTAAGAAAACTGAAACCCAAGATTCAAGACCACAATGATACTCATCCTGTGGCTGAGGACATGCACATCAGGAAAGATGCAGGACTGAGATTGTGGAGACAGTCTGATCCCTATGTTGTGAGGAGGAGGACTGCAGTTGACTACAGGTTTCACACAAAAGAACAACAAGACTTCTATGAGAATATTCTACTTGACAAGAAGCCAATTGTCTGTGACATGAGATGGGTTGATTGGGAATACATAAAAGAGAAGGAAGATCACTTCCCAGGAGTATATGACAGCTTCAAATCATGTGGTGTTGACAAGTTTGTTGGGCAGAAGCTCACAAAATGGAATGGTGAGCTAATAATGCAGTTTTATTCCACTGCTCATTTCTATCCAGATGGGAGGATAGTATGAATGTCTGAAGGTACAAGGTACTCCCTCTGTAAAGAAATATAAGAGTGTTTGGATCACTACTTGAATGATCTAAACACTGTTATATTTCTTTATGGAGGGAGTACCAATCAACTATTGAAGAATGGGCCAAGTTGATAAATGCCCTAGAAGAACATGAGGATGACTTGGATGTGTATGCCAAGAAGAAGAAAGACCACAACTCTATGGAAAATATGTACAAAGAGATCCCATATAAAGCTTTGGAGACACACAAGCTTGGATCTGTGCACTATTTGTTGTCTGGTCTACCCACTATCAACAACATATTAAGGCATACTTAACTACCCAAGTCTGGAGATCGCAAAATGATTAGAGGACATTCCATCAACTTGCTGCAAATATTTGATGTGCCTCAAAATCTCAAGGTCATGAGTCTGATTGTGAAGACAATCAAGAGGACAACTGCTGACCAAAAGAGATCTTGTGGGTATGCTCCACACATTCAAGTGCTCATCAACTCCAAGATGGCCACGGGCACTTACTTGTTGGACAAGGAGCATCTACCTCTGTATCCTAAATTTGAAGACAACAAAGTTGTGATGAATGAGGATGAACCTTCATCAGCACAAGCACAAGAGAAGAGAGCTAAAGCTAAGGCAGAGAAAGCTGCAAAGATGCCCAGTGTAGAGGAAGCATCTCAGGTGTTCCTAAAGAGCAAGCAAGATTAGCTAGCATATCTGATCCAATCTACTTTGAGGATTGAGAAGGGCTTGGCCACCCTAACTCAGAATCAGGAGAGCTTGGAGAGGATCATCGAAACAAAATTTTATGATCTTGATCTGAAGGTTACAGAGATTCAGACAGCAGTTGAGCAGCTCCAGGAGGAAGCAGAAGAGAGGAAAGGGAAGGCAACTACAGATGCTTTTTAGCGAGTGCCAAGAGGTCAGAGGTTTGCTGTAGTGCCAGTACCAGATACTAGAGCTACATCGTCAGCACTAGCAGCTACAACTTCAGTGCCACCTCCAGCAGCCACTCTGTCGGCGTCCTGGGAACGGGGGTCCCCAGACTTGCGTGTCTGCGGCCCATGGCGTGGATCCACCAGCGGCCCTGTAAGGCCCATCTTCATCAGCAAAAACACTAAAGACCTTCGCGAGGGGCCAAACCTCGTGAGGCGGACGACGCAAGACCTCCTCGGGGGCGGCCTCACCAGGCTGGCTCGCGAGGGGCGGAGAGATCAAGGCGAGGGGCACCTCGCGAGGTCCCTATGACGCAATCCATGACGACCAAGGCCAGGCGGGCGCCAGCGCGTGCAGTGTACTCGTTCCCTCTTTGGTGCTAAAGAGGCAGGCGCAGGCAAGGAGTCCCGAGGCATCAGGCAAAGGTTACCATATCGGTGCAACAAGACCAAGACTAGCAGGACGGCAGGACGGAGGTCACTGAGGGAGTCCTGGATTAGGGGGTATCTGGACAGCCGGACTGTTGGACTATGAAGATACAAGATTGAAGACTTTGTCTCGTGTCCGGATGGGACTCTCCTTGGCGTGGAAGGCAAGCTTGGCGATACGGATATGTAGATCTCCTTCCTAGTAACCGACTCTGTGTAACCCTAGCCCCCTCCGGTGTCTATATAAACCAGAGGGCTTAGTCCGTAGGACAGAGAACAACAATCATACCATAGGCTAGCTTCTAGGGTTTAGCCTCTCCGATCTCGTGGTAGATCAACTCTTGTAATACTCATATCATCAAGATCAATCAAGCAGGAGTAGGGTTTTACCTCCATCGAGAGGGCCCGAACCTGGGTAAAAACATCGTGTCCCTTGTCTCCTGTTACCATCCACCTAGACGCACAGTTCAGGACCCCCTACCCAAGATCCACCGGTTTTGACACCGACATTGGTGCTTTCATTGAGAGTTCCTCTGTGTCGTCATCGTTAGGCTCGATGGATCCTTCAATCATCAATAGCGATGCAGTCCAGGGTGAGACTTTTCTCCCCGGACAGATCTTTGTATTCGGCGGCTTCGTACTGCGGGCCAACTCGCTTGGCCATCTGGAGCAGATCGAGAGTTACGCCCCTGGCCACCAGGTCAGGTTTGGAAGCTTAAACTACACGACCGACATCCGCGGAGACTTGATCTTTGATGGATTCGAGCCCCTGCCGAGTGCGCCGCACAATCTCGATGAGCATGGTGTAGCCCTACCGTCGGAAAGTGTCCAGGAGATCACACCTGCAACCCCTCCGACCCTCAATTCGAAGACAATTGCGCCGTCCATGGACGGGTGGTTAGACCCCGCCCCGGAGGCTGCAGTCTCAGCAGCGATCGAGCCGAATACCGGCCTTACTCTTCACAAGAGCCGTGACTCCCAGCTACCGGATTCTTACCCGGCCGCGGACTTCGAACCGCCTGTGCCCGTGCCAATCGAATCCGACTGGGCGCCGATCATGGAGTTCACCTCCGCGGATATCTTTCAGCACTCGCCCTTCGGCGACATACTGAACTCACTAAGGTCTCTCTCCTTGTCAGGAGAGTCCTGGCCGGACTATGTCCGGCAGGATTGGGATGCGGATGACGAAGAAATTCGACGCCCACCCACCACCCACTTAGTAGCCACTGTCGATGATTTGACCGACATGCTCGACTTTGACTCTGAAGACATCGACGGTATGGACGACGATGCAGGAGACGAACAGGAACCACTGCCCACAGGGCACTGGACAACCACCTCATCATATGATATATATATATATATATATATATATATATATATATATATATATATATATGGTGGACACGCCCAAAGAAGGCAATGGCGACGGGACAGCGGAGGATGACCCCTCGAAGAAGCAACCCAAATGCCGACGTCAGCGGCGCCGCTCTAAGTCTCACCAAAGCAAAAGCAGTGATACCGGCACAGGAGATAATAGTACTCCGGACAGTGCCGAAGATGACGACAATCCCCTCCAGCAAGATTTAGAGCAGGAGGATGGAGAACCCGGCCCTCCCGAGAGAGCGGCAGAGGGAGAGGCAGAAGATGATAATTACATGCCTCCCTCCGAAGATGAGGCAAGCCTCGACGATGATGAATTTGTCGTGCCCGAGGATTCCGTCGAGCAAGAGCGCTTCAAGCGCCGACTTATAGCCACGGCGAATAGCCTTAAGAAAAAGCAGCAGCAGCTTCGAACTGATCAAGATTTGCAAGCTGACAGATGGACTGAAGTCCTAGCGGCCGAGGAATATGAACTCGAACGCCCCTCCAAGAGTTACCCAAAGCGCAGGCCGCTACCCCAGTTAGAGGAGGAAGCATTACAACCTACATCTCCAGTGTACGACGCGGCTGATCGGCCACCTCGTGGCCGCGACAGAGAGGCATTTCAGCCAAAAGCTCAGCCCGCACCCCGACGCCACTTAAATAAAAACATCAAGGCACGGGCAAATACGCTAGACCTGCGAGATGTATTGGAGGACAAAGCAAAACACGCACGATCGATCTACGGATCACGAGGGCGTGCCACTACGCGAGACGATCACCGTTACGCCGGATACAGTAAAAGTAAATCCGGCCGGGCCGAACACAGCAAACAAGACTCGTTTGAGCTGCGTCGCAACATAGCAAAATACAGAGGCGCCGCACACCCCCTATGCTTCACAGACGAAGTAATGGATCACCAAATCCCAGAGGGTTTCAAACCCGTAAACATCGAGTCATACGATGGTACAACAGACCCTGCGGTATGGATCGAGGACTACCTCCTGCACATCCACATGGCCCGCGGTGACGATCTACACGCCATCAAATACCTACCACTCAAACTTAAAGGACCAGCTCGGCATTGGCTCAATAGCCTGCCAGCAGAATCCATTGGCTGTTGGGAAGATCTGGAAGCCGCATTCCTCGACAACTTCCAGGGCACTTATGTGCGACCACCAGATGCCGATGACTTGAGCCACATAATTCAGCAGCCAGAGGAATCGGCCAGGCAATTCTGGACACGGTTCCTAACAAAGAAAAATCAAATCGTCGACTGTCCGGATGCAGAGGCCCTAGCAGCCTTTAAGCACAACATCCGCGACGAGTGGCTCGCCCGGCACCTTGGACAGGAAAAGCCGAAATTTATGGCAGCCCTCACGACACTCATGACCCGCTTTTGCGTGGGAGAGGACAGCTGGCTGGCTCGCGGGAATAACATATCAAAAAAACCCGGTACTTCAGATAGCAAGGATAGCAACAGCAGGTCATGTCGCAACAAACACAAGTGTTGTATCAACAGCGACAACGCCGAAGATACGGCTGTCAATGCCGGATTCAGAGGCTCCAAACCCGGTCAGCGGAAAAAGCCATTCAAAAGAAGCACTCCGGGCCCGTCCAGTTTGGACCGTATACTCGACCGCTCGTGTCAAATACACGGCACCCCCGAAAAGCCAGCCAACCACACCAACAGAGAATGTTGGGTGTTCAAGCAGGCCGGCAAGTTAAACGCCGAAAACAAGGACAAGGGGCTGCATAGCGATGACGAGGAGGAGCCCCGGCCACCGAACACCGGAGGATAGAAGAGGTTCCCCCCACAAGTGCGGACGGTGAACATGATATACGCAACTCACATCCCCAAGAGGGAGCGGAAGCATGCGCTAAGGGACGTATATGCGTTGGAGCCAGTCGCCCCAAAGTTCAACCCGTGGTCTTCCTGTCCGATCACCTTTGATCGCAGGGACCACCCCACTAGTATCCGTCATGGCGGATTTGCCGCACTGGTCCTTGACCCAATCATTGATGGATTTCACCTCACTCGAGTCCTTATGGACGGTGGCAGCATCCCGAACCTGCTTTACTAGGACACTGCAGCCCTCACAGCAGAAGCGCAAAGCAGCCTTTCAAGGCAATTCACCAGTTCAGCGATCAAACACCCGAACGTCATCAAACGCGCCCGGAGTAACCTGCAACAAGACTGCCTGGCACGTTTCGAGCTCTCATAGCAATGCGGCCCCCACCCCAGCCCCAGCCAAACGGCTAAATACGTACCACGCGTCCATAATTACGCATTGAAAATACCATGGGCATAGATGGGGGAGGGGGCACGATTGCGGCACGCCCCAACGCGGCTCAACCGCACTAGGGGCTCCCCGCTTTGATATTTTTTCTCTCTTTCAGGACTTTACTCTCTGGAAAACCGCGTCCGGCAGCACGATTTCCAGACACATGATACAACAACCAAGGAGGCAGAAAGCTACGTCTCACTATGGAATTCCCAGGTGGTCTCTAATAGCAAGCGAAATACCTGCTTTAAATACCATTTCGCAGCTTGCCCTTGGTGGGGACATGTCAAATAGTCATGTTTCTTGCTTATCGCACCACTTGTATCATTCTGCTTCAATGCATCTTTTTGAATAAACAATGCATAGCACTAGTCTATTACTACATTATCTATCCTTTCTTTTTATATATATATATATATATATATATATATATATATATGTTCATTTATGACATTCAGCACCCGTACACTTTGGTACAGCCAATACGCCAGGGGCTTATACACCCCATAATACGGCGTGAGAAGTCCGAACACTTTCCACAGTGCGGCACCCCGAACTTATAGCATTATATGCATCAGCTCCGAATCATGTCTTGGGTCAATAGTTGGGTTTGCCCGGCTCCCATGTTTTGGTACCTTACGTTCTGCTATATCGGCTAAGGTAGCACTGGGAGAACTACTGCGATTGTGCCCCGGTTCAGCTGGGCTAAGCACCTTAGTAGAGAAAGCTAAACGGACTGTCATGATAAGGCGAGAGCTGGTCGCTGTTTGAGAGGTTTCGAGTCCCTAAAGAGTCATGCCGCTTAGAGCGAGGAGCCGGCTTTGTCCGGCCTAGGCGTGTATAGCGCCCCGAATTCGGCCTTCCGAATACCAGGGGCTTCGCAAAAATTTAAAATTATAGAATTCTCTGGCTAAGTGAGAGTGATAAAGCATTATAGTCCGATTGCCTTGTTCGTCGTGCTGAGCACCTCCCTCGAAGGACCCAAGAATGGGAGAAAGAGTGCTCAGATTTACCCCGAACACCCCAGCACTCGTGGCATGGGGAAGCGTGGTTTACGACTCGCCATCTCTCAGATTTGATAAACGGCAGCACAGAAGGTAATATTTTAAATTCAAACAAGCGTTGCATAGCGCATATGAACAAGTTTTCATAATAAAGGATCACACGAGCAAGTTCACTCAAATATTACATCTTTTGAACACTCATCCGCCATAAGACGGGCACCCTTCAAGACACCCTCATAATACATCTCGGGGTGGTAATGCTCCTTGCCCTGTGGAGGTCCCTCCTTCACCAGCTTCTCAGTGTCCATCTTGGGCCAGTGTACTTTAACACGGGCAAGCGCCCTGCGGGCGCCCTCGATGCAGACGGACTGCTTGATGACCTCTAACCGAGGATAGGCATCCACCAGCTGCCTCACCAGCCCGAGGTAGCTCCCAGGCAGGGCATCTCCAGGCCATAGCCGGACTACAAGACCCTTCATGGCCTGTTCGGCCGCCTTATGGAGCTCGACTAGTTGCTTCAGCTGGTCGCTTAGAGGCACCGGGTGTTCGGCCTCAGCATACTGAGACCAGAACACCTTCTCCGTCGAGCTCCCCTCCTCGGCTTGGTAGTACTTTGCAGGCATCTGACACGTTGCGGGGCAAATCTGTGAATGCTCCTGGAGAGCTCCGGACACGGGTAAGTAACAAGTAATTTACTTTCACATGCTTGCTTTTCATAATGAATGCCTTACCCGCTGCTATCTTCCTCATCGCCTCAATTTCCTGGAGGGCCTTTTGGGCTTCAGCCTTGGCATGCTTTGTGCTCTCGAGGGCCGCGGCAAGCTCGGACTCTCGCGTCTTCGAGTCAAGCTCCAAGGTCTCGTGCTTCTTCACGAGAGCCTGGAGCTCTTGCTGCACTTCGCCCACCCGCGCCTCGTGCTTCTCCCGCTCGGTGCACTCCGTGGCCGCTTTGTTCTCGACCTCGGACAGCGCTTGCTTCAGGGCCGCCAATTCGGTCATGGCCCCTGGCACATTCATGATGATCCTGTCATTTTGCAACTACATCTTTTTTTTTAAAATATAGACGAGGTATTTCTTACCTTTGTCCTCCTCGAGCTGCTTCTTGGCAAGGCCGAGCTCTTTCTCGGACCGCTCGAGGTTACGCTTCAAGGCCCACCTCTGCCAAGGTCCGGCAGAGGTCAAGAACGGCTTATACATATATAGACATACTTGTATTAGACTCCTGCAGATACTATTTGATCCTCTATTCGGCTTTTCTTTGTGAACACTAAACAGAGCATCAGGGGCTACTGTCTATGCGGTAATATTTTCTTATATCCTAAATACTTACTCAAAGCCTGTTTGAAGTTCTTGGCGGACTGAACCCTCTTGATCACCGCACTCATAATAGTGCGGTGCTCCTCGTCGATGAAAGCGCCATTAAGCACTTCCAGCAAATTGTCCGGTGCCTCCGGATGGACGGAGGTCACCGGCATGGGCGGCTTGCCCCTCTTGGCAGGGGACCGCCTGCCACAGTCCAGAACCACTGGAGGTTCCGGAGCGGTGTCCGGCCTAGGGCCGAACTTGGAGCCCTTGGGAGCCTTGCTCCCTTTGCGCCTAGAGTCCGGAAGGTCGCCTTGGGGCGCCTCCAGGACTACCTCCCCTCGACTCGGTGCCCTTTGAGACAACACCTCGGCGTTGTCCGTGGGGCGAGGGGTGGAGGCGGGCGGAAGTGAACCGCTACTCATGGCCGACGGGTCCAAAGAGCCGTCCGACGAGGACACGTCGATGCGGGCTCGAGATGGACTGCGGAATCATATTCGGCGTTAGGGGAGGCAGTGCGGCAAAAGGATGCTATGAGTTACTCCAGTATCTGAATACTTACGACTTCGCCAGGGGCTTGGCCCTGGGTGGCCACTCGTCTTCGCTGTCGGCGGCGGTGGTGGAAAAGTACAAAGGGAGAGTCCTTCCCTTCTTGGACCCTTCGCCCCCCCCACACCACACCCGGTTGGGGCGGCCTTCCTTTTCTTCTCTCCCCCGGCTAGGGGGGGAGAACCTCCTTCTTCCTCCTCCTCGTCTTCACGGGAGGAGTGCGTCTCGGGGTCATCGGACGATGAGTCCGACACCACCTGACACCGGGAACTCTTTCGGGTTCCCGTGGCCTTCTTCTTGGCCTTCTTCTCCGGCACCACGTAAGGTGCCGGAACCAGCATCTCTGCCACACGGGCGTCTGCTGGGTCTTCGGGCAGAGGGGTTGGACAGTTGATCAGTTCAGCCGTCTCTAGCCATTCCTGTCAAAGGTATGGGAGCTTAGATCCCGCACATGGCTATACTGGGGAAAATAAATACCCTATACGTAGTAAGAGAGCTTACCATGCCGGCTTGACGCTGCGCGCTGAGTCTGCGATCCTCGGTGAGGGGTGGGGGAACCTCGACACTCTTGAACAGCACCTTCCAGACGTCCTTGTGCATCGTATCGAAGAGCTCCTTCAGGGTCTGGTGCTGGGACGGGTCTTATTCCCACAAATTGAACGCCCGTTGTTGACATGGGAGGATCCGGCGGACGAGCATGACCTGGACTATGTTGACGAGCTTGAGCTTCCTGTTTATCATATTTTGGATGCAGGTCTGGAGTCCAGTCAGCTCTACTGGATTAACCCAGAGCAGGCCCTTCTCTTCTGTGAAGTGAGCCGTGTGGGGATTCCAGATCAGAATTCGGGGGCCACCGCCCATTCGGCGTCGCGCGGCTCGGTGATGTAGAACCAACCCGATTGCCACCCCTTTATGGTCTCCATATAGGAGCCCTCGAGCCATGTAACGTTGGGCATCTTGCCCACCATGGCGCCTCCGCACTCTGCGTGCCGACCCTCGATCATCTTCGGCTCCACTTTGAAGGTCTTGAGCCACAATCCGAAGTGAGGGGTAATGCGGAGGAAAGCTTCGCACATGACGATGAACGATGAGATGTGGAGGATAGACTCCGGAGCTAAATCATGGAAGTCCAGCCCATAATAGAACATAAGCCCGCTCACGAAGGGATCTGGCGCGAAGCCTAGCCCTCGGAGGAAGTGAGATACGAATACGACGCTCTCGCCGGGCTTGGGAGTGGGAATAACCTGCCCTTGAGCAGGCAGCCTATGCGGAATTTCGCCGGTCAAGTACCTGGCCACCCTTAGCTTTATTATGTCTTCCTCCATAATGGAGGAGGGCATCCACCGACCTTGAAGGTTGGATCCGGACATTATCGGAGGTCTGAAGCGCCTAAACCCTGAGCTTTGGGTGTTGGAACTCGAGGCGGGAGGTGGATTCGATTTGGATCGAAAGAAAAGGCCTTGGTCTCTTTATAAAGAGGTTGAATACCAAGTGCACTCCTCGTGACCGTCTGGGACTTACCTCCAATCGAGGGGTCATACCAACGGGCGCGTTTGGGTTACCCATGTCCGTATTGATGAGAATCCCGCAATAAGGGGACACGATCTCTGCTTCGACAAGACGTGCCAAGGGAGCCGCCTCATGAAACACGCTGAGGTGGGCTGTAAAAAAAATTTGAATAAAGGCCTGGCTGTGGTGTGACGTCACACTACGGGGTACGTCAGCAAATTGGATTTGTGGAAATATTATTCTCTCTACGGTGATATGTGGAACTTGTTTTGCAGAGCCGGACACGATCCTTGTGTTCAGAATCTTTTATGAAGCATTCGGAGGAGGAACCCGCCTTGCAATGCCGAAGACAATCTGCGTGCCAGACTCATCGTCATTGAAGCCTGGTTCAGGGGCTACTGAGGGAGTCCTGGATTAGGGGGTATCCGGACAGCCGGACTATATCCTTTGGCGGACTGTTGGACTATGAAGATACAAGATTGAAGACTTCGTCTCGTGTCCGGATGGGACTCTCCTTGGCGTGAAAGGCAAGCTTGGCGATACGGATATGTAGATCTCCTTCCTTGTAACCGACTCTGTGTAACCCTAGCCCCCTCCGGTGTCTATATAAACGGGAGGGCTTAGTCCGTAGGACGGAGAACAACAATCATACCATAGGCTAGCTTCTAGGGTTTGGCCTCTCCGATCTCGTGGTAGATCAACTCTTGTAATACTCATATCATCAAGATCAATCAAGCAGGAGTAGGGTTTTACCTCCATTGAGAGGGCCCGAACCTGGGTAAAAACATCATGTCCCTTGTCTCCTATTACCATCCGCCTAGACGCACAGTTCGGGACCCCCTACCCGAGATCCGCTGGTTTTGACACCGACAGTCACCGTTGAGCCCAAGATGGCGTCACCACTCGAGCATTTGGCAAGCGAAGACCACCTTTAGTCAGGATAACTTGTACTGGTTGTCTCCTTTCAAATTTGGCCGTTGTTGGAACGCTTCCCGCCTACATTTGGGGAGAGTACCAGGGCCTCTATAAATAGGACTAGCCACCACAGTAGGAGGCTACTGATCTTGGACCACTCAGATCATCCTCACACACACAAGCTCACCGAGCTCAAGAACACCTCTCCTCAGGAGGCTGTTCTTACCTTGTACTTGTTCATCCACATCCCAAGAGGCAATCCACCACACCACACTGGAGTAGGGTATTACACCACATCGGTGGACCAAACCAGTATAAACCCTGTGTTCCTTGTTCTGCGAGTTCGACATGCTGAGCTTTGAGATTGTCGTGAGAGCGTGAGCTAGGGGGAGGAGAGATCTTCGTCCGCACCCCATAGTTCGAACCTCAAGGGTTTTGCCGGAACCCAAAATCCGACATTTGGTGCGCCAGGTAGGGGTGCGCCGAAGCCTCTCTTCCATCAGCAGACCTGCCAGCACTCTGCATCGCCGATGTCCGGCGACCTGAGGGCCAACGCCGACCACTGGGCAGCTTGGCCAGCCTGGGCAGCGTCGTCTTCCCAAGAAGACCTCAACTCCGCGTTCCAGGTGGCACACGCACCGCCAAACGCCACGGGGCGCGGGTGGCGCGGTCCGACGCCGTCCACCCTTACCCCGCAGCGCGCGCGTGCTGCCGCAAGGGCCTCAACCTATGCCATGGCGACGGCGCCGCACACTCGACGGGAACAAGCGAACATGAGGGCCGCGCTCACAGTGGCACTGGAGCTGCTGCGGTGCCGACTGGCGGAGAGAGGCCGAGATGCATTTCTGGAGCGCGCTGTCGATCTGTTGGACACCGCAGCCAGGGGTACGCCACCTTTCTGCTCCTTGCTTATGCCTCAGGTTGCGGCCGGATCGCACGGTGGGCCTCGCCGCGCCCGCGTACCCCCAGGCGCACCAGGAGGTTTCGTCGGCATCGGCGCGGCCAGCGGCGCCGGACATCCAACCGCACCTGTGCCTCCCTTGATGGGCGCAGGCGTGAACATTGCCACCCACGGCCCCGGCAGGATGCCACCCTACCATCCTCAAAGCGGAATGTCGGGCTGGGCGACGTGGAGCACGGGGCACTTTAGCGAGGTTTCTGGGGCGACGGCTCCGGAGGCCTATGGCCCCGCATGATGGACCAGGAGTACATGCCGGAAGATGACCCCCACTCGTTCCTCGAGCCGGGTTGGGAAGAGGAGACGGTGGAAGTTGAGGCCTTCCAGGAGCCACCCGGGAGCCTCGCCGACCACGCTGGCGACAACAGCTACAGGGTACCACTAATCTCTCAGGAGCAGGCTTACGCTAACCATGGGTCGCAAGTGAATCAGGTCACAGCGATGGACGACGGCCCCAGCACGGCAGCCCCCCTTCCACCAAGGGAAGCGCACTGGGGGCTGCGTGGGAGGAGCCAGGAGCAAGGCCCCTCCCCGCGTTGCACAGAGCAAGGCGTCGCCCAGAGGTAGGTCCTCTGTCGGGGAGGCGCTAGCGAGCCTTCCCCCCGGCAGAGGGCCCGTGGTCGTCGAGGGCGCTGCTAGCGTCCCCTTTGCCCCTTGGCATCGTCCTCGTTTCCGGACGCCCCAACGGTGGTCGAGGGCGGCGCAAGGCGGGGCCCTCGTCTGGCGATATGAAGCAAGGCTCATGCCTGTGAAGGTCTCCGCTCGTGACACTCTCATGTAATAACGAGTGGGGCTGTACACGCCCCAGAGTCTCCGGAGTGCCGCCCTTGGGCCTCGGGGGCTCCCGCCCACGTCCTAGTGGAAGCACCATGCTCCGGCTGGACGTCGACACTGTCCCCCAATGACTATGCTCACAGCCAGTGAAAGCACTTAGCTCCGCGTCGGTGGGAAGACAAGAAGACTAGCTAGGTGTCGGGTGCGGCCATTTGCTTTTTGACCTCTTTTCTGTAGCTCAAATTTGCAGCCTTTGATCTTGAATTTGAAGTTGTATTTCCATTGGCAATCGTGGGGGGCATCCTTTCTCGTTCGTGTTGATTTCGTGAGTTTCTGGATTCGTGTTTTGTTTGAGATTTGCGTCCACTATCTCCCCCCTTCCGAGCACCTCGCGAGCGGGGGCTGGCAGCGGCGTACGTGCACTACACGCGCACCTCGCCATTACTGGTGCTCGCTTCTCGCGAGGCCCTCTCGGGTGGACCGGCGGACCCCTCAGGAAACCAAAACCTCGCGAGCTCGTGAGGGGCTCCCCTCAGAAGGAATGCACATACACAGCTGCCAAATCAGTTTGAAGCTCGACTGAACCAAAGTAAGTTACGGCAACAAGCCCGCAAGGGGGGTCGCAAGCACACAAAACCGCGCTTTAAGCCTAGGGAATAAAGTGGTAGTCTATTTACACGAGGGGCTCCCCCTCCCCAAAATGCTCTTACATTGTGAGGGGCCGTACCCAAGCTTTTGCGTGCAGGTTCAAAATAAAGGAGCGCGGGCTCAGTCGGATATGTCGCTCGCCTCATCTCCCGTATCGTTTCTGGACAGGCTGCTGGTGTCGTCGTTGTCACTGTCTTCACCGCCATCAAGCACGTCGCCCTCGTCCGCCGCGACCACCACCGCGTCGTCATCTGAAGCAAAGACCCTAACCAGAGCATCCACATTGTCATCCACACAGCGCGCTAGGATGTCCCGGATGACCTCAGGCACTGGGGCAATGGCGGCATCAAAATCAAAGTCAGGATTGGTGTTCAGGAGATGGCCGAAGAAGCGGGAGAATGCGCGCCCGAGCAGGCCCCTGCTCTTTTCGTCCACAAGCTCGCGAGCCCTCTTAGCTCGGTTCTCTAGGCGCGTTACGACGTCGGTGAAGAAGCGAAGATGGCCGGCATAGTCCTCGGCGTGTGGGTGGGGAGCGTGCTCATCGCAGATGGTACCAAGCGCTTGATTGGCCCTCGTCCTGAGGTCCCGAAGCATGGGAACATGCTCGCGCAGTAGCGTATGCCCGCGAAGCGCCTCCTCCCTGCTCTGTTGTGCAAAGGACTCGGCGTTGGCAACCCGCTGCTGAAGAGAGAGCAGCTCGGCACGGGCGGAGGCCAGCTCAGCCTACCCTGAGATCAGGGCGGCTGCGGCGGCTTTCTCGCGTTGTTCCGCCTCAGCCAACCCTGACCTGAGGGCAGCGGTCCTGCCCACAGCTTCGGCTTCCATGAGCTTCGGCTTCAGGTCGTACCTGCCAGCAAGATCCACGCGAGCCTCAGCCACCCTGCGGTCGACCTCCTCCTGGGCCCTGGCCTAACACGCACCGACGGCATCCTCTCCTTGGGCGACTTGGCGCTCCCTTGTCTCCAACTGCTCAAGCTCGAGGCTGCACTCTGTGGCCTCCAGCAACAGTGCTTCCTCGCGCCTCGAGATCTCCTCCTTGTCGGACAGTGCGCCCTTCATCGACGCCAAGGCAGCTCTGCACACCTCCGCCTGTTGCTCCAAGGAGGTGTTCAAGGCCTGGAGCTCCCGCCTGTGCTCCTCGGCGGCTGCACGGCGATGGTCTGCCTCCCTGGCCTCCTCCAAGGCCCAGGTGCTGGCCTCGCGCGAGGTTGCCAGGGATGCCTCGGCCTTTGCATTGGCGTGCTCACGCTGGAGGCGCCCGAGGTTGATAGCCACCTTCAGTTGATGCCACTCCTTCACCAGCCGGAGACCGTCGGCTTCAAGGCGAGCGTTGACATCCACGAGTTCTCCGCTGAGTCGGCTCAATGCGCCCATTGCCTCCTGGAAGAGCTCCTGGCAGACGACACCCCGCTCCTGCGCAAACTTGAGCGTGCGACCAGGTCCATCTCCCACAGCAGGGGTTGCTGAAGGGGTCCGAAGTGGCTCTCTCCCTCCCAACAGGGGGCTGGGGGTGGCGCTTCCCCAGTCACCATCTGGGCCTCGGCCGGGGCCCGTATGGGTGAGGGCCCGTTGCTCGAAGAAGAAGCCAGGATCAAGGTCATCCAGCCGCCGTCCACAACCAGGGGTGGAGCCCTTGGCACACCTCCCGCGCCCCAGACCAGGCCGCAAAGGAAGGGCAGCCGGAGCGCAGGATCAAGGCGCCAGGCCAATGCGCCCATCTCCCCCGGGCATCTTGCACCGAGCACGGCGGGCTGGCATGAGACACTCAGAGTCAACGGAGGGTGCGAGGTAGGAGGAGGTTGCTCTTCGGGAGATCTCGTCACCCTGGCGAAAGGGGGCCTGAGAAACCATGATCAGAAGAGGAGATGGAACCCAAGAAATTACAAAGATAAGGTACTCACTCGTCCATGGCAATATACTTCCTCTGCTTCAATGGCTAGAAGGCGTCACCGTTGCAGCTTGGAGACCCCTTCCTCTTGCGGAGCGCATCAAAGTCCAGTCGGAGCCGGCCAAAGCCCTGGATGCAGCCACCAGCACTGGGCACGGCTGGTGAGGCTCCTGAGGGGACGACCTCGGGAGTGCTGGGCTGGGGGAAGCCCTCAGGCTCCGCCTCAGGGTGACCCGACGGGGCCTCGGGGGCTTCGGCCTCAGGAGCAGTGGATCGCGTCGCCCCCTCAACCGTCACCTCAGGGCGAAGGTCATGAGCCTCGGGAAATGGCGCCTCGGGAGCCTCGAGCGGGGTCGGCGCCGCAACAGTCGCATCTCCAACCCTCGGCAGCGCTCGCCCCCTCGCGCCCACTCTCGGGGCGAGCTCGGCACTGGCGGCAAGGAGGGGAAACACGGAGACAGGGTTCTCGCGAGGCCCTTCAAGGTCGGATGGACGCAGCCCCCACTCGTCGAAAGGGGGCATCTGCCTCGCGAACGCCACCCTGCTTGAGCAGAAGTACAAAATACAACCCTCCTGCGGCATGTCGGTTGGCGAAGGGTCGCCCGTCAGGACCTCGAGCACCGTTTGTCGCACCTTGGGGGGAAGCCCAGACTCATGGAGCCTCATATGATCCTTGCTGCCGGACAAGGCTCACATCGGTCAAGAATGGCACTGGAGTGGAGCGACGCGGCGTCGGAGGAACTCCTTCATCACCATGGGGGCGGTCACGCCGAGATCTTTCAGCCTCTTCAACCAGAGCCAGACGAAGGCAAGGCGTGGTTCAGCGAGCCTCTCGTGGCCCCAGCCAGAGCTGGGGACGGCCGGCGCCAAAGGGGGCGGGAGCAGGGGGCTGAGCACGCCGACGTCCACAAACACCCACCGTGTCTGAAACCCGCTCGCAGACGGTGGGAGCTCAAAGTCAATCCCCGAGCTGGCCGTCGCAGCCACGTCCTGGAAGCTCGGGCATCCCGAGCACTGCCGAGGATCAGTCAGGTGCAGCGAGAAGAAATGGCATAGCAAGGCCACGGAAGGAGCAATACCCACCATGGCCTTGCAGACGAAGGCAAAGACGGCAAGAAGGGCGACGGATTGGGGATCTAGGTGCAGCATATGGATTTGATAGTGGGAGAGCACGGAGTTGAAGAAGTTGGAGAAAGGAGGAACCAGGCCGGGCCCTCAGGGCGTCAATGAAGAATTGGACTTCGGTGGCTATCCTGTCAACAGAGGCGCGGGATGCAGGCCAGGCCACCGTCTCCCCCCATTCGTTGAAGCCGGCGGCAAGCGCTGGGCGGACCTTGTCCATGGTTTCTTGGTTGAGCACCAACGACAGGTTCAATGGCCGAAGGTGGTCCGGCTGAAGACTGGGACTTCTTCTTCCCCTTCTCCGTTCGGCTCGGTGCCATGGCGACGAGGAGGGCGAGACCAAGACCAGCAGGACGGCAGGACGGAGGTCACCTTGGAGCCCAGGACGGCGTCACCACCAGAGCCTTTGGCAGGCGAAGAGCACCTTTAGTCAGGATAACTTGTACTGGTTGTCTCCTTTCAAATTTGGTCGTTGTTGGATCCCTTCCCGCCTACATTTGGGGAGAGCACCAGGGCCTCTATAAATAGGACTAGCCACCACAGTAGGAGGCAACTAATGTCGGGGAGGCTGATCGGACCCACGAACACCTATGGGACCGGCGGACCGAGTCCCTTTTGGTTCGGAGGGGGGCGGAGATTGCACGAAGAGCGGATCGAGGCGAAGCACACGAGCAGTTTACCCAGCTTCGGAGCTCTCCGGAGAGATAATACTCCTACTACTGCTTGTTTGGTTTGTATTGTGTTCTTGCTAGGGAGCACTGAGAGCTACAGTATACTCCAGCTTCTAACGAGACCTAGCGTGAGAGAGTTCGGACCCATCGACTGACCAACCCCTTCTACGTTGCGCATGGGCCTCCTTTTATATGCTCAAAGGGGCTCCGACAGGTGGCAACGTAGATGGGGGTACAAATGGAAAAACAGTAGTTGGTACACCTACTTGTACAGTGTACTCTACCTAACCCCGACGGCAAGGGACAAAAGCATTAAATGCCCGTCCACGTCGCCTAAACAAAGGCAACAGGGACCGTCAGGAGCACCACCGTTCGCCATGATGGCAAGCTTGTCAGTGCCGCTTATCGCTGCTCCCCGCTGGCTGCACAGCCTCTTGACACGCGCGCATGGAATGGTCCCATGGCGACACGTTGGTGGATGAGCTGGAGCGGAGATGAAGAGAGGTTGCCTGCCGCGGCAAGTGCCTTGCCGCGGCTGAATCCTTGTCGCGTCCGGAGGCTTGTCGCTCTCCGAGCCTTCTCGGCAAGCTCCTCTTGCCGGGGTCTTGTCTTCTGCGTGCCTTGAGTGGCCTTCCCGCAAGCTCCTCTTGCCGGGCCTTGTCTTCTTGGTTAAATACTTTGTTCTTGAATGGCTCCAAAGGAACCACGGAGGATCTTGGCGGTGACCAGTAAGCCTTGCCGCTGGGTGCTGAATCGCTGCGGCACGAAGTTCGGGATACTAGGGTACCCCTACTCTAGTACACCGACAAGAGCCTCGCCTGGCCGCACACGGTGCCGAAGCGCTTGTCGGGCAGGCCCAAAACAGTGCATCGGTCACACGCGGCCTTGATCACGCCCGTAACTTTGTTCTCGGACCCACCACGTCCCCCACTAACAAAGACGCGTTTAACGTGGCGTCGTGGGAGAGATCGTGGGGGTTTCTTTATTAGGAAAAGCGAACGTCCGCCTCTCTCCTCCTTATAAACAAGGGAAGCAGGGCAGGTCGCCCACCTCGCCATTGTTGTCTCGTCTAAAACCACCGCCGCCCCCTTCTTCTCTATTGCGAAGAGAGCAGCGCTCCGCTTCGCCACAGCCGCCATCAACGCCGCCGGTCTCCTCCACCGCCTCCGCCATGGCTCCAAAGCCGACAAGGGGAAGGGCGTGAAGTCGGCCGAGGCGCAGCGGCTCATGGCTGCGAAAAGGAGCGGGCCATCTTCTCCCCAGCTCGACGCAAAGGAGCTGAGGGAGGTTACTACCTCTTCGGTCGACGGAGACGCCAGGCGCATCCGCGCACGAAGAGTACTCCCGCCACCGCTTGAACTAGCCCCAACTGGGTACTCTTTCTTTGCGCTTTTCTTCTATTGCAGGCTCTGCCGCGCCTTTTCTGAATTCTTCTGCGACATTATGAACACCTCTACGGGTTTCGCCTCCTTGATTTCACCCCCAACGCCGTTTCGACCATGGCAGTTTTCGACACCTTTGCGAAAACTTTGTCGAGATCCACCCAAGCGTAGCCCTCTTCCGCCACTTCTTCATGCCCCGCGTTGAGAGAGGGGAGCCGCTTGCGCAGGAATTGCTTGGGTCTCTGTGGTCGGCAAGAAGGAGGCCTATCTGGAGGGAGAGCTCCGCGGCAAATGGGAGGAGTGGAGAGCCAATTGGTGTTGGATCGTTGAGGAGAACCCACAGCCCTTTTCATCTGCCCTCGCGCTGAAAGCCCCAATAGTCTTGGCAACGATTGGAGCAACTTGGCACGGAAGATGCTAGGTTGAAGATTCTTGTGACCCGGATCTTGCGCCTCGGGCTTGCCGGACTCACTGTGAGGCGCGATTGGCGCAGATTTCCTTCGCCGCGACGCTTCCCTTGCGAGGAGAGGAGGAGACCTGCTGGGAGTTCCAAAATGCAGCGGACATCATGAGGCTGCGCCCGGGCCTCAACTGGAATTTCACTGTCTTGGAGTTGGATGCGATGCTGCTAGAACTGTTCAAGCATGACCCCGATCATCCCGAGTGGTTTAGGTTGCCGAGGGGGGTCGTCCCATTGTACAACAATTCTGCGCTCGACCACATCCGTGCCATGATGCCGTTGTGCGATTCTCATGGGATCGTTCCAACGGGCAAGACTGCCAGACTGACGTCGTGCGGCAATTCTTCGACAGCTTGGAAGAAATGCCGATCCGCCCCGACGAGCAGAAGAAGCTCACCCGCGACACCACCGACAACGAGATGCAGCGCATTGCCACCAGGCTGGAGGAGGCGGCGGCAGCTGCTGCCGCTGGCGTCTTCGGGTACACCGTGGAGGAGGCAGATGCAGCAGAGGCGGCAAGCCTTGCCGAGCGAAGGGAGTTCGCCGGTGAGGAAGAGCTTGTCGAACCCGAGGCCGAGTCGAGCGAACCAGCCGAGGGCGCTTCTTCCCCACCATCCAGCGGCTTGTCAGAACGGAGCCCCCTGGCCCGCTTAAAGAGGCGTCTCCGCAAGGCCGGAGATGAGACGGGCGGCGAGACGGGCCAGCAACAGCCGTAGTGCAGCGCGGACGCGCTCTATCATGACAAGCAATGTTGCCGCGGGAGCACCCCACACTGCTGCGACAACTGGGGCGGGATCCTCCCAGGCCACCGCCGACACCTCCGCCAAGCGGTCAAGAGAGCCCACTCCTCCGCCTTGTCGCACTGGAGGCGAGCCGGAGTTTGATCTCTCCGCGCTCAGCTCCGACGAGGAAGAAGAAGAGTAAGCTTCAATATTGTGCTTGTATTTCTTCAATTTTGTTGCTTCATCTTGAATCTGATTTGCTTCGTTCTGAACTCTTTCCTTTTCAGGACACTGGCCCAGAGAGCGTCGAAGAGAGCCAAGACCCCGGTGGTCGTCGTTGAGGACGATCCACCCGTGGCAACAGGAGGCGCGTCTGAGACCCCCTTGCCGGACTCGGCAACCATTCTTCAAAGCAGCCCTCAAAGACACCCAGGGGCAGTAAGTATGCGGTTTCTCCTTACTATTAGGTGTGCATGGGTGCTCCTTCTTCATTGATATCTCGATCGTTGGTTTGTGTAGAAGCAGAGCAGCCTCCTTCTGCTTCGACTACGCCGCCAAGGGTGGATTCCCCGGCAAGGGAGCGCTCCCCGGTAAGGGAGCCTTCTCCGGCAAGGGAACCTTCTCCGGCAAGGGGCAGCTCTCCGGCAAGGGGCAGCTCTCCGGCAAGGGACGGCACCAGCGATCCCTTGGCGGCGGAGACCATGACCGCAGCCCCCGGCGCAGGTAACCTTCTTGCCTGAGTACTTCCCTTGTGTTTTTCTTCTTCTGATCTTATCTTTGAATATTTGCTTGACTTTCTTCATCCGTCCGCCACAGAGCCGATGGAGACCGAGGTCGCCGGCGAGGAGGATGCGTGCGGCAACACCGACGGTTGCCGCCCGTGGAAGAAGAAGCCGGCGCCGACGAGCTCGCCGGCGAAGAGGCCATCGAGGCTGCCGCCGCAGAAGCCGGGCGAGGGTCTGGCGATCGACCGACGGCCCCGAGGTCAGAGAGCGCCAGCGCGCTACACCGACCGCCGATCCTCACTTGTTGCCCGCTGCGTCGAGCTCGAGGAGCCTCAGCCAGGCGCCTACTTGAAGGCCGGCGACGGCGTCTTCATCAAGCTCCCCTGGGAGTCGAGCTCCAGGGCGCCGGTCGAAGGAGAGACCTTCGACGGAGAGCTGCTCGCCTCGGCTGGGCGACATCGGTGGACGCGCCAAGCAGCAGCGGCGAAGTCGAGGAGGAGCATTCTTGAAGAAGCTTCTTTGTCGCTCTACCGCGCCCGACAAGCCAAGTTGGAGTCCGGGAAGCACTTGTCGCGAGGGCGGAGCAGAACATGGAGAAAGCAGCGAGAAGAGCTCCGGGCGCCAACCAAGAAACTCTCGGAATGTAGCGAGAAGAGCGGAGCGACTTGTCGAAGAGCGCACAGCCTTCATCCTTGAGAAGGCTGAGGTCGAGGAGTAGCAAAGGCTTGCTGCCGAGAAGCTATCTCCGCAAGAAGGCGAGTTGGCGCAGCGGAAGATCAATCTTGACAGCTATGAGGAAGAACTTGTCTCACTTGGCGGGGCTCTTAAGGAAGCGAAGGATGCTGCCGCAGCCGCCGAGGCCGCCAAGAAAGAGTTGGAGATGAAGGTGACGCAGCTGGAGTCCAGTCTCCAGAAGAGCGGCGAGGAGCTTGCTGCGCTCAAGCACGAGCGCGAGAAGGACGCCTACACTCTTGGTGAGCTGCCGGGCCGTCTCGCCGATAGGAGCAAGGAGCTCGACGCCGCCAAGGATTCCAAGGCAGATCTTGAGCTGAAGATGGCTACCCTGATGCAGACGCTGGACGGCGCCAAGGAGCAGGAGGTGGGCCTGTTGGAGAAGATCAAGGCCAACGAGGAGCTGCTGGCGAATGCTGTTGCCACCCAGAGCGCCTTGAGGGAAAGTGTGGAGCACTAGACCGAAGGTCTCGTGGATACTGCCGCCGCCATCCACAACGAGTTGATGGAGCTGGGGATGGTGGATCTTGGATACTCCTCCGACGAGCACCTCCAACCCAGCGCCAAGCTTAGCTTATTCTTCAAGGGTGTGGTGACGGGTCTCCAGCGACTCCGGGAAGAGATCCCAAAGCGGTGGCCGAGGAATCGCGCCCGGATGCGTGCAGGAGCCCTCCGGAAGGTGTTGATGAAGGTGGCCTTCCGCAATCCAGGCCTCAACCTCAACAGCGTCCTCGAGATCCTTGCCGCCAGATGCCGATGTGGAGGCGCTCAAAGCCCTTGTCGCACCCATTGTGGACAAGGTGGGCAAGATCAAGCGGGTTGATGGCGACCGCAGACTAGCCCACCAATTTTATCTTTCCCTTGTCGCTGCCGATCATGTTTAGAACAATTTATTAGATCTGCGACAAGCTATTTTGTAATATAACTCTATCTTAGGCGATGATTGCAATGTTATTTCCTTTACTTGATTCCTTCCTTTGTACGCTTTTGCCCTACGCTTTTAGGGAACTTGTCGGTGCGAGCACCTTTGTCATGGCCGCTGAGTGCGAACGTCGGCTTCTTTGGCGGTGCCGCCTCCGACAAAGCAACCTTGTCGCGACTAGCTGCAACTCACTTAAGTTGTTGAGCGGACTCGAAACAAAGTAAGGGCGCGACTAGCTGCGAGTTGGTTCCTCCGCATACGGTTTTCCATACAAAGTACTATCATTCGAGGAAGATAACTTAAAAATTTAAGAACTGATTGCTCAAACTTGGGCAACTTAGCTTTTCTATCGTTTGCTTCCCGATAAGGCGAAACTTCCTCGAGCAACACTTGGTCCAAGTCGGGGAGGCTGATTGGACCCACGAACACCTATGGGACCGGCGGACCAAGTCCCTTTTGGTTCGGAGGGGGGCGGAGATCGCACGAAGAGCGGATCGAGGCGAAGCACACGAGCAGTTTACCCAGCTGGAGCTCTCCGGAGAGATAATACTCCTACTGCTGCTTGTTTGGTTTGTATTGTGTTCTTGCTAGGGAGCGCTGAGAGCTACAGTATACTCCAGCTGCTAACGAGACCTAGCGTGAGAGAGTTCGGACCCATCGACTGGCCAAAAGGGACTCGGTCCGCCGGTCCCATAGGTGTTCGTGGGTCCGATCAGCCTCCCAGACATCTTTGGCGTGCCAGGTAGGGGGCGTCGAGGCTGTGTGAACCTGATCCGGCGTTCACACGAGCAACATCTTCATCATCTTCAACATCTTCATCATCTTCAACATCTTCATCAACATGCCACCGAAGAAGAAGGCTTCGGCGGCAGCGGAGCCGTCCGCGTCGAACCCACCATCACCGGGGCACACGGGTGGTGGAAGCGAGCAATGGCCCGGAAGAACGGCGCCAGCCGTGAAGGAGTTCGTGACGCTGCCAAGTCCAAGGACAGGCCGCGCAAACCTCGGCGTCCGTACATGTCGCGCCCATCTCGGGGCAGCGGGACCAACAGCGTCATGGTATTCACAATACCATACGCTCGTTGGATCAAGACCAGCTGGAGGATCTCGAGGCCCTCAAGACCAGCGTGCACGCCAACATGTCGGCACGCGAAGCGAGGTACGGTCGCCTGGACGGGATGCTGCTCCTTCTAACATAGTTAGAAGTCCGAGCATATCCCGCTCCTCGCACCGTTCACCATTGCCACCCACCACTCCAGCAGAAGCTCGGGCGAGAGCTCAACTGCTCGTGTGCTTCACCTCGATCCGCTCTTCGTGCGATCTCCGCCCCCCTCCGAACCAAAAGGGACTCGGTCCGCCGGTCCCATAGGTGTTCGTGGGTCCGATCAGCCTCCCCGACATCTTTGGCGCGCTTTGGTGCTTCAATCTGCTCAATGGCCTTGATCTTGTCGGGATTGGCTTCAATTCCCCGCTGAGACACGAAGAACCCGAGAAGCTTGCCGGAAGGGACTCCAAACACGCACTTCTCGGGGTTGAGCTTGAGGTTGATCTTGCGCAGATTTGCAAAGGTCTCATCCAAATCTTGAACCAGAGTTGCTTTGTCCTTGCTCTTGACCACTATGTCATCCATGTAGGCTTCTACATTTCTGTGCATTTGCGGCTCAAAAGCATCATGAACTACCCTCGCAAATGTTGAACCAGCATTCTTTAACCCAAAGGGCATCCGCACAAAGCAGTATGTGCCACATGGGGTGATGAATGCGGTCTTCTCTTCATCCTCTTATGCCATGAAGATCTGATGATATCCTGAATATGCATCAAGAAATGAAAGCAAATCACATCCGTCCGTGGAGTCAACAATCTGGTCGATGCGCGACAAGGGAAATGGATCTTTGGGACAAGCTTTATTGACATCTGTAAAGTCGATACAATGCCTCCATTTCCCGTTAGCCTTGCGCATAACTACAGGATTGGCCAACCACGTAGGATGGAGCACTCCTCTGACAAGGCCTGCTGCTTCCAGTTTCTTGATCTCTTCCGCGATGAACTCTTGACGCTCCACTGCTTGCTTCCTGACTTTCTACTTGACGGGCCGCGCAAGATGAGGACAAAGCGGCAAGGCGGTGCTCAATTACTTTCACAGGAACACCGGGGATGTCGACGGTTGCCATGCAAACACGTCGACGTTCGCCCGTAGGAAAGCAACGAGCGCGCCTTCCTATTTAGGGTCGAGAGTGGCACTGATGGTGAAAAGGTACCACCAGTGCCGTCCTCCTTGGCGGACACCTTCTTGGTCTTTGGCGGAGCTGCAATCGTCTTCTTGCACTTGCCGGTGGAGCTCGATGGTGCGTCCTCGACGGTAGCGCAGTACTTCGAGGAGGTGCGCTTGCCGGAGTGGGCATCAGAGCTCTTGCCGGACTTGGTCTTCTTCTTCCCAGGGAGCTTCGGCAAGTGGCTTGCAACTGTCTGTCAGCGGCTGCTTTGCTTCCGGTAGATCTTGTCGGCAGATAAGAGCATCCTTCTTGTCGCCATGGACAGAGATGATGCTTATCGAATTACGACATCTTGAGTAAGTTGTAGGCATAGTGAGAGGCCGCCATGAACTTGGCGAGTGCTTTGGGCGGCCAAGTATTCCATTGTAAGGCAATGGAAAATCAACAACGTCGAAAGTGACCCTCTCGATCTGAAGTTCAGCTCGGCGCCAAATGTTACCGACAACGTGATCTTCCCCTTCGACTTGCTCCTTCCCGGATTGATTCCTTGGAATGTGCGATCTCTTCGAGCTTCATTGTCGAGGATCTGAAGCTTACGGAGCACCGCGGAGGAGATCAGGTTTAAGCCGGCCCGCCGTCAACTAGCATCTTGGTGACCTTGAGGTTGCGGATAGTTGGTGAGACCAACATCGCCAAGCACCCGACCGTTGATTATGCGATCGGGTGGTCCTCAATATCAAAGATGATAGGCGTCTTTGAACCACTTCAGAGGCTTGCGTGACTCTACGGATGGTTCCATTGCATTGACCTCCGCATCCTTTGCTTGAGTTGGCGGTGGGAAGTATCTGAGGAAGCACCTCCGTCCAACGCAGAGGACCTCCGTGGCTACGAAACTCCTGCTCATCGGTGTCGTCATCATCCATGTCTTCATCGTCGTCTTCGTCTTCATCCTTGTCGCGGCCGCGGGGAGGCCTGTCTCCTTGCCGCTGCTTGGCCTTGCCGCGGCGCCCTCCCCGGCCGGGAGGGGCGGGTCGCCCACCTCGCCATTGCTGTCTCGTCTCGAAAACCACCGCCGCTCCCCCCTTCTTCTCTAGTGCGAAGAGAGCAGCGCTCCGCCCCCTTTCGCCACAGCGCCATCAATGCCGTCGGTCTCCTCCACCGCCTCCGCCAGAACTCAAAGCCGACAAGGGAAGGGCGTGAAAGTCGGCCAGGCGCAGCTTCAGCGGCGCCTGCGAAAGGAGCGGGCCATCTTCTCCCCAGCTCGGCCTTAAAGGAGGCGAGGGAGGTTACTACCTCTTACGGTCGATGGAGGCAGCGTGCGCATCCAGCGCCGCGAAGGTACTCTACGCCACCGCTTGAACTAGCCCCAACTGGGTACCCTTTCTTTGCGCTTTTCTTCTATTGCAGGGCTCTGCGCCCTTTTCTAATTCTTCTGCGACATTATGAACACCTACGGGTTCCGCCTCCTTGATTTCACCCCAACGCCATTACGACCATGGCGGTTTTCGCACCTTCTTGCGAAAACTTTGTCGAGATCCACCCAAACGTAGCCCTCTTCCGCCACTTCTTCATGCCCAGCGTTGAGAGAGGGGAGCCGCTTGCCGGAGGAATTGCTTGGGTCTCCGGAGTCGGCAAGAAGGAGGCCTATCTGGAGGGAGAGCTCCGCAGCAAATGGGAGGAGTGGAGAGCCAATTGGTGTTGGATCGTTGAGGAGAACCCGTAGCCCTTCAACGCCTGCGCCAAGCCCCAATAGTCTTGTGGCAGCGATTGGAGCAACTTGGCGCGGAAGATGCTAGGTTGAAGATTGCTGTGACCGGATCTTGCGCCTCGAGCTTGCAGGACTCACTTGTAAGGCGCGATTGGTGCAGATTTCCTTCGCCGCCATCGCTCCCTTGCAGAGAGGAGGAGACCTGCTTGGGAGTTCCAAAATGCAGCGGACATCATGAGGCTGCGCCCGGGCCTCAACTGGAATTTCACTGTCTTGGAGTTGGATGTGATGCTGCTAGAACTGTTCAAGCATGACCCCGATCATCCCGAGTGGTTTAGGTTGCCGAGGGGGGTCGTCCCATTGTGCAACAATTCTGCGCTCGACCGCATCCGTGCCATGATGCCGTTAATGCGATTCTCATGGGATCGTTCCAACTGGCAAGAGCTGCAGACTGACGGCGTGCGGCAATTCTTCAACAGCTTGGAAGAAATGCCGATCCGCCTGACGAAAGCGAAGAAGCTCACCCGCGACACCACCGACGGCGAGATGCAGCGCATTGCCACGGTGGAGGAGGCGGCGGCTCTTGCTACCGGGCGTCTTCGGTACACCATGGAGGAGGCAGATCGTGAGGCGGCAAGCCTTGCCGAGCGAAGGAGTTTGCGGTGAGGAAGAGCTTGCGAACCCGAGGCCGAGTCGGCGAACCAGCCGAGGGCGCTTCTTCCCCACCATCCGGCTTGCCGCAGAACGGAGCCCGGCTCCGCCAAAGAGGCGTCTCCGCAAGGCGGAGATTTAGACGGGCGGCAGCGTGCCAGCGATCGCAGGCGACGCTTCATCTACGCGGCAAACAATGTTGCAGCGGGAGCACCCTTCTTCTGCGACAAGCTGGGCGGGATCCTCCCGAGCCACCGCCGACACCTCCGCCAAGCGGTCAAGAGAGCCCACTCCTCCGCCTTGTCGCCCGGAGGCGAGCGGAGTTTGATCTCTCCGCTCAGCTCCGACGAGGAAGAAGAAGAGTAAGCTTCAATATTGTGCTTGTATTTCTTCAATTTTGTTGCTTCATCTTGAATCTGATTTGATTAGATTCTGAACTCTTTCCTTTTCGGGGCTGGCCCGAAGGCGTCGAAGAGAGCCAAGACCCGGTGGTCGTCGTTGAGGACGATCCACCCGTGGCAACAGATGGCGTCTGAGACCCCCTTGCCTCGACCCGGCAACCCTTCCTCAAAGCAGCCCCGGCACAGCCCCGGAGTAAGTATGCGGTTTTCTCCTTCTTTGTTAGGTGTGCATGGGTGCTCCTTTTCATTGATATCATTTGTTGGTTTGTGTAGAAGCAGAGCAGCCTCATACCTTCGACTACGCCGCCAAGGGTGGATTCCCGGCAAGGGAGCGCTCCCTGCAGGGAGCCTTCTCCGCAAGGAACCTTCTCCGGCAAGGGCAGCTCTCCGGCAAGGGAGGGCACCAGCGATCCCTTGGCGGCGGAGACCATGACCCGCAGCCCCGGCCAGAGTAACCTTCTTGCTGAGTACTTCCCTTGTGTTTTTCTTCTTGATTTTACCTTTGAATATTTGCTTGACTTTCTTCATCCGTCCGCCACAGAGCCGATGGAGACCGAGGTCGCCCGGCGAGGAGGACGCTGGCAACACCGACGAAGCCGCCGCGTGGAAGAAGAATCTGCTTAACGAGCTTTGCCGGGCGAAGAGGTTATCGAGGCTGCCGCCGCAGAAGCCGGGCGAGGGGTCTGGCGATCGTGACTGACGCCCCGAGGCCGCAGGAGCGCCAGCGCTACACCGACCGCCGATCCTCTCCGCTGCTGCCGTCGGGCTCGAGGAGCCTCAGCCCGGCGCCTACTTGAAGGCAGCGACAGCGTCTTCATCAAGCTCCCATGGGAGTCGAGCTCCAGGGCGCCGGTCGAAGGAGAGACCTTCGACGGAGAGCCGCTCGCCTCCGCTGGGCTGACGCTGGTGGACGCGCCAAGCAGCAGCGTGGCGAAGTTCGAGGAGGAGCAGCTTGAAGAAGCTGCTTTGTTGCTCTACCGCTGACAAGCCAAGTTGGAGTCCGGAAAGCACTTGTCGCGAGGGCGGGAGCGACATGGAGAAACGCGAGAAGAGCTCCGGGCGCCAACCAAGAAACTCTCCGGAGCGTGGCGAGAGCGGGAGCGACTTCGAAGAGCGCATGACCTTCATCCTTGAGAAGGCTGAGGTCGAGGAGCGACAAAGGCTTGCTGCCGAGAAGCTATCTGCGCAGAAGAAGGCGAGTTGGCGCAGCGGAAGATCAATCTTGACAGCTATGAGGAAGATCTTGTCGCGCGAGGAGTCACTTGGCGGGGCTCTTAAGGAAGCGAAGGATCTTGCCGCAGCCGCCGAGGCCGCCAAGAAAGAGTTGGAGATGAAGGTGACGCAGCTGGAGGCCGGTCTCGAAGAGCGGCGAGGAGCTTCTCGCGCTCAAGCACGCAGCGAGAAGGACGCCTACACTCTTGGCGAGCTGCAGGGCCGTCTCGCCGATAGGAGCAAGGAGCTCGACGCCGCCAAGGATTCCAAGGCAGATCTTGAGCTGAAGATGACTACTACGATGCAGACCGGGCCGGGCGCCAAGGAGGCGGGAGGTGGGCCTGTTGGAGAAGATCAAGGACAACGAGGAGCTGCTTTGGCGAATGCTATTGCCACCAGGCGCCTTGAGGGAGAGTGTGGAGCCTTTGGACCGAAGGTCTCGTGGATCTGCGCCGCCATCCACAACGAGTTGATGGAGCTGGGGATGGTGGATCTTGGATACTCCTCCGTGAGCACCTCCAACCCAGCGCCAAGCTTAGCTTATTCTTCAAGGCGTGGTGGCGGGTCTCCAGCGACTCGGGAAGAGATCCCAGCGATTGGCCGAGGAATCGCGCAGATCTGTGCGAGAGCCCTTCAAAGGTGTTGATGAAGGTGGCCTTCCGCAATCCAGGCCTCAACCTCAACGGCGTCCTCGGATCCTTGCCGCCAGATGCCGATGTGGAGGCGCTCAAAGCCCTTGTCGCACCCATTGTGGACAAGGTGGGCAAGATCAAGCGGGTTGATGGCGACCGCGTAGAGTAGGCCGCCAATTTTATCTTTCCTTGTCGCTGCTTGATCATGTTTAGAACAATTTATTAGATCTGCGACAAGCTATTTTGTAATATAACTCTATCTTAGGCGATGATTGCAATGTTATTTCCTTTACTTGATTCCTTCCTTTATGCGTTTTGCCCTACGCTTTTAGGGAACTTGTCGGTGCGAGCACCTTTGCCTTGTTGAGTGCGAACGTCGGAACCTTCTTTGGCGGTGCCGCCTCCGACAAGCAACCTTGTCGCGACTAGCTGCATCTCACTTAAGTTGTTGAGCGGACTCGAAACAAAGTAAGGCTGCGACTAGCTGCGAGTTGGTTCCTCCGCACACAGGTTTTCCATACAAAGTACTATCGTTCGAGGAAGATAACTTAAAAATTTAAGAACTGATTGCTCAAACTTGGGCAACTTAGCTTTTCTGTCGTTTGCTTCCCGATAAGGCGAAACTTCCTCGAGCAACGCTTGGTCTATAGTATTATCTTCTCCTTCCCTCCTGGTTAACTTGTGCGCGAGGGAACCTTCCTTTCTTTGAGAAAAGAGAAAAAAGAAAATAAAGTTATGGAGCCAGTGACTCGATATTGCTTACCGGGTGTGGGTGCTGCACAAAGTGTTAGCCAAAACATGCAATAAAATGATGAAAGCATGAATTTGACAAGTTGTGCGCAGCACATGAGCTTTACTGATGCACGGGGTCTGCGCCCGGCTTTGTACAAAGGATTACATGCAACAGCGGCAAGACTTGTACAAAAGGTGGTTCTTGGAACAGGTTAAACAACCGCGCCCTCTGAGTAAAACTTACGAAGATGCTCAATGTTCAGGAGTTGCTCACGGAATGCCATCTTCGGTCTCAAAGGCGGATAAGCGCCACGCCTAGTGACTCGCTTCACCCGATAAGGGCCTTCCCACTTTGGCGTCAACTTGTTTGAATTCTTGGCGGTGAGCAGCGCCCGAAGAACAAGATCGCCTTCCTCGAGACTTACGGCATTGACTTTGCGGCTATGGTAGCGGCGCAAAGCTTGCTGGTACCGAGCAGCTCAGACAGACTGAAGCGATCTTCCTCAAGGAGCAGCGCGTCATCTTGTCGCAGCTGCTCTTGCTCAAGCTCATCATAAGCGAGCACTCGAGGCGATCCGTATACGAGTTCCGTGGGGAGAACTGCCTCTGCTCCATAGACTAGAGCAAAAGGTGTCTGGCCAATGGCTCGATTTGGCACCGTCCTGATCGACCAAAGAACCACCGGCAGCTCCTCAATCCAGTTTCTTCCGCACTTGTGCAGCCTGTCAAAAGTTACGGTCTTGAGCCCGCAGCACTTCAGCATTGCCCTCTACGCTTGACCGTTGCTTCTCGGATGAGCAACAGAAGCAAAGCAGACCTTGGCGCCAAGATCTTGGACGTACTGCATGAAGGTGCGACTCGTAAATTGTGTGCCGTTGTCGGTGATGATCATGTTGGGGATTCCGAAACGGCAAACAATCGACCTGAAGAACTTGATCATTTGTCTTTGTCACCTTCCTCATCGCTTCCACTTCCGGCCACTTTGTGAACTTGTCGATTACAGCGTACAAGTACTCAAAGCCCCGACAACTTCGGGGAAAGGGGCCGAGGATGTCGAGCCAGACTGAAAATGGCGGGATAAAGGGATCGTCTGGAGAGCTTGAGGCTAAGCGTGTCTGTTTGGAATGGGCCTTGCACGCTTCACACTTGGTTACTTGTGCGGTTGCATCACGGAGGGTGGTCGGCCAAAAGAAACCTTGCGGAACAGCTTTGCGGCAAGTGCTTTCTGCCGCCAATGTGGTGACCACATATGCCTCCATGTATCTTTGCCAACAGCTTTTGTCCGTCTTCCGATGAATACACTTCAATTTCACACCGTTGAGTCTTCTTACATGCAGTGTCTTGTCGACAAACTGGTACATACTTGACTGTCGGGCTACTCTTTCCGCTTCTTCTTGCTCTTCGGGAAGTTCTCTGTCTGAAGGAAATGGACAATCTGCTGCGCCCATCTTTGGAGCTTGCGGCTCGACAACAAGGACTAAAGGCACATCTGCTGCTGCGGGAACATCAGCTTCCACGGCAAGAACCTGCGGCTCAGCCGGAGCTTGACGTCCCCCGGCAAGCTTGCCGGAGCAATGCTTGTCGGGAGCGTCTGCTTCAACGAAACAAATCCTTGGGCTTGTCGGAGCAGACTGCCCCTCAGCATTCTTGGTGTCGATCGTGTAGCACTTGGCGCTGATCGCGCTGAGCTCGTGGATCTGATGACGCAGTGGAGTCACTGTCGAGGTGGATCTGGCGAGTCGGCGATCTTGGCCTTCGGGGTGGAGAGTGCATGGTGGTTGCACCCCCACCGGTCTCGTCGCCACCGGCTCGCGTTTGGCGTTCCTGCCGCGGCAGCGACGCACTCGGTTGCCGCGGAGCGTCGCCGTTGGTGAAGCCGATGAGACTCTGTATGGTGGCCCTCCACTCGTCGACCTTGTTGGCCGTTGGAGGGTAATCGAGGAGCAGTTGAGCTCTCGCCAGAGCTGCTGGAGTGGTGGGTGGCAATGGTGAGCAGTGCGAGGCGGGATATGCCGGACTTCTAACTATGTTAGAAGGAGCAGCATCCCGTCGAGCGACCGTACCTCGCTTCGTGCCCGGCATGTTGGCGTGCACGCTGGTCTTAAGGGCCTCGAGATCCTCCAGCTCGATCTTGATCCAACGGCGTATGGTATTGTGAATACCATGGCGTTGTTGGTCCCAGCGGCTCCTGAGATGGGCGCGGGACATGTACGGACGCCGAGGTCTGCGGCCTTGTCCTTGGACTTGGTAGCACCGTGAGCTCCCCCGTCGGCGCCCGTTCTTCCGCCAGCGTCTGCTCCACCACCCGTTTGCTCCGGTGATGGTGGGTTCGACGCAGACTCCGGCCGCCTTGAAGCCTTCTTCTTCGGTGGCATGTTGATGAAGATGTTGAAGATGATGAAGATGTTGCTCGTGTGAGCGCTGGATCAGGTTCACAAAGCCTCGACGCCCCCCTAACTGGCGCGCCAAAGATGTCGGTGAGGATGATCGGACCCACGAAAACCTATTGGGCCGGCGGACCGAGTCCCTTTGGTTCGGAGGGGGCGGAGATCGCCTGACGAAGAGCGGATCGAGGCGAAGCACACGAGCAGTTTACCCAGCTTCGGAGCTCTCCGGAGAGATAATACTCCTACTGCTGCTTGTTTGGTTTGTATTGTGTTCTTGCTAGGGAGCGCTGAGAGCTATAGTATACTCCAGCTGCTAACGATACCTAGCGTGAGAGAGTTCGGACCCATCGACTGACCAACCCCTTCTACGTTGCGCATGGGCCTCCTTTTATATGCTCAAAGGGGCTCGGCGGTGGCAAGCGTAGATGGGGGTACAAATGGAAAAACAGTAGTTGGTACACCTACTTATGCGATTATGCGATGTACTCTACCTAACCACGACGGCAAGGGACAAAAGCATTAAATGCCCGTCCCCTCGCCCTAAACGATCTGTGAGGGACCGTCGGGGAGCGCCACCGTTCGCCACGATGGCAAGCTTGTCGGCGCCGCTTATCGCTGCTCCCGCTGGCTACCTGACCTCTTGACACGCTGGCGCATGGAATGGTCCCATGGCGACACGTTGGTGGATGAGCTGGAGGCGGAGATGAAGAGAGGTTACTGCCGCGGCAAGTGCCTTGCAGCGGCTGAATCCTTGTCGCGTCCGGAGGCTTGTCGCTCTCCGAGCCTTCCGGCAAGCTCCTCTTGCCGGGTCTTGTCTTCTGCGTGCCTTGAGTGGCCTTCCGGCAAGCTCCTCTTGCGGGCCTTGTCTTCTTGGTTAAATACTTTGTTCTTGAATGGCTCCAAAGGAACCACGGAGGATCTTGGCGGTGACCAGGCAAGCCTTGCCGCGGGGTGCTGCAACTGCCCGTGCACGAGTTCGGGATACTAGGGTACCCCTACTCTAGTACACCGACAACTGATCTTGGACCACTCAGATCACCCTCACACACACAAGCTCACCGAGCTCAAGAACACCTCTCCTCGGGAGGCTGTTCTTCCCTTGTACTTGTTCATCCTCATCCCAAGAGGCAATCCACCACACCACACTGGAGTAGGGTATTACACCACATCGGTGGCTCGAACCAGTATAAACCCTGTGTTCCTTGTTCTGCGAGTTCGACGTGGTGAGGTTTGAGACTGTGGTGAGAGCGTGAGCTAGGGGGAGGAGAGATCTTCGTGCGCACCCCAGCGTTCGAACCTCAAAGGTTTTGCCGGAACCCGAAATCCGACATACTCCACAAGGTCCAACTACATCAACTAATGCCTTCGTCCTTGGAGTTCTCTCTACACCACCTCCCGAAGACCAAGCCTGAGAGACGCATAGCACTATGCATTTCCGAACTTTTTGGTAACTTGTTTCCAAAGGGGGAGAAATGTATAGATCATAGGCTTTGAGAGAGAGTGTTTTGCTTCTTTGTCTCTCTTGCTTTTGGTTGAACTTTATTGTGTGCTTGGTTGATACTCTATGTCTGTGTGAGATACTTGTTTGATCATGTGTTTGATCATATGCTAATTTAATGCTTGCTTGGATGATATTATCTCTTATATCCCATATATGATCATTCACTTTGCTTGGTGATGAGTGCATGCTTTTAATTTCCATCATTTTGAGCGCTCCAGCAAGATGTATGTGACATGGAAGTGTAACCCATGATCCTAATCGATTGTGCATTTGCATTCAAAAGCAAATTTTAAATAATGCACAAATTTAGGGGGAGCTCTTGCTTATCACATACTTCTCAAAGCAACGATGTAATTCAGTCTTATGATCATTTGTCGAAGCTTTGATCTATATGTTGTCATCAATTACCAAAAAGGGGGAGATTGAAAGTGCAACTATCCCTGGTTGTTTTTGGTAATTCCTAACAACATATAGCTCATTGAGCTAATGCTATTTCAAGATAAATATTTCAGGAAAGCTCAATGATTGGCATGGCATGGATTAGAAATGTGGACCCCTCAAAATGCTAAGGACAAAAGATTGGCTCAAGCTCTAAAGCTCAAGACTCTACATTTTACTTTTAGTGATCCAAGATCACATTGAGTCCATAGGAAAAGCCAATACTATTAAAAGGGGATGAGGTGTTGCTTGATGGGTTGCTTGCTCAAATGCTTCGTGATATGCTCCAAAAACCCTGAACCACTTTCTCATATCCACATATGTCCCAAACCAAAAGTCAAACTCGGCCCCACCGAAACATTCTATCTGGCGCCACCAAGTTCATTTGACATAGCCACAACCACAAACCCTAGTCACTTCGGTCTCACCGATAGGGATCTCGGTTTCACCGAGATGGGATTGCCAACTCTCCGTTTCCCTTCGTAACGTTTCGGTCCAACCGAGATGAGCGATCGGTCCCACCGAGTTTGCAATGCAAACTCTCTGTTTCCCCTTCGTAACATTTCGGTCTCACCGAGATGAGCGAATCGGTCCCACCGAGTTTGCCTGACCAACTATCTAGTTAGTTTATTACCAAAACCGGTCCCACCGAGTTTGTGTAATCGGTCTCACCGAGATTACGTTATGACCTAACCCTAACGAAATCGGCCCCACTGAGTTGACATGTCGGTCCCACCGAATATCCTAACGTTCACATTTTGAACTAAATCGGTCTGACCGAGTTTCATTACTCGGTCCCACCGAGTTTGGTGATTTGTGTGTAACGGTTAGATTTTGAGTAGTGTCTATATATACCCCTCCACCCACTCTTCATTCGTGGAGAGAGCCATCAGAACATGCCTACACTTCCAGCATACATTTTCTGAGAGAGAACCACCTACTCATGTGTTGAGGTCAAGATATTCCATTCCAATCATATGAATCTTGATCCCTAGCCTTCTCCAAGTTGCTTTCCACTTAAATCATCTTTCCACCAAATCCAAATCCATGAGAGAGAGTTGAGTGTTGGGGAGACTATCATTTGAATCACAAGAGCAAGGAGTTCATCACCAACACACCATCTATTACCTTTTGGAGAGTGGTGTCTCCTAGATTGGTTAGGTGTCATTTGGGAGCCTCCATCAAGATTGTGGAGTTGAACCAAGGAGTTTGTACGGGTAAGGAGATCGCCTACTTCGTGAAGATCTACCCTAGTGAGGCAAGTCCTTCATGGGTGATGGCCATGGTGGGATAGACAAGGTTGCTTCTTCGTGGACCCTTCATGGGTGGAGCCCTCCGTGGACTCGCGCAACCATTACCCTTCGTGGGTTGAAGTCTCCATCAACGTGGATGTACGATAGCACCACCTATCGGAACCACGCCAAAAATCTTTGTGTCTACATTGCGTTTGCTCCCTCCAAACTCCTCCCTTTACCTTCATGTGCAATGTTTTACATTCTGCTGCTATACTCTTAGACTTGCATGTGTAGGTTGTTTGCTTGACTAGTACTAAGTTGCTAAAATATGCCAAGACTTAAAATTGGGAAAAGGCTAGATTTTTATTTGGTCAAGTATTCTAATCACCCCCCTCTAGACATACGTTCGATCCTACAACATCCCTCTTCCCTCGGCTTCGGGCACCATACTCGCGCCTTCTTGCATTCAAGTAGTGTGTTATACCCTCTCTAGTCTCTTTTACTAATGAGAAGATACGTAAATTTTATCGTATTCGTGAAAAAATTGGCACTTCTCCTAGTGTTGCTTTTGGTGCTAGGGCCGATCGTGTACAGTGCCCAATGCAAAATTATAATGAAACTTGTGTATTGATAATTGGGGGTACAAGAGTCACAGCGGCCAGTTTGAAGGGGGACAGCTAGTACAAGCTATCCTAACTAAAGGTGGTCTTCGCCTGCCAAAGGCTCTGGTGGTGACGCCGTCTTGGGCTCCATGGTGACCTCCGTCTTGTCGTCCTTCTGGTCTTGGTCTCGTTGCACCGATATGGAAACTTTTGCCTCATGCCTCGGGACTCCTCGCATGCGCTTGCCCCTTTAGCACCAAAGAGGAAACGAGGACTCTGCGCACGCTGGCGCCCACCTGGCCTTTGTCGTCATGGCTTACGTCATGGGAACCTCACGAGGTTCCCCTTGCCTTGATCTCTCCGCCCCTCGCGAGCCATCCTGGTGAGGCTGCCCCCGAGGAGGTCTTGTGTCATCCGCCTCGCGAGGCTTGGCCCCACTGAGGGTCTTGGGTGTTTGCTGGTGAAGATGGTCCGTACAGGGCCGATGGTGGAGCCACGCCATGGGCCGCAGGCAGGCAAGTCTGGGGACCCCCATTCCCAGAATGCCGATAGTAGCCCACAGGCCCAAAGGCGGCGCTTCGCGCCAGCCCGATCTGGCCGAAGGGCAAGTGCAGAGCGTCGCAGGCCCCAATAGCCTGCGGCCTTGGTCGACGTGTGGTGATTTATTGGACGTGGGCGTTTCCGCTTCCCCATGCCGCCTCGGCAACTGCCAGACTTGATGAGTCGCTGTTGCATGCAAGGAAAAACCATCATTACCTGTGATCGTGGGGATCGCCGGTTGGCCTTCTCCTGCTATAAATGAGGAGGGGGCGGAGCCCCCGCCGCCCATCTCTTCCTGTTTCGCTCGCTTCTTACCCCTTGCTCCATTGCTAGCAGCTACTCCCATGGCGCTGATCCAAAGGTTCTCGGCCGTGGAGAAGGGAAAGACCCCCCGCGACGAGCCCGTGCCACTTCCACCGAAGAAGAGGTGGTCCCCTGCTATTACGTAGTCGGGAGGCTGGATATGACAAGGCCTTGGTAAGAGCGGCCTCCTCCTGGGTATCTGTTGCCTCTGTACACCCAAGCCGAGCGCTCAGGAGGAAGAGGCGGTAGGCGGCGCCGCCCACGCCGCAACCATGGTCGCCGCGCCGCGGCGACACACGCCGTTGCCCCAGGAGCCCACGCCGTGGACTCCTCGCGCGAACTCGTGATGTGGGCGGCGATGCCTCCACGCACCTGGATCCGCTTCCCACAATTCTTATCCTTTGAGATGCCGCCGAGGGGGCCCCTTGAGCTTTGGCTGCAGCACGCCGACTGCGACGCCCCGGCGACTGGGCGGAGGTCGAAGTCGTTTCTTCGGGCAAAATCTTCACGACCCGCTGCTGGGGTGAGGTCACCCGGGTTTGCCGTACGGAGGGCGCCCTCGCGATCCACTTCGAGTACGACAGCGCCTCCACGATGTTCTTCAAGGTCTCCGATACGGAAGGCCATCGCTTGGAATGCTGCCCCGGAGAGGGCCGCCTGGACGGCACCGCGGCACGAGCCGGGCCGGCCGCCCGCCTCGCCAACGGCTCATCAAGCAGTAGCGGCGCCGCCTGGGAGTCCAACGACTCTCCCGAGCCCTACGAGACTCCGGAGACGAGCGATGACAGCTACGTGCCCCCGAGCTCTCGCCGTGCCCGGGGCAAGGCCGCAGCGTCCCGCCGCCACCGTCGCTGATCTGGATGGGGTTGGCACCGGCCTCCCGTGGCCCACTGTTGATGACGGTGTCGGCCGCGCCGGCGCGTGTAGATAGGGCCCCTACAAGCTCCCTTCTTTTGTTTCCTGCGAGGAACCGAGACAAACCCCGCGGGGGCGTGTAAAGGGTCTGTAGTGTCTTTTGTTGATGTTATCCTTATTATGAGGATATGCAAGCGCCGCGTCTGTTTATTTCGGTCTCCCCTTTCCAGCCCCACGACGGCTTGATGCTCTACGCTGACAGGTCCCGGTCCCCAGGCAGGCTGCAGTCGTCGCTAGTATGCCAGGTCGCGATGCCGTGGGCAAGGCCAAGAGGTGAGTGGCCCGAGGTCCAGTAAGAGCTCCTGAGGCGTGATGCTCAGGAGGTCCTCTTTAGCGCGCAAGCAGCCACCGAGAGGTACGAAAGGGAAGCGACGTTGCCGCAACAGGACTGCAGCAAGTGAGAATCTTATGCCGTAGCGATTGGTTGACCCGGGCGCGAAACTTATATTGGCGGTCCAGGGTCGGTTCCTTGTGATGCGCCAGACTTCGTGGAGTCGTGTCGTAAGGCCTGACCAGCTCAGGCCCGTGCGAGCCTCCCCCTCTTCTCCATGCTCCCCCAGGTGCTCTACGTCCTCAGGTCCCGGCCCTCGAGCGAGCTCAGCCGCCGCTGGTATGCCAGGTCACGGTGCTGTGGTCAAGGCCAGGGGTGAGGGCTGGAGAGCCAGTAGGAGCACCTGAGTCGCGATGCTCAGGAGCCCCCCTTTCAACACGCAAGAGAATCGCATGGGAGAAGAGGGAGCCCGTGGTACCGCATGTTGTCATCCTCGGGAAGTTCATGCAGGTTAGCGCGAGGAGGGACAAAGGTTGCCACTACGATTGCCGGTCTGCCGCAGGTCGCTCCACAAGAAGATGAAGGCACTGAGGGCCTGGTGAGGTGATATGCACAGGGCGTGCCGCAGGTGAGAGCTCGACTGCTCAGATTTGTCAGTGTTGCAGGGATGGACCCGAGCACAAGCGTCGTGCCAGCGTGAGCAGCTCCCATGGTGGGTGATAATCAAGCAGGTGATAATCATAAATGGATTATGCATGGGAAGCGAATTAGCTTAGGTAAATGCATGAACGATACATGCCACTGGGTCAGACCCGAGCGGCTTGGGGATGATGCATCCCGAGGGGCGCCCCCAGCAGAGTAAGGTAAAGATATAAAAAGGGATACATGCCGCAGGGACGGACCCAAGCGGCCTGGGAATGATGCGGCCCAGAGGGCGCTCCCAGCTAAATAAACTTGAAAAATGTCACCTGGTTCCGTTGTCGAAGGAGTGTTGGGGTAGCTGAAGACACGTGGCGAAGGGGTAGCTCCTCACGAGCCACCAGGACCCGGAGCCTCGGGAGGCTCTGGGGGTCCAGGCGGTTCCTTGAGGACCGTCTCCATCTCCTCCAGGACTGCATGATGCCTGGCCTCCTAAGCCGCCAGGACGCTCCGTAGGTTACGCTGATATGCGCCCACCATGCTCGGCAGGCCGAATGGCATGCGAACATAGTTGTGGGGCCGGCCCTCGCAACGTCCCACACGCGAAGGCCAGAAAAGCTCCTGAAATGCGGCCCTATTGAGCCCTGGGATGTCGGTGCAGACGCGCAGCCCACCATCCTCGCCTGGATGGGGAGCTGCGCCAGGTGGGCGGCAGTCGCCACGCATGGCTCTTGCTTCTTGAAGCTCCTAGGTAGTCTGGGTGATGAACTCTTGAGCGCCAGGTACTCCACGCCTGGTGCCCTCCTGAGGGAAACGTTCCGCAAAGTACGCCTCCCTGTGGTGCCCAAGCGCCTCCCTCGTGATGTTGGCTAGGTCTGAGGCCCTCCAGAAGAGAGCCCCCGAGCCCTGCCCGAGGAGGGTGCTGGGCGCGCCTTCCTATGCGCGGGGGGGAGGCGCCCCATCTGAGGGCGCAGGTCTTGAGGTGGTGCTGCTGGCGACGCCACTCTCCTGAGGCCCTGCACAGAGCAGCTTCTTCTTCTTCTTGGGGATGGCCTCAGGAGGGTGCAGGATTCCTTCGTTGTCGGGGTTTTTGATTGCTGCGGCCTGGAAGGTGCGCTCAAGGGAGCACACTGAATCCTTCTCCTCACAGGCGACTGTGATGACACCCCCAGTCCCTGGCATCTTGAGGACGTTGTAGCCGTGGTGGGTTACTACCATGAACTTGGCCAACGCTGGGTACCCGAGGATGGCATTGTACAGCAGACGAATGTGTGCGACGTCGAAGTCGATGAGCTCGGTGTGGTAGTAATCGCGTCCTTCGAAGGTGACAGGGAGGCGGACCTGCCCGATCAGGGTGGTGGAACCATCGGTCACTCCTGAGAAGGGCTTGGTCGGTTGCAGCTGATCATAGGGTACTTGAAGGCGATCGAACGTGTCGAAGCGACGGAGACGTTTAGCCCCGCACCGCCATCGATAAGGGTCTTGGTGACTTGGATGTTCTTGATATGATGACGAGCATTGGGAGAGCACCGACGGCTGCGGCGCACTTGAGCTGGTCCGCCGAGCTGAAAGTGATGGCGTACTTGGACCACCTGAGCGGGCGTGTGGCCTCGAGCTTGGGAAGAGCCACGTTCACCTTGCGAGCAAACTGCTTGAAGATACGCTGAGACGCTGGGGCCTGAGCTCCGGCCAAGATGCAGGCGATAGCGCGCGGTTCCTGGAAGCCCCCTACTCCTTCGTCCTGATGGTGGTCGTCGTTCCTTCTGGGTGGTGGCGGTAGCGGCGGAATATCAACATTGCCCTGAGGGCGGTCCTCGCGAGGCTGATCCCTCCAGGCTTCCTCACGAGGTTGATCCTGCCAACGGTCCTAACGAGGCCGGTCGCGCCACTCCTGGCGGCGGCCACGGTCATCCCAGCGTCCTCCGCCACGTCCTCCTCCATGCTATTGCTCCCCGGCAACGGCGCCAGAAAAAGTTCTTGATAACCCACAAGTATAGGGGATCAATTTTAGCCTCTTTCGATAAGTAAGAGTGTTGAACCCAATGAGGAGCTAAAGGTAGAACAAATATTCCCTCAAGTTCTATCGACCACCGATACAACTTTACGCACGCTTGACGTTCGCTTTACCTAGAACAAGTATGAAACTAGAAGTATTTTGTAGGTGTTTTTGGATAGGTTTGCAAGATAATAAAGAGCGAGTAAATAAAAGCTAGGGGCTGTTTAGATGAAGACACAACTAAATTAGTTTTAGTGGAGAGCTTTTTGTCATGAGAAAGTTATTTTAACTAGGCAATTGATAACTAGATCGGTAATCACTATTGCAATTTTATTTGAGGGAGAGGCGTAAGCTAACATACTTTCTCTACTTGGATCATATGCACTTATGATTGGAACTCTAGCAAGCATCCGCAACTACTAAAGATCATTAGGGTAAAACCCAACCATGGCATTAAAGCATCAAGTCCCCTTTATCCCATATGCAAACAACCTACTTACTCGGTGCGTGCTTACATCACTCACGCCACCCACCATAAGCAAATCATGAACATATTGCAAACCCTACAGCGGAATCCCTCACGCTTACTTGGCGACACGGAGAGCACCATAGGATAGCACCAATAATAAAACATGCAACTCAAACCAATCTTGATCATCAAATAACCCATAGGACAAAACGGATCTACTCAAACATCATAGGATAGCCATACATCATTGGGAAATAATATATAGCGTTGAGCACCATGTTTAAGTAGAGATTACATCGGGTAAGAGAGAGGTTACACCGCTGCATAGAGGGGGGAAGAGTTGGTGATGATGGCGGTGAAGTTGTTGGTGAAGATTGCGGTGATGATGATGGCCACGCAGCGTTCGGCGCCACCGGAAGAGAAGGAGAGGGGCCCTTCGTCTTCTTCTTCCTTGACCTCCTCCCTAGATGGGAGAAGGGTTTCCCCTCTGGTCCTTGGCCTCCATGGCGTGGGAGGGGCGAGAGCCCCTCCGAGATTTGATCTGTCTCTCTGTCTCTCTCTGTTTCTGCGCTCTCCTCTGCTGCCCTTTCACAGTTTCTTTTATATCCGGAGATCCGTAACTCCGATTGGGTTGAATCTTTCGCCCAGATTTTTCTCATAAAATTAGCTTTCTTGCGGCAAAATAAGAGTGTCAACCGCCTTACGGGGTGTCCACGAGGGTCCAGGGCACGCCCCCTGCCTCGTGCCCCCCTCAGGCACCGTCTCGCGTTGATTTTACTTCCCAATAATCATAAATATTCCAAAATAATTCTCCGTCCGTTTTTACCCCGTTTGGACTCCGTTTGATATTGGGTTTCTGCGAAACATAAATATGCAACAAGCAGGAACTGGCACTGGGCACTGGATCAATATGTTAGTCCCAAAAATAGTATAAAAAGTTGCCAAAAGTATATGAAAGTTGTAGAATATTAGCATGGAACAATCAAAAATTATAGATACGACGGAGACGTATCATCATCCCAAGCTTAATTCATGCTCGTCCTCGAGTAGGTAAATGATAAAAAAGATAATTTTGGATGTGGAATGCTACCTAGCATAATCTTGATCATGTATCTAATCATGGCATGAATATTAAGATACGAGTGATTCAAAGCAATAGTCTATCATTTGACATAAAAACAATAATACTTCAAGCCTACTAATAAAGCAATCATGTCTTTTGAAAATAACAAGGCCAAAGAAAGTTATCCCTACAAAATCATATAGTCTGGCTATGCTCCATCTTCACCACACAAAATATTCACATCATGCACAACCCCGATGACAAGCCAAGCAATTGTTTCATACTTTAGTAATCTCAAACTTTTTCAACTTTCACACAATACATGAGCGTGAGCCATGGACATAGCACTATAGGTGGAATAGAATATGATGGTGGGGGTTATGTGGAGAAGACAAAAAAGGAGAAAGTCTCACATCAACAAGGCGTATCAACGGGCTATGGAGATGCCCATTAATAGATATCAATGCGAGGAGTAGGGGTTGCCATGCAACGGATGCACTAAGAGCTATAAGTGTATGAAAGCTCAAACTGGAAACTAAGTGGGTGTGCATCCAACTTGCTTGCTCATGAAGACCTCGGGCATTTGAGGAAGCCCATCATTGGAATATACAAGCCAAGTTCTATAATGAAAATTCCCACTAGTATATGAAAGTGATAACTCAAGAGACTCTCTATATGAAGAACATGGTGCTACTCTGAAGCACAAGTGTGGTAAAAGGATAGTAACATTGCCCCTTCTCTCTTTTTCTCTCATTTTTTTATTCTCTTTTTTTATTTTTTTTATTCTTTTGGTGGGCTTCTTTGGCCTCTTTTTTTATTTGGGCTTCTTTGGCCTCTTTTATTTTGATAACCTCACATGGGACAATGTTCTAATAATGATGATCATCACACTTTTATTTACTTACAACTCAATATTACAACTCGATACTAGAACAAAGATATGACTCTATATGAGTGCCTCCGACGGTATACCGGGATGTGCAATGATCTAGGCAGCAATGACATCAAAAACGGACAAGCCATGAAAACATCATGCTAGCTAGCTTACGATCATGCAAAGCAATATGACAATAAATGCTCAAGTCATGTATATGATGATGATGGAAGTTGCATGGAAATATATCTCGGAATGGCTATGGAAATGCCATGATAGGTAGGTATGGTGGCTGTTTTGAGGAAGATATAGTGAGGCTTATGTGTCACAGACCGTATCATATCACGGGGTTTGGATGCACCGGCGAAGTTTGCACCAACTCTCGAGGTGAGAAAGGGCAATGCACGTTACCGAAGAGGCTAGCAATGATGGAAGGGTGAGAGTGCGTATAATCCATGGACTCAACATTAGTCATAAAGAACTCACATACTTATTGCAAAAATCTATTAGTCATCGAAACAAAGTACTACGCGCATGCTCCTAGGGGGATAGATTGGTAGGAAAAAGACCATCGCCGTCCCCGACCGCCACTCATAAGGAAGACAATCAATAAATAAATCATGCTCCAACTTCATCACATAACGGTTCACCATACGTGCATGCTACGGGAATCACAAACCTCAACACAAGTATTTCTATTAATACACAAATACCCACTAGCATGACTCTAATATCACCATCTTTATATCGCAAAACTATTGCAAGGAATCAAACATATCATATTCAATGATCTACAAGTTTTATGTAGGATTTTATGACTAACCATGTGAATGGCCAATTCCTGTCATCTCTCTAAATAGATATAAGTGAAGCAAGAGAGTTTAATTCTTTCTACAAAAGATATGCCCACGCTCTAATAAATATAAGTGAAGCAAAAGAGCATTCTACAAATGGCGGTTTTCTATGAGAAGAGAAACATGCAATCCAAACTTCAAATGACATAGGTGAAGCACATGAAGCATTCTATAAAGCCATACTCAAAAGATATATAAGTGAAGTGCAAATAGCATTTGATAGAGGCAAAGGTGTCCCGTCTTTCGATGAGATGGTGGCTATCGTTTTGGAGGAAGTCGACTTTGACGATCCAACTACGAACGTGCGAGGACGTCGCGCCTTAGCAATCGCTAAACCAACTCCGAGAGGTTATTGACCACGAGAACACGATCAACGACCACGAAGGTCTATTTCCTGCAAAGCGAAGAACAAGCAAGAAACTGAGATTGCAATCTGGATATTGCGAATATAAGAGGAAAGCTTTATTGATCAAGGTGGGGTTCTGTGGACGCCTTGGTGCAGTCGTTGAACACTAACGAAGTACGCGCAGTTGCAGCTATGGCGATCTTTTAATCTAAACAAAACTCAAAGTCTAAACGGTGCCCTAAGGGTTGTGTATATGGAGGAAGAGGGGGGAATTTCGTGGCCCATGGGGAAGGGGTCCGAAACCAACCCTATCTCTTGTTTCCCCACACATACGGACTATAAAAACAGCCTACACTTATGTATTTCGAAATTACATGGGTCTGGCCCAATAATAAGGTGGCCTTGACACCTAGAATAGCCTATGGACGAAATTTATGAAGTGGCATCTTGTATATTTCGTCCAAGGCTTCATTCACTCCTTATGGTGGCTTCAAAGTCTGAAATCATCACTTGTAACTCCGTTCTTGTTCCCCTTAGCATGCAATCAACTCCATGCTTGTTCTTGCTCCAATGTTCATCTTTCTCCAAGCTAGGCCCTTCATTTGTAAGCAAAACAAATGTATCCAATTTAGGCGGCATCATATTCTCATGAACATTAAAATCATTACCAAGAAACGAAAGTACCGGTAATTTAATTGGCGTCTTGTGAGCTCTAGTAATTGGTCCATTATATGTAACAGTAGGGGTTGTGGGTGTGACAATGGTATTGATGTCCTCATCATCCTCCCCTTCTTGAAATGAAGTCGTCCTCGATGGAAGCTCATCTTCCTCACCCAAATAAGGCTTCAAATCTGCAATGTTAAAAGTGGGACTAACACCAAAATCTGCTGGCAGCTCAAGTTTATATGCATTATCATTTATTTTCTCTAACACCTTAAATGGACCATCGACGCGTGGCATTAGCTTTGATTTGCAAATTAGGAAACTTATCCTTACGCAAAATGTAACCAAACAAGATCTCCGGTGCAAAGACAACATGTTTTCTACCCTTATCTCCAAAGAAGTTTATATTTAGCATTCATACGCTCAATGTTGTCCTTAGTTAACTCATGCATTTTTAAGATCAATTCAGACGTTGTTTAGCATCAAAATTAACCTTCTCCGAAGATGGAAGAGGCAACAAATCAATGGGTGCACGAGGTAGGAAACCATACACAATTTCAAAAGGGCACATCTTAGTAGTAGAATGCAATGAACGATTATAAGAAAATTCAATATGAGGCAAGCATTCTTCCCACATTTTCTTATTATTCTTCAAAACAGCCCTAAGCATACTAGACAATGTTCTATTGACTACTTCAGTTTGTCCATCAGTTTGGGGGTGACAAGTAGTACTAAAAGCAGTTTAGTCCCCAAATTAGCCCATAAACATCTCCAAAAGTGGCTAAGAAATTTAGTATCACGATCTGAAACAATAGTATTTGGCACACCATGCAAGCGAATAATTTCACGAAAGAACAAATCAGCAACATTAATGACATCATCGCTTTTATGACATGGTATAAGGTGTGCCATTTTCGAGAATCTATCCACGACAACAAATATGCTATCCTCCCTTCTTTGTTCCAGGTAAACCTAAAACAAAGTCCATAGATATATCTTCCCAAGGAACACTAGGTACAGGCAAAGGCATATATAAACCATGAGGATTGAGTCGTGACTTAGCTTTTTGACATGTAGTGCAGCGAGCAACTAAACGCTCAACATCCCATCTCATCTTTGGCCAAAAGAAATGTGTAGCAAGTACGTCCTCCGTCTTCTTCACGCCAAAGTATCCCATTAATCCTCCTCCATGCGCCTCCTGCAACAACAAAAGACGAACAGAGCTAGCGAGAATGCATAGCTTGTTAGCACGGAACACAAAACCATCATTAATAACGAACTTGTTCCATGTTCTTCCTTCTTTATAATTCTGCATTACATCTTTAAAATCAGCATCATGCACATATTAATCTTTGATGGTCTCCAAACCAAATATTTTAAAGTCAAGTTGTGAAAGCATAGTATAGCGACGAGACAAAGCATCAACAATAACATATTCTTTACCCTTCTTGTGTTTAATGACATAAGGGAAAGTCTCAATGAATTCAACCCATTTAGCATGTCTACGATTCAGTTTAGCTTGACTTTTAATATGTTTCAAAGATTCATGATCGGAATGTATAACAAATTCTTTGGGCCAAAAATAATGTTGCCATGTCTCTAAAGTCGAACAAGAGCATATAATTCTTTATCATAAGTAGAAAAGTTCAGACTAGGCCCACTCAATTTTTCAGAAAAGTATGCAACAGGTTTGCCATCTTGTAATAACACACCTCCCAATCCAATTCCACTAGCATCACATTCAAGCTCAAAAGTCTTATTAAAGTCAGGAAGTTGGAGTAAAGGAGCATGTGTCAACTTATCTTTCAATACCGTGAAGGCTTCTTCCTGTGCGGTACCCAAAAAAAAAGGCACATCCTTCTTTGTAAGCTCATTGAGAGGTGCAGCAATGGTGCTAAAATCTCTCACAAAACGCCTATAGAAACCAGCAAGTCCAAGAAAACTCCTCACTTGTGTGACCGTTTTGGGCTGCGGCCAACTCTCAATAGCTTCAATCTTGGCTTTGTCAACTTCAATTCCCTGTGGAGTAACAACATAGCCAAGAAAAGATACTCGGTCGGTGCAAAAGGTGCACGTCCCAAGGTTACTAAACAAACGTGCATCAAGTAGAGCATTAAAACAGCACGTAAATGTTCCAAATGTTCTTCCAAAGATTTTCTATAAATTAGTATATCATCAAAATAGACAACCACAAATCGTCCAATGAAAGCACGTAAAACTTCGTTCATTAGTCTCATGAAAGTACTAGGTGCATTAGTTAACCCAAAAGGCATGACTAACCACTCATATAAACCAAACTTAGTTTTAAATGTTGTTTTCCATTCATCTCCCAATTTCATACGAATTTGATGGTATCCACTACGCATAAATCAACTTTGGAGAATATTGTAGAGCCACTCAATTCATCAAGCATATCATCTAGCCTAGGAATAGGATGGCGATAACGAATAGTAATATTATTAATGCCTCTACAATCAACACACATACGCGGCGTTGTTGGGGAACGTAGTAATTTCAAAAAATTCCTACACACACGCAAGATCATGGTGATGCATAGCAACGAGAGGGAGAGTGTATGTCCACGTACCCTCGTGAGACCGTGAAGCGGAAGCGTTATAACAACGCGGTTGATGTAGTCGACGTCTTCACGATCCGACCGATCCAAGTACCGAACGTCACGGCACCTCCGAAGTTCTCGCACACGTTCACTCGATGGCGATCCCGGACTCCGATCCAAAGAAAGCGTCGGGGATGAGTTCCTTCAGCTCGACGGCGTGGTGATGATGATGATGCTCCACTGACGCAGGGCTTCGCCTAAGCTCATGACGATATGACTTCTCGTGAGGGCTTCGCCTAAGCTCATGACGATATGACCGAAGTGGAATATGGTGGAGGGCACCGGACACGGCTAAGGAACGATCCGTAGATCAACTTGTGTGTCCATGGGGTGCCCCTGCCCCGATATATAAAGGAGGGAGGGAGGAGGAGGCCGGCCCTAGGAGGGCGGCGCCATGGGGAGTCCTACTCCCACCGGAGTAGGATTCCCCTTCCTAGTCCAACTAGGAGTCCTTCCATGTATTAGGAGTAGGAGACAAGGAAGGGAAGAGAGAAGGGAAGGAAGGAGGGTGCGGCCTCCCCTAGTCCAATCCGGACTAGGCCATGGGGAAGCGCGGCCTGCCCTAGGCAGCCCCTCTCTCTTTCGCAGGCCCAATAAGGCCCAATACTTCTCCCCGGCGAATTCCCGTAACTCTCGGTACTCGAAAAATACCGAATCATTCGAACCTTTCCGAACTCCGAATATAGTCGTCCAATATATCGATCTTTACGTCTCGACCATTTCGAGACTCCTCGTCATGTCCCCGATCTCATCCGGGACTCCGAACTCCTTCGGTACATCAAAACTCATAAACTCATAATATAACCGCCATCGAAACCTTAAGCGTGCGGACCCTACGGGTTCGAGAACTATGTAGACATGACCTAGAACTATTCTCGGTCAATAACCAATAGCGGGACACGGATGCCCATATTGGCTCCTACATATTCTACGAAGATCTTTATCGGTCAAACCGCATAACAACATACGTTGTTCCCTTTGTCATCGGTATGTTACTTGCCCGAGATTCGATCGTCGGTGTCCAATACCTAGTTCAATCTCGTTACCGGCAAGTCTCTTTACTCGTTACGTAATGCATCATCCCGTAACCAACTCATTGGTCACATTGCTTGCAAGGCTTATAATGATGTGCATTACCGAGAGGGCCCAGAGATACCTCTCCGACAATCGGAGTGACAAAACCTAATCTCGAACACGCCAACCCAACATGTACCTTTGGAAACACCCGTAGTACTCCTTTATAATCACCCGATTCGTTGTGACGTTTGGTAGCACCAAAGTGTTCCTCCGTAAACGGAGTTGCATAATCTCATAGTTACAGAACATGTATAAGTCATGAAGAAAGCAATAGCAACATACTAAGCGATCAAGTGCTAGGCTAACGGAATGGGTCAATGTCAATCGATCATTCTCCTAATGATGTGATCCGTTAATCAAATGACAACTCATGTCTATGGTTAGGAAACATAACCATCTTGATTAACGAGCTAGTCAAGTAGAGGCATACTAGTGACACTCTGTTTGTCTATATATTCACACATGTATTATGTTTCCGGTTAATACAATTCTAGCATGAATAATAAACATTTATCCTGATGTAAGGAAATAAATAATAACTTTATTATTGCCTCTAGGGCATATTTCCTTCAGACGTACCATCCTTTTTAGGCACTAGTATAATAGGAACAACACAAGGACTAAGAGATTCGCGTATATAACCTTTGTCGAGCAGCTCCTGTACTTGACGCATAATCTCCTTCGTCTCCTCTGGATTGGTACGGTATGGTGCACGGTTGGAGTAGCGATGCACGGGAATTAAGTCAATTTGATGCTCAATCCCTCGAATAGGTGGTAATCCGGTGGCACGTCTTGTGGGAAGACGTCGGCGAACTCACGCAAAATGTTAATGATGAGGGGCAAAGAGGAAGGCACGTCCTCGAATGAAAATAATGCCTCTTTGCACACAAAAGCATAGCAAACAGATTTGCTAGAATCTAGCTCATCAATATCAGATTTGGTGGCAAGTAAACATGCACTTTTCAATTTAATTTCAGAAGCAACACTAGATGGTTTATTATTAGGCTTCATTTGTTACTCAAATTCTTTTGCCACAATCTGATTTTCACTCCTATTTATCTCTGTTTTTGCTTTATTAGCTCTATTAATATCATCTTTCAAAATGGAATCGAGTCATAGGAAGCAAAGTAATATTTTTATCCTTATGAACAAGAGTATCTTGATTGTTTCTACCATGGTGTCTGAAATTTTTACCAAATTGCCATGGCCTACCAAATAATAAGGAACATGCTTGCATAGGTACCACATCACAATCAACATAATCAGCATATGTAGAGATACTAAAATGCACACAAACAGTACGTGTTACCTTAACCTTGCCGCTGTTGTTGAACCATTGGATGTAATAAGGATGTGGATCTGGTCTTGTGGTGAGAGATAGCTTCTCCATCATCTCCATGCTAGCCAAGTTGTTGCAGCTCCCTCCATCTATGATGACGCGAATAGAACGTTCCTTCACAACTCCCTTTGTATGGAACAAATTATGCCTCTGATTTTGCTCGACTTGTGTAACATGCACACTCAAAACACGTTGAGCAACTAAACATTCATACTGTCGGCATCTTGACTGACCATGTATTGCGTCTCATGATCGTAATCATCTCCATCGTGTTCTTCATGTGTAATAAGAGCCAAAGTCTCCTCATCATAGTCACTAAGCGGACTCATACCAACCATCCTCAGTAACAATCATCACACGCTTAGATGGGCATTCTCTCGCATAATGACCTCCACCCTTGCAACGTCGACAAATAATATCATGTGTTTGCCATGTTGATGCCATGGATGAAGAAGAGCTCTTTGCAGGCCCGAAGGTGTGCTCTTGGCGAGATAGTGGTGATTGTGCCTGCTTTATTGTATCACGGTTGGAGGTGGCAGCCGGCGGAGGTGCCGGTGTAGCAGAACGTGTGGAAGTAGATGATGCACGTGGTGTCCATGATGAAGGTCGACCTGCAGAAAAGTCAGTCTGCGTCAATGCCTGTCGATCCTGCACTTCACATTCTGCTTTACAAGTAAGATGGAATAATCGAGTGATATTATTATAATCCTTGTAGTCTAGAATGGTCCGAATCTCTCTATTTAATCCACCCAGAAAACATGCAAACATAGCTTCATTCTCCTCAACAATACCACATCTAATCATGCCAGTTTGTAATTCCTGATAATATTCTTCTACCAAATTTTTTCCTTGTCTTAAGCGCTGCAATTTTTGAAGTAATTCACGTTGATAATATGGTGGAACCCAACGAGCACGCATAGCAGTTTTCAAAGCAGCCCAAGTAGGCTGGAACAGGATATAATCGACAATGTTCGGACCACCAAGCACATGCAAAGCTAGTGAAAGCACAAACAAAGAACAGGAACACGTCTCTCCTCGGGATATTGTAAACATGTAAATCGTTGTTCGATTTCTAACTCCCAAGTAAGATATATATCAGAACATATCTACCCTCAAATGGTGGAATATTCAATTTCAGTTTAGGGAGATGGTCATGATCTCGCACTGAGGGGAGCCCGAACATTGCCATTATTTGCATGTGGGCGACACGGTGGTTGTGGTCTTTGGTGGTTGCACGTAGTTACGATTGTCATCAACCTCATCCTCGTAATCTCCCACATAATCATCCTCCTCCACATCGCCAGCAGGAGCCACGTAAGTATCAACTGAAGACCAGCCAGTTTGGCCAGTCAAGAGGGACACGGCTCGCTTCGGCGGAGGGTTGTTTCGGCGTGGAGGTAGTCGGTGTTGTTGTTGTTGTTGCAGAGGTGCGGCGGTGCACCGGTGGTGGTGGTGGAAAGCGAAAAGCAATTCAGCAAACTTGTTATCGAGCTTTGTTTCAAACGTCTTCTCCATGCCATCTATCTTCTCCATGGCCTCGTCCAAATCTGTTTAGCACATCTTACACTGTCCACTCATCATTTGCTTGAAATTTATCATGAAGCTCCTTGTTCGTCAAGTTCTCCCGGTCGGTCTAAATCGGCTTGTGATCCCGGCATGGTTAGCGACAATAGAAACACACAAGAATATGATCCTGGACTACTAACAAGTGGTGGTGGTGGTGGTGTCACAAATCCGTCAAGCAAATCTCAAATTCTTACAGTTCTTACCCAACAAAGCGGTGATCGGCAACCGTTGTAGTCAAAACTCTCAAAGCTTGGATAGAGCGGTTACCAGGGAGAGTCAAACGCACGATGTAGATGTATGTGGAGCTGGGAAGGCTTTTAATATGGTAGCAAAAAGGGTCAGCAATAATCAATTCAGAGATGCAAAGTTGAATAAACGCTCAACGACGGTACTGTGATGGTCCTAGGCTACACCGTGCTAGAGACGCGAGCGTAGAACACTAACAAAATCACGGCGCTGCACGTAAACAAGGGAGGAGCACATTCTGAATTTTTTTTCTCTTTTTTTTTCTTTTTTTTTGCACTTTTTTTCCTCTTTTTTTTTTTGCTCCGCAACAAAAAAATTTCGAAAAAGTCTACAAATGGTCTAAAAACTGCCTAGCCAGAATTTTTCATACTTAGTTTTTTTTTTTAAACTGGAACTATTTTTCTTCTGCGGATGGCTCGGATGTTGGGGAGTCCTACTCTGTCACGACTCGGAGTATCGCGTGATCTGGAAATCGAGAACAAAGCAACAATTCTTGGACTCGGACTAGGACTCGTGGCGGAGATGAATCTGGTGGAAACTTCGGTTGGTGGCGGATATTTGCGAGGCGATGGAACACGGAATTTGGTGGCGAATCTGTGATGGAGGTGGACTCGGATTAGCGTGATGGCGGTGGATATGTGGTATATGGTAGCGGCGATAACTTGATGGTGGTATATGGCAGCGGTGATGACGATGGTGGTATATGGCGTGGTGATGATGATGATGCGGTGGTGATATATGGCGTGGCTGACGTGACAACTGTGAACATAACTCGAAACTCTAAAGGACTAGACGCTAAGACCAAAGAACTTGACACGACGATGCAACCGCAAATTCAACAAAGCAAATCTGAGAAAAGATTATGCAAAGGCTCGATTGGTTCGGATAGGATGAACTAACCCTAAATTTTTTGGCTTTTTCATGGATTTGTAGGTATGAAAAACAGACTCAATCTAAACTATGAAAAGCGTAAAATCTCACCGAGCAAGTTGAAAATCTGATACCACTTGATAGAGGCAAAGGTGTCGATGTTTCGATGAGATAGCAATCGTTTCAGAAGAGTCGACTTTGACGATCCGACTATTTAACGAGCGAAGACGCTATGCGCCTTAGCAATCGCTAAACCAACTTCCGAGGGGTTATTGACCACGCCGAAAGCATGATCAACTGACCACGAGGGTCTATTTCCTGCGAGCAAACGAAGAACAAACAAGAAACTGAGATTGCAATCTGGATATTGCGAATAAAAGAGGAAAGCTTTATTAATGAAGGTGGGGTTCTGTGACGCCTTGGTCTGGTCGTTGAACACAAATGAAGTACATGAAGTTGCAGCTATGGCGAACTTTTGATCTAAACAAAACCCAAAGTCTAAACGGTGCCCTAAGGGCTGTATATATGGAGGAAGAGGGTGGAATTTCGTGGCCCTTGGGGAAGGGGTCCGAAACCAACCCTATCTCTTGTTTCCCCACACATACGTACTAAAAAAAATAGCCTATAATTATGTATTTCGAAATTACATGGGCCTGGCCCAATAATAAGGTGACGCTTGTGAGCTAGAATAGCCTCTGGACAAAATTTATGAAGTGGCATCTTGTATATTTCGTCCAAGGCTTCATTCACTCCTTATGGTGGCTTCAAAGTCCTGAAATCATCACTTGTAACTCCGTTCTTGTTCCCCTATGCATGCCATCAACTCCATGCTTGTTCTTGCTCCAATGTTCATCCTTCTCCAAGCTAGGCCCTTCATTTGTAAGCAAAACAAATGTATCCAATTTAAGAAGCATCATATTCTCATGAACATTAGAATCATTACCAAGAAACGAAAGTACCTGGTAATTTAATTGGCGTGCGCGAGCTCTAGTAATTGGTCCATTATATGTAACAGTAAGGGTTGTGGGTGTAACAATGGTATTGATGTCCTCATCAATTCCCCATTCATAGTAAGGCAGACATAATTTCCATAGGGTCTACACATTTCATCAGATCAAGCCTGACCTCTTCCAACATTGTCATCCTCCATAATTGTTTGACTTGCTTGCACTTGAAGAAGCAATGGCCTCCATCTTCTTCTGTTTTTAAGCAAACAGGGCACATAGTACTGATATCAAATCCTCTTCTTGCCAGTTTTGATCTAAAAGGCAAACTATGATGAGCGAGACGCCATAGAAAATGTTGCACCTTCCCTGGCACTGGGATTTTCCAGATTAACTCCCACTTTAACTGGTCGTTAATATGCTCTGTGACTGACGAAGAGCCAAAGACCCTTGTAGATGTCTTTTTTGTTCCCTCCACTATCACTCTATAAGCAGATTTCACTGAAAATTGTCCCGTCTTATAAAAGTGCCATGCAACCTGATCCTCCACGTCCTCTGATAAATTAATTTTTAAAATATTGGATGCGTCTTCTCTGCAAAAGCTTTGATTTATCAACGCTGTATCCCAATCTGCTGTGCAAGGATCAATGAGTTCTGACACTTTACATAGCAGATTTCCCCCTCTTGGTGTGATTGGTTTTCTGGATACATTTGATGGAATCCAGGAATCCTCCCATATATTAATTTTTTCACCATTTCCTACACGCCAAATCATTCCATCCTTTAGTAATTTGACTCCTTTCAGCACACTCCTCCATGTATATGATATCCCCGGTTTCTGTTTTGCTTTGAAGATGTTGCCATCTGGGAAGTATTTGCCAGCTAGGATCTGTGCACACAAAGAGTTGGGATTTTGAACTAGTCTCCATGCTTGTCTTGCTAGCATTGCTTTGTTGAAAGCATACAGGTCACGGAAGCCGAGCCCACCATACCTTTTTGAAAGTGACAATATGTCCCACTTTAACCAATGTATCTTATTCTCCTTATCCGCCTGACTCCACCAATATCTGTTAATAATAGCGCTTATCTGGTCGCATATTGTCTTTGTCAGATCAAAGCATGCCATCGTGTAGACAGGGATCCACTGGGCCACAGCTTTTATGAGAATTTCCTTACCTTTCATTGATAATAATTTCTCCTTCCAGCCTTGCACCTTTTTCCATACTCTTTCCTTCACAAATCCGAATGCTTTTGATTTTGACTTGCCGTGCATGTTCTGCAAGTATACAACACTTGGGGCTTAAATTTGATGCTGCTGCAGTTTTTTCTTTTTTTGCAACAAATAAAAATAAACCATCTGTTGAAGCAGTATTTTTTACCCCAAATGCCCCGAGCTACAGTTTTTTTAAACACGGCCGCCGTTTTAAGATCGTCTATTGGAGATGCTCTCTGTCCCGGCCATCTCACGCGCATGTGCTCTAGAGACCTTGTGGGTTGTGGCAGAGGCGACCTCTTCGCGTTGCCGCCATCGCTTCGCTGCTGCCACCGCCAACACGCCCCTGAGCCGCCGCTGGCAGATCTGGGTGCGTGAGATGGCAGGCATGCAACGGTTGTTGGATGCTACGCAACCATATGCATCTCTGCATGTATGTACAGTATGTACGTACTCTGTTCCTCACCAGACAAACAGTCGGACAGACGTAAGATTTGCTTTCTGGGACCAAATTTTTCTTCGGCAGGTACTCAACTTTCCATACCTTTAGGCTTTACAAGGTACTAGTAGGCTTTTCCTGTTCATCTTTCTCTTGATAGATTATCCGTGGCTGGTCCAACCAAATCCTCCAAAATCTTCTTTTCGGCTGAGAGAGGAAAATTCACGCAGGTGCAAATGATTGATCATCTCAGAAGGCAGTCCAGATAATTATTCCTCCAATAGAATTCTTGATTTCTCTCCCGAAATTAGTCCAGACTCCAGACCCAGATACGCTATAGAAAAAAGCTGCTTCTGATGCTAGATTTGTCCATTCCATCAGTTGGCCCCAGTCACCGAGAACAATATCATTTCCTGCCCCCTAGCTTGTAGTGAAATTTCGACCAGTAATTTGGCAGCATTTCAGCAGGCTTTGGAAACATTCCGGCATATCAACACATGCGAAATCATCTGCTTCTAGGAAGAAGAAAATGTTCAAACTGAGGGGTTTAACAACGCATGCATTCCAGGGTGAGGTGCAAGGGTTTATATTTCAGGGGAAAAAAACCTGACCAGATCTCTTCTTTAAACAACTGTCAACTAATAGATAGGACAGGTCCATAATTTCAAGAATTTTTTTTTGCCATATCCGAAAGGTAAACTATTTTGAGGCAAAGTTTGAGAATTCTATCTAATTGGAGAAGTCTTTCGTAGTTCCCCAAGGCAGATTTCAAACATATTGACATCCGGATTCTAGGGTTCTTCTGATTTACTCCCTCCGTCCCATAATATAAGAGCGTTTTTGACCGGAAATTGCTTTTGGAGGCCGAGCTCCATGAAGGCCTCCAAATTCAAAATTCATGAAAATTCATATTTTATTTCAAAAGATTCTGAAAAAAAATACAGAGATAGATGAAGGCATAGTGCACAAGTGTGTAAATTTCAGGACGAAATACGTTGAAATGAGGGCTGTGCAAAAAAGACAAATATGGGGCTTTTTAACACATGATACTATTCATCCTTCAAGACCATGATTCACCTCACATCCTTGTTACTTGTACAAAAATTTTCAGATTGTTTTGAAACCGAAATTTTTTATTTTGAATTTTTTTTTAAATCGGCTTCCATGGAGGCTGAGAGCCAAAACGCTATTCTCCCCTGTAGTGTCAAAAACGCTCTTATGTTATGTGACAGAGGGAGTAGTACGCAAGGTTCACTATAAAGGTACAGCAGCAAAGAGAAACATGAAGCGGAAATAAATTACGGCTAAGAGCAATACCATGTAATAATTTTATTTCCATTGTGCAAAATAGTCAGTACAAATCAACGTGACAATGATTTACGGCGACAAGAAACAGTTTGAGGACAGCACATACTCTTGCTTCCATCTGGATTACTTTTTAAATACAGAACGATGTTACCGGCTTGTACAACAACGTGGATTCAATCAGAGGAATCCCTAGAGCTGGTCTCATGTCCTGATTCCCTCTGGTGGTCTTCGAGCAACTTCCCGTCTTTCGGAAGGAGACAAGGAATTCCATCTACTATCTGCAGTTAATGTCAGGATGAAATCAGGGCTAACTGCTAAGCAGAAATGATGAGTGGAAATGCCAGAGATACTGTTCACAAGGAGTAATGTAAGTATGCCAGAGATGCCACAAGAAATTGATGAAATGCTAGAGGAAGCAATAAATTGAGATCCTGAAATTCCATAGGAACATGTTTATCCTAAAAGTTCAAAGTTGACATAAAATATCCCTGTTTCAGAACATCAAATCAGTTGGTTGTTAGCCATTATGTGCACTTTAATCATTTTCTCTCACCGTACCACTCTAGTCTGTGAGTCTGTCCCCACACACCACTGCACACGCGTTGATCCCAGCATGCTAACACCAGTACTTTGGTAATACGAACATCTCCCATGTTCTAAAACTTCATCTCAAACAGTGAAATTCTCGATAACCATAGAGAGATGCTATCTGAAGACTAGTTATCACCAGCTACTTCCTGAATTGAGTCTTTTCCGCGCATTTTATGTTTTCATTGCATAAAGGTACTAGGAAATCGCCCCCTTTTCGTTTTACATCTGTTGAATGGGTTTCCATTTTCGCGGAGGCAATACAGCAAACAGGTAAACCGCAAGCATGAAATAGCGGCTAAAACCTCTAGAGGGTTGCAGACCCAAGCATTCAACAAGCGCGGCGCATAGAGGAGCGGGAGGGGGCACCGGAACTCACCGGGAAGGACATGCCGACGGCGTCGCTGACCAGAGAGCCGCTGGCCTCGCAGTACCTGGTGGGGAAAGGAAAGAGACGAGATCAATCAAAGGGTATTGTGGAAGTAGGAGGGGCCAGATATTGCCTGGCTTGGCTACCTGAGAGGCTTCTTGGACATGGGGCAGACGAGCACGTCGGCGAGCGCCTGCGGGATCCCGCCGCCGCCGTGGCGCAGCAGCAACGCCGTGGTCCGCCTCATCGTCCTGCCAAGAATTTTGGATCGGGCCGGTAAAGTTTTTGAAAGCCCAACCTGCGGCATCCATTCGGCTCACACAATACAACCCAGCCCATCTCTAGAAGGTGGCGAACGGTTGAGGCAGGCACGAAAATTTCCCTTCCAAGATTCCGCTAAAAAACCGAAGACAACGCTCACACGGACGTGTGTCACCTCACTTGACGAAAAAACAAAAATGCATTAACCGAGGTAGCCGAAACTTGTGAATTTGGAGTCTGAATCTTGCAAGAAAGGTGAATTATTACACAAGTTAAGATGAGATTGAAGGTGTCTCTATAACTATTACGCGCTCTAGCTAGAAGAGAAGCATCGATCGGACAGAGCAGCAGCAGGAGGCGTGGTGTGAGTGAGCGAGCTGATCAGCACCGACACCGGAGCAGGCATGGCCATGGCCGGCGAATGCACGCCCGGAGCCGGAGGAGCAACGCGCCGCCTCATTCTCATCATCACAGCACTCGTGGCATTGATGCTGCTGCAGCGTCCCTCCTGCTGCACTGCCGCTTCCCAGCCGAGCTCGAGCCAGACGCGGCCGCCGGCGCTGATCCTGTTCGGGGACTCCATCGTGGACCCGGGCAACAACAACGGCCTCACCACGGCGGTGCGGTGCGACTTCGCGCCCTACGGCCAGGACTTCCCCGCCCACAACGCCACCGGCAGGTTCAGCAACGGCAAGATCGTCGGCGACATCCTCGGTATGGGTATATCATAAGGTTCAAGCATGCATGGCATGGCATGGCAGGCATTGAAACTGATGGTTGGCATTTGATCCTGCCAGCCGCCCGGATGGGCCTGAAGCAGTACGTGCCGGCGTACCTCGGCACGGAGCTCAGCGACTCGGACCTCCTCACCGGCGTCAGCTTCGCCTCCGGTGGCTGCGGCTTCGACCCCCTCACGGCCGAGATCGTGGTGAGCGCCCAGCCCTGCCCAGGGAAGGAACATCGTTTTATCTCCACTTCCAAGATGAAATAAACTCATTCCACCGTGGCATTTCATCAGTCGGTTCTGAGCATGGACGACCAGCTGGACCTGTTCAAGGAGTACAAGGGTAAGCTCAGCCGCATCGCCGGCGCGCAGCGAGCCGCCGACATCGTCTCGACGAGCCTGTACCTGGTGGTGACCGGCACCGACGACCTCGCCAACACCTACTTCACGACGCCGCTCCGGCGAGACTACGACCTCGAGTCCTACATCGAGTTCATCGTGCAGTGCGCCTCGGCCTTCATCCAGAAGCTGCACGGGCTCGGCGCGCGGCGGGTGAGCGTCGCCGGCGCCCCGCCCATCGGGTGCGTGCCGTCGCAGCGGACCAACGCCGGCGGCGAGGAGAGGGGGTGCGTGTCCCTGTACAACCAGGCGGCCGTGCTGTACAACGCGGCGCTGGAGAAGGAGCTCCGGCGGCTCAACGGCACGGCGCTGCTCCCGGGGTCGGTGCTCAAGTACATCGACCTCTACACGCCGCTGCTGGACATGATCCAGCGCCCGGCCGCCTACGGCTTCCAGGTGTCCGACCGCGGCTGCTGCGGCACCGGCCTGTTCGAGGTGACGCTCACCTGCAACAGGTACACGGCGCACGCCTGCAGCGACCCGACCAAGTTCCTCTTCTGGGACACCTACCACCTCACCGAGACGGGCTACAACCTCCTCATGGCGCAGATCATCAATCGCTACGGCTTGTGGTAGATTCCGCATCATCAAACTTTACAATCTCTATATCTACATATGGATGGACAAGTACGAATTTCAATGTCTCCAGAATCCTGATAAGCAGACACCAATTTTGAAGCCAAAACACTATTATCCTTCAAAGATATTCAACCGCTACTATAGTATATACAAAACCAAGGAATAAACCAGACTTTGGTCCTTATGCGCAGGAGAGTATGACAGGCCAATGACTAACCTAAAACAGCCTAATCTGACCATGATTGTCCAAGATGACACATAGGTGTCACCGGGTAAAAAGAAGAAAAAAAGCATACCCAGAGACATGACATAAATGATGAACACTATATATACATTATGAGATGAGGCATGAGAAGCGATGTCAATCCATCGCAACCAGACCACTTCTTTTGGGGCTTCATAGAAGCTTATTCTGCGCCACCGCTTCGCAAAGCTCTTCCTCGTATAGTAAAACTCTGGGAGAGGCTGCGGCTTTGGGTACAGGCCTTGGCAATCCTGGCGGCATCAGACGCCGCAGACGACGCTTTTTTGAAGGCAACGAATCTGGGAAAAGAACGGCTGTGATCGGCTTCACGTCGAGCAGCTTGAAACGTGAAGGCCGAGGGCCGTGTTTTGGAGCCTTTGGGGTTCTCGGGGTGGCCACCCTCCCATCCTTGCCATCTATTCTGCTGAAAATTCAGTGGTTTTCAAACAGATTAGAGCTTCATTCAAGCAAATAAAATGATTTTGAGGGTAATCATGACAGGTATGACTAACCTCATGAAAGGCCAGTGCTCACTCCGGAGAGGGGTCTTGTTTTGGAGCAGTTCCTGCCTGCTGCGATCTGGAGTGGTGTAGTTGAAATGGTACTGCCGAGCCAGTTCCACCTAGTTCACATGACCAACATGAGTACCAGACTGAGGGGATAACAAACATCCAAAACACTGGACCAATTAACAAGTATAGAAATGACTAGGCACGCTACAGAAAGATTTGGAATCCTATGTAATTAACTAATTAAGCAATGGAAGAGCAGACTTTCTGCCATGTCAGATACCATGATAGGTAGTTACTATGCAGGTTACATGGATACCATACACCAATGTAAAAATAAAATAAGAAATGTAGCGTGTTACGTATGCTCATAGGTCTCACCTACTGTTACCAAAACATCATTTGGCTCATGATTCTAGTGAGAACTAAGTTTGACAAGGGTATTGAAAGTGCAAAAGGAAACACTTAGTAACTGGACTAATAAACTATGTACAAAACATGATACTTACTGCCTTCCGGATCCTTGATGAAACGTGGAAAACAGCCTTCAGCTGGTCATGGTGCAAGTAACAGACGATCTTGATCTTTTCAATAAAACAATGGTAGTCAGATGTGATACAAATACAATGCACATTGGAGTTAACAGGAAGTAGTTTCGGTTCTATACCAGCAGATCAAGTGGAAGTGACTCAAGCCTTGAATGGCCATCGCATTCAGCTGCTTGAGGAGTCTTTGGAGTTGTTGGCAACAACTGTCCCTTGATGCCACTAAATGTCTCAAAACTGAGTCTTGCTGGAGACATAATTGGTGTACTGCTTTCAAACACTACCTCGGCATGTGGTGATATCTCCAGCTCATCATCCTTCTCCACATTTAACAGAATCCGTTTCTTCCCTATATCCCTGCTTGTGCTCCTACTATAACGAATCTGAGCCAGGGCACCAGGCTTCAAGTACTTGTTCTTTGTATGTTTCACTCGTTTCTTTTGCTTCAGAGTCACTGATCCAGACCCCATGATGTCTACTACTAGCAGGAAAATTTGGAACGGCAGATAATGCAAAACCTTGATTATCTTCCAGTTTCATCTCCCAGCTTCAATAAAAGGGAGCACAAATTAAGAAAGGAGTACAGCAACAACAAAGATAATATAACAGGAGAATTAAACTCATTATGAACATCAAAAGCTTTGCTATCTTGCCAGTTGGTACAAAAAATACTCTAATGTCAGGTAGAGCTAGGATGTAAGAAAGGAAACTGCAACATAATAGCCTATGCTAGACAAACAACAAGCAGCGGCCTCCGCATCTCCCTAGATTGGGTCAGAATCAAGACAATGAGATAGTTATATGGGAAAAATAATGGGAAGGTGAGCACATTGCCACCAAATAAGCTCATACCAACTATTCAAATGTATTCATTTGTTATTTGGTAACTAAGCAAGTATAACAGTTCTCTGTTCTCCATTGAAGAAGCTGATAATTAGTTTATGCAGCCTAAGATCAGGATAACTGAACAAAATTGCAATACATGGTGATATAAATGTAACTTCAGGTTCTAGAGTGCATTAAACGGTAATGAAAATGACTTTGTGGCATGGTGGGTACGTGTGCGCACCACAAGCAGCCGACATGTGTCTACACCGGTCAAACAATCGTTAGGAAATGAAAGCGAGATAAAAGGGTAGGCTAACAGCAGCTACAATGCGCAGCTGGCAGGTATAGAAAGGCTTGTCCTATGCTCTGTCGGTAAGATTTGGCAGGTGTAGAAAGACTTGTCCTATGCTCTGTCCGTAAGATTTGGCAGGTATAGAAGAGTAACGTATACAAACGGAAGTACAGCCACACCCAGAATCCTCATTTCAAAAACCAAACTTTTGATGCTATTTTTCCCACTGTAAAGGGTCTGAGTTGTTGTGAACTTTTAATTTCTTTCATGTGACGTTCCCATGTTTGGTTTAGGTGTTTACCATTTGGAGTGAGGATTTTCTGTTTCAGTCAGTAAGTGTGCACACCTCCCTGCCTGTTGGATTTGTCTTGGGATTTGGTTGAACATGAACTGGCAGTTTGATCAGGCCCCTCGTGATAGGGTCTAGACCCAGTAATTGTACTCTTTTCCCAGTGCATAACCTGCCTGGTGATGTCATGCTAATTTGCACCCGTGTTGTGTTCCCCACGTCTCCGCCCAAACCTTGATATCAAATTTACTAGTTTAAGACAGAACTGGACACTATTGATCAACTATCTTAATCAATGGATGTAACTATTTTATTATGGGTTTATTCTATACATACCACTGCCAATTTCGCATATCCAAAAATATGACTGCAAAAAAAACTTACAAAAACATTTCCATGGTCAACACTTGGGCACTTTGATAAATGCCATTATGGCAGTGGCATATATCGAATTAGCCCTTTTTGCAGTGACTTTGTCCATAAGTTTCCTTTTTTTTTGCAATGGCATTTTTCAATTACAGAAAGTAGGCAGTGGCATGTGTAAGTCATATTACTCAGTAGTAAGGATGGACGCAAGCACACGTGTATGGGCAGCCAGATTCATCCCTTGGTACGGTAAACCTAGAAGCTCCGGTCCTATCCCGATTCGATTGGATTCGAATCGATTCGTGTAGGAAGACAGGGCGAGGTCGCCGAGAAAATTCAACCCCGAATCAGTAGTATAGAAGCAAGAAGACGCATGGAAAGGAAGAAGTAAAAAAGAATTGGTCTTTACCAGATACGCCCGCCCGCCGCCGCGGCTCAGGAGCCAGCTCCCATAGGTTTGCTGGATGGATTCAACTCTCTTTCTGCAATAGGCGCAAGCAACCCAATCCCAACCGACGAACCGCCTGGCACAGAGAACCAGCACAATCTCTCTCTCCTCTCCGCAATCTCTCTCTCTCTCTCCTGAATCCTGGTGGATGGATGTGTGGAATGGATGGGTGAGAGGAGAGGAGAGAGAAAGGAAAGGGGGAAAAGCATTTGTACGAGCGGAGAAAACGAGAGGGAGGGAAAACCGAAAATTTTCGTCGGCGTTTGGCGCCAATGTGCCTCGGAGGGGCCCCATCCCTGCCAGAGGGTTTGTTAAACATTTTCTCTCTATACAGGAAACTGATTCCGTGAGCGGGCCCCACCTGCTCGTGTCTACTGAGTGGAGTAGAAATTCAGGCGGACCACCCAGCCGTACGTGCGGTGCGGAGGGAGGATCCCAACGACGCCGTCGGCCCGATAGCCGTCAGCTGGTAGGAGCATGGTGGACGCGGACGGCGTTATCGCTCGAGTGGGCACGGGAAGCGTACGTGGTAGTTTGCGCCAGCTGGTGGCCTCCCGCGTGGGGCGTGGGCCGGACGGTGGCGGCAGCGGGAACAGCGGAGCCGAGCGCGGCGTGGAGATCGGGACTGGACTCCTCCTTTTCCTCCCGGTGGATCTGTCGGTGGGGATTCTTTTTGAATGTTAGCTGGAGAACCGCTAAATTCATTGAATAGATAGAGAGGTTGGTCCAGTTTATTAGGGCATGTACAACGGTGTTTATTTAGCTGTCTATAAGGTTTACCACGTAGAAAATTTATCTAGGTGGAGAATAGAGATTGATGAGAGAGAAGAAGGGTGTCTATAATTTGACACAAGGTCTGTAGCCCCAAAAAATCGCTTCTTAGCGACAGTCTTTTACCGTTGTACGCGGCAGCCGTAGTGTCTAGTGGATCGTGGTTTTAGCAAATCTACAGATAGCAAAAGAGAAGGTCCATTATAAAGGGTATCTGTAGTGCTGTCTAGAGCTGATATGGAGCGTTGTTATAGACAGCAGGTGTCTAGGCTGATGTACATGCCCTAAAGGTAATTGGATCCAAAAACTATACAGAGGCAAACAACACACATCCTCACAAGCCACGGGTCCCCCAAAAGAGAATGCGACATCGAATAGCGCGGTCATCGTCCGATCTAAACTAGATCAAGGGTTTCCCCCGAAGCGTGGGGCGTGGGTGTTAGATTATAGGTTAGAGTTGTAATACAAGTTGATCAAAAGCGACTCGGTTTAGAAAACCGAGGCTAAGTCGGTTTGTGACTTAGGCCTTTATATATCTCTTGTAACCCCCATTTATCAATATACAAGTTTCATTATAATTTTGCATGGTATCAGATTAGTCGTTCCTAGGGCATGGCTGCGCCTCCCATGCCGCCGCCGTCGCCCGGCTTTTTCGAATGCCGGGCTGCCCTTGCCGCCGCCAAAGCAAAGGCCGCCTCCGCCGCGACCGATGCCTCTTCTTCCAACACCCTCGCCCTAGCTCCAACCCTACCCACCACCATCAACTATGTTGACACCATCTCAGATGTCAGCCCGTTCATCCCCATTACTTCAGATCTTCCAAAGCACAACTATTATCATTGGCGTCATCTCTTTGAAGTTCACCTCGACCGCTGCAACCTCCTAGATCACGTCGCCCCCGGCTCCGTTGCCCGGCCCTTCGATCCTCGATGGGTCAAGGACGACCTCGCCATCATCCAGTGGATTTATCGGCGTGTCTCCACGGAGATCTTGAACCTCGTCTTCCGCGACACCACCAACGCAACCGCCCTTTGGGTGGCTCTACGTCAACTCTTCCAGGACAACGTCGACGGCCGCGTCAACACCCTCCACACCGAGCTCCGCAACACTGTCCAAGGCGATTCTCAGGTCGGCGTCTACTGCCAGTGTCTCAAGTCCATCGTGGACGAACTCCGCGAGCTTGGGGACCCCATCGACGACCGGCAACTCATCAACGTTCTCCTCGTCGGCCTCAGCGAACGCTTTGAAAAGCAGGCGTCGTTTATCCCCATGATGCGGCTGCCCCCCTCCTTCGCCGAGGTGCGCTCCATGCTTCAATGGGCTGATCGTGCCATCACAAAAAAGGAGTCGCGTCCTCAAGTCTTCGTCGCCACTCCATGACCCCCGTCTCCTGCACCTGCCGCGCCGCTGACGATTCCGATCCAGCCGCCTCCCGGCTGGCGCCCAAGTCCGAACTACAGAGGAAAAAATCCAATCTACAGGCCGACATCGCCGTCATCGTCGCCGTCGCGACCCCCGACTGCACCAGCGCCTCCTCCCAACGCCGCACCGCCACCAGCGCCCCCAGCATGGCGTCCTCCACATGACCCTTGGACAGGACTCGTCCAGGCCTGGCCGATGCCCTGGACTACCCCCTCTCCGATCGACGCCCCTCCTGCGTACTCCAGCTCCTGGATGCCGGGCATGGCTGATAGAGACTAAGGTGTCACGTCTTTCGATGAGATGGTGGCTATCATTTTGGAGGAAGTCGACTTTGACGATCCGACTATAAACGTGCGAGGACGTCGCGCCTTAGCAATCGCTAAACCAACTCTGAGAGGTTATTGACCACGCCGGAGCACGATCAACCTGACCATGAAGGTCTGCATTTCGTAGGCAAACGAAGAACAAGCAAGAAACTAAGATTGCAACTGGATATTACGAATATAAGAGGAAAGCTTTATTGATCAAGGTGGGGTTCTGTGGACGCCTTTATGCAGTCGTTGAACACAAACGGCACGCGAAGTTGCAGCTATGGCTAACTTTTAATCTAAACAAAACCCACAGTCTAAACGACGCCCTAAGGGCTGTATATATGGAGGAAGAGGGGGAATTTCGTGGCCCTTGGAGGAGGGCTCGAAACCAACCACGACTCTTGTTTCCCCACACATACGGACTCTAAAACAGCCTATACTTAAGTATTTCGAAAATACATGGGCTGGCCCAATAATAAGGTGACGTGACACCTAGAATAGCCTCTGGACGAAATTTATGAAGTGGCATCTTGTATATATTGTCCAAGGCTTCATGCTCTCCTTATGGTGGCTTCAGAGTCCTGAAATCATCACTTGTAACTCCGTTCTTGATCCTCATGCGCATGCCATCATCTCCCTGCCTGGTCTTGCTCCAGTGTTCATCCCTCTTATCCATGCCAGGCCCTTCATTTGTAAGCAAAACAAATGTATCCAATTTAGGTAGCACCGTATTCTCATGAACATTAGAATCATTACCAAGAAACGAAAGTACCTGGTAATTCAATGGCGTGCGCGAGTTCTAGTAATTGGTCCAGTATGTATAGCAGCAGGGCATGTGGGTGTAACAATGGTATTGATGTCCTCATCATCCTCCCCTTCTTGAAATGAAGTTGTCCTCGACGGAAGCTCATCTTCCTCACCCAAATAAGGCTTCAAATCTGCAATGTTAAAAGTGGGACTGACCCTAAAATCTGCAGGAAGCTCAAGTTTATATGCATTATCATTTATTTTCTCTAACACCTTAAAAGGACCATCAGCATGTGGCATTAGCTTTGATTTGCACAAATTAGGAAATCTATCCTTACGCAAATGTAACCAAACAAGATCTCCAGGTGCAAACACAACATGTTTTCTATCCTTATCTCCAACAAGTTTATATTTAGCATTCATACGCTCAATGTTTTCCTTAGTTAACTCATGCATTTTTTAAATCAATTCAAAGACGTTCTTTAGCATCAAAATTAACCTTCTCCGAAGATGGAAGAGGCAACAAATCAAGAGGGTGCACGAGGTAGGAAACCATACACAATTTTAAAAGGGCACATCTTAGTAGTAGAATGCAATGAACGATTATAAGCAAATTCAATATGAGGCAAGCATTCTTCCCACATTTTCTTATTATTCTTCAAAACATCCCTAAGCATAGTAGACAATGTTCTATTGACTACTTCAGTTTGTCCATCAGTTTGGGGGTGACAAGTAGTACTAAAAGCAGTTTAGTCCCCAACTTAGCCCATAAACATCTCCAAAAGTGGCTAAGAAATTTAGTATCATGATCTGAAACAATAGTATTTGGCACACCATGCAAGCGAATAATTTCCGAAAGAACAAATCGGCAACATTAACAAAGATCATCGCTTTTATGACATGGTATAAAGTGTGCCATTTTTGAAAATCTATACACGACAACAAATATGCTATCCCTCCCCTTCTTTGTTCGAGGTAAACCTAAAACAAAGTCCATAGATATATCCTCCCAAGGAACACTAGGTACAGGCAAAGGCCTATAGAAACCATGAGGATTTAGACGTGACTTAGCTTTTTGACATGTAGTGCAGCGAGCAACAAAACGCTCAACATCCCGTTTCATCTTTGGCCAAAAGAAATGTGTAGCAAGTATATCCTTCGTCTTCTTGACGCTAAAGTGCCCCATTAATCCTCCTCCATGCGCCTCCTGCAACAACAAAAGACGAACGGAGCTAGCTGGAGTGCATAGCCTGTTAGCACGGAACATAAATCCATCGTTAAGAACGAACTTGTTCCAAGTTCTCCCTTCCTTACAATTCTGCAATACATCTTTAAATTCAGCATCATGCACATATTGATCTTTGATGGTCTCCAAACCAAATATTTTAAAGTCAAGTTGTGAAAGCATAGTATAACGACGAGACAATGCATCATCAATAACATTTTCTTTACCCTTCTTGTGTTTAATGACATAAGGGAAAGTCTCAATGAATTCAACCCATTTAGCATGTCTATGGTTCAGTTTTGCTTGACTTTTAATGTGTTTCAAGGATTCATGATCAAAATGTATAACAAATTCCTTGGGCCATAAATAATGTTGCCATGTTTCTAAGGTCCGAACAAGAGCATATAATTCTTTATCATAAGTAGAATAGTTCAGACTAGGCCCACTCGATTTTTCAGAAAAGTATGCAATAGGTTTGCCATCTTGTAACAACACACCTCCTAATCCAATTCCACTAGCATCACATTCAAGCTCAAAAGTCTTATTAAAATCAGGAAGTTGGAGTAAAGGAGCATGTGTCAACTTATATTTCAATACCGTGAAGGCTTCTTCCTGTGCGGTACCCCAAACAAAATGCACATCCTTCTTTGTAAGCTCGTTGAGAGGTGCAGCAATGGTGCTGAAATCTCTCACAAAACGCCTATAGAAACCAGTGAGGCCAAGGAAACTCCTCACTTGTGTGACCGTTTTGGGCTGCGGCCAACTCTCAATAGCTTCAATCTTGGCTTTATCAACTTCGATCCCCTGTGAAGTAACAAAATAGCCAAGAATAGATACTCGGTCGGTGCAAAAGGTGCACTTCCCAAGGTTACCAAACAAACGTGCATCACGTAGAGAAATAAAAACAACACATAAATGTTCCAAATGTTCCTCCAAAGATTTGCTATAAATCAATATGTTATCAAAGTAAACTACCACAAAATCGTCCAATGAAAGCACGTAAAACTTCGTTCATTAATCTCATGAAAGTACTAGGTGCATTAGTTAACCCAAAAGGCATGACTAACCACTCATATAATCCAAACTTAGTTTTAAATGTTGTTTTCCATTCATCTCCCAATTTCATACGAATTTGATGGTATCCACTATGAAAATCAACTTTGAAGAATATTGTAGAGCCACTCAATTCATCAAGCATATCATCTAGCCTAGGTATAGGATGACGATAACGAATAGTAATATTATTAATGCCTCTACAATCAACACACATACGCGACGTACCATCCTTTTTCGGCACTAAAATGATAGGAACAACACTAGGACTAAGGGATTCGCGTATATAACCTTTGCCGAGCAGCTCTTGTACTTGATGCATAATCTCCTTCATCTCCTCTGGATTGATACGGTATGGTGCACGATTGAGTAATGATGCACCGGGAATTAAGTCAATTTGATGCTCAATCCCTCGAATAGGTGGTAATCCCGGTGGCACGTCTTGTGGAAAGACATCAGCGAACTCCTGCAAAATGTTAGTGACAGCAGGAGGCAAAGAGGAAGGCACGTCCTCGAATGAAAATAATGCCTCTTTGCACACAAAAGCATAGCAAATAGATTTGCTAAAATCTAGATCATCAATATCAGATTTGGTGGCAAGTAAACATGCACTTTTCAATTTAATTTCGGAAGCAACACTAGATGGTTTATTATTAGGCTTCATTTGTTGCTCAAATTCTTTTGCCACAATCTGATTTTCACTCTTATTTTGCTCCTGATTTGCTTTATTAGCTCTATTAATATCATCTTTCAAAATGGAATCTGGAGTCATAGGAAGCAAAGTAATATTTTTGTCCTTATGAACAAGAGTATACTGATTGTTTCTACCATGGTGTACAGATTTTTTATCAAATTGCCATGATCTACCAAGTAATAAGAAACATGCTTGCATAGGTACCACATCACAATCAACATAATCAGCATATGTAGAGATACTAAAATGCACACAAACAGTACGTGTTACCTTAACCTTGCCGCTGTTGTTGAACCATTGGGTGTAGTAAGGATGTGGATGTGGTATTGTGGTGAGAGATAGCTTATCCACCATCTCCATGCTAGCCAAGTTGTTGCAGCTCCCTCCATCTATGATGACGCTAATGTAAGCGTTCCTTCACAACTCCCTTTGTATGGAACAAATTATGCCTCTGATTTTGCTCGGCTTGTGTAACCTGCACACTCAAAACATGTTGAGCAACTAAACATTCATACCTGTCAGCATCTTGACAGCCATGTATTGCGTCTCATGATCGTAATCATCTCCACCGGGTTCTTCATGTGTAATAAGAGCCAAAGTCTCCTCATCATAGTCACTGGCGGACTCATACTCACCATCCTCGGTAGCAATCATCACACGCTGAGATTTGCATTCTCTCGCAAAATGTCATCTTCCCTTACAACGACGACAAATAATATCACTTGTTTGCCCTGTTGATGCCATGGAAGAAGAAGAGCTCTGCACAGCCCCGGCAGGTGTGCTCTTGGCAGATAGTGGTGGTTGTGCCTGCTTTCTTGTATCACGGTTGGAGGTGGCACCTGATGGAGGTGCTGGTGCAGTGAAAGTAGAGGATGCATGTGGTGTCCATGATGAAGATCGACCTGCAGAAAAATTAGTTTGCGCCAATGCTTGTCGATCCTCAAGACTTCACGCTCAAATTTTTACAAGCAAGATGGAATAAACGAGTGATATTATTATACCCTTATACTCTAGAATGGTGCGAATCTCTCTATTTAATCCACCCATAAACGCGCAAGCATAGCTTCATTCTCCTCAACAATACCACATCTAATCATGCGGTTTGTAATTCACGATAATATTCTTCTCTACGTAATTTTTCCTTCTCTTAAACGCTGCAATTTTTGAATTAATTCACGTTGATAATATGGTGGAACCCAACGAGTACGCATAGCAGTTTTCAAAGCAGCCCAAGTAGCTGGAATAGGATATAATCTACAATGTTCAGACCACCAAACACATGCAAAGCTAGTGAAAGCACAAGCGACAGAGGAACACGTCTCTCCTCAGGATATTGTAAACATGTAAATCGTTGTTCAGTTTCTAACTCCCAAGTAATATATATATCAGGAACATATCTACCCTCAAATGATGAAATATTCAATTTCAGTGGAGGAAGATGGTCATGATCTCGTACCTGAGGGAGAGCCCTACCATTGTGATTATTTGCATGTGGACGACCTGGTGGTTGTGGTGCTGGTGGTTGCACGTAATTCTGATTTTGATCAACCTTATCCTCGTAATCTCCCGCATAATCATCCTCCACATCAGCAGTAGGAGCCACAGAAGTATCAACAGCAGCACCAACAGTTTGGCCAGGCTGAAGAAGGACACGGCTCGCTCGGCGGAGGGCTGTTTCGCGACGTGGAGGTAGTAGTTGTTGTTGTTGCAGAGGTGCGGCAGGTGCAACCGGTGGTGGAAGACGCGCAGGCAGTTCATTAAATCTGTTATCGAGCTTTGTTTCGAACGTCTTCTCAAGGCCAGTGATCTTCTCCATGGCCTCTTCAAAATTGTTCAGCACATCTTGCACATGTTCAGTCACCATTTGCTGAAACTAATCGTGAAGCTCCTTGTTCGTTAAGTTCTCCCAGTCAATCTCGTCCGCTTGTGATCCTGGCATGGTTAGCAACAATCAAAACACGCAAGAATAGGATCCTACAGACTACTAACAAGTGGTGGTAGTGGTGGGTGTCACAAATCCGTCAAGCAAATCTCAAATTCTTACCAGTTCTTACCCAGCGGCAGGCGGTGATCGGCAACCGTTGTAGTCAAAACTCTCAAAGCTTGGATAGGGCAATTACCAGGGAGAGTCAAACGCACGATGTAGATGTATGTGGAGCTGGGAAGGCTTATAATATGGTAGCAAGAAGGGTCAGCAATAATCAATTCAGAGATGCAAAGTTGAATAAACGCTTAACGACGGTATTGTGTTGGTCCTAGGCTAGACCATGCTAGAGACGCGAGCCTAGAACACTAACAAAATCACGGCGCTGCACGTAAATAAGGGAGGAGCACGCTCTGATTTTTTTCCTTTTTTTCACTTTTTTTTGCACTTTTTTCCTCTTTTTTTTGCTCCGCAACATTTTTTTCGAAAAAGTCTACAAGTGGTCTAAAAACTGCCTAGCCGGAAATTTCCAGACTTAGTTTTTTTTGAGTTTGGAACTATTTTTCTTCTGCAGGTAGCACAGAAATTGGGGAGTCCGACTTGGTCACGACTCGAAGTATCGCGTGATCTGGAACTCGAAAACAAAGCAACAAATACTGGACTCGGACTGGTGGCAGATATATGTTGCAGGTGGACTCGAATTGGCGTGATGGCGGCGGATATGTGGTGGCGTATATGGACTCAGATTGGTGGTGAATATGTGGTGGTGGTATATGGTAGCGACGATGAAGTTGGTGTGGTGGTGGTATATGGCAGCAGCGATGATGATGATGCGGTGGTGATATATGGCAGCGGCGACGTGACAACCTGTGAACAGAACTCGAGACTCTAAAGGACTAGACGCTAAGACCAGCAACTTGACACGACGATGCAACCACAAATTCAACAAAGCAAATACAGAAAAGATTGGGCAAAGGCTCAGATTGGTTCGGATAGGATGAACTAACCCTTATTTTTTGGGCTTTTTTCATGGACTATAGGTATGAAGAACAGACTCGATCTAAACTACGAAAAACTGTAAAATCTCACCGAGCAACATGGAAATCTGATACCACTTGATAGAGGATAAGGTGTCCCGTCTTCCTATGAGATGGTGGCTATCATTTTGGAGGAAGTCGACTTTGATGATCCGACTACGAACGTGCGAGGACGTCGCGCCTTAGCAATCGCTAAACCAACTCCGAGAGGTTATTGACCACGTCGAGCATGATCAACTCGACTTCAAGGTCTGCTTCTGCAGCAAACAAAGAACAAGCAAGAAACTAAGATTGCAATCTGGATATTGCGAATATAAGAGGAAAGCTTTATGGATCAAGGTGGGGTTCTTTGACGCATTTGTCTGGTCGTTGAACACAAATGAAGTACGCGAAGTTGCAGCTATGGCGAACTTTTAATCTAAACAAAACCCAAAGTCTAAACGATGCCCTAAGGGCTGTATATATGGAGGAAGAGGGGGGAATTTCGTGGCCCTTGGAGGAGGGCCCCGAAACCAACCCTAACTCTTGTTTCCCCACACATATTGACTCTAAAAACAACCTATACTTAAGTATTTCGAAAATACATGGGCCTGGCCCAATAATAAGGTGACGCAGCACCTAGAATAGCCTCTGGACGAAATTTATGAAGTGGCATCTTGTATATTTCGTCCAAGGCTTCATGCACTCCTTATGGTGGCTTAAAAGTCCTGAAATCATCACTTGTAACTCCGTTCTTGATCCCCATGCGCATGCCATCATCTCCCTGCTTGGTCTTGCTCCAGTGTTCATCCCTCTTGTCCATGCCAGGCCCTTCATTTGTAAGCAAAACAAATATATCCAATTTAGACAGCATCATATTCTCATGAACATTAGAATCATTACCAAGAAACAAAAGTACCTGGTAATTCAATTGGCGTGCGCGAGCTCTAGTAATTGGTCCAGTATGTATAGCAGCAGGGCATGTGTGTGTAACAATGGTATTGATGTCCTCATCATGCGCCCACACACGGGATCTCCTGGCCTACTGGGCTCCCGTCCTCTGAAGCAGGCGTACCATGCTACTCCAACGCCCTACTACAGCGCCCCGGAGCCGTACTTCATCGACAACAGCGGCCTCTACCATCCGCAGCCCCTGCTGCAGTCGTCCTCGATCATGCCGCACCAGCAGCATGGACCACCGCCGCTGTCGACTGCACCACCCCTACTGGCTTCACCGAGTCCTCATTAGGACCAAGCTGCCTTTTTGCAAGCCATGAACCACTTCGCTACTCAAGGAACCTCATGTATGGACTAGATCTTTGATTCTGGAGCCTCTAGCCACATGTCTAATTCGAGTACTATGCTATCAAATTGCACCTCCTCTCCTTTTTCTTCTATCACTCTCGGCAATGGCTCCACCATCCCCATCTATAGCACCGATCACACTGAGTTACCCTCCACTATTAAACCTCTTTTACTTCGAGATGTCCTTGTTGCTCCTGCTCTCATCAAAAATTTAATATTTGTGCGAAAATTTACTTATGACAATCTTGTATCCATAGAATTTGATCCCTTTGGTTTATTTGTGAAGGATCTTCAAACCAAGGAGGAGATCGCTCGCTTCAATAGTTCCGGAGACCTCTATTCTATCAATGGAGCTCCTGCCGCAAGTCCACCTTTATGCACGATGGCCTCCGTCCACCTTTGGCACCAGCGACTCGGCCACCCCAATGCATCCACCACATCATCTCTACTTAGTGAATTTGCTCTTCCATGTAATAAAGATCATCATGATCCTTCGATGTGTCGGTCGTGTCAGCAAGGCAAACATGTGTGCCTTCCCTTTAGTTCCTCTAGTTAGTGTTTTTCCTTTCGAGCTATTGCATTGTGATATATGGACGTCTCCTCATACTAGTATTTCGGGTTTTCAATACTATCTTGTTATATTAGATGATTTTTCTCATTTTATTTGGACTTTCCCTCTACGCAACAAATCCGACATTCATACTATTTTTCTTAACTTTAAACAATATGTTTCTACCCACTTTCTTCTACCAATTCGGTTTCTTCAATGTGATAATGGTCATGAATTTGACAATTTTAAAATAGAAACTTCTTTCTTCAACATGGCATTCTTCTTCGCTTTCTCCTGTCCCTACACATCTCCTCAAAATGGCAAGGCCGAGCGCTCTCTCAAAGACACTCAATGATATTATTCATACTATCCTTATACACTCATCGATGCCACCCAAGTTTTGGGCCGAGGCCCTCGGCACAGCTACCTATCATCTTAACATCCGACCCTCTTCAGTCAATCCAAAAACAACTCCTTTTTACTCTCTTTTTCCGAGTCATCCAAACTACACCGAGCTCCGTGTGTTTGACTGTCTATGTTTTCCAAACATCTACTATCGGCATTCTGGGAACGGGGGTCCCCAGACTTGCTCGTCATGCCCATGGCGTGGCTCCACCAAATGGCCCTCAGACGGCCCATCTTCACCAGCAAACACCCAAGACCCTCGCGAGGCGGACAACATAATATCTCCTCGGGGGCAGCCTCACCAGGCTGGCTCGCGAGGGGCGGAGAGATAAAGGCAAGGGGAACCTCACACGGTTCCTGTGACGTAAGCCATGACGACCAAGGCCAGGCGGGCGCCAACGCGTGCAGAGTCCTCGTTTCCTCTTTGGTGCTAAAGGGGCAAGCGCACGCAAGGAGTCCTGAGGCATCAGGCAAAGGTTTCCATATCGGTGCAACGATACCAAGACCAGAAGGACGGCAAGAAGGAGGTCACCGTGGAGCCCAAGACGGCGTCACCACCAGAGCCTTTGGCAGGCGAAGACCACCTTTAGTCAGGATAGCTTGTACTAGCTGTCCCCCTAATACGTCTCCGTCGTATCTATAATTTTTGATTGTTCCATGCCAATATTCTACAACTTTCATATACTTTTGGCAACTTTTTATACTATTTTTGGGACTAACATTGATCCAGTGCCCAGTGCCAGTTCATGTTTGTTGCATGTTTATGTTTCGCAGAAACCCAATATCAAACGGAGTCCAAACGGGATAAAAATGGACGGAGAATTATTTTGGAATATTTATGATTTTTGGGAAGTAAAATCAATGCGGGACGGTGCCCGAGGGGGCCACGAGGCAGGGGGGCGCGCCCCAGGGGGAAGGCGCGCCCTAGACCCTCATGGGCACCTCGTAAGGCGGTTGACGCTCTTCTTTTGCCGCAAGAAAGCTAATTTTATGAGAAAAATCTGGGCGAAAGATTCAACCCAATCGGAGTTACAGATCTCCAGATATAAAAGGAACGGTGAAAGGGCAGCAAAGGAGAGCGCAGAAACAGAGAGAGACAGAGAGACAGATCCAATCTTGGAGGGGCTCTCGCCCCTCCCACCCATGGAGGCCAAGGACTAGTGGAAACCCTTCTCCCATCTAGGGAGGAGGTCAAGGAAGAAGAAGACGAAGGGGCCCTCTCTCCCCTTCTCTTCCGGTGGCGCCGTAACGCTGTCGTGGCCATCATCATACCCGCAATCTTCACCAACAACTTAACCGCCATCATCACCAACTCTTCCCCCCTCTATGCAGCGGTGTAACCTCTCTGTTACCCGCTGTAATCTCTACTTAAACATGGTGCTCAACGCTATATATTATTTCCCAATGATGTATGGCTATCCTATGATGTTTGAGTAGATCCGTTTTGTCCTATGGGTTATTTGATGATCAAGATTGGTTTGAGTTGCATGTTTTATTATTGGTGCTGTCCTATGGTGCTCTCCGTGTCGGCATAGCGTGAGGGATTCCATTGTAGGGTTTGCAATATGTTCATGATTTGCTTATGGTGGGTGGCGTGAGTGACAGAAGCACATACCCGAGTAAGTAGGTTGTTTGCGTATGGGATAAAGGGGACTTGATGCTTTAATGCTATGGTTGGGTTTTACCTTAATGGTCTTCAGTAGTTGAGGATGCTTGCTAGAGTTCCAATCATAAGTGCACATGATCCAAGTAGAGAAAGTATGTTAGCTTATGCCTCTCCCTCAAATAAAATTGCAATAGTGATTACCGGCCTAGTTATCGATTGCCTAGGGACAAATAACTTTCTCGTGACAAAAAGCTCTCTAATAAGACTAATTTAGTTGTGTCTTCATCTAAACAGCCCCTAGCTTTTATTTACTCGCTCTTTATTATCTTGCAAACCTATCCAAAAACACCTACAAAGTACTTATAGTTTCATACTTGTTCTAGGTAAAGCGAACGTCAAGCGTGCGTAAAGTTGTATCGGTGGTCGATAGAACTTGAGGGAATATTTGTTCTACCTTTAGCTCCTCGTTGGGTTCGACACTCTTACTTATCGAAAGAGGCTACAATTAATCCCCTATACTTGTGGGTTATCAAGACCTTTTTTCGGCGCCCGTTCTTTGGGGAGCAATAGCGTGGGGTGAATATTCTTGTGTGTGCTTGTTTGCTTTATCACTAAGTAATTTTTATTTGTTGTTCTTACTTGTTCTCTATCTTTTTTTATGGATATGGAACACGAAATACCAAAAAAAATAGGTGTACTTGCTGCTCATGGAGACGGGGAACCTCCTAAAACCCTTGATGCTCGTTATGTGATAGATATTACGTACTACTTTGATAATCCTGAGAAAACCCCATTCAATTTGGTAATGGGAGACACGTTGGATCAACGTGAATACTTTAGGGATTATCGCTTGACTCAAAAAGGGAAACTATTATGGGATCAAATTTATATGTTGAAGTGGTACGCTAGGCAACTATGCTTGAGATATGATTATACTTGTTGCTCTAGGATGAAGTCTCCACACCTTCCCTTTTCATGCAAATTTAATGATAATGAAACCTTGGCTTCTTATGCTAGAGGTATATATGATTACTATGATGTGGAACAAATAGAAGAATTTTTTGCTTTTATGGGTGCTTATGAAATTGAATCTATGTTCAAAGAATATGAAAATCTTTATGATGCTGTTTACATACCTAAAAAATTTAGCTATCCTTAAATATTGTTATTGAGAAAGTCTCCGCTGTCCCAGAAGAGACTAATATTTTGCAGGAATCTATGGAAGAAGAAATTGATGAAACTGTGAGCTCACTGGATGAAAAGATGAGGAGGAGAGCGAAGAACAAAAGGAGGAAGAGCAGATTGATCACCCGTTCCCACCTTCTAATGAGAGTAACTCTTCAACTCATACATTGTTTAATTCCCCTTCATGCTTACTGAAGGATGAATGCTATGATAATTGTTATGATCCCGTTGATTCTTTTGAAATATCCCTTTTTGATGATGCTTGCTATGCTTGTGGCCAAGATGCCAATATGAGTTATGCTTATGGAGATGAACTTGCTATAGTTCCTTATGTTAAACATGAAATTGTTGCTATTGCACCCACGCATGATAGTCCTATTATCTTTTTGAATTTTCCCGACTACACTATATCGGAGAAGTTTGTGCTTATTAAGGATTATATTGATGGGTTGCTTTTTACTACTACACATGATGATTTTGATGAGTATATTATGCATGTGCTTGCTACTCCTACTTGCAATTATTATGAGAGAGGAACTATATCTCCACCTCTCTATGTTTCCCACACGATAAAATTGCAAGAAACTGTTTATACTATGCATTGGCCTTTACTATGTGTGCATGAATTGTTCTTTTATGACATGCCAATGCATATGAAGAGAGTTAGACTTCGTCATTACATGATATATGTTGCTTTGTGCTCACTACTAAATTACAAATCATTGCTAATTAAAATTGGCTTTGATATACATTGGGATCCGGGTGGATTCACTACTTGGGGACTATATGCCTAGCTTAATGGCTTTAAAGAAAGCGCTGCCAGGGAGACAACCCGGAAGTTTTAGAGAGTCATTTATTTCAGTTGAGTGCTTTCATATAGTTTAAAAACAACAAAAATAAAGAGGGGAACTCAAAACTTTTTCAAGAAGAAAAGCGAAAGTGAGAAAGACGAGCATTGTTGAAGTGGGAGCTAGCCTTGAACTTTGTTCATGCTCACGGAAACTTAGTGAATCTTGATTACAGAAAATTTTCAACAAAGATAATTATCCGCTTGTACAATTCCATTGTATTATAAAAATAATGTGCTAAGATTTGCCTTTAGGATGTTTACAATGCTTGTTGGTTTGTACGGTGCAGGACGGAAACTTTGGCTGTAGTGTGCGATTTTTAATTATTTACTGGAACGTCGAATGATTATGAAACTTTTTGCACTGTCTTTCTATACAAATTGTTTAGTTTTCCTAATTTTGGAAGAATTTTTCAAGTATCATAAGTATGGTTAATGTTCAGATTATTACAGACTGTTCTGTTTTAGACAGATTCTGTTTTTGATGCATAGTTTGCTTGTTTTGATGAAACTATCGATTCCTATCAGTGGATTAAGCCATGAAAAATTTATATTACAGTAGACACAATGCAAAAAAAAATATGAATTGGTTTGCCACAGTACTTAGAGTAGTGATTTGCTTTATTATACTAACGGATCTTACCGAGTTTTCTGTTGAAGTTTTGTGTGGATGAAGTGTTGGATGATCGAGAAGGTCTCGATGTGAGAAGAGGGAAGAGAGGCAAGAGCTCAAGCTTGGGGATGCCCGAGGCACCCCAAGTAAATATTCAAGGAGACTCAAGCGTCTAAGCTTGGGGATGCCCCAGAAGGCATCCCCTCTTTCTTCAACAAGTATCGGTATGTTTTCGGATTCGTTTCGTTCATACGATATGTGCAAATCTTGGAGCGTCATTTGCATTTAGTTTTCATATTTCTTTTATGCACCATGCTGGTATGAGATAGTCCTCGGTTGATTTATATAATGCTGACGAGGACATCAATACCATTGTTACACCCACAGCCCCTACTGTTACATATAATGGACCAATTACTAGAGCTCGCGCACGCCAATTAAATTACCAGGTACTTTCGTTTCTTGGTAATGATTCTAATGTTCATGAGAATATGATGCTGCCTAAATTGGATACATTTGTTTTGCTTACAAATGAAAGGCCTAGCTTGGAGAAAGGTGAACATTGGAGCAAGAACAAGCATGGAGTTGATGGCATGCGCAAGGGGAACAAGAACGGAGTTACAAGTGATGATTTCAGGACTTTGAAGCCACCATAAGGAGTGAATGAAGCTTTGGACGAAATATACAAGATGCCACTTCATAAATTTCGTCCAGAGGCTATTCTAGGTGCTGCGTCACCTTATTATTGGGCCAGGCCCATGTAATTTCGAAATACATAAGTGTAGGCTGTTTTTAGAGTCCGTATGTGTGGGGAAACAAGAGATAGGATTGGTTTCGGACCCCTTCCCCAAGGTCCACGAAATTCCCCCCTCTTCCTCCATATATACAGCCCTTAGGGCACCGTTTAGACTTTAGGTTTTGTTTAGATTAAAAGTTCGCCATAGCTGCAACTTCGTGCATTTCGCTTTGTGTTCAACGACCAGACCAAGGTGTCACAGAACCCCACCTTGATCAATAAAGCTTTCCTCTTATATTCGCAATATCCAGATTGCAATCTTAGTTTCTTGCTTGTTCTTCATTTGCCTGCAGGAAATAGACCTTCGTGGTCAGATTGATCATGCTCCGGCGTGGTCAATAACCTCTCGGAGTTGGTTTAGCGATTGCTAAGGCGCAACGTCCTCGCACGTTCGTAGTCAGATCGTCAAAGTCGACTTCCTCCAAAACGATAGCCACCATCTCATCGAAAGACGAGACACCTTTGCCTCTATCAAGTGGTATCAGATTTTCAGGTTGCTCGGTGAGATTTTACAGTTTTTCATAGTTTAGATCGAGTCTGTTTTTCATACCTACAGTCCACGAAAAAGCCAAAAAAAATTAGGTTAGTTCATCCTATCCGAACCAATCTGAGCCTTTGCATAATCTTTTCTGTATTTGCTTTGTTGAATTTGCGGTTGCATCGTCGTGTCAAGTTGCTGGTCTTAGCGTCTAGTCTTTTAGAGTTTCGAGTTACATTCACGAGTTGTCACGCTGTCACGCCATATATCACCACCGCATCATCATCATCACCGCTGCCATATACCACCATCGTCATCACCGCTGACATATACCACCATCATCATCGCCGATACCATATGCCACATATCCACCGCCATCACGCTAATCCGAGTCCACCTCCATCACAGATTCGCCACCAGTCCGTGTTCCATCGCCCTGCAAATATCCGCCACCAGTCCGAGTTTCCACCAGATTCATCTCCGCCACGAGTCCTAATCCGAGTCCGTAATTGTTGCTTTGTTCTCTATTTCCAGATCACGCGATACTCCGAGTCGTGATGAGTAGGACTCCCCAACATCCGAGCCATCCGCAGAAGAAAAATAGTTCGATTAAAAAACTAAGTCCGGAAAATTCGACTAGGCAGTTTTAGACCATTTGTAGACTTTTGAAAAAAAATTGTTGCGGAGCAAAAAAGAGGAAAGAAAAGTGCAAAAAAAAGAAAAAAAAGAAAAATCAGAGTGTGCTCCTCCCTTGTTTACGTGCGGTAGCCGTGATTTTGTTAAATCTCTAGCACGGTGTAGCCTAGGACCAAAGACAAAGATCGTTGAGCGTTTATTCAACTTTGCATCTCTGAATTGATTATTGCTGACCCTTTTTGCTACCATATTAAAAGCCTTCCCAGCTCCACATACATCTACATCGTATGCTTGACTCTCCACGTAATTGCTCTATCCAAGCTTTGAGAGTTTTGACTACAACGGTTGCCGATCACCGCTTTGCCCATTGGGTAAGAACTGGTAAGAATTTGAGATTAGCTTGACGGATTTGTGACACCAGCCACCACCACCACTTGTTAGTAGTGCAGAGGATCATATTCTTGTGTGTTTCTATTGTCGCTAACCATGCCAGGATCATGTCATTTAGACCGACCGGGAGAACTTGATTTAACAAGGAGCTTCATGATAAATTTCAGCAAATGATGAGTGGACAGGTGCAAGATGTGCTAAACAGATTTGACGAGGCCATGGAGAAGATACATGGCATGGAGAAGACGTTTGAAACAAAGCTCGATAACAAGTTTGCTGAATTGCTTTCGCGTTTTCCACCACCACCACCGGCTGCACCTGCCGCACCTCTGCAACAACAACAACAACACCGACTACCTCCACGTCGGAAACAGCCCTCCGCCGAAGCGTAGCTGTGTCCCTCTTGACTGGCCAAACTGCTGGTCTGCTTGTTGATATACGTGGCTCCTGCTGGCGATGTGGAGGAGGATGATTATGTGGGAGATTACGAGGATGAGGTTGATGACAATCGGAACTACGTGCAACCACCAGCACCACAACCACGTGTCGTCCACATGCAAATAATGGCAATGTTCGGGCTCCCCTCAGTGCGAGATCATGACCATCTCCCTACACTGAAATTGAATAGTCCACCATTTGAGGGTAGATATGTTCCTGATATATATCTTACTTGGGAGTTAGAAACTAAACAACGATTTACATGTTTACAATATCACGAGGAGAGACGTGTTCCTGCTTTGTTTGTGCGTTCACTAGCTTTGCATGTGTTTGGTGGTGCGAACATTGTCGATTATATCCTGTTCCAGCTACTTGGGCTGCTTTGAAAACTGCTATGCGTACTCGTTGGGTTCTACCATATTATCAACGTGAATTACTTCAAAAATTGCAGCGCTTAAGACAAGGAAAAAATCCGGTAGAAGAATATTATCAGGAATTACAAACTGGCTTGATTAGATGTGGTATTGTTGAGGAGAATGAAGCTATGCTTGCACGTTTTCTGGGTGGATTAAATAGAGAGATTCAAACCATTCTAGACTACAAGAATTATAATAATATCACTCGATTATTCCATCTTGCTTGTAAAGCAGAACGTGAAGTGCAGGATCGACAGGCATTGGCGCAGACTAACTTTTCTGTAGGTCGACCTTCATCATGGACACCACGTGCATCATCTACTTTCACACGTTCTGCTACACCGACACCTCCGTCGGCTGCCACCTCCAACCATGATACAATAAAGCAGGCACAATCACCACTATCTGCCAAGAGCACACCTTCTGGGCCTGCAAAGAGCTCTTCTTCATCCATGGCATCAACATGGCAAACACATGATATTATTTGTCGACGTTGCAAGGGTGGAGGTCATTATGCGAGAGAATGCCCATCTAAGCGTGTGATGATTGTTACTGAGGATGGTGGGTATGAGTCCGCTAGTGACTATGATGAGGAGACTTTGGCTCTTATTACACATGAAGAACACGATGGAGATGATTACGATCATGAGACGCAATACATGGTTCTTTGAAGATGCCGACAGGTATGAATGTTTAGTTGCTCAACGTGTTTTGAGTGTGCAGGTTACACAAGCTGAGCAAAATCAGAGGCATAATTTGTTCCATACAAGGAGTTGTGAAGGAACGTTCTATTCGCGTCATCATAGATGGAGGGAGCTGCAACAACTTGGCTAGCATGGAGATGGTGGAGAAGCTATCTCTCACCACAAGACCACATCCACATCCTTATTACATCCAATGGTTCAACAACAGCGGCAAGGTTAAGGTAACACGTCTTTGTTCGTGTGCATTTTAGTATCTCTACATATGCTGATTATGTTGATTGTGATGTGGTACCTATGCAAGCATGTTCCTTATTACTTGGTAGACCATGGAAATTTGATAAAAATTCTGTACACCATGGTAGAAACAATTAGTATATTCTTGTTTATAAGGATAAAAATATTACTTTGCTTCCTATGACTCCTGATTCCATTTTGAAAGATGATATTAATAGAGCTAATAAAGCAAAACAGAGAGAAAATAAGAGTGAAAATCAGATTGTGGCAAAAGAATTTGAGTAACAAATGAAGCCTAATAATAAACCATCTACTGTTGCTTCTGAAATTAAATTGAAAAGTGCATGTTTACTTGCCACCAAATCTGATATTGATGAGCTAGATTCTAGCAAACCTGTTTGCTATGCTTTTGTGTGCAAATAGGCATTATTTTCATTCGAGGACGTGCCTTCCTCTTTGCCCCCTGCTGTCATTAACATTTTGCAGAGTTCACGACGTCTTCCCACAAGACGTGCCACCGGATTACCACCTATTCGAGGGATTGAGCATCAAATTGACTTAATTCCTGGTGCATCGCTACCCAAGCGTGCACCATACCATACTAATCCGGAGGAGACGAAGGAGATTATGCGTCAAGTATGTGAGCTGCTCGACAAAGGTTATATACGCGAATCTCTTAGTCCTTGTGCTGTTCCTATTATACTAGTGCCTAAAAAGGATGGTACGTCGGCGTATGTGTGTTGATTGTAGAGGCATTAATAATATTACTATTCGTTATCGTCATCCTATTCCTAGGCTAGATGATATGCTTGATGAATTGAGTGGCTCTACAATATTCTCCAAAGTTGATTTGCGTAGTGGATACCATCAAATTCATATGAAATTGGGAGATGAATGGAAAACAACATTTAGAACTGTCGGTGTACTAAAGTAGGGGTACCTTAGTACCCCGAACTTCGTCTGCAGGCGCGCTGACATCCAGCGGCAAGCCTCGCCGGGCGTCCGCCAAGACCCTCCGCAGCCATTCTGAAGGCAAGACCCCGACAAGAGGAGCTTGCCGGGAAGGTCTCTAGGCACAGACAAGGCCCCGACAAGAGGAGCTTGTCGGGAAGGCCACTCCAGGCTCGCAGAAGACAAGGCCCCGGCAAGAGGAGCTTGCCGGGAAGGCTCGGGGCGCGACAAGTCCCCTAGCGCGACAAGGATTCGGCCACGGCAAGGCGCTTGCCGCGGCATGCAACTTCTCTCCGTCTCCGCTCCAGCTCACCCAGCGACGTGTCGCCATGGGACCGTTCCATGGGCGCGTGTCAAGCGGGTCAGGCAGCCAGCGGAGAGCAGCGATAAGCGGCGGCCGACAAAGCTCGCCATCGTGGCGAAGCGGAGGCGCACTGACGGTCTACATTACCTTTGTTTGGGCGACAACGACGGGCATTTATTGCTTTTGTCCCTTGCCGCCGTGAGTTAGGTATTTTGCACTGCATAACTGTTCAAGTAGGTGTACCAACTCCTATTTTTACATTCGCATTCCCCCGCCTATGTTGCCACCGCCGGAGACCCCTTGAGCATATAAAAGGAGGCCCGAGTGCAACGTAGAGAGGGTTCGGTTCCGTTCGATTCAGCGGGCCAGGTTCGTCTCGTGGAGTTCATTCGACCCACTCGAGACTAGACACACTGCGCTTAGGTTTTGTAGCCCGCATTGCTCCCTAGCAAGAACACAATAGATCAAACAAGCAGCAGAGGAGTTTTATCTCTCGGAGAGCTCCGGTTGGGTAAACCGCTCGCGTGCATCGCCTCGATCCGCTCTTCGTGCGACCTCCGCCCCCCTCCGAACCACAAAGGGGCCTGCTCCGCCGGCCCCATAGGTGTCCGCGGGTACGATCAGCCTCCCCGACAAAAACTAAGTTTGGTTTATATGAGTGGTTAGTCATGCCTTTTGGGTTAACTAATGCACCTAGTACTTTCATGAGACTAATGAACGAAGTTTTACGTGCTTTCATTGGACGATTTGTGGTTGTCTATTTTGATGATATACTGATTTATAGAAAATCTTTGGAAGAACATTTGGAACATTTACGTGCTATTTTTAATGCTCTACTTGATGCACGTTTGTTTGGTAACCTTCGGACGTGTACCTTTTGCACCGACCGAGTATCTTTTCTTGGCTATGTTGTTACTCCACAGGGAATTGAAGTTGATAAAGCCAAGATTGAAGCTATTGAGAGTTGGCCGCAGCCCAAAACGGTCACACAAGTGAGGAGTTTTATTGGACTTGCTGGTTTCTATAGGTGTTTTGTGAGAGATTTTAGCACCATTGCTGCACCTCTCAATGAGCTTACAAAGAAGGATATGCCTTTTGTTTGGCGTACCTCACAGGAAGAAGCCTTCACGGTATTGAAAGATAAGTTGACACATGCTCCTTTACTCCAACTTCCTGACTTTAATAAGACTTTTAAGCTTGAATGTGATGCTAGTGGAATTGGATTAGGAGGTGTGTTATTACAAGATGGCAAACCTGTTGCATACTTTTACAAAAAATTGAGTGGGCCTAGTCTGAACTTTTCTACTTATGATAAAGAATTATATGCTCTTGTTCGGACTTTAGAGACATGGCAACATTATTTATGGCCTAAAGAATTTGTTATACATTCTGATCATGAATCTTTGAAACATATTTTAAGTCAAGCTAAACTGAATCGTAGACATGCTAAATGGGTTGAATTCATTGAGACTTTCCCTTATGTCATTAAACACAAGAAGGGTAAAGAAAATGTTATTCTTGATGCTTTGTCTCGTAAGCTATACTATGCTTTCATAACTTGACTTCAAAATATTTGGTTTGGAGACCATCAAAGATCAATATGTGCATGATGCTGATTTTAAAGATGTAATGCAGAATTGTAAAGAAGGAAGAACATGGAACAAGTTCGTTATTAATGATGGTTTTGTGTTCCGTGCTAACAAGCTATGCATTCCTGCTAGCTCTGTTCGTCTTTTGTTGTTGCAGGAGGTGCATGGAGGAGGATTAATGGGACACTTTGGCGTGAAGAAGACGGAGGACGTACTTGCTACACATTTCTTTTGGCCAAAGATGAGACGGGATGTTGAGCGTTTTGTTGCTCGTTGCACTACATGTCAAAAAGCTAAGTCATGACTCAATCCTTATGGTTTATATATGCCTTTGCCTGTACCTAGTGTTCCTTGGGAAGATATATCTATGGTCTTTGTTTTAGGTTTACCTCGAACAAAGAAGTGGAGGGATAGCATATTTGTTGTCGTGGATAGATTCTCGAAAATGGCACACTTTATACCATGTCATAAAAGCGATGATGCTGTTAATGTTGCTGATTTGTTCTTTCGTGAAATTATTCGCTTGCATGGTGTGCCAAATACTATTGTTTCAGATCGTGATACTAAATTTCTTAGCCACTTTTGGAGATGTTTATGGGCTAAGTTGGGGACTAAACTGCTTTTTAGTACTACTTGTCACCCCCAAACGGATGGACAAACTTAAGTAGTCAATAGAACATTGTCTACTATGTTTAGGGCTGTTTTGAAGAATAATAAGAAAATGTGGGAAGAATGCTTGCCTCATATTGAATTTGCTTATAATCATTCATTGCATTATACTACTAAGATGTGCCCTTTTGAAATTGTGTATGGTTTCCTACCTCGTGCACCCGTTGATTTGTTGCCTCTTCCATCTTCGGAGAAGGTTAATTTTGATGCTAAACAACGTGCTGAATTGATCTTAAAAATGCATGGGTTAACTAAGGACAACATTGAGCGTATGAATGCTAAATATAAACTTCTTTGGAGATAAGGGTAGAAAACATGTTGTCTTTGCACACGAAGATCTTGTTTGGTTACATTTGCGTAAGGATAGGTTTCCTAATTTGCGCAAATCAAAGCTAATGCCACGTGCTGATGGTCCATTTAAGGTGTTAGAGAAAATAAATGACAATGCATATAAACTTGAGCTGCCTGCAGATTTTGGGGTTAGTCCCACTTTCAACATTGCAGATTTGAAGCCTTATTTGGGTGAGGAAGATGAGCTTCCGTCGAGGACGACTTCATTTCAAGAAGGGGAGGATGATGAGGACATCAATACCATTGTTACACCCACAGCCCCTACTGTTACATATAATGGACCAATTACTAGAGCTCGCGCACGCCAATTAAATTACCAGGTACTTTCGTTTCTTGGTAATGATTCTAATGTTCAGGAGAATATGATGCTTCCTAAATTGGATACATTTCCTTTGCTCACAAATGAAGGGCCTAGCTTGGAGAAGGATGAACATTGGAGCAAGAACAAGCATGGAGTTGATGGCATGCGCAAGGGGAACAAGAACGGAGTTACAAGTGATGATTTCAGGACTTTGAAGCCACCATAAGGAGTGAATGAAGCATTGGACGAAATATACAAGATGCCACTTCATAAATTTCGTCCAGAGGCTATTCTAGGTGCTGCGTCACCTTATATTGGGCCAGGCCCATGTAATTTCAAAATACATAAGTATAGGCTGTTTTTAGAGTCCGTATGTGTGGGGAAACAAGAAACATGGTTGGTTTCGGACCCCTTCCCCAAGGGACACGAAATTCCACCCTCTTCCTCCATATATACAGCCCTTAGGGCACCGTTTAGACTTTGGGTTTTGTTTAGATCAAAAGTTCGCCATAGCTGCAGCTTCACGTACTTCATTTGTGTTCAACGACTAGACCAAGGCGTCACAGAACCCCACCTTCATTAATAAAGCTTTCCTCTTTTATTCGCAATATCCAGATTGCAATCTCAGTTTCTTGTTTGTTCTTCGTTTGCTCACAGGAAATAGACCCTCGTGGTCAGGTTGATCATGCTCCGGGGTGGTCAATAACCCCTCGGAAGTTGGTTTAGCGATTGCTAAGGCGCGACGTCTTCGCACGTTCGTAGTCGGATCGTCAAAGCCGACTCACAGAAAACGATTGCTATCTCATCAAAACATGGGGACACCTTTGCCTCTATCAGGAATGAGAACTGCATAAAAGTCTGCATCTTATTATGGCTATGGTGGCATGAAAGGAACAAAGCAAATGCTGGAGATCAAAGAAGAAATATTACAGCAGTAGCACATTCAGTGGAAGCGCAAAGTCAGGAATTCCAAAATTATTATAAAAAGGAGAAAGCTCAATACTCGGTGCAAGCTAAACCTTTGAAATGGTGCCCACCTCAACCGTCGACCCTCAAAATTAATATTGATGATGCCTTCAGAGAAGGCACTACAAAAGGAGGGTGGGGCTTCATAATAAGAAATGAGGATGGAGGAGTAGAAGGTGGAGTGGCAATCTGAACATGGTCACAGATGCACTTCAATCTGAAACTTGGGCACTAATGAAGGCAATCTGCAGAGCCATCGAGCTTGGCATGGGGCACATTATCATTGAAATGCACCGCTTGGTCCTAAAACAGGCTATAGTGAGCAATGCTTATGATCTAGCGAGTCATGGGGTTTTATTTCAAGAAGTTAAGCAGATGCTCAGGTTAAATTTTAGCTCATGGAACATTGTGTGGTGTCCAAGGACATGTAACAAGGTGGCTCATGTATTAGCATCTCATGGTGCTTGTATGGGTGATGGAGAATCAGTGCAATGGTTCTCTGAAGTCCCAGACTTTGGATCTGAACTTGTCACCAGTGATATTGCTGGGCAGGTTGTTTAATGGAATGAACTAGTGGTCGTTCCGTTTCAAAAAAAAGAACATGCACGGCTGCTGCAAAATCCAAAAGCCGCCGCACGAACCCTCAACCTGTTAGGACAGGAATTCCAGCGACAACAGTTAGAAACAGAACAATACCATTTCGTTTGCCCGCGAGCATAACAACCGTTGATCTGCGCTCCTACAAGCCAAATAGTGTACGGTTGTGGACGCCCGATTCAATCATACACTAATCATGTACGCAAACGTGTACGATCAAGATCAAGGACTCACAAGAAGATATTAAAACACAACTCTAAAACATAAATAAATCATAGAAGCATCATAATACAAACCAGGGGCCTCGATGGCTCGAATACAAGTGCTCGATCATAGACGAGTCAGCGGAAGCAAAAATATCTAAGTACAGACATAAGTTAAACAAGTTTGCCTTAAGAAGGCTAGCACAACCGGGATACAGATCGAAGAGGCGCAGGCCTCCCGCCTGGATCCTCCTAAACTACTCCCCGGTAAATCGCCGGCCTGCACATAGTAGTAGGCACCTCCGGTATAGTAGGAGTCGTCGTCAACGGTGGCATCTGGCTCCTGGGCTCCAGCATCTGGTTGCGACAACCAGGAAGAATGGAAAGGGGGAAAAGAGGGAGAAAGGCAACCGTGAGTACTCATCCAAAGTACTCGCAAGTAAGGAGCTACATTATATATGCATGGGTATATGTGTAAAGGGCCATATCGGTGGACTGAACTGCAGAATGCCAGAATAAGAGGGGGATAGCTAATCCTGTCGAAGACTACGCTTCAGGCCAGCTCCATCTTGCAGCATGTAGAAGAGAGTAGATGGTAAGTTCACCAAGTAGCATCGCATAGCATAAACCTACCCGGCGATCCTCCCCTCGCCGCCCTGTGTGAGAGCAATGACCGAGTTATATCTGGCACTTGGAAGGGTGTGTTTTATTAAGTATCCGGTTCTAGTTGTCATAAGGTCAAGGTACAACTCCAAGTCGTCCCTGCTATCAAGATCACGACTATTCGAATAGATAAACTTCCCTATAGGGGTGCACCACATAATCCAACACGCTCGATCCCATTTGGCCGGACACACTTTTCTGGGTCATGCCCGGCCTCGGAAGATCAACACGTCGCAGCCCTACATAGGCACAACAGAGAGGTCAGCACGTCGGTCTAAATCCTATGGCGCAGGGTCCGCCCATCGCCTTTGCACACCTGCACGCTATGTAACACACCGAAGGCAGACCTAGCCTAGCGTGCGTCCGATCCAATACGGCGCTACCGCTCGGGCCGATGTCACGAAGGCTTGGTGATACCACGACGCCGAGTGCCCATAACTATTCCCGCGTAGTTGGTTAGTGCGTATAGGCGGTGGCGGACTTCGAGATCAAATACCAAGATCTCGTTAAACGTGTTAAGTATCCGCTGACGCCGACCAGGGCTGTGCCCACCTCTCTCCTAGGTGGTCTCAACTCGCCTGCCGCCTCCGCCACAAAGTAACAAATGGGGTCGTCGGGAACCTGTGCCCACCTCTACTTGGATGGAGCCACCGCCCTTCAGCCCCATCTCCTAACAATATCATAAGTAATGTAACGATTATAAAGTATATAGCATATGCCCGTGATCACCTCCCGAAGTGATCACGGCCCAGTAGTATAGCATGGCAGACGGACAAGAGTGTAGGGCCACTGATGGAACACTAGCATCCTATACTAAGCATTAGGATAGTAGGTAAAGGTAACAGCCGTAGTAACAATGACAGGCTATGCAGCAGAATAGGATTAACCGAAAATAGTAACATGCTACACTACTCTAATGCAAGCAATAGAGAGAAGGAATAGGCGATATCTGGTGATCAAGGGGGGGGGGGGGGGCTTGCCTGGTTGCTCTGGCAAGAAGGAGGGGTCGTCAACAACGTAGTCGGTCGGGGCACCAGCAACAGCGTCGGTCTCGTAGTCTACCGGAGAAAGAGGGGAAGAAACAATGGATACAATGCAAACAGATGCAAAACGATGCATGACAAGGCAAACAACGGTGTTAGGTGTGCCCTAACGCGGTAAGAGGTGATACTAGCGAAGGGGGGAAACATCCGGGAAAGTATCCCAGTGTTTCGCGTTTTCGGACAGATGAAACATAGGGGGAAAGTTGCGTGTTTGCTATGCTAGGGATGTGTGGCGGATGAACGGACCACTTATTCGGATTCATCTCGTCGTTCTAAGCAACTTTCATGTATAAACCTTTTTCATCCGAGTTACGACTTATTTAATATTAATTTTTAAAGTTTTAAATGATTTTCTAATTTCTGGATTTAATTTAATTCGAAACTAAATTTGTATTTAAATGCTATGGGTACACATGAAGTGTACCCTGAAGTGTGCACCTAAGGTTGACAGGTGGGGACAGTTGACTAAGTCAACTGCATACCAAGAGGGTCCGGTCGTGACCAACAGGCGTTGAATGGTCAACTCGATTAGTGGGACCTTGTCGATGTGAGGACTATTAACATTGATTTAGTTAATCTAATTAGACTAATTAGTGATGTGGGGCAAAGTTGTCGATGGGTCACTCATCATTTTTTACGTAGTTTTATTTAACCAAACTAATTAAGTAGCGAGGTGGCCCCACGTGTCATAGTCTATTCACTTAATTTGAGCCGGTTTCAAATTAGGGGTTTAATTTGGTGGTGGGACCCGTATGGCAGCCGCCTTGCAGTCTTTGGTGCTCACGACGGCGTCGTCTTGATACGCCGAGCTCGGTCGGGCACACACGCTGCAGTGGTCCTCGGACGACGCGCCTGGCGCAATGACGATGCTCAAGGCAAAGCCGAGCCTGGGGAGTGCAGGCGAGGCGCTTGGCGAGGAAGGCGGGCGCGGCGCAGAAGCACACGAGGACACAACGACGCGAGGGAGCACGCTCAAGGGTGCGTCGAGGCGGCGAGCGCACCGCCAGATCGAGGCGTGGCGGCAGATCGCATCTAGGACGAGCGGACGCATAGGCAGCGGGGTCCGAGCGCGGCGGAGGTGGATTTACAACAGCACGCATGGGGGAAGGCAGGGCGAAGGGGAGGCTCACGTCGAGGCGTGTAGGGGGCCCAGGGGAGCCGGAGGGACCCTACCGGTGAGGTCCGGCGGCCGGACGGGCCGACAGGCGCGAGGGCGAAGCAGAGGCGTGGAGGAAGAGGAGCCGCGAGGAGGAGGCTGTCGGGGAGGAGAAGAGGAGGCGTCCGGCGAGGTGAAGGCGAACGGTGGCGTCGGGGGTCGAGGCGGCGAGGGCGCCCAATGAGGTGATCTTGTGAGCGACGGCGACGGCGTCCATGGGAGCCACGACGTGGCGCGCTCGGGATCGGGCCCCGATTGCCGCGATCCAATCTCGACCGGGGGAGGGAGGCAGAGGAGTGGGACGAGGGGGAGGGAGTGGGGTCGGCGCTAGGTCACGGGGAGGGGATGAGGCCTAGTAGGCCAGGGGGTGCAGGAGTCGTCGGGCCGGGCAGCCCTTTCGCCAATCGGGCCAGGCCCAGGGGGGGAGGGGGGGGGTTGTCTTTTATTTTTCTTGGTTTTCTTTTCATCTTTTGCTTTTTCTTTTACTGTTTTCGTTTATTTCTGGAACTAATTTTGTTTTATACATTGCAAAGTAACTTCCTAATTTAGTGTCTCAACATCACCCACTGCCACAAAAAGTTTTACCCAAAATAAAATAGATTAGTATTTTCTAAAATATCAAAGGCATTTATTTAATTATTTCAACTACTGTTTTAATCATTTTAAAGTATTTAAGCATTTTATAAAAGTGTGATTTTTCCACCATAACTACCTATGCATTATTTGGCACAACTCGAACATTTTAGTTTTAATATTTGAAAACTTTTATTGTTTGCTTGATTTTGAATTTGAATTTGAATCGGTTTCGAACTATCGCGAGATTAGCAACAATACCCGAGGTGACGTGGCATCGTTAACGTGGGATTACTGTAGCCTAATTATCCGGGCGTCACAATTCTCCTCCACTACAAGAAATCTCGTCCTGGGATTTAAGAGGGGAGTAAGGGGGAAAGTTCTGGTTACAATATTCTAACGGATCTTCTCGATCTTGGTTGCTCTTCTCGAAGAGGTCGATCCATTACATTGACGTCTTCGTTTCTCTGCTCCAGGTCATCATGATGAAGTCATCCTTTTCTTCGGGAACTCCAACGTACTTATGAAAGAATAAAGGGTGGGTATTCCGGGAGAACGGACCTCTGCAAGGTTGACTATCTAGTCGATAACATCGGGGGAAGGTGGCGGAAAGTAACTCTCGAATTGAAACTTAAGAAAATATCGAGAGCAAAGTAAGGAGGTATCATGGGAAGTTTCAAGCAGGTAGGCAACCGTTCGTTGTCTGAAACAAAGTGTGAAAGGGGTCCAAAGAAACGAGAATAAGTATTGCGTCTGATACCAGAATAGATCATCTGTAGGACGGTGACTCATGAATTACATACGAAGTTAAGTGCAAAGGATATTTCAGAATCAAGGATGTACAAGAGAGTCAGTTTTCGATCCTGTGGAATTGTGGGTTATGGGCCCACCATGTGGGTTAAAAGTATGAAGGGCGATGACATCTTGCACGATCGTGTGAGCAAGGCATGTTAGAGGATAGACTGTCGGTTATGTCGGCAACAACATCGGTACCAAGGGCGAGGGACGAAGAGAACCATTTTCCTGCTCGTTGAACGAGGCAGACCAATAGGCAAAGTTCTCGTCCATCGGTGGTTACCGGAATGCTATCGACAAATGCAACAGGGTCTCACTGGCACGGTTGTACACCGAGGTGTTTACATAAGCAGAAGAATATTACTACTTAGATCATATGGATCACAAGGAAGGTTAAACAAATCAATGGAAAGGAAAATGTGATCATCAGATCAAACAGAACAATGGAAAGGAAAATGTGTTTGACACATATACCAGGGGTATACCCTTCCCAAGGACAAGCAGAGCAAGATATCCACGACAGGATAGAAAGTAGAAACCAATTAGGTAAGGGGAGAGGAATTTGATGACAATACCCATACAACGGGGTTTTGGATAATTGATAAAGAAAAGATAACATTGCTTTGACTGTTCTTATTGAAGATCGGAATACCATCGACATGCTTCGAGATATCATTGATATGGTCTTCAATCAAAGGTCGGACTCTGGATACACAAAGGATCCATTAGGAACAACTTATAGTATAAGTCTTACAATTTCCTCATGGAAGAATGGCTAACCTTGTTAAAAAGGAAACTATAACACTAGGTCCTTCGGCCAGGTGTGCTAGGCATGACATTACCTTACCGGGTCATATAAAGACCAATGTTATAATTCTTGGAAATATGTTCCAACCATCATATCTGACTGAGATTCAGATCTGATTGGTGTCTAGATACCTCAGACTCGGGATGTCTGAGAACAAAAGATGCAACACAAATTGACGAGACGACATTGTAAGATTCTCGGGAATTGATCTATGGAAGCGAGTTCCGAAACAAAAGTTCATCATTAAATCAAAGAGAGGGTGAGGAGGTGGTTGATGAACTCAGCGACAATTCATTGAGATTTCCATAAGATTGATTTCCACAAGTAGGTGAACAAGGAGATAACATTTGTCAGATCCAATGATATAATGATGTATGCTCGAGCAAAACATACACAATTAAACATTGGTTGAAAGGTGCACTCGACATATGGGCTTAGGTAGCACGATCAATGTTAGAATGGTGATTCGTTCTCCAATAGTCTAAGAATGAACTGTCAACTATTAACTCCAAAGCAATAGGGTTGCTAGGAGTATAGAATCCAAGCAGCATCGTGCACTTGTTGGTATTACGGTTGGAAGCAATACGGGGACCAAGAAACAATGGTGATGGTGTGAAGTATCATAATACTAAGAATTATTTAAGAGGTGGAGCAATTCTCACAACATTCTTAGCATAAAAGATGGTAATACTCCAAGGTAAAGAAGAACAAATGCTGGATAGCAAGGAACTCAAGGTATACACAAAACACAAACAAGTTTGTGTTGGAGGGAAGGCAATAAAGTGGTTGATGACGACACAAATCATCGAGGGCAAGGATGGTATTTCTCATCATTAATTCAATTGATATCCTGGAAGAGCTCATAAGGTTGATGATGATCACGACACCTTTGTCGAGAGATTTCATGAAGATGTAATCGATCAGCGATGACATCAATTCAAGGGAATGATGAAGCGAAAGGTTATTGGAACCAAGGGTACGACACAAACTCAAGATCAAGCTTGCTGTTCCTGGTGAAACGATAAGACAAGGAAGGTTGACGTAATCTTAGCTCATCGTCGAATTTTGTGCTCCGAGAATAAGGACCAGGTAGCACAGTTAAAATCAGCACGATAATGATATAGCCGATGAGGCTATGAATGACGTGATTGAGTACAAACTCGCAAGTAAAGAAGATTACTCAGAGTTGTTAAATCGCGATGCAGACTCGATTCAGTAATCGGTGTTATAACTCAGAGCCCGTGAAAAAATTTTGGAATCAGTGAGAATGTAGTACTTGATGGAGAACTTATAAGAAGTTATGCGGTTCCGTGGTAATCTCGAGATACCAGGGGGTAATACTCGATGACATACCAAAGTAGAGGTTGGACTGGGGTATTGCTCTGCAAAAGACAAGTGCTTAAACTTGCATGAGAAATGATATTTAAAAGAGATGGTCGGAACCACGATTGCAAAAGGCCGGATCCCAGATATAAGAACTTATACCAAGGGAATAATTAATTTAAGAGAAGCTTTAATGACAAGATCTACATCGTGTCCATGGGCATGAACACAAAGTTCAAGGTTGACTCCCACTTCTTCAATGCATAACCTTCCATTCATTGCTCTAAATAAAAATGATTTTAGTGTCAAAACCTACCTGGTGAATTACCAGAGGAGTATGACCTGTGAAAACTTTCGAGTTCAAACAGATTAAGGAAGGCATATGTTCAACCCATAGGGGCTTCTGAACATATACCATGAACTTCAGGACTAAATAACACAAGCTCAAAAGTAGAGCATGGTTGACAAAAGTAGAGGATACAATTTACCAAAGGCATTATGTATCAGGTAAAGAACTCACAAGAATTTTGGTTGTGAAGGACACTGTCGGATAATAACCCGGCAATGGGTATGGCGGCCCACAACGGGGCTGATGTGAGTATCGGTACTCAATCATAGGAAGAAGGAATGCCAAGGCATCGGATTATAGAAACAACTGACTAATTCGAAGTTTAATGCAAAGAAATTTTATGATTTCCAAATCAAGGATCAGAAGCAATCGTTCTGATCGAAAATGAATAAGTTGAATAGACTTAGAAACACAACCGGTCAAGGCATTGATTGGTCAAGAACTAGCTCATATCCAAATGACGTCTAAGCCGGAAGGATAATCCTAGAATTCGACTGATGATTGTGAACATTCACAACTTATTGAATCAATGAACTCAAAAATGATAGTGACAAAGGATGCCAATAAGATTACTATACTTATGGGATGAACCATAATGCAAGCAAGCAAGAATTTCAAGAACAACATGCTGTTGAGGATTTTCGAAAGATCAAATAGTATTTTGAAGCCTTTGGTGAAACACATGAACAACTGGGGAGAAACAAATCCTCGGTGGGTGTGTGAGGATTAATTTGTAGGTGTATTCAGGTGACAAAGAACTGCAAGGCAGTAAGCTCAAAGGATTCTCGGAACAACGGAGAGCAGTTTGAGGCATCTTGTAATAACAAGATCAATGGGATTGAACGTAAGAATGGCAGGTGTATGCAGTTATCCATAAGGATATAACAGTGGTAGGGAATTTGCAAGGATGGTAGGCACAAGTGTCTCAGGAGAACATCCTAGGGTATCTTCGAAATCCTCTGGCGCAGCAGGCGATCATCTATAATAAGGGGCTCTCCAGATGGAAGTGATCACGAGATCCTAATGTTAGAGTTAGCAAAATTCATTTATCCCGAATAGAAGAGAGATCAGAGTCCCAGAGTATAGACGAGGAATAAAAGATCCTAATACCACCCAATGGCGACGTGGGCCCGTAAGCCGCACAACCATGTTAGTAAAAACTTTTTCAATGACTAGACTCAACTTCGGCCAAGGAGTTGGAAAGCGGGATTCCTACAGGCAGTCGGCTCTGATACCAACTTGTGACGCCCCCAATTCAATCGTACACTAATCATGCACGCAAACGTGTATGATCAAGATCAAGGACTCACGGGAAGATATCACAACACGACTCTAAAACATAAATAAATCATACAAGCATCATAATACAAGCCAGGGGCCTCAATGGCTCGAATACAAGTGCTCGATCATAGACGAGTCAGCGGAAGCAAAAATATCTAAGTACAGACATAAGTTAAACAAGTTTGCCTTAAGAAGGCTAGCACAAACTGGGATACAACTCGAAAGAGGCGCAGGCCTCCTGCCTGGGATCCTCCTAAACTACTCCTGGTCGGTAAATCGGGCCTTGCACGTAGTAGTAGGCACCTCTGTATAGTAGGAGTAAATAAATGACAGTGGTGTCGCAGCTCTGGGCTCCAGCATCTGGTTGCGACAACCAGGTAGAATGGAAAAGGGGAAAAGAGTGAGAAAAGCAACCGTGAGTGCTCATCCAAAGTACTCGCAAGCAAGGAGCTACACTACATATGCATGGGTATATGTGTAAAGGGCCATATCGGTGGGTGAACTACGTAATGCCAGAATAAGAGGGGGATAGCTAATCCTGTCGAAGACTATGCTTCAGGCCACCTCCATCTTGTAGCATGTAGAAGAGAGTAGATGGTAAGTTCACCAAGTAGCATCGCATAGCATAAACCTACCCGGCAATCCTCCCCTCGCCGCCCTATGTGAGAGCAATCACCGGGTTATATCTGACACTTGGAAGGGTGTGTTTTATTAAGTATCCGGTTCTAGTTGTCATACAACTCCAAGTCGTCCTGTTACCGAAGATCACAACTATTCGAATAGATAAACTTCCCTGCAGGGGTGCACCACATAACCCAACACGCTCGATCCCATTTGGCCGGACACACTTTTCTGGGTCATGCCCGGCCTCGGAAGATCAACACGTCGCAGCCCTACCTAGGCACAACAGAGAGGTCAGCACGCCGGTCCAAATCCTATGGCGTAGGGGTCTGGGCCCATCGCCCTTTGCACACCTGCACGTTGCGAACACGGCCGAAAGCAGACCTAGCCTAGCAGGCGTTCCAGTCCAATCCGGCGCGCGTCGCTCAGTCACTGATGTCACGAAGGCTTCGGCTGATACCACGACACTGAGTGCCCATAACTGTTCCCGCGTAGTTGGTTAGTGCGTATAGGCCAGTGGCCAGACTCAGATCAAATACCAAGATCTCGTTAAGCATGTTAAGTACCAGCAAACGCCGACCAGGGCCAGGCCCACCTCTCTCCTAGGAGGCCTCAACCTGCCATGTCACTCCGCCACAAAGTAACAGTAGGGGGCCGTCGGGAACCCAGGCCCACCTCTACCGGGATGGAGCCACCTGCCCCTTCAGCCCCCATCTCCGAACAGTATCATAAGTAATGTAACAGTATAAAGTATATAGCATATGCCCGTGATCACCTCCAAGTGATCACGACCCAAAGAGTATAGCATGGCAGACGGACAGGAGTGTAGGGCCACTGATGGAACACTAGCATCCTATACTAAGCATTGGGATAGCAGGTAAAGGTAACAACTGTAGTAACAATGACAGGCTATGCAGCAGAATAGGATTAACCGAAAGTAGTAACATGCTACACTACTCTAATGCAAGCAATAGAGAGAAGGAATAGGCGATATCTGGTTATCAGGGGGGGCTTGCCTGGTTGCTCTGGCAAGAAGGAGGGGTCGTCAACAACGTAGTCGGTCGGGGCACCAGCAACGACGTCGGTCTTGTAGTCTACCGGAGAAAAGAGGGGGAAGAAAAAATGAATACAATGCAAACATATGCATAACGATGCATGACAAGGCAAACAACGGTGTTAGGTGTGCCTTAACGCGGTAAGAGGTGATACCGGCAAAGGGGGAAACATCCGGGAAAGTATCCTAGTGTTTCGCGTTTTCGGACAGATGAAACGGAGGGGAAAAGTTGCGATTTTGCTATGCTAGGGATGTGTGGCGGACGAACAGACCGCATATTCGGATTCGTCTCGTTGTTCTAAGCAACTTTCATGTATAAACCTTTTTCATCCGAGTTACGGATTATTTAATATTAATTTTTAAAGTTTTAAATGATTTTCTAATTTCTGGATTTAATTTAATTGAAACTAAATTTGTATTTAAATGCTATGGGTACACATGAAGTGTACCTGTATGTGCACCTAAGGTTGACAGTGGGGACAGTTGACTAAGTCAACTACTACAAATAGTCGGCCAGACCAACATGGCTTTGAATGGTCAACGACTAGTGGGACCCACTCTCAGTGACATGGACTATCAACAAGGTGATTTAGTTAATCTAATTAGACTAATTAGTGATGTGGGGCTAGGGCATCGTTGGTTCACTCATCATTTTTTTACAGAGTTTTATTTAACCAAACTAATTAAGTAGCGATGTGGCCCCACATGTCGTAGTCTATTCACTTAATTTGAGCCAGTTTTAAATTAGGGGGTTTAATTTGGTGGTGGGACCCGTATGGCAGCCGCACAGGGTGCTGGTGCTCACGACGGCATGCGTGCGGTACACCGGAGCTCGGTCGGGCACAACTCGCACGCGATGGTCCTCGGACGACGCCAAGACGCAGCGTGTGACGCTTGCTCAAGGCGAGCCAAGCCTGTGGGAGGCTGAGGCGCTTGGCTAAGGAAGGCGGGCGTTATGCAGAAGCACATGAGGACACAACGACGCGAGGGAGCGCGCTCAAGGGTGCGTCGAGTGGGCGAGCGCACCGCCAGATTGAGGCGGCGTGGGCAGATCGCATCTAGGACGAGCGGACGCATAGGCGTGGGGGTCCGAGCGCGGCGGAGGTCGATTTACAACAAGATGCATGTGGGAAGGCAGGGCGAAGGGAGGCTCACATCAAGGCGTGTAGGGGGCCCAGGGAGCGGAGGGACCCCGGGCGAGGTCCGGGCGGGGACGGGTCGACAGGCGCGAGGGCAAAGCAGAGGTGTGGAGGAAAAGGAGCAGCGAGGAGGAGGCCGTCGGGGAGGAGAAGAGGAGGCGTCCGGCGAGGTGAAGGCGAACAGTGGCGTCGGGGGCGAGGTGGCGAGGAGGCTCCAGCGAGGTGATGCGCGGTGAGCGACGGCGACGGCGTCCACGGGAGCCACGGCGAGGCGCGCTCGGGATCGGGCCCCGATTGTCCCGATCCGATCTGGATCGGGGAAGGGAGGCAGGAGTGGGACGAGGGGAGGGAGTGGACGGGCGCTAGGTCACGAGGAGGGATGAGGCCTAGTAGGCCGGGGGTGCAGGAGTGCGTCGGCTGGGCCGGCTCGCCTTGACCTAATCGGCCAGGCCGAGTCGGGAGGAGGGGGGGGGGAGGGGGGTTGTCTTTTATTTTTCTTGGTTTTCTTTTCATATTTTGCTTATTTTCTTTTACTGTTTTCTTTTATTTCTGGAACTAATTTTGTTTTATACTTCATCCGTTCCTAAATATAAGTCTTTTTAATCATTTCAAATGAACTACAACATACGGATGTATGTAGACATATTTTAAAGTGCAGATTCACTCACTTTGCTCCGTATGTAGTCACTTATTGAAATCTTTAGAAAGACTTATATTTGGGAACGGAGGGAGTACATTGCAAAGTAACTTCCTAATTTAGTGTCTCAACATCACCCACGGCCACAAAAAGTTTTACCCAAAATAAAATAGACTAGTATTTTCTAAAATATCAAAGGCATTTATTTAATTATTTCAACTACTGTTTTAATCATTTGAAAGTATTTAAGTATTTTATAAAAGTGTGGTTTTTCCACCATAATTACATATGCATTATTTGGCACAACCCGAACATTTTAGTTTTAATATTTGAAAACTTTTATTGATTGCTTGATTTTGAATTTGAATTTGAATCGGTTTCGAACTATCGCGAGATTAGCAACAATACCCGAGGTGACGTGGCATCGTTAATGTGGGATTACTGTAGCCTAATTATTCGGGCGTCACACCGGTTCACACTCAAGACACTCGCTCGCAACCGTTGATCTCAAGATGAACGACCTTAGTGGTTTTTACCCCTTTTAAACTTTTCTGCAGCTCTGTAATATCTGAACCTGTCACTTTCTTGCTTTTCACCTGCTCAAACCCCTTTATAAACCCTCCTCCGGCTTATGGAGAGGGCATTCTCGATGTATCTGGGCTTTGCCCCTAAAGCCGCCGTGTTCCTGCTGGCGAACCCTAGCTTTGTGGCTCAGATCCACCAGCAATCAATCCCCAAATTTCCACCCAATTGAGTGAATTTATGCTATGTTTCTGAATTTAGTCGACAGTTCTTAGTTCGACCCTGTCAATTGGTATGCAGAGCAAGGTTAATCCTCGGAGGCGGCGTATAGCGGACTCCAGATCGGATCTGGAGGAAGCTGGGCGGTGGTGCGAAGCTGGGCGTAGACGGCGGCGGTAGACGAATTTGGAAGCAGGATCGGACTGGTTAGTGGTTTCTGAAGAACCTTTCTTCGGTGTCAAATCCCACCCAACCCTCCCTTCCAGTGCTTCATTCTCTCCGGCGACGGGCGCGTCGCGGCAGCTACGGCGAGGTCAAGTTTCCGCCACACCGGAGTAAAATCCCTCCTTCCACTCCCTAGAGCAGCTCAGGCCAGTTGCGCAACACCTGGATGATCAACCCGCCCCTGGACCCGATGGCGAAGGAGGACGACACAGTGGACACTGCATCGCTGGAACTTGAATCTCTGCAGCTGGATATCAAGGCTTTGAGGCAACATAGAGAGGACGACAAGAAGGAATTTTATGACTTTACTGAAACGATCAACCGAAATTTTTGCCAGCATCGACATAAACTTTTAGAAGATACAGGAGAGCCCGAGAAAATCAATTGAGGAGGATAAACCAGAGGAAGAGGATGAAGATCCCAGTCCTCAGTCAGGCCGTGGGAGTACTATTCCCCCTGGCCGGCCCAAGCAATTGTCCATTGCAAACCAAGGGGAACGAACATGAGTGACAGTAGCTGGTTCTGCTGTACTCACTGGCAAAACAACAGGAAAGGAGTTGAACCTGGATGGCACTCCAAAAGGGCCTTACAGACATCCAAACCATACAACAAACAAAGTGGAAATGGTCACACCTCAGAGCAATATTGCAACAAATCAGGGAGCAATCCAAACGATCGAAGAGATTGAGGAAGAAGGCCCACGTCAGGAGACACAAAGAGCACGGCCATTGCATAATGATGTGCGCAAGAACATTTTGAGTGTTAAACCTGCCAAACTCAACATCTCTGAGTTTGAAGGCACTGATCCAGACTCTTGAATACAAAACATAGAGCAATTTTTTGAAGCTTCCAGAACCCCCTTGGAGCAAATAACTGAAATTTCTGTATCTTACCTGAAAGGAGAAGCAATACAATGGTGGAGAGGGACATGCTTTCTAGTTGCAAACATGCCCTGGCACAGATTTTGCTCCCACCTGACAGACAGATTTGCAATAACCTTTGTCTGTGAAAATGTTAAAGCTTTTCACAGTCTTACTCAAACCAGTACTGTGGCACAATACATTTCTGCTTTTGAGCAAAACATGAATCTCATGAGAAGAGACAATCCTGCAGTGCCAGACAACTACTACATGCACAGTTTCATCTCAGGACTAAACCCCTACATTCAGAGTCACCTGGAATGTCACCAGCCTGATAATATGCAAAGAGCAATGTGGATTGCTAGGAGGATAGAGAAATCTTGCCCCAATCCTACCAACTACAAGAACTCCACATCTTATTACAAGAGACAGAGCACTGTTGAACTTAGTAAAACACCAGCTCCTCTTGTAACACCTGCAGCTACTATTATACAACAAGCTAGAGAAAAAGGAATTTGCTACAAGTGTAGAGAGCCTTGGTTTCCTGACACATCCAAGTATGCAAATGTCACCAAAAGCCTAGATTCAAGCACTGCAAGAGCAAAATAATGTCAACCCTGATGTTATATACATTGTTGATGTAGAGGAAGAACAATCTGACACTGAAGAGGACAGCACAGACTCACAGCAGCTCAAAATATCCATGCATGCTGCAAATGGCACACCTGAGGAGCAGCCAAAGCATACTTTCACTTTACAAGTACAAATTGGCTCAACTATGGCCCTGGCACCTGTTGACAGTGGTAGGACAACCACATTCCTATCTCCTCTGCTAGCTTTGAGAGCAGGGTGTGAATTAACACCAGCAAAACAAGTAAAAGTCACTGTGACAAATGGAGGTTCACTACTCAGTGATTTTTCCTGCATTCAGGAAAAGTACAACATTCAAGGAAAATCCTTCTGCTCTGATTTCAGAGTGCTTAAGCTCACTGGATATGATATGATATTGGGAGCTGATTGGATGTATAAGCATAGTCCTGTCACTTTTGACCTCCCAAATATGACACTAACAATCAAAGATGATACAGGACAAGTGACCGCTTTCATGGATGAAACTCTGCCCACAAAACCATGCTCTCCCACTCTACAATAGATGGATCACCTTATAGATGACATGTTGTCTGGAGCCCTACTGTGGATGCAACCTGTCACAATGGACAGTGAAATCATGGGAGAACATACATATGAAATTTCTAAACTTCTCACTGATTTTCAGGATGTTTTTCAGGAGCCTGCAGGCCTGCCTCCTCAAAGACCTTGTGATCATGCAATTAACTTAGAGCCTAGAGCTCCTGTCATAAATCAAAGATGTTATAGAATGCCACCTCATCAGAAGGATGCAATGGAACAAATCATAAAATACCTCATTCAGAAAGGAATAATTAGATTAAGTAGCAGTCCTTACTCTTCCCCTGCAATCTTAGTCAAGAAAAAGGACCTCACTTGGAGACTGTGTGTGGACTACAGGAAACTGAATGCTTACACCATTAAGAACAAATACCCAATTCCTATGATTGAGGATCTCATTGATGAACTACATGGAGCAACAATATTCACCAAGATAGACCTCGTGAGTGGATACCACCAAATCGTAATGAAAGTGGAAGACATTGAGAAAACTGCATTCAGCACACATTTGGGCATATATGAACTTCTTGTGATGCCTTTTGGAGTGACTAATGGGCCCCCATCTTTCCACCAATTGATGCATTCTGTATTAGGACCACTCCTCAGAGAATGTGTTCTAGTTTTCTTTGATGACATCCTGGTGTTCAACAAATCCTACAGAGAACACTTGAAACATTTGGCACTGGTTTTCCACGCACTCAGGGAGCACCAGCTTTATGCAAAAATGTCTAAGTGCACCTTTGCACAAAAGAAAGTTGAATATTTGGGATTTTTAATTTCTGCTGAAGGAGTTGCCACAGACCCTGCTAAAGTTGAGGCAATCACCCAATGGCGAACACCAGAAAATGTCACTCATTTCAAGTTTCTTGAAATTTGGCGGTATTCTGAAGGTTTATCAAGAGTTTTGGAATTATCTGCAGACCACTGTTTGATGCATTAAGAAAAGGTGCTTTTACTTGGTCTGAGAAACAAGCTCAAGCCTTCCAAACTCTGAAAACAAGCATGACACAAGCTCCAGTCCTAGCATTACCTGACTATTCCTCCCCATTTGTTCTGGAAGCAGATGCTTCTGGGTATGGAATTGGAGCAGTGTTAATGCAACAAGGGAAACCCATAGATTTCCTCAGCAAATCCCTGGGGCCCAAAGCAGCTGGATGGTCCACTTATGACAAGGAGGCTCTGGCCATCATTGAAGCTCTTAAACAATGGAAACATTACTTTGCTGCTTCTTCCATCATAATAAGAACTGATCAGCAGAGCCTTAAACACATTCAGGAAAAGAAAATTACTGAAGGCATTCAGCACAAACTGCTCATTAAGCTCCTGGGTTACAAGTTCACAGTGGAATATAAGAAAGGGAAAGAGAACAAAGTAGCAGATGCCTTCTCTAGAGTGAAATATGATCTGCTGACCTTATCCACTACAGCTGCAGTACCAGTTTGGATAAAGGAAGTGGTCAACAGCTACAACAATGAAAAAAAGTGTTCTGAACTACTCACTGAACTAGTTGTTGCTCCTAAGGGACACCCACCATACACGCTCACCAGTGGAGTGTTAAGATACATAGGAAAAATCCTTATTGACAATAACACTGAGTTAAGAACATCACTGTTGCAAGCTTTTCGCACATCTGAATTGGGAGGACACTCAGGGGAGAGAGCTACTTACCACAGACTAAAATTCTCTTCACCTGGCCTGGAATGAGGAAAGCAGTGCAAGCATTTGTGCAACAGTGCCCTGTGTGTCAAATCAACAAAGCTCATCACTCTCCTTCACCTGGTTTATTACAACCCCTACCAGTCCCTGATTTTGCTTGGACACACATCTCCATGGATTTTGTAGAGGGCCTACCAGAGTCTGACAACAAAGATCTCATCCTGGTGGTGGTGGACAGGTTCACCAAATATGCCCACTTCATTGCTCTCAAACATCCTATCACTGTGAAGGTTGTAGCACAAGCCTTCACTGACAACATTTTCAAATTGCATGGCCTTCCTACTGTCATTGTCACTGACAGAGACAGAATTTTCACAAGCCAGCTGTGGCAGAGATTGTTCACAAAAATGGGAGTGAAACTACACCTGAGCACTTTGTACAACTCAAACTGACGGCCAAACAGAAAGAGTGAACCAATGCCTAGAAAACTATCTGAGATGCATGGCTTTTGCTCATCCCAAGAAGTGGCACAAGTGGCTGTCAATGGCTGAGTGGTCGTATAACACCAGCTTCCACACCTCACTCAAAATGACACCCTTCCAGGCACTGTATGTCAAACCACCCCCTCTTATTGCTGAACTCATGTTCCCTCCACCTGAAGGGGATGACACACAAGATGAACTGGACAGAGATGCAATTGCTCAACAGATCAAAGGGAACTTGTTGAAAGCACAAGAGAGAATGAAATATTTTGCTGACAGGAAGAGATCCGACAAACAACTGGAAGTGGGTGACATGGTGTATGTCAAGTTGCAGCCTTACAGACACACCAGCTTAAGCATACACATGCACTTGAAATTACACTCCAAGTACTATGGGCCCTTCAAGGTCCTAGAGAAAGTAGGCTCAGTAGCATACATATTACTCCTTCCAGCTGATTGCAAATTTCACCCCACTTTCCACATTAGTCAACTCAAGAAGCACCTTGGATCGGACGTAGTACCCAATCCCAAACTGCCACTTTTGGATGAAGAGGGCCATATTCTCATCCAACCTGAAGCTGTTCTGCAAAGGAAGTTGATCCCTAGAGTTCAAGGAGACATAAGCATACCTGTAGTTCAGTGGCTGGTGAAATGGACTAATCTTGCTGTAGATAAGGCTACGTGGGAAGACGCTGCTTTTATCCAAAAAGATTTTCCAGGTTTTCAGCCTTGAGGACAAGTCTGTTCTCGATGGGGAGGAATTGTCAGGACAGGAATTCCAGCAACAACAGTTAGAAACAAAACAGTACCGTTTCGTTTGCCCGCGAGCATAACAACCGCCGATCTGCGATCCTACGACGCCAGCGAGCGTACCAGTTCACGCTCAAGATACTCGCTCGCAACCATTGATCTCAAGATGAACGGCCTTAGTGGTTTTACCCCTTTTAAACTTTTCTGCAGCTCTATAATATCTGAACCTGTCACTTTTTTGCTTTTCACCTGCTCAAACCCCTTTATAAACCCTCCTCCGGCTTGTGGAGAGGGCATTCTGGATGTATCTGGGCTTGGCCCCTAAAGCCGTCGTGTTCCGGCTAGCAAACCCTAGCTCTATGGCTTAGATCCACCAGCAATCAATCCCCAAATTTCCACCCAATTGAGTGAATTTCTGCCGTGTTTCCGAATTTAGTCGACAGTTCTTAGTTCGACCCTGTTACAACCACCCGCTGAAATTTCCTAGCCCACAAACGCCCACGGATTTTGGCCGCCCCCATGACGATACCGCCGCACCGCTTCCTGATTTTGCCCCCATCTTTGCCGTCGTCATGTCGCATCCCAAAGTTGCCCTCCGTAATAGCCATCACCGTCGTTGCCCTAATCCTACTACCACCATCACATGCCATCGCCCGATGCACCGCACCGCTTCAGACATGTGCTATGTGCAGTGCCCCCCTCCGCAAGCTTTAATAATTTAGAGAGAGTATAGATTATGAAGTTTTGTGTGTTTGCCCCCCTCCCCCCCACACACACTACCTAATATAGTCTATTTGCCCCCCAAAGATCTTGGGCAAGCTCCGCCACTGCTGCTGCGTGATATTATAATTTTTGATTGTTTCATGATATTAAATTACCTATCTTATATGCTTTATATGCAATTTTATATCACTTTTGAGAACTAACCTATTAATGCAGTGCCTAGTGCCAGTTGTTGTTTTCTGCATGTTTTTGTTTTACAGAAAATCCATACCAAACGAAGTCCAAACACGACGAAACTTTTTGACGATTTTTTCTGGACAAAAAAAGACCCTAGAAGCTTCGGAGGGAGTCTAGAAGCCAGATGAGGAGACGACAAGACAAGAAGGCGCGCCCTCATGTCTTGTGGGCCCTCGTGGCTCCGTCTGACCTAATTACAGCGCTGTAAATTCCTAAATATTGTTAAAAAACCCAAAAGCACTAACAAAACAATTTTTTCACCACTGCAAATCTCCGTTCTTCCGCGATCCCATCTGGAGGCCTTTGCCGGTACTCTGCCGGATGGGGAATCGATCATGGAGGGCTTCTACATCAACCTTGCTGCACCTTCGATGACGTGTGAGCAGTTCCCCACATGACCTATGGGCCCGTAGCAGTAGTTATATATATATATATATATATATATATATATATATCTATCCCTCCCTCCCCCTCCTCTCTCTCTCTCTCTCTCTCTCTCTCTCTCTCTCTCTCTCTGATCTTCAATAGAATGTTATCTTCGGAGATCAATTTGATGTAATCTTTTTGCGGTGCATTTGTTACGATCCGATGAATTGTGGGTTTATGATTAGATTGCTCATTGAAAGTAAATAAATTATTTCTGAACTTTATTGTGTGTGATTGTTATAGCTTTGTATTTCTCTCCGATCTATCTGTTTGGTTTGGCCAACTAGGTTGATTTATCTTCAGTAGGAGAGGTGTTTTGTGGTAGGTTCAATCTTGTGGTGTCCTCACTATGTGACAGGAGGGGTAGCGAGGCACGCATTGTATTGTTGCTAATAAAGATAAAACAATAGGGTATGATCATATTGCCTGGTTTTATTCTATCATCATTCGTCATGCATTACTCTGTTTGTCATGAACTTAATACCTAGAGAGGCAAGCATAAAAGCGCTCTCTAAGTGGAGTAATAGAAGTAGATGCATAATCATTTCAGTCTACTTGTCATGGACATAATGACTATGTACTGATCCGATGAATTGTGGGTTATGATTAAATCGCTCATTGAAAGTAAATGAATTATTTCTGAACTTTATTGTGTGTGATTGTTATAGCTTTGTATTTCTTTCTAATCTATCCGTTTGGTTTGGCCAACTAGGTTGATTTATCTTCAGTGGGAGAGGTGTTTTGTGGTAGGTTCAATCTTGTGGTTTCCTCACTATGTGACAGGAGGGGTAGTGAGGCACGCATTGTATTGTTGCTAATAAGGATAAAACGATAGGGTTTGATCATATTACCTGGTTTTATTCTATCATCATTCCTCATGCATTACTCTGTTTGTCATGAACTTAATACCTAGAGAGGCAAGCATAAAAGCGCCCTTGAAGTGGAGTAATAGAAGTAGATGCATAATCGTTTCAGTCTAATTGTCATGGACATAATGACTATGTACTGATCATGCCATGAATAACATCATAACTATGCACTTTTCTATCAATTGTCCAACAGTAATTTGTTTATCCACCGTATGCTATGTTCTTGAGAGAGATGTCTCTAGTGAAATCTATGGCCCGGGGTCTACTTTCATCATATTACTAAAACCCTAAATACCTTCTTGCAATTTTTACTTTTATTTTACTTTGCAATTTATGTATCTCCTACTATCAGATTTGATCCTTGCAATTAACGAATACAAGGGGATTGACAACCCTCTAGCCCGTGTTGGGTACAAGTATTTGCTCATGTGTGTGTAGTACTGCTAAAGGTTGTTTGTGTGGATCTCCTATTGGTTCGATAAACCTTGGTTCTTTACTGAGGGAAATACTTTGTGTTACTATAATACTTCACCCTTCCTCTTCGGGGAATTCCGAACGCCTATCTCAAGTAGCAGAAGAATTTCTGGCGCCGTTGCCAGGGAGACTTCACCAAACAACTTAAGGTCCCTTCATACACATTATCATTTACTTGTTCTACTTTTTACTTGATTTTATTTTCTTTTATTAGTCTCATTAAAAAATCAAAAAAATACCACAAATATCTTCTGTGCTATTCTGTCTAATACTTTGTCATGGATGTTATGTCTTCTACTATCACACTCCCTTGGCAGGTTTATGAGTTTTGTGTTTTTAAAGAGTTACATAATGAATCTCTAGTGTGTGCTTGGCTTAGAATAACGGAAATTTATGAAAAATATACTCCCAAGCTACATGTTAAAGCCCTGCTTCAAAGCTTTTATGTTGGACTATGCACTCGTCATATACGTCTCCTAGACTTGATATTTGAAGGAAAATTTGTTGATCATGACGTTTTTTATTCCTTTGAAATGCTAAAAGATATGTTAGGGGAACCATGAACGTTAACTAGAAAACTCCCAAATATAAACCTTGGAAAGTTTGAACAAGAATCTTTTGGACGTTTCACTCATATAATAAACGAGGTAAAAGAGAGTAAATTGAGCGCATATCCTACTGGCAATACTCCTATGCCTTTTAGGAAGATAAGTGATAAGGATAATTATGGTAACACTTGAAACTATATATTATGCCTAGCTAGGGGCATAAAACAATAGCGCTTGTTGGGAGGCAACCCAATAGTTATTTTTTTCATTTTTTAAATTTTCTGTTTTGGTGTGATGACATGATTACTACTACTGTGATGATTGTGTTTTTATATTTTAATTAGTGTTTCTTCCAAGTAAGCCTTTGGGATGATTTGCATGATAGTTGAACTGATTCTGTGCAAAAATAGAAACTTTTGCGCCTAGTGCAGGAATTTATGTTTTTTACCGGAGCATGATCTTGATCTGAAATTTGTACACAGTATTGCGAAACAAAGTGTCTACATTTTCCTAATATTTCAGAATTTCTGGAGTTACATAAGTACGTTTTTAGTTCAGATCATTACAAACTATTCTGATTTTGGCATATTTTGTTTTTTATTGCATAGTGTGCTTGTTTTAATGATGCTATGGATTATATCGAGGGGTATAAGTCATGGAGAAGTTAGAATATAATAGGTATTATGCAAGAACAATTATGAATTGGTTTATAATAGCACCTAAGTCTATGGTTTACCGATTATACTAATGAATCTCATGAAGTTTTTGAGTTTTGTGTGCTGAAGTTTTCAAGATTTGGGTGAGTTTGCAATGGACAAAGGAATAAGGAGCGGCAAGACCCTAAGCTTGGGGATGCCCAAGGCACCCTGAGGGAGTTCCGGACTAGGGGGTGTCCGGATAGCCGAACTATCATCATCGGCCGGAGTCCAAGACTATGAAGATAGAAGATTGAAGACTTCGTCCCGTGTCCGGATGGGACTTTCCTTGGCGTGGAAGGCAAGCTTGGCGATACGGATATGTAGATCTCCTACCTTTGTAACGGACTTTGTGTAACCCTAGCCCTCTCCGGTGCCTATATAAACCGGACGGTCAGTAGTCCATAGGACGAACAATACCATACCATAGGCTAGCTTCTAGGGTTTAGCCTCTTTGATCTCGTGGTAGATCTACTCTTGTAACACACATCATCAATATTAATCAAGCAGACGTAGGGTTTTACCTCCATCAAGAGGGCCCGAACTCGGGTAAAACATCGTGTCCCTTGTCTCCTGTTACCATCCGCCTAGACGCAGTTCGGGACCCCCTACCCGAGATCCGCCGGTTTTGACACCGACATTGGTGCTTTCATTGAGAGTTCCTTCCGTGTCGCCGCCATCGTGTAGGATGCCTCATCTCAGATTTAAAGACGATACTATCGCTTAAAGGAGCCTTGGCCGCTGGCGAACTCTTCACCGGGTGGTTTTCTTATGACCGCCCGCCATCAGCTACCGACAATGACCTCTCGAGTCATCAAAACCAATCTTCATGTCAATTCGAACTTGCCGAACAATTAGATCCGATCGAGCTCTCCTCCGTAAACGAGCTCTTGGATCGAATCGCCGCTACAGGAGTCGCCACAGGACCACGACCGGATCGGGCCTAAAACCGATCTGAGAGAGATCAACTCTCCCCAGGCTACCCATCATATTGCCGTGACAGAAGAGCAATGCGGCGATTCTTCTTCTATCTTAAGGACTAGCTACGTCCGGATTCCCGATCCCTCCATGCCGGATTCCCGCGGAGGAACGGATGTCGATCAAGCCCTGAACCTAAAGTCAGGCGGCGGGTCGGACTCATTGGATAACACTCAAAAATCCAAACTTCCGAGTTCGGAAACTTCTCGGCCCCTGAGTCCTAAATTGGACGGGGTTCCGGATTTAGTACCACCCGCCCACCCAAACATTAGCGATCTCTCTCGAATTCGGCAAGAGCCCGCCAAACAAAGACATCATTATCGGGCGATTCCTCCTGGTTATGAACAGGATAAAAGATCGCCGAGAGGAGGACGCAATCCCAATCTTCTGCAATAATTGCACGGACAAGGGAATCCTAAACGCCATAAGTCGTCGCGAGATTACACGCTTTGCTGACTTGGTGACCATAGTACAAAAGTACCGTGCGATGGAGAGCGCCTGGAAAACCAAAAGTAAATTTTGGGATAATCCGGCCCCGAATACATCCCTAGTCCGAAACAAAAGGGTGCATCATTATCAAGCACCTAGGTTAAATACCAAAAAACCAAAACCCCCCAAAGGGTACGGAACCGTACTGGAGGGTTGGCTAAACGGACCCTGCAAAATTCATAGCACAGAGGGCGCCACTCCAACTCATAGCCTTCGAGCATGTTGGATACTACGGAAGGTGGCCAAAAGTGGCGAAGAGCTTCTAGCTTCGGAATCCCAGCCCAAAGAACACCAAAGACGGTGTTAATAGTCTTCGAGACTTTCGCATCAAACAACATGCGAAACGAACAATCCGCAGCCTCGCCAAGTCTACCAAGTAGCAACAACAAATCCATGGAGCGACACGGCTATCACCTTCAACGCCAGCGATGAACCTAAATTCGAACAGCTAGAGCACCACCGCATTGGTCCTCGGTCCGATAGTGGACGGTTTCCGCCTTACTAAGGTACTCATGGATGGCGGCATGATTAAACCTCATCTATGAGGAAACCCTTCAAAAATGGAAATTGACTGGAGCCGCATTGAGCGAAGCGGCACAACCTTCGTGAGGGATAATCCCTAGTCGAGAAGTACGCTGCACAGAAAAATCACACTAGATGTAGTGTTCGGCTCACCGGACAATTACAGGTCCGAGGAGGTCACGTTCCAAGTGGTCCCATTCGGCAGCGGATATCACGCTTTGTTAGGGCGAGAGGCATTCACAATCTTCCAAGCTATAGCCCACTACGGGTACATGAAGCTCAAAATGCCTGGACCCAATGGGATAATCACTCTCGCTAGTGATCCACATACAGCACTCCGCGCTGAAAATAAGATGACCAAGACCGGCCCTAGAGGCATTGTCCAAAGCCCTAGCGGCAGAGGAACTAACTACGCTGCGCTCCACGGTGGGCGAGGGACGATGTGATACTCGATAAGAGGTCCAAGTCCACCTCTTTTAAACCAAAGACGAAATAGTCAAATTTCAGGTCCATCCAACGGACCCCACAAAGACGGCCTCCATTGGGGCACAATTAAGTCCTGATGTCGAAGCCAAGACTACGAGAATTCCCTCGAAAATTGGGACATTTTGCACGGCACCCTTCGATATGCCAGAATCCCACGCAGTTGGCAGAGCACAGCCTAAATATCCTAAAAGGATTCAAGCCAGTCAAACAAGCTCTTGGCGATTTTCCGAACCCAAAAGATGGTAATGGGAGAGGAGCTAGCCAAACTCTTAGAAGCCGGATTCATCAGAGATATAAAACATCCGGACTGGCTAGCCAATCTAGTAATGGTAACAAAAAGGACAAATCGGGCGCTTCTGCGTCGATTTTAAAGACCTTAACAAGGCCTGTCCAAAGGACCCTTTCCTCCCTCGCATCGACCAAATCATCGATGCTACCGCGAGGCACGATTCATTGTGCTTCCTCGACGATACTCCGGATACCATCAAATCAAGATGGCGGAAAAAGATCAGGCCGCAACGGCATTCATTACTCCATATGGGCCATTCTGCTTCAACACAATGCCCTTCGGACTCAAAAAACGCCAACAACATATCAGCGCATGATTCAAACATGTCTGGCTACCCAGATAGGCAAAACAGTAGAGGCATACGTAGACGATGTGGTCGTCAAGACCAAACACGTCGGAACTCTAGTAGAATACTTGAGGATGACATTCGACAACCTCCGAGCATATGATATTAAACTCAATCCGGACAAATGCGTCTTGGCGTACCGGTAGGAAAGCTCTTGGGCTTCATCAGATCCGTAGAGGAATTGAAGCAAACCCGGCCAAAATCCGAGCTCTGTCACAATTGGATTTTCCAAAAGACCTCAAGTAGATACAAAAACTAACCGGATGGGTAGCGGCCTTAAGTCGCTTCATCTCCCATTTGGGAGAAAAGGCTCTGCCCCTCTACCGCCTCCTCGGCGCACCGAACATTTCGAATGGACGGATCTTTGCCACCGGACTTCGAAGATATAAAGGCCATCACGGCAACAAATCCGGTTACGGCCGCTAACCAAGGGCGAACCTATGTTATTATATATCGCAGCAACACATCAAGTTGTCAGCGCGGTACTCGTCGTTGAACGAGAAACAGAGGGGCACAAATTCCCTCTTCAAAAACCAGTGTACTACGTATCCACTGTTCTAACTCCATGCAAATCCCGGTACCCACATTATCAAAAGATAGCGTATGCGGTGTTCATGGCATCCCGGAAGATGCGACACTACTTTCAAGGGTGTTCAATAACGGTGGCCTCCGAAGTACCTCTCAACGATATTATAAACAATCGCGACGCAACGGGCAGGATTGCAAAATGGGCTATCGAGCTCTTACCATTTGACATAACCTACAAACCACGCGAGCTATAAAGTCGCAGGTTCTAGCTGACTTCGTCGCCGAATGGACCGAAGCCGAACTTCCTAAAGAGTACGGCGCGTACTCCAACTGGATCATGCATTTCGACGGATCCAAAATGTTGGCTGGCTTGGGGTCAAGGCGTCGCCCGACGCCCCAACCGGAGACACAATCCAATACGTACTTCAAATAATGTACATGGACTCCAACAACGCAATTAACACCAGGCCCTTCTACATGGCCTCCGGATGGCAATCTCCATGGGCATTCAACGCCTAGAGGTGCGCGGGGATTCAAACCTCGCAATATCCCAAGTAAATGGAGACTTTGACGCCAAAGATCCAAAAATGGCAGCTTACCGCAACGCCGTCCTAAAAATGTCAGCTCGGTTCGAAGGACTCGAATTCCACCATGTAGCCCGGATAATAACCAGCAGCAGACGTGTTAGCACGCATCGTCACAAACGAGACGCCGCCCCCCAAACATCTTCTGAACGGCTCTTTAAGCCACCCGTATTATGGGAAGAGGAGTCCGAAATAACAATCCGAGCCACCGCATCACCTAACTCGCACCATTACAGCACGATCGGCGGCTCACCAATGAAATAACACCTTGACTCACGAAATAATGGCAGTAATTGCCCGTGGACAGAACCATTCCTAGCCTACTTAATGCGGCAGGAACTTCCCGAAGACCAAAATGAGGCCCGCTGCATAGTTCGGGCGATCTAAAGCCTACAAGGTCCATGAGGAGAACTTTATAAGAAAAGCACAACCGAGTCCTTCAAAGGTGTATCTCCAAAGAGGAAGGGCGAAATCTCTGGCTGAAATTCACGCCCGGACTCGGCGGGCACCACGCTGCAGCCCGGGCCCTTGTAGGCAAGGCCTTCCAGACAGGATTTTATTGGCCGACAGCCGGGCAGATGCTCGGGACTTAGTCCAACGATGAGTCGGTTGCCGCTCTTTGCTAATCAGAGCCACATGCCACCCATCGCCCTCAAAACTATACCCATTACCCGGCCGTCATGGGTCCGGGGCTTGACATGGTTGGACCCCTTAAAGGGGGAACCCACAAGCACAAATATTTATTGGCATGGTGGACAAATTCACCAAATGGATTGAGGCCAAGCCGGTTAAAACGGCAGAATCCGGACCGGTGATAGACTTCATATCCGGGGTAGTACACTGTTTTGGCGTCCCCCACAACATCATCACTAATAACGGCACGGACTTCACGGCCGACGAGGTTAAACTCTGGTGCAAAAACATGGGCATCAAGCTCGATTACGCTTCAGTCTATCACCCCCAAACTAACGGTCAAGTCGAGCGAGCAAATGGTCTAATCATGAGCGGCATCAAACCCAGACTAGTGCGGTCCCTCAAGGAATCTAACATGCACTTTGGGTAGAGGAGCTCGACTCCGTACTGGGGCTGCGGACCACGCCAAACCGAACCATCGGATTCACACCATTTTTATGGTATACGGCGCAGAGGCGGTTCTACCCTGCGATATAATTCATGACTCACCTCGGTAATGCGCATGTACGAAGAAAGAGAAGCCAAGTTGGATCGACAGGACAATTTGACGCCTTAGAGGAGGAGCGGACGTGGCAAAGGCTCGTTCCGCATTTTATCGCCAGCAGGCTCGAAGATATCAAAGCGTAGAAGCACAGGCCAAAACTTACAATGTTGGCGAACTTGTTCTACGCTCACGGACAAGAAAACGGACAAACTTAAGCCCAAGTGGGAAGGTCCCTTCATCATCGACCAAGTCCCCGACCGCGGAGCATACCGCTCACGAACGCATCCGACAACCGACTCGAGCCGAACACATGGAACGCAGCCCATCTCCGAAGATTCTACGCTTAACGCCGACTCCAAGTTCGCCTCACTCCCCGCCCACCTTTTTATATTTTTTACTGTCTCTTGTCCCCTCCTTCTTCCCACTTTTTTCAATACCTTTTATAGGCTGATTTGGCGCTTTGTTCGCATACACTTGATGTGCTCGGCACTCATTATACTCGGGGCTTCTTTAATGTGAAGCTTATTCATACGGCTTCATGCCCAATACATGTGTCATACTTCCGCATGTACCTTTTATTCACCATTATATGCATCGATATGACTTAAGTTTTGGCCAAGCTGGGTTGCTCGGCTCTGTGCTTACCCCTCACGTTCCCGATTGTTCGGCTAGGAGGTAAAGGGAGCACCTCTGCGATTACTCTTGCCGGGTCACGGATGTGTACCTCGACCGGGTGAAGCTGAAAGATAGAGTTCTTAAGATAATATTAGGTCAGTGACTTGAAAGATGATTTATTACTTAATTATTTATATGCCCCCAGATGCTTTTTTCTGCTATTTTCGCAGTCAGTCATTGCAATTTAGGGCATGCCTCCTTGGGAAAGGAACTCTTAACGGAACTATTCTCCCTGGAAGATGTTTCTTACTAACCATGTAATATAACATAACTAGTTGGGCACTTGTCTGATAAAGCGATTATGACCCCGACGCCTTGTCTCCATGCACGCCTCGGTTCTTTTATAACCGTAAGGGTATTCGGACACACTCCGGACTGTTGGGTCCCGAGGTTGAAGCGAAACGGTCCGCAAAGACAAACGATCTACAATCCGGCTAGAAAACATTTTACATGTCATTTCAAATTACATCACAAACCGACCGATTGTACTCCTCCTCAATCCCATCTAACAGGCTGTCTAATTTACAGTCCTGTTGGGAATATTTCGCGCCGATTCTACTTGGCGTACATCAAGCTCACAGGATCTCGTTCCCATCAGCCCCGCAGTCCGACCTCGCCACGTGGTTTGGGTCAGCCTTCGGTAACGTGTCTTCACCATGGCCCAGCCTCCTGGCGCCTCGACGGCAGCCGATATCTTCCAAAAACGGAGGCGTCGCCGTGCTCCCTGAAGCTTCTTAGCAAGCTCACCAAGGCCCTCGGGTAGGGAGACGGATTGCCATAAAGCATGAACGACGCCACTCATCGCCTGCCGAACACGTTCGAGCAATTGCACCAGCTCGGGAAGTTGGTCATCCGTTGACTCAGGCATTTCCTCCATGAGGCGAATTGTGAGCACACCTAAAGACATATTTACATCAATAGAATTCCTTGTCAATTCTTCTTTTCAAAGGAATTTGTTCAAGCACTTACTATAAATGCCGCGACGGTTACCGCTGATTCTCCTTCACTTGAGCTGCATACCGGGCCCGAACACCTTTCAGCTCTTCTCCGCTACTGGGTGTGGGCATCTTGGAGCTTGTTTCTCTCTGCTACACCTTCTTAAGCACCCTCTCGCCGGCCTTTTAGCCTTGCAGTAGCTGTTGCTTGTCCGGATCTAGTCCGCGCCCTCCGCAATATTATTGTCAGATTCACGCCGCACTTTGTTAAAATATTATCTTTTCAAAGTACGTCTTACCGGGGGGGTCTCTGTGGCTCCCCGTGGCGGCGATCTTGACCTCAAGTAGGGCCTTGCACTCTTGGAGCTCCTGGGACAGATGGGTATTCTTCTCCGAAAGATCCTGCATCATAATTGATCCTTAAATCAGTTATTTCAACTATTTTAAGTCTCGGGGGCTACTGGCATATATGACTATTAAAATTACTTACCCGTATGTCTTTCACATACCGCTCCTTGGCTCGTTAACCCATCTTGAGCGGCACGAGGTGCTGCTTCCCGCATCAAAGGCATTTAACGCCTCGGGAGAAACACGTCCACGAAGAACTGTCCGGCGACGCCTGTGATTCATGGCGCTCTCCACCTCGCACCGGGTGGCGGACAGCTGTTGGCATCCTCCGTCGGAGGAGCGTCCGCTCATGCCTTGTATTCGCCTCCCTCCGGACCATGCGTTGGAGCATGGCTGGCGGAGGCTTGATTGGCAACCTCTCCGGACATTGTCCGACGAGCGCTTCTTCCGGAAAAGTTATGAGCATTAATATACCTCCCGGGATCCTTCCTTAAAAATAACGGTGCTCCGTGCCGTTCTATGGCGACGTTCGATTCGCGTCGCACTCCTGTTCCGCCTGCTGGGCCGGACTGACCCTTGTTGGTCGGCCGCCGCGGGTTCGGCTTCCTGCCTTAAAGGCACCTCGGTCGTAGTCACCTGGGAGGCCGGAAACAAACTGGGGTAGTCAGCCATAATGGCGACTAGGGCATTGTCTATGCTACGTTGGTGGAACACCCCGTCAATCAGCTCCACCTTTATGTCCGGATCCTCTTCGGAGGTTGGATCAAGGGATCTTTCCGGATCCTCGGGCCGTGGAGTTAGGCTTCGTATGCCCTCCACGTCCCGGCGCAGCTCCTGCGTCGAAATCACAGAGTAAGATACTTGACTTTAAAAGTATGGATCGGGTAGACAAACATCCACTTACCCAGCTCCGAGGGTTATTCTTAGAAAATCCATTCAACGGATTCTTGCGGAGGAAGTCCTCCTCCTCTCCCTTGTACAAGCCGGACAGGATCTTTGCCAGATCGACTACCGAGGCTGGCCCTTTGCGGCCATGACGGGTGGCGTCGTCTACCCCGTTGAAATCCCACATAGGGTGGCCCCTATATTGGAGTGGCTGCACCCCTCGCATAATGCACGTGGCCATGAATCCAATCATGGTCAATCCGGAGTGGGCCAGTAACCTAATCCGGCCCATCAGATAATGGACGCTCCTATCATCTTCCCGTTGAGGGCTCATGGCGCCAACTCAGGCGCTTTCTTCAAGGGAGCATTGTTGAACTCCGGGAGGCCGATCCGAACTAGATCCGGCAGAGGGCATCCTCCATGTAGAACCATTCAAGGCCGGTCTTGGACGCCTTCTTCGGGGTGCCGGATAGATATCCGGTCCCGGCGATGCGCCATATTTCGGCTCCGCCCACTTGATATATCGACCCCTGATGAGAATGGGGTACGAGACAAAACAATCTCTTCCACAGCGCAAAATGGGGCTCGATGCCCAAGAACAGCTCGCAAAAAGCTACGAAGCCCGCGATGTGCAAAATGGAGGCGGGCGTGAGGTGGTGAAGTTGGAGTCCGTAGAACTCTAGGAGCCCCCAAAGAAAGGGATGTATGTGAAATCCGAGTCCCCTTATTAGATAGGGGACAAAGCATACCCGCTCCCCTTTGGAAGGGTTGGGGACACTCTCCGCCTGCTTTCCACCCTTGTAGGTGGCGAGTCCGGCTCTAACTGGAACCATGAAAGCTGGGGGAAGATATCCCTCGGTTTGGAGTACCACTAGCTCGCTTTGTGGAACTGAGCATCTCCCCCAATCTCCTGGCTTGGGGCTGGGAGCGCGAGAGGAGGAGCCGCGTCGGCTATCCATGATGGAACGGATTTTTGTCAGAAGCGCTTTGATGAGAACTTGCGGATGGAGGATGGTGTGAGCTGGATCTAGATCCTCGCCTCTCTTATAGGCGGCTCGTTTGCACGGCTAGGGGGTAAAATGTAAAAATACCCCAGCCTTTCGCATTCGTACGACACGTGGAAGAAGGCCATTATTGGGCGTAGAAGCCAAGGAGCGCAACATCTATAAAGAAGCCGGACACTATTCGATGGGAACATGAAGATTGAAGGAGAACCCGCGTTGCAACGCCGAAGACAATATACGCGCCGGACTCATCGTCGCTGAAGCCCGGTTCGGGGGCTACTGAGGGAGTTCCGGACTAGGGGGTGTCCGGATAGCCGAACTATCATCATCGGCCGGACTCCAAGACTATGAAGATAGAAGATTGAAGACTTCATCCCGTGTCCGGATGGGACTTTCCTTGGCGTGGAAGGCAAGCTTGGCGATACGGATATGTAGATCTCCTACCTTTGTAACGGACTTTGTGTAACCCTAGCCCTCTCCGGTGCCTATATAAACCGGACGGCTGTAGTCCATAGGACGAACAACAATCATCCCAGAGGCTAGCGTCTAGGGTTTAGCCTCTTTGATCTCGTGGTAGATCTACTCTTGTAACACACATCATCAATATTAATCAAGCCGGACGTAGGGTTTTACCTCCATCAAGAGGGCCCGAACCTGGGTAAAACATCGTGTCCCTTGTCTCCTGTTACCATCCGCCTAGACGCACAGTTCGGGACCCCCTACCCGAGATCCGCCGGTTTTGACACCGACACACCTCAAGGTAATATTTAAGGAAGAACCAAGTGTCTAAGCTTGGGGATGCTCCAGAAGGCATCCCATCTTTCGTCCACAATTCATGAGTATAATTACCCGGAGCTATATTTTTATGATATGAGTTTTACTTGGAGCGTCTTGTGCTATAGTTTTATTTTGTTTGTTAGTTTGCCACAACCATTGTTTGCTGGACTACCTTTTGAAAGAGGCGCACATTCATCATAATTTGTTAGAATACTCTATGTGCTTCACTTATATCTTTTAAGCTAGGTAGTTGCTCATGTGCTTCACTTATATCTTTAGAGCATGGCGGTTATTTTATTTTATAGAAATAATTTGCACTCCGATGCTTTACTTATATCTTTTTGAGAGTCTTAAATAGGAAGTGGTAACAGGCACGGGTTATGAGATTATTCCGAGAATGATATGTATACAAGAGTGGTATAATAAAAGGTGGCTGCTAGGCGTCAGCCGACTAATCTTTGGAAAATATTAGCCGGCTGGCCAGCCGCTGATTTCAGCCGCATGAACCCGCCTATGTTATTCACAAAACACCCACATCCGCTTGATTCCCTGAACCACGTCATCATAATACACCATTACTCTAGCCACCTGTACATGCAACCCAAATTCTTCCTTCCCGTGTGGCATGCATAGCTCCAACGAGAAATCATAGCTGGCCGCGACTTGCAGCATCAACTTTTGCTTGCACCCCTAGCAATGCTCAGGTTGCAGAGCCATATCGCCGGTCATCTCATGGCAACGTCGGCGATCTCGCCATGCACCGGCCACAACTACAACACCGGCAAGCTCCAAGCTTTTGGCACCAACAACAACACTCATATGACCATCCCTTCAAGCATCATTGATGCTCAAGTGTCTTGACAATGGCCCCACTGCAATAATGGTGGTGCTCCGTTGCAACACCGGTGATGCTCCAACGGCCTGGGGATGCTCCATTGCAACACACATGAGGTTTCAGCGGCCTGGTTATGCTCCGTTGCAGCACCAGCGATGCTCCGGCGGCCAAGCGAGCTCCGTTGTAGCACCAACGATGCTCCGATAGCCCAGCGAGCTCTGTTGTAGCAGCGATGATGCTTCAGCAGCCCGACGATGCTCCGTTAACACATCGAAGATGCTCCAAGGGCCCGACGAGCTCCGCTACAGCACCGACGATTCTTCGGCGTCCCGACGACACTCCGTTGTAGCATCGACGATGCTTCGACGGCCCGACAATGACTCATTTCAACACTGGTGATGCTCCGTTGCAGCACTGACGATGCTCCGAATGATGCTCATTGCAGCACCAACGATACTCCGACGGCTCGACAATGACCCATTTCGACACTAGTGATGCTCCGTTGCAGCACCAACGATGCTCCGACGGCCCGGCAATGACCCATTTTAACACTGATGATGCTCCAACGGCCCAACGATGCTCCATTGCAGCAGCGACGATGCTCCGACGACCCGACAATGCCCCTTAGCAACACCGTGATACTCCGTTGCAACATCAGCGATGCTTCGCGGCCCAATGATGCTCCAGTGCAGCACCGACGATGCTCCGACGGCCCGACAATGCCCCATTGCTGCACTCGTGATGCTCCGTTGCGATGCTCCATCGCCCGATGGTGCTCCATTGCAGCACTCTCGAGGTTCCGATGGCCCGAATATGCTCCGTTACAGCACAGACGATATTCTGATGGACCACGAGCTCCATTACAACACCGACGATGCTCCGATGGCATGACAAGCTCCGTTAAAACACCAACGATGCTCCGGCGGCCCGGTGATGCTCGATTTCAGCAGCCAATGGCGCACGCATCAGAGGTCATGACTTGCAGTCAACCGACACCCCGTTGTCCTAGCATCATCGGCCACCAACGCGGCATAGCACCGAGGCGACCTTGCAACCCTCCGCAACAGCTTGCAGTAGACGTCCATGATCCTCTCGCAGCACTCGGTGGCCAGCTCCCAACACTCCAGTGCTGCACGGATGATGGTACGAGTAGCCGGTCGCTACATTAACCATCCTTGCCCCAGCCAATTGCGCCTTATGTGAGCAGTAGTTTAAGTGCAGCAAGCTAGCAAATACACTAGCAAATGGTGTGGAAAAATAAACAAAGCCAAAAGAGTCACAATAGCCAGTTGTAGGGACCAACCACATGCAAAGACGCACAACATGCTCCTGCCTTTGTGAACGAGCTGATCTGGTAGTCGGACAACGTAGCGGGCAGTTTACGCGTCGCCAGAAATCAGTCAGATGAATATAAACGTTTGCGATAATAAAAGCTTTCATGTAGATCATTGGATACGAAATGTGTGGTTTAATTATATTGATGTAGTAATATGAAGTGGTATTGGTTCATGGTCATTGGTTAGTAATGATACCGATATTAAAGCTTGTTATATATTACTCATTTAAGTGTCGGTCATGACATGACGGGGATATTAGGGCATTTTTGTTTTTGATTGAAATCCTTTGTGCTGTTTGGATCGGGGTCGCTCGATGGTTAACTCCTACCAACCTCCCCCCTAGGGGCATGGGAGTAGTACTTTGCTTCGAGGGATGATAAACTTCCACACTAAGTATATGCGTTCTTTATGACTTATGTGAGTTCATGGACTAATACAACACTCCCACCTATCCACATATTTCTAGCCTTTCCGGTACCATGAATTGCCCATTTTCACCTCGAGAATTGATGCGACCGGTGCATCCAAATCCTGTGATATGATACGCTCTATCACACATAAGCCTCATTATATCCTTCCTCAAAACAACCACCATACCTACCTATCATGGCATTTCCATAGCCATTCCAAAATATATTGCCATGCAACTTCCACAGTTACTATCCACATGACATGTGTGTTCATCATCATATTGCTTTGCATAATCATATAGAGCTGACATGATATTTGAGGAAAATCCACCATTCATGATTTCTCTACTTCTATAAAAAAACAGAGTTGGTGATGATGGTGTGCCTGCCATCCTGCAATATAGGCCGTCCGATTTATATCCGACGGATAGGAAGGAAACTATGGCAATTTTGCAAGAAGATACCCACACCCCTCTCCACAAGTGCAAATAAGGCCTTCCCTCGTTCACCCTTTTCTCCCACAAGATAAACTACTCATACAATTGCATCTTGATATTCCGTGCAACGCATGGGCATCTTGCTAGTTGTAATACATGTTACACTAGATCATTGCACATCCTGATACACTGCAAGGGCATTCATATAGAGTCATATTGTTTCAGTTTTATCAAGTTGTAAGTAAAAATAAGTGTGATGATCATCATTATTAGAGTATTGTCCCAGTAAGGTAAGGAATGATGGAGACTGACGAGTCCTTAAAAAGTGGGGATGGGGTTCATGATATTATTCTAGAAAAAGATAGATAGAAGAAAAAGTAAAAAAAATGAGAAAAAAAGAGAGAAGGGACATTATCCTTTTACCACACTTGTGCTTCAAAGTAGCACCATGTTTTTCATATAGAGAGTCTGCATGATTTGTCATTTTCATATACTAGTGAGAATTTTTACATTACTGAACTTGGCTTGTATATTCCAATGATGGGCTTCCTCAAATGCCGAGGTCTTAATGAGCAAGCAAGTTGGATGCACACCCACTAAGTTTCAGTAGTGAGCTTTCATACACTTATAACTCTAGTGCATCTGTTGCATGGAAATCCCTACTCCTCCCATCGATATCAATTGAAAGGCCTCTCCATTGCCTATCGATCCGCCGAGTTGATGCGAGACTTTCTCCACTTTTGTTTTCCCTTATACACCTCTACCAACATATTATATTCCACCCGTAGTGCTAAGTCCATGTCCCACGCTCATATATTGAGTGAAGTTGAAAATGCTGAAGTGCAAAAAAGTAGATACAATTGCTTGGTTTGACACCGGGGTGCTCATGATTTATACTTATGCGAGGAAGACCGAGTCATGCCATTCTTACGTAATTCAATGAGTAAGGATAACATTCGTTAAGCATGGTATATTTTGAGAAGTAATAATTATGTTATAGTATTCATGCTTATTATTATGTTGATATGAATTACTTAATCATTTCTCAATATTCATACCATAAAAGATTAGATGATAAACATGCTACGTAGCATTCAACATCAAAAAATTTGGTTTTATCAATTTACCTACTCGAGGACGAGCAAGAATTAAGCTTGGGGATGCTGATACGTCTCCAATGTATCTATAATTTTTGACTGTATAATTTTATATCGTTTTTGAAACTAAACTATTAACCCAGTGCCTAGTGCCAGTTGTTGTTTTCTGCATGGTTTTGGTTTTACAGAAAATCCATACCAAACGAGTCCAAATACGACGGAACTTTTCGACAAATTTTTCTGGACCAAAAGAGATGCTAGAAGCTTCAGAGGGAGTCTAGAAGTCAGATGAGGAGACGGCAAGACAACAGGGCACGCCCAGAGGGTAGACGTGGCCTGATGTCTTATGGGCCCCTCGTGGCTCCGTCTGACCTAATCCCAGCGCTATAAATTCCCAATTACTGCAAAAACCTTAGAAGCACCAACAAAACCAATTTTCCACCACCGCAAGTCCCTATTCTTCCATGATCCAATCTGGAGGCCTTCACCGGCTCTCTACTAGAGGGGGAATCAGTCACAGAGGGCTTCTGCGTCAACCTTGCCGCACCTCCGATGATGTGTGAGTAGTTCCCCACAGGACCTATGGGTCCATAGCAGTAGCTAGATGGTCATCTCTCTCTTCTTGATCTTCAATACAATGTTCTCTTTGGAGATTGATTTGATGTAATCTTTTTGCGGTGCGTTTGTTGGGATCCGATGAATTGTGGGTTTATGATCAGATTGTTCATTGAAAGTAAATGAATTATTTTAGAACTTTATTGTGTGTGATTATTATAGCTTTGTATTTCTCTCTGATCTATCCGTTTGGTTTTGCCAACTAGATTGATTTATCTTTAGTGGGAGAGGTTCTTTTTGGTAGGTTCAATCTTGCGGCATCCTCACTCTGTGACGGGAGACGTAGCGTGGCACGTATTGTATTGTTGCAAATAAGGATAAAACGATGGGGTTTGATCATATTGCTTGGTTTTATTCTGTAATCATTCTTCATGGATTACTCTGTTCGTCATGAACTTAATACCTAGAGAGGCAAGCATAAAAGCGCCCTTGAAGTGGAGTAATAGAAGTAGATGCATAATCGTTTCAGTCTACTTGTCATGGACGTAATGCCTATGTATTGATCATGCCATGAATACCATCATAACTATGTGATTTTCTATCAATTGTCCAACAGTTATATGTTTATCCACCGTATGCTATGTTCATGAGATGCCTCTAGTAAAAGCTATGGCCCCCGAGTCTACTTTAATAATATTACTGAAACCCTAAATACCTTGTTGCAATTTATTTAATTTTATTTTTATTTGCAATTTATATATCTCCTACCATCATATTTGATCCTTGCAATTAACGAGTACAAGGGGATTGACAACTCTCTAGCCCGCGTTGGGTGCAAGTATTTGCTCTTGTGTGTGTAGGTACTGCTAAAGGTCGTTTGCGTGGATCTCCTATTGGTTCGATAAACCTTGGTTCTTTACTGGGAAATACTTTCTGTTACTATACTACTTCACCCTTCCTCTCCGGGGAAATCCCAAGGCCTATCACAAGTAGCACCGTGAGCACCACGTTGTATCGCGGTGTTCCTCGCCAAGCGTCGGGCCACTTTGCCACCGAGATCACCTTTGAGGAGGGTGGAGGTGGCTTGGCATCTTCGAGACCCTGAAGCTCGCCGTGTGCGCGGACAATGCGGTGTTAGTTCGATACGGCCAGAGCTTGGCCGAGCTCAACTTCCCTAGACAGAGTGTCCTCTCCACTCCCATGCGGGACGTGTCCTGTGAGGAGAAGGCACACTGTCGGCCGAGGTGCAACATGGTGTCGAGGCCAATGATTAGCTATACACGGCGATAATCGCTCAAACTAATCTAGAACTTGTGGTAGCGGAGATTGCATTCTACGCTGAGATGGACGGGGAGCGCGGGAAGGAGGACAGGGAGCACCATCCCAGGATAGAGGTCGAGGCCGATGATCTGTTCAACCAACTCGGCATAGAGGGATGACCATACGAGGAGGAGGTGAAGTCGTCTACCGGAAATGACCACGAGGCAGGCTCCTCTGGGGGAGGGGCGATTGACATCGACTCGGGCGATGATACCTTGTGCGTACAAAGACGCCTTGCCTATGATGATTTATTGTAAAAGTGAGGAGGAGGAGTGCGATGATCTATCATAGTACTGTTTAGTTATCTAATGTGATGTTGTCTTAATGCTTAATGTTGAAATTTTTGTATTGTTGTTTAATTTTCAGGATATGGAATTAACAATGCCTAAGTTTGAAAGTTTTAGGGCACCGGTTTTACATCATCTATTACGATAGAAAGTTCCCTGGTGCCTGCTACTTGTGAGCTGTGTTGGGATTTCCTCGAAGAGGAGAGGATGAAGTAGTATAGTAGAGATATGTATTTTCCCTAGTTAAGAACCAAGGTTACCAATCCAGTAGGAGAACCACACAGAACCTTGTTAGCAGCACCTGCACACACAAAAGCAAATACTTGCACCCAACGCAAACAAGGGGGTTGTCAATCCCCTTAGCGGTTATTTCCAAGGATCAAATCTCGCAGTGGTAGACAAATAAATAAAATGCAAAATAAAATAGAAATAAGTAAAAGTGCAGCATGGTATTTTTTGGATTTTATATATGATGAGGCTTCTCTCTAGAGCACATAAACTATGGTGGGTGAACAAATTACTATTGGGCAATTGATAGAAAAGCGCATAGTTATGAAGATATTCAAGGCAATGATCATGTATATAGGCATCAAGTCCGAGACAATTAGATTGACTCCTGCCTGCATCTACTACTATTACTCCACCCAACGACCGCTATCGAGCACACATCTAGGGTATTAAGTCAATGAAAACAGAGCAACGCCCAAAGCAAGATAACATGATGTAGACAAAGTAAACCCAATCAATATGAATAAACCCATCCTTTTATCCTTAATGGCAATAATACAAATACATTTCATGTCCCTTTTTGTCACTGGGATTTAGGATCGCAAGATTGAACCCATCACAGCACACCTCTCCCATTGCGAGAAAAATCAATCTAGTTGGCCAAACAAAACGGATAGATCAGAGAGAAATACAATGCTATAATAACCATGCATAAAATAATTCAGTGAAGACTCAATTAATATTCATGAATAATCTCATCATAAACCCACTTCATAGGATCCCAACAGACACACCGCAAAATAAGATTACATCAAATAGAACTCCAAGAACATTGAGGAGAACATTGTATTGAAGATCAAAGAGAGAGAGAGAGAGAGAGAGAGAGAGAGAGAGAGAGAGAGAGAGAGAGAATAAGCCATCTAGCTACTTGCTATGGACCCGTATGTCTGTGGTAAACTACTCACACATCATCGGAAGGGCAGCAAGGATGACGTAGAAGCCCTCCTTGATTGATTCCCCCTGCGAGAGGGTGCCAGAAAAGGCCTCCAGATGAGATCGCAAAAGAACAGAAACTTGCGGTGGCGGGAAAGTATTTCGGGTGGCTCTCTGATGTATTGGGAATATTTGGAAATTTATAGAGGTGGAATTAGGTCAAGAGGTGCCATGAGGGGCCCAAAAGCCTGGAGGGCGCACCCCGTGGGCTTGTCGCTTCCTCCTGAAATTTATAGAGGTGGAATTAGAAATATGGTTGGAATAGAATACAGTGGTAGAGATTAATTTGGAGAAGACAAAAAGGAGAAATTCTCACATCGATGCGGCTAATCAACGGGCTATAGAGATGCCCATCAGTTGATGTCAATGCAAGGAGTAGGGATTGCCATGCAACGGATTCACTAGGAGCTATTAGTGTATGAAAGATCAAAATGGAAACTAAGTGGGTGTGCATCCAACTTGCTTCCTCTAGAAGATCTCGGGCATTTGATGAGGCCCACCATCGGAATATACAAGCCAAGTTCTATAATGAAAACTCCCACTAGTATAAGAAAGTGACTACATAGGATACTCTCTATATGAAAAACATGGTGCTACTTTGAAGCACAAGTGTGGAAAAAGATAGTAACATTGCCCCTTCTCTCTTTTCCTCTTAATTTTTTGTGGACTCTTTTTGGTCTCTCTTTTTCTCCTTTGGGACAATGCTCTAATAATGAATAATTGTGATCATCACACTACATTTACTTATAACTCAAAATTACAACTCGATATTAGAACAAAATATGACTCTATATGAATGCCTCGTGAAGGTACCAGGATGTGCAATGATCTAGCATAACATGTATAAAAAATGATGAACGGTAGCTAAGACACAAATACTATGTCAGCTATATGATCATGCAAAGCAATATGACAATGATGATGTGTGTCATAATAACAGAATGGTGGAAGTTGCATGGCAATATATCTCGGAATGGTTATGGAAATGCCATGATAGGTAGGTATGGTGGCTGTTTTGAGGAAGATATAAGGAGGCATAGGTGTGATAGAGAGTATCATATCACGGGGTTTGGATGCACCAGTGAAGTTTGCACCACATCTCGAGGTGAGAAAGGGCAATGCACGGTACCGAAGAGGCTAGCAAATTGCGGAAAGGTGAGAGTGCATATAATCCATGGACTCACATTAGTATCGGAGCCACCGCGCCGCCGCCCGCCGGAGTTCGAGATAGCCGCCGTTTTTTTTTCTAAAAACCGATCGGTTTTATTTCATAAACCCTAGTTTTCGTTTCTTAGATCGGTTTGGTTTATTTTATCGGTTTAGTTATTTAGCGGACGTTAAATAAATGACGTTCATTTTTATGAACGCAGTTGTCACCGCTTAGTCATGACAGCTTAACGTTCGTTCATTAGCCTATTCGTCAGTTTTTCTTTTTCTCGGATTTTCCGCAATTTTTTTCGATCGCGATTTCTGATCCGATTTTCGTTCTAGTATAACTTTTTGCTCGTTTATCAGAATCAGGCGATTCAAGCGCCTAGAGTTTCATCTCGAAACCCTTTTTCCGTTTAACCAACTTAAACAAGTTTTTGCTACTGTAAAATTTGACTTTAGTCCGGATTAGTAAACGAAGCTTGTTTCTTTCGCCGTTTGAGTTTTGTTGCTTCGTTTGAATTGATTCTTTTTGCAAACCGGAGTTCTTAAGTTGAAATTTCTGGTTAGATCTCTTATTTGAGTTTTACCCGTGCTTTGCTTGATTTCTTATTGTATGCTTGTTTGTTTGCGATAGAGTACCCGGAGTAAGCGTGCTACTCTGAGTCTCTAGGTTTCATGGATCATCAGCAAGGCAAGTAACACTTTGATCATACCTCTTACTACCCAGTTTTATTGCATTAGATCAATCCTCAAACAATTGCATGGTTAGGATCTGAATTAAATTGTGGGATTGGGAAATAGTTGAGGTAGTACCTACTCACCTGTTTATTATCAAACCCTGGGAGTTACTTTTACGTTATGCTTATATCGCTATGCTATGCTCGTAGACGTGGATTGGGTTTGAGTGTATTCATGGCAGATGTGAGATTGTTAAATTAATACACATATGGGTGGATTGAGGCACCTGGGTATTCCAGTGATTGCCTATATTTTTTGGAAATCCCGGGGTACCGTGTGATTCTCCTATGGACCGCCACCCAGGCTCAAAGGGATCATAAGATTATTCATACTGGAAACTTCCGTGTACAGCCACAAGCTATTATGGGCTCTAGCATAGTTGATTAAGTTGTGTGAACTCTTACAGTGGTAGACTAGCAGATGTAGGGGTGTAGGTGTACCGGTCTACCCATCGTAAGGTGCTAACGCTTCTTAAAGACCGTGTCTCGGTCATCAATTTCTCAAACACCATGTAGTGCGAGAAATCCAACGGAGGAGATTGAGTCTTGTGGGGGAAAGTGCGCAAACCTCTGCAGAGTGTATAAACTAATCATGGTTAGCCGTGTCCCCGGTTATGGACATCTTGAGTATCTAGTTCTTGGATTATCATGTGGCTCTCATCACTCTTAATATAATTTGATTGGGTTTAATGATGATGCTTAATTGGGATTGAGTTGGGTGAACCTTCTCAATGTTTAACAACCACCATGATAGTTAAATAAAATTTATTCCTTTGCAGTAGGGAAAAATTGGCTTTTCGCAAAACATATTAACCCTACAGCCTCCACCAGCCATATATGCATGTAGTGATAGCATTATTCTGTTCATTATCTTTTTGGTGTTACATTGCCAAAGATATTCCATGTCTTGACCCGTTTCGGGCTGCAACGTATCATGTTGCAGACTTTTCGCATAACAGTAAGGAGCCTTAGGTCGTGGTCTTTCACTTTCGGTGATGCCGTTGGAGTTGATGGACTCACTTTATCTTCCAAGCCTTCCGCTGTTATCGTATTAGATGGCCTTAAGCCATATTTATTGTAATAAGTTCTCTTTTGAGACATTCGATGTAATAAGTGTGTGATTGCTACTCTGTTATAAATCCTTCGAGTACTGTGTGTGTCAGCATTACCGATCCAGAGATGACACTTATGCACAGAGATCAGACTGTTTGAGGTCTGGTCGCTACAGAACCTGTGAGGGCCGGCCCGACTCCACGTGTGAGAAGTGACCTACTCGGACTCGGATCCAGGCCGAATAGATTTTGGGCTTTAGGGTCCGTGCGAGGCCCAAGTGTTGACCCTACGATGGACGCCTATTTAAAGTGGGGGTGCAGCACACTCCTTCGGTTGATTGCTTCGGCGCTGCCACTAGGGTTTGCATGTGTTGCAAATAGACACCTCCACTCGCCGCCGGTTGTGTGATCAAACCTAGCAGTCCACCGCACGATGTTCCTCCTACACATGCGGATACCGATAGAGGTGGTGCACCTGCACCGCTCCGGCGACCCTGTAAGAGGGATCCGACGACCGACTGTTCGAGGGAGATTGGAAGAGGAGACGAACCATGCAGACGCGCTACCCCAACTCTTCTTCCGCTGCACGGCACTCCGCGTCTAGTGGTAACGATCCATGATCCATTCCCGTATGGTGCCATGATTAGCAAGAACCAGAAGGTCGACTGGTTCATGGGCACCTTCATAGAGACTGTTAAAGAATGGCAGCGTGAATGGTTCTACATCACTGAGCCGCTCACCGCTGGCCAGGCCGAAGTCCCAGCATTCTTGGCTGGGTCCCCGAGGAAAATCGTGTCCTGGAAGAAGAAGGGCATCGCCTGGGGGAACCCAGGGGAGGTGGAGGCACTGATCAAGAAGATCAAGTGGTGGTCTGATGAGAAGAACCTCCAACTAGCTGACATGGTGAACATCATGCTCCACCGCCGCATCCTCCCAGTTCAACTTCGGGCCACCCCAATGTGGGAGCACAAGTCCAGGGACGCGGGGCCCATTCTCCGCTTCTTCCGCTCCACCTTGGCCGGGATGTGGATGCGACTGTTCAAGTCGTTCGAGGATGACTTACCTTTGGAAGGGCGCAACCTCGGCTTGAGGCCGGCTACAACACCCCCAAGGTAAATTTCTGACACACAGTTCTATTCCCTGCAATGTAGATTTCGGCTAATCAACTAATTTTATGCTTCCAGAAGTGGATCACCAAGGCGCAGCAGATGCCGTGCCCGGCGCCACTGCCCGAGGAGGAGATAACCCACTGCTCACGTCCCTCCTAGTCGAGGAGCCGCTCGTGGTGACCCCCAAGGGGTCAAAGCCCCAGAAGGGCAGGACTGGTCTTCGGACCTAGTAGACTTCAGTCACTTGATCTGAGGACACCCACACCTCCTCCACCCACGAAGACGATGTGGAGGAGGACAAGGAGGAAGAAGACCCTTCCCTAAAGGGGAAGATGGCGGTGTCTAAGGACTATGAGGCCGAAGCATGGGCGAAGGGCCAGAAGAGGGCACAAAAGGCCTCTGCCGAGCCCACCGGCAGACTTGCTCCGCCGGAGAAGATCACCTTCCCTGACGAGTCGGACGACGACCTCCTTGAGATGGGGAGGGAGAAGCCTGCGCCCAGGAGGTATGTTATCATCACTATTTCCATTACTTAATAAGTTTCTTTGTCACGATAAGATTTATATGAGTAATTTTTCAGTCCACCGCAGATGCGCCTCAACGGTGACTCCTCGAACGGGCCACTTGCCAGCGGGATGCTGGACCCAACCTCTCCCCCTCCAGCTCAAGAGGGGCTGGGGGAGGCGACATCTACTCCGGCCCTCGTGGTCAACACGAGGGGGGGCCAAAGTGTCGGTCATCATGGCCGAGGTTGAGACCTCGGCCTAGCAGGACCAAGGGGACGAGGTCCCTGAGGTCATCAAAGAAGGGTTGGGCCGAATATCGGCCAACCAAAGTCGACTATGGCGCCAACACCACAGCCGAAGACCCTTGTACCTGACACTTTGATGCTGGGTTCTGAGGTTCTGCCACCCTGCCCTCCGCCTCAAGGCGGGCTAGTGCGGGGTGGACCGAAGAGATGGAGGTAGCCCTGATGGGCTCCTCACTCAAAGAAGAGTACCACACGCTGATCGGCGCGGCGCTACAAGGCTTCCGGTCCGTAGAGGCCGGAATGCGTGGGGTCTTCAAGGGCCTTGTCACGAGCTTCGAGGTATTCTTCTGCACTTATATTAAGAATAACCTCCCTACTTAGATTTATTGGCAAATCTATATATTTGTCCAAGGACGTTTTCTCACATTACAACATAGTATTTAGACAACATAGCAGTGAGTAGCCTCCGAGCCCAAGGTTAGTTTTAAGAAACCGGTTTTGGGATCGAAGCAGAGTACCATAAGTTTATAAATCAGTAGCCCCAAGACTCTGGCATGCGTGTCCGGAGTGACTGGGGCAAGGGTTAATTGTAAAATTGTATTTGCAGGTTTCTACCTCGGCTCGAGCTCTGCCTCCGAGTAGATTACGGAGATGAACCGCAAGCACGAGAGTCTGAGAAGGACCTCGATCTGATGAACAAGCAGAGTGAGCAATATCAAGGTAAAGTCTAGAACGTCGTCAAATTTACTTTGCGTGAGCATAGCTTTGTGAAATAGAAGTTAATGCCTAACTATTTTGAATGACAATGACTTTGTTTGAGCTTGAGGTGCTCAAGGCCGAGCTTGTGAAAGCTCGACAGGAGGCCCAGCAGCAGAAGGCTCCGGCCGTCATGGCGGAGAATGGACCAGACATGGGTCCTGGAGGTGGAGGAGGCCCTAAAGGGCGTCTATGAAGCGTGCGATGCCCTTCAGGCCAAGGAGGAGAAGGCGAGCAAAGAGCTCAAAAAGCTCTGTCTTGCACACTCCAAGCTCCAGAACCAGACTAGGGCCGACCATGAGGTGCTCCAGCAAGTGGAGTAAATTGCGGCAGGTAAGCCATATTTACTTCAATGTGTGTTTGGCAGCAAGGGGTTCGTCGAGCTCACCCAGTTGTGGCGCTCCGTAGAGGTCTTCGTGTATCTGCCGAGGAGTGCATCAGACGCCGCCCACCACTTTCGCGAGCGGGAGGGCCATGAGGCACATTATTCTTTCTGGCAGCAATTCCAGGAGTCGCCGTGTCCATAGCTGTTGAATCATCAGATGAAGCAGTGATAACCCACAAGTATAGGGGATCGCAACAGTTTTCGAGGGTAGAGTATTCAACCCAAATTTATTGATTCGACACAAGGGGAGCCAAAGAATATTCTCAAGTATTAGCAGCTGAGTTGTCAATTCAACCACACTTGAAAGACTTAATATATGCAGCAAAGTATTTAGTAGCAAAGTAGTATGGAAGTAACAGTAACGGTGTCAAAAGTAACAGTAACGGTATCAAAAGTAACAGTAGCTGTTTTGTAGCAATTGTTATAGTGGCAACGGCAAAGTAACGTAGCAAAGATCAATATGTGAAAAGCTCGTAGGCAGTGGATCAATGATGGATAATTATGTCGGATGGCACTCATCATGCAACAGTTATAACCTAGGGTGACACAGAACTAGCTCCAATTCATCAATATAATTTAGGCATATATTCCGATTATAGTCATATGTGCTTATGGAAAAGAACTTGAATGACATCTTTTGTCCTACCCTCCCGTGGCAGCGGTGTCCTAATGGAAACTAAGGGATATTAAGGCCTCCTTTTAATAGAGAACCGGACCAAAGCATTAACACTTCGTGAATACATGAACTCCTCAAACTACGGTAATCACCGGAAAGAATCCCAATTATTGTCACCTTGGGGTATGCGGATCATAACTCGTAATAGGTGTTTACAACTTGCAAGATAGGATCGAGAACACAAATATATTCATGAAAACATAATAGGTTCAGATCTGAAATCATGGCACTCGGGCCCTAGTGAGCATTAAGCATAGCAAAGTCATAAAAACATCATTCTCAGAACATAGTGGATACTAGGGATCAAACCCTAACAAAACTAACTCGATTACATGATAAATCTCATCCAACCCATCACCCTCTAGCAAGCCTACGATGGAATTACTCACGCATGTCAGTGAGCATCATGAAATTGGTGATGGAGGAAGGTTGGTGATGATGATGGGGATGGATCCCCCTCTCCGGAGCCCCAAACGGACTCCAGATCTGCTCTCCTGATGAAGAACAGGAGGTGGCGGCGGCTCTGGCTTTTGACATAGGCTTCCTCTTGGCAGAAGCGTTCTTTTGCATACCAGGCTTGATGGCAGCAGCAGCAGCTTGCTCTTTCTTGAGCATCCTTTTCTTGGAGGTCACCTCTTCCTTAACAACAAAGTCTTCATCCTCAGACTCAGAAGTTCTCTTCTTTCTTTGCCTACTAGTAGCCTCAGGCAAGTTGCTTGGTGTGCTTATGCTTCCATCTTCATAGCTGCTTGAGGGACTAGTGCCCTCACTGAGATTCAATTCTTCTTCAGACCTATTCTGACTGTCACTACCCTCTGACATCTCTGAAACTGGCCCTCTGAATAGATGGATATAGATAGAGTGGATGAGCATCACAAACCACAACTATTTTGCAAAAATATTGAGACAAAAACTTAACTTCAGTTTTCTGGAGAAAGCACTTTGGAGCTACCGATTTGACAAACTCAGTGACACCGAAGCATTACCACAATCTAAAGACGCAGTTTTGGTCAGACCGAAATGCAGTTCGGTGACTCCGAGATGCTAGGGTTTCACAAAGTAAGTGATTTCGGTCACACCAATTAGTATGAATCGGTCAGACTGAGTTATACTAGTGCAATGGCCTGAGCCAAATCGGTGAAACCGAGATCCTCAGATCGGTCGGTCCGAGATGAGTTCATGGAAACCTAACACTAAGTTTTTGCATCAAATCTATTCTAATGGAATTTTTAGATGGATAGGTTGATCTCATTCGTGGTAAGAACAATGGCAATGGTCTTTGTGCAAGAATCGGAATAAGAGAACACACAAAGAGGTCGAGTTCCTACCCTAACTTGGCGACGAACTCGCTACAGCGGCAACGACGGTGAGATTCCCATTGACGGTGACGGAGACCAGTGGCAGGAGGACACCGGCGATGACGGTGATGATCTAGAGACCAAGGGGGCGGCAGAGCTGGGAGGCGCAGTTGAGTGGTTTGGAGGAATTTCCAAATTTTCAACCCGCGGTATATATACCCAGTCGGTGTGACCGAGTGGAACGACTCGGTGGCACCGAGATGCAAAACTGCTAGCAGTTACTGCAACTCGGTGTGACCGAATTGTTCAAATCGGTTGCACCAAGATGAAAACCTAGATCAACTTAATGAATTCGGTGAGACCGAGTAGGATGAGTTGGTCTGACCGAGATGCATCTTGGTTTTGAAAGTTTAAGCCCTTGACGGATCGGTGGCTCCGAGTGCTCCTCACCTGAATGGTCCGAATTCAACTTGTTCAAACTTTGTGATGTAGCATGAATAGAGTTTGATACAATAAAAGCATATATAGATAGAGGGAGTACTTAGGCATTCTTGTCCATCCATTTGGCCAAGAAAAATCAAACAAACAAAGCAACAAATGGATGTCCTCGAATGGAGAAAATTATGAAACCAACATGCTCACACAATAAGATAGCAAATAAAATATGTGGCAAAGCATGGACAAACACTCTAGCATCTATCAAGCAATTTGCGATGACTAGGTCATCTATATATAAGTATATTGACTGAGGAGTCAAATGAGAACATTTGATCATAGGTCATACTCATCGTTTAAGCACAAGTGGGGTTACCACTTTTACATAAAGCATTGTTGTGCTCACACCATTAGAGTTGCTTTAGCTCAATTTCTTAGAGCAAAGCTCCCCCTAAATGTGATATCCCTCCTTAGAGGGATGAACTAACCATGGGTTTTGTCGATGATGACTTCATGTAGGTGTTGAAGATGTAGATGCTCAATGTTGATGTAGATCATTTGGAGCAATCCATTGGAGTGAGTTGCAGTTTCAATACCTAGCTACATGGGTTAGTTCCACAAGGAACACACAAGGATATCCATAGACATAGAGTGAAATACACATATGATGATGTCCATGAAAGCATTAGGTTACCTTGTCCCTTGTATTACCAACAAGAGGGTTTGTGACTCCTTGAATTAGTGCAAGATATGGAAGTTGATTGCACTTGTCCTTGCCAAAATGTATATGAGTGAAATTTGTTGGCGGAGTCACCCTCAAGAACTCTCTAGTTCTTCTTATTTGGGACCCACATCAACTTGATGGGAATACTTGGATTTGTAGTCGTACTTGATGTAGTCTTGGGAACCCACTTGACCAAGGCCTTAGGAGATTCTTCAAATGAATCAATCTCTTCTTGAAGCTTGTCCTTGCCTTTTAGCTTGTGGTCTTGTGGTGGAAGTTCATCTTGAGCTTGTGTTCCCTTGAAAGAAGTGGGGTCATACTTCTCTTGTTGAGGAATGAAATTCGTCTTGGGGTATTGATCTTCTTCCCACTCAACTCCATTGGCATTGAACTTTCGTTCAAAACCGACACCTTGATTCTTCCGGTGCCTTCCTTGCTTGCGTACAATTTCCTCAAATTGCTTACTTCCGACAAGGCTCTTGTAAACACCTTTCTCTATAATTCCCTTCAATAAGCTATTTTCTTGCTCAAGTGTAACTTGGCTAAGAGAATCATTAATGGAATCAAGAGAATTACTAGAAGCAAAAATATTGGATTTAGCATGATTATTGCTACTACTAGAAGAAGAATCTTTCTTGCTCTTGTTGCTAGATTTTACTTGTGGCATGTAAGTAGACAAGAGTAAACGCTTGGCAATGTAAGAAGAACTTTTCTTACAAAGATCATCATTGATTGCTTTTAAGAACCCATGCTCTTGCTCTAAATTGAGCTTCTCAAAGCGTAGCTTCTCATGAGTCTTTAAAAGCTCTCGATGATCCTCTAAGGTAGTTTCATGAGCTAACTTAAGAGTGTTTAGTTCTTTAGTTAGTCGCTCAATCTCCTTGTTATCATTTTCATTCGTTTCATCTTGATTGGCATGATTAATAGCAATTTCATCATGTTTTCGTCACTAGTGTTGTCAACAATTAAATCATCCTAGCAAATCATCTTCATCACTATTGAAATCAACATACTCGGGGTGTGATACCTTAGGGCCTTTAGCCAGGAAGCATCTTCCAACACCTTCATTTTGTGAGTCAAATATTTCGTAGGAGTTGGATGACACAAGTGCAAGACCGGCAACACCTTCATCTTGAGTATATTCGGAGTCGGAGTGATAACTTCTCTCGGAGTAGTTGTCGGAGTCGGAACCAGATACCAATTCACCAACGTGAGCTTGATGTCTTCGTCTTGTGTAGCTCTTTGATGACTTGTCCTTCCTTTCCGAATCCTTGCTTCTATGAGAGGGTCTTCATTCATAACGATCATCTCTACTCCTTCTCTCTCTTGGTGGTGATTCATCTCTTTTACTTCTCCTTTTGGGTGAATCTTCTATTCTCTTGTAGGGAGTCATAAAATCATTTGAGTAGCGTCCGGGTCTTCCACAATTGTAGCAATTGCGATCACGACTAGAAGATCTTTTGTCATTGTAGGACCTTGACTTGAAACTTCTCTCTTAGCTTCTACTCTTGCAGAACTTGTTGAAGTTCTTCACCATTAAGCTCAATTCTTCATTGAAGGCTTGTTTCTCACTTGATGTTGTAGGAGCATCACATGAAGCTTTTTAAGCACCACTAGACTTGTTGTGGAGCTCTTCCTTATCCTTAAGTGAGATCTCATGAGCAACAATTCTACCAATGACTTCCGTTGGCTTGAGATCTTTGTAGTTGTGCACCATTTAAATCAAGGTGCACACGGTATCATATTTTCCATCCAGGGCTCTTAGTATCTTATTGATGATGAATTTGTTAGTCATCTCCTCGCTTCCTAAGCTGGCAATATCATTTGTGATGAGAACAAGCCTAGGGTACATTTCAGCGACTCCTTCACCATCCTTCATTTTGAACTTGTCAAGTTGACTTTGAAGCACACCCAATTTGGATTCCTTGACGGACTCGGTACCTTCGTGCATATCAACCAAAGTATCCCAAATTTCCTTTGCATTCTCAAGGCGGCTGATTTTATTGAATTCTTCGGGGCACAGTCCGTTGAAAAGAATATCACAAGCTTGAGCATTGTATTGCAACATCTTCAATTCTTTCGCGGACGCTTCATGATCCGGTTCTCTTCCATCCTCGAAGTATTCACCTTGCAAGCCAATACACATAATAGCCCAAACGGCGAGGTTGTGACCAAGAATATGCATTTTCATCTTATGCTTCCAACTAGCAAAATTAGTACCATCAAAGTAAGGACCTCTACGGTGGTAATTTCCCTCGCTAGACGCCATACTCTCCTAGGTTGTGAAACCAAGGCTATGATCACCAAAAGCTATGGAAATCAAGGCAAATGGAAACGGGATCTGATACCACTTGTAGGATCGAAAGTAGGTCTAGAGGGGGGGGGGTGATTAGACTACTTGACCAAATAAAAATCTAACCTTTTCCAAATTTTAAGTCTTGGCAGATTTTAGCAACTTAGCACAAGTAAGTCAATCAACCTACACATGCAATTCTAAGAGTGTAGCAGCGGAAAGTAAAACATTGCATATGAAGGTAAAGGGAGAGTTTGGAGAAGGCAAACGCAATGTAGACATGAAGATTTTTGGCATGGTTCCAATATGTGGTGCTATCATACGTCCACGTTGATGGAGACTTCAACCCACGAAGGGTAACGGTTACACAAGTCCACGGAGGGCTCCACTCATGAAGGGTCCACGAAGAAGCAACCTTGTCTATTTCACCATGGCTATCGCCCATGAAGGACTTGCCTCACTCGGGTAGATCTTCACGAAGTAGGCGGCCTCCTTGCCTTACAAACTCCTTGGTTCAACTCCACAATCTTGTCGGAGGCTCCCAAGTGACACCTAACCAATCTAGGAGACACCACTCTCCAAAAGGTAATAGATGGTGTGTTGATGATGAACTCCTTGCTCTTGTGCTTCAAATGATAGTCTCCCCAACACTCAACTCTCTCTCACAGGTTTGGCTATGGTGGAAAGATGATTTGAGTGGAAAGCAACTTGGGGAAGGCTAGAGATCAAGATTCTTGTGGTTGGATTGGAATGTCTTGGTCTCAACATACGAGAGGTGGTTCTCTCTCAGAAAATGAGTAGTGGAAGTGTAGGCACATTCTGATGGCTCTCTCACAAATGGAGAAGGGGGTGGAGGGGTATATATAGCCTCTACACAAAATCCAACCGTTACACACATTTGACCCACTCAGTCTGACCGAATAGAGGAACTTGGTGAGACCGATTTAGTTCAAAATGTGAACGTTAGGAATCTCGGTGGGACCGACTTGAACAACTCGGCGGGACTGGTGTGCTAGGGCTAGGCCAAAACCTCATCTTGGTGAGACCTATTGCATGAAGTAAGTGAGACCGATTTTAGCAAATAGTAAAAAGAGAGTTGGTCAAGCAAACTCGATGGGACCGATTGCACATTTCAGTGAGATTGAAATAATTACAACAGGCAACAGAGAATTTGCAAGGCCATCTCGGTGAGACTGAGATCCGTATCGGTGCGATCGAATTGTCTAGGGTTTCTGGCAGTGGCTAGGTCAAATGAACTCGGTGGCGCCAGATAGATCAAGTCGGTGGTGCCGAGTTTGACTTTGGGTTTTGGACATATTTGGAAATGAGAAAGTGGCTGAGGGTTTTGGAGCAATATCACTAAGCACTTTGAGCAAGTAGACCATTAAGCAACACCTCATCCCCTTTTAATAGTACTGGCTTTCCTATGGACTCGATGTGATCTTGGATCACTAAAATGAAAATGAGGAGTCTTGAGCTTTTGCCAATCTTTGTCCTTAGCATTTTGAGCGGTCCACATCTCTAGTCCATGCCATGCCAATCATTGAACTTTCTGAAATATTTAACTTGAATGGATATTAGTTCAATGAGCTATATGTTGTTATGAATTACCAAACCACCCAGGGATTAGTTACACTTCCAATCTCCCCCTTTTTGGTAATTGATGACAACATATAGATCAAAGCTTCGACAAATAATAATATGAATGAAATACATCGTCCCTTTGAGAAGTATGTGATAAGCAAGAGCTCCCCCTAAATTTGTGCATGATTTAAAATTTGCTTTTGAATGCAAATGCACAATTGATTAGGATCATGGGTCACTCTTCCATGTCACATACATCTTGGTGGAGCGCTCAAAATGATAAGATTTAAACAACATGCACTCATCACCAAGGATAAACATGATTGGTCATACACAAATATCATAGATAGCATCATGCAAGCACACATTAAGGTATAGTATGATCAAACATATGATCACAAGAGTATCTCACAAACAAGCACAAATATTGTAGCATGAATCAAACAAGCAAACGATCAAAGTAGCAAGAGAGGCAACAAAAGGCAAAACACACACTCTCTCTCTCTCTCGAAGCCTAATGATATATAAACTTTCTCCCCCTTTGGCAACAAGTTACCAAAAAGCTTGAAAATGCATAGTGTTATGCGACACTCTAGGCACAATCTCCGGGAGTCCTGAACTGGTCTTCTGGCTAGTTGCTCAGGTGTGCGTAGATGGCGTGGAGGAGTCCGTCTGCAAATACTTCAGCTAACGTCTGTGGAGCTGGAGGAGTTGAAACTGGAGGTGTAACAGGTGGCGATTCTGCAGTCTTTGAAAGTGTAGTCCTAGTGTCACTGACAACTGGCACTGCTGAAGACCTTTGTACCCTTGGCACTCGCTGAAAAGTGTCTGTGGTACGTCTGTCATTCCTGTCCTCAACTTCTTCCTGGAGCTTCTCCACAGTGGTCTGGATCTCTGTGACCTTCACATCTAGATTATGGAATTTAGTCTCAATGATCCTCTCAAGACTTTCCTGATTATGGGTTAGGGTGGCCAAGCCCTTCTCAATCCTCACAGTAGCCTCAAGCAGATAGATGAGTTAATCTTGCTTGGTCTTGAGCATCACAGTTGAAGCGTATGGTGCACTGGCTGCCTCTGCTGCTTTTGCAGCCTTTGCTCTCTCTCTTCTCCTGAGCTTCTGCACATGTTGGATGAGATGCATCCATGACAATCTCATTGTCCTCAAATTCTGGCCTCAGGGGAAGATGTTCTTTATCTAGAAGATATGTCCCTGTTCCCATCTTGGAGTTGATCAACATCTGTATATGAGGGGCATATCCACATGATCTCTTCTGATCAGCTGTAGTTCTCTTCACTGTCTCAACAACCAAAGTCATCACTTTGAACTTCTATGGCACATCAATCATATGGAGCAAGTTTATGGAGTGACAATGGATCATCCTATGATCTCCTCACTTAGGCAACATAGTGTGCCTCAGAATTGTGTTGATGGTGGTCAGACGTGACAACAGATAGTATATAGGCCCAAGCTTGTGAGTCTCCAAGGCATCATCCAGTATGGTCTTGTACATATTTTCCATGGAGTTGTGATCCTTCCTTGGCTTGGCATATACATCAGTGTCATTTTCATCTTTCTTGGGAGCATTGATCAACTTGGCCCATTCAGAAATAGTTGATTGATACTTAGTTCCCTATGTCATCCAGACAATCCTTCCATCTGGGTAGAAGTGAGTAGTGGAGTAGAATTGCATTATCATTTCATCATTCCACTTGGTCAACTTCTGACCAACAAACTTGTCCACTTTGAAAGTGCTAGTTATCGACTAGAGGGGGGGTGGGGTGAATAGGCAATTTTTATGAAAGTCTTCAAAACACGGGGTTTTGAAGATAAACAGTAGAAATGAACCTATTGATATGCAGCGGAAGGTAGACTACACTAGACAATCCATAGTCAAATAAGCAATGAAGTGAAAGCATGAAGACTATCAACAACTAGGTATTATAGATTAGGATGGAAGATAGTATGAAGCCAAATAGTAAACAGTCTTCACACAGTGAAGACAATTAGATCATGCAAGCAGGCAATGACTTCACGAGGACAGACTGAAAGTAAAGAGAAGTGAAGTATAGAACGATAGCTTGGTGAAGACAAGGAGTTGATAGATGATACGTCTCCGTCGTATCTATAATTTTTTATTGTTCCATGCCAATATTCTACAACTTTTACATACTTTTGGCAACTTTTTATACTATTTTTGGGACTAACATATTTATCTAGTGCCCAGTGCCAGTTTCTATTTGTTGCATGTTTTTTGTTTCGCAGAAAATCCATATAAAACAAAGTCCAAACGGGAGAAAAACTTATGGTGATTCTTTTTGGAATAAACGTGAATTTTGGGAAGTGGAATCAACGAGAGACGATGCCCGGGGGGGGGGGGGGGCACGAGGGTGAGGGGCGCCTGTGGGGTAGGGTGCGCCCTGGGACCTCATGGCCACTCTGTAAGTCGGTTGGTGCCCTTCTTTTACCGCAAGAAACCCAATATCCGGATAAAAATAGTGTCCAAATTTCAGCCCAATCGGAGTTACGGATCTCCGGAATTTAAGAAAGCGGTGAAAGGCGAGAATCAGGCCTTGAAGCAGAAGGAAACACACACACACACACATTCAGAGATCCAATCTCGGAGGGGCTCTTGCCCCTCCGCCGCCATGGAGGCCATTGACCAGAGCTCCCATCTAGGGGGAAGGTCAAGGAAGAAGAAGAAGAAGAAGGGGGGCTCTCTCCCCCTTTCTCCCGGTGGCGCCGGAACGCCGCCGGGGCCATCATCGTCACCGAATCTATACCAACGACTTCACCGCCGTCATCACCAACTCTTCCCCCCTCTATGCAGTAGTGTAACCCCTCTTTTACCCGCTATAATCTCTACATAAACATGGTGCTAAACGCTATATATTATTTCCTAATGATGTATGGCTATCCTATGATGTTTGAGTAGATCCGTTTTGTCCTATGGGTTAATTGACGATCATGATTGGTTTGAGTTTCATGTTTTATTGTTGGTGTTGTCCTATGGTGCCCTCCTTGTCGCGCAAGCGTGAGGGATCCGCACTGTAGGGTTTGCAATATGTTCATGATTTGCTTATGGTGGGTGGCGTGGTGTGAAGCCTGAGACCGAGTAAGTAGGTTGTATGCGTATGGGAGTAAAGAGGACTTGATGCCTTATAATGCTATGGTTGGGTTTTACCTTAATGATCTTTAGTAGTTGCGGATGCTTGCTAGAGTTCCAATCATAAGTGCATATGATCCAAGAAGAGAAAGTATGTTAGTTTATGTCTCTCCCTCAGACAAAATTGCAATAGTGATTACCGGTCTAGTTATCGATTGCCTAGGGACAAATAACTTTCTTGTGACAAAAATCTCTCTACTAAAACTAACTTAGTTGTTTCTTTATCTAAACAGCCCCTAGATTTTATTTACGCGCTCTTTATTATCTTGCAAACGTATCCTAAATTATCTTGCAAACATATCCTATCACACCTACAAAGTACTTCTAGTTTCATATTTGTTTTAGGTAAAGCGAATGTTAAGCGTGCATAGAGTTGTATCGGTGGTCGATAGAAATTGAGGGAATATTTGTTCTATCTTTAGCTCCTCATTGGGTTCGACACTCTTACTTATCGAAAGAGGATACAATTGATCCCCTATACTTGTGGGTTATCAAGACCTTTTTCTGGCGCCGTTGCCGGGGAGCAATAGCGTGGGGTGAATATTCTCGTTTGTGCTTGTTTGCTTTATCACTAAGTGGATTTTATTTGCTGTTATAAGTTGTTCTCTATCTTTAGTTATGGTGGAACACAAAATACCAAAAACAAATAGGTTTACTTGCTACTCATGGAGATGGGGAACCTCCTAAAACCCTCGATGCTCATTATGTGAAAGATATTATGCACTACTTTAATAATCCTGAGAGAACCCCATTCAATTATATAATGGGAGACACGTTGGATCAACGTGAATACTTTAGGGATTATCGCTTGACTCAAAAAGGGAAACTACTATGGGATCAAATTTATATGTTGCATTGGTATGCTCGGCAACTGTTCTTGAGATATGATTATACTTGTTGCTCTAGGATGAAGGCTCCTCACCTTCCCTTTTCATGCAAATTTAATGATAATGAAACCTTAGCTTCTTATGCTAATGGTATATATGATTACTATGATGTGGAACGAATAAAAGAACTTGTTGCTTTTAAGGGTGCATGTGAAATTGAATCTTTGTTTAAAGAGTATGAAGATTTTGATGATTCAGTTTATAGACCTGAAAATTTAGCTATCCTTAAATATTGCTATGAGAATTATAAATACAATTATGATATTGATGAATTTATTGAGAAAGTCTCCGCTGTCCGAGAAGAGACTAATATTTTCCCGGAGTCTATGGAAGAAGAAATTTATGAAACTATGAGCTCATTGGATGAAAAACGTGATGAGGAGAGCGAAGAACAAAAGGAGGAAGATCGGATTAGCTAACCGTGACCACCTTCTAATGAGAGTAACTCTCCAACTCATACATTATTTAATGTCCCTTCTTTCTTACAGAAGGATGAATGCCATGATAATTGCTATGATCCCGTTGATTCGTTTGAAATATCCCTTTTTGAAGAACTTGATGCTTGCTATTCTTGTGGCCAAGATGCCAATATGAATTATGCTTATGGAGATGAACTTGCTATTGTTCCTTATGTTAAACATGAAATTGTTGCTATTGCACCCACACATGATAGTCCTATTATCTTTTTGAATTCTCCAAACTACGCTATATCGGAGAAGTTTGCACTTATTAAGGATTATATTGATGGATGGCCTTTTACTGTTGCACATGATAATTTTGATGAATACAATATGCATGTGCTTGCTGCTCCTAGAGGAACTACATCTCCGCCTCTCTATGTTTATAACACGATAAAATTGCAAGAAACTTCTTATGCTATGCATTGGCCTTTACTTCATGTGCATGAATTGTTCTTGTATTACATGCCGTTGCATAGGAAGAGAGTTAGACTTCATCATAGCTTGACATATGTTGCTTTGTGCTCACTACTAAATGCCAAATCATTGTTGATTAAAATTGTCTTTGATATACCTTGGGATCCGGGTGGATTCATTACTTGAGCACTTTATGCCTACCTTAATGGCTTTAAAGAAAGCGCTGCTAGGGAGACAACCCGGAAGTTTTAAAGAGTCATTTATTTCTGTTGAGTGCTTTTATAAAGTTTAAAAACAAAAAAAATATAGAGGGGAACCCAAAAATTTTCAAAAAGGAAAGTGAAAGTGAGAGAGACAAGCATTGTTGAAGTGGGGGAGCTCCTTGAACTTTGTTCATGCTCATGGAAACTTTGTGAATCTTAATTATAGAAACTTCTCAACAAAAATAATTATCCCCTTGTACAATTTCATTGTATTATAAAAATAATGTGCCAAGATTTGCCTTTAGGATGTTTAAATTGCTTGTTGGTTTGTGCGGTGCAAAACAGAAGCTTTGGCTGTAGTGATCGATTTTACGTTTTTTACTGAATGTCAAACAGTTCTGAAACCTTTTGCACTGTCTTGCTATGCAAATTTTAAATTTTTCATATTTTTTCAGAATTGTTGGAGTACCATAAGTATGGTGAATGTTCAGATTACTACAGACTATCCTGTTTAAGACAGATTCTGTTTTTGATGCATTATTTTGCTTGTTTTGATGAGACTATCGATTACATCGATGGATTAAGCCATGAAAAAGTTATATTGCAGTAGCTACAATGCAAAAACAAAATATGAATTGGTTTGCAATAGTACTTAGAGTAGTGATTTGCTTTATTATACTAACGGATCTTACCGAGTTTTCTATTGAGTTTTGTGTGGATGAAGTGATCAAAGATCGAGGAGGTCTTGATATGAGGATAAGGAGGAGGGGCAAGAGCTCAAGCTTGGGGATGCCCTAGGCACCCCATGTAAATATTCAAGGAGACTCAAGCGTCTAAGCTTGGGGATGCCCTTGAAGGCATCCCATCTTTCTTCAACAAGTATCTGTATGTTTACGGTTTCGTTTCATTCATGTGATATGTGCAAATCTTGGAGCGTCTTTTGCATTTAGTTTTCACTTTTCTTTGATGCACCATGCTGGTATGAGATAGTCCATGGTTGATTTATAGAATGCTCATTGCACTTCACTTATATCTTTTGAGTATGGCTTTATAGAATGCTTCATGTGCATCACATATATCATTTGAAGTTTGGATTGTCTGTTTCCCTACACATAGAAAACCGCCATTTGTAGAATTCTCTTTTGCTTCACTTATATTTGTTAGAGTGTGGGCATATCTTTTGTAGAAATAATTAAACTCTCTTGCTTCCCTTATATCTATTTAGAGAGATGACAGGAATTGGTCATTCACATGGTTAGTCATAAAATCCTACATAAAACTTGTAGATCACCGAATATGATATGTTTGATTCCTTGCAATAGTTTTGCAATATAAAGATGGTGATATTAGAGTCATGCTAGTGGGTAATCGTGGATTGTAGAAATACTTGTGTTGGCGTCTGTGATCCTGTAGCATGCACGTATGGTGAACCGTTATGTAACAAAGTCGGAGCATGATTTATTTATTGATTGTCTTCCTTATGAGTGGCGGTCGGGGAATGACGATGGTCTTTTCCTACCAATCTATCCCCCTAGGAGCATGCGTCTAATGCTTTGTTTCGATAGCTTCTAGACTTCTGCAATAAGTATGTGAGTTCTTTATGACTAATGTTGAGTCCATGGATTATACGCACTCTTACCCTTCCATCATTGCTAGCCTCTTCGGTACCGTCCATTGCCCTTTCTCACCTTGAGAGTTGGTGCAAACTTCGCCGGTGCATCAAAACCCCGTGATACAATACGCTCTATCACATATAAGCCTCCTTATATCTTCCTCAAAACAGCCACCATGCCTACCTATTATGGCATTTCCATAGCCATTCCGAGATATATTGCCATGCAACTTCCGTCATCTTCATATACATGACTTGAGCATTCATTGTCATATTGCTTTGCATGATCGTAAGATAGCTAGCATGATATTTTCATGGCTTGTCTGTTTTTTGATATCTTTGCTACGCTAGATCATTGCACATCCTGGTACACTGCCAAAGGCATTAATATAGAGTCATATTGTTCTAGATATCGAGTTGTAATATTGAGTTGTAAGTAAATAAAAGTGTGATGATCATCATTATTAGAGCATTGTCCCAGTAAGGAAAGGATGATGGAGACTATGATTCCCCCACAAGTCGGGATGAGACTCCGGATGAAAAATAAAAATAAAAAAAGAGGCCAAAAAAAGAGAAGGCAAAAAACAATGAGATAAAAAGAGAGAAGGGGCAATGCTACTATCCTTTTACCACACTTGTGCTTCAGAGTAGCACCATGTTCTTCATATAGAGAGTCTCTTGAGTTATCACTTTCATATACTAGTGCGGATTTTCATTATATAACTTGGCTTGTATATTCCGATGACGGGCTTCCTCAAATGCCCTAGGTCTTCATGAGCAAGCAAGTTGGATGCACACCCAATTAGTTTCAATTTGAGCTTTCATACACTTATAGCTCTAGTGCATCTGTTGCATGGCAATCCTTACTCCTCGCATTGACATCAATTGATGGGTATCTCCATAGTCCATTGATTAGCCGCGTCGATGTGTGACTTTCTTCCTTTTTGTCTTCTCCACACAACCTCCACCATCATATTCTGTTCCACCTATAGTGCTATATCCATGGCTCACGCTCATGTATTGCGTGAAAGTTGAAAAGGTTTGAGAACATCAAAAGTATGAAACAATTGCTTGGCTTGTCATCGGGGTTGTGCATGATTTGAATATATTTTATGTGGTGATGATGGAGCATAGCCAGACTATATGATTTTGTAGGGATAAGCTTTCTTTGGCCATGTTATTTTTAAGAAGACATGATTGCTTTATTAGTATGCTTGAAGTATTATTGTCTTAATGTCAAATGATAGACTATTGCTTTGAATCACTCGTGTCTTAATATTTATGCCATGATTAGATACATGATCCAGATTATGCTAGGTAGCATTCCAGATCAAAAATTATCTTTTTTATCATCTACCTACTCGAGGACGAGCAGGAATTAAGCTTGGGGATGCTGATACGTCTCCATCGTATCTATAATTTTTGATTGTTCCATGCCAATATTATACAACTTTTACATACTTTTGGCAACTTTTTATACTATTTTTGGGACTAACATATTGATCCAGTGCCCAGTGCCAGTTCCCGTTTGTCGCATGTTTCTTGTTTCGCAGAAAATCCATATCAAACAGAGTCCAAACGGGATAAAAAATTACGGAGATTTTTTTGGAATAAATGTGAATTTTGGGAAGTGGAATCAACGCGAGACGATGCCCGGGGGGCCCACAAGGGTGAGGGGCGCCCCCCAGGGGGTAGGGCGCGCCCTCGGCCCTCGTGGCCACTCCGTAAGGCAGTTGGTGCCCTTCTTTCGCCGCAAGAAATCCAATATCCGGATAAAAATCGTGTCCAAATTTCAGCCCAATCGGATTCTGAGATCTCCGTGAATTTAAGAAAGCGGTGAAAGGCGAGAATCAGAGCGCCTTGAAAGCAGAAGGAAATAGAGAGAGAGATCCAATCTCGGAGGGGCTCTCGCCCCTCCGCAGCCATGGAGGCCATGGACCAGAGGGGAAACCCTTCTCCCATCTAGGGGGAAGGTAAAGGAAGAAGAAGAAGAAGAAGGGGGGCTCTCTCCCCCTCTCTCCCGGTGGCGCCGGAACGCCGCCGGGGCCATCATCGTCATCGCAATCTATACCAACAACTTCACCATCATCATCACCAACTCTTCCCCCCTCTATGCAGCGGCGTTACCCCTTTTTTACCCGCTGTAATCTCTACTTAAAATGGTACTCAACGCTATATATTATTTCCCAATGATGTATGGCTATCCTATGATGTTTGAGTAGATCTGTTTTGTCCTATGTGTTAATTGGCGATCGTGATTGGTTTGAGTTGCATGTTTTATTACTGGTGTTGTCCTATGGTGCCCTCCATGTCGTGCAAGCCGTAGGGATTCCTGCTGTAGGGTTTGAAATATGTTCATGGTTTTCTTATGGTGGGTGGCGTGAGTGACAGAAGCACAAACCCGAGTAAGTAGGTTGTTTGCATATGGGAGTAAAGAGGACTTGAGGCCTTATAATGCTATTGGGTTTTACCTTAATGATCTTTAGTAGTTGCGGATGCTTGCTCGAGTTCCAATCATAAGTGCATATGATCCAAGAAGAGAAAGTATGTTAGTTTATGCCTCTCCGCCATACAAAATTGCAATAGTGATTACCGGTCTAGTTATCGATTGCCTAGGGAAAAATAACTTTCTTGTGACAAAAAGCTCTCTACTAAAACTAACTTAGTTGTTTCTTTATCTGAACAGCCCCTAGATTTTATTTACGTGCTCTTTATTATCTTGCAAACGTATCCAATCACACCTACAAAGTACTTCTAGTTTCATACTTGTTTTAGGTAAAACGAATGTTAAGCGTGCGTAGAGTTGTATCGGTGGTTGATAGAACTTGAGGGAATATTTGTTCTACCTTTAGCTCCTCATTGGGTTCGACACTCTTACTTATAGAAAGAGGCTACAATTGATCCCCTATACTTGTGGGTTATTATTAGACCAATTCCAGTTGCTGTGACAACTCTACGTCTGGTTAGGGAGGCTGAGATTTAACTCAGAAGACCGCGTCTTCACCTTATTCCCCTTGAGCTAAGAACACTTAGTCCTTGCCCAATCACTCTGCCAAGTCTTCAAGGTGGACTTCCAAACCTTCACAGACTTCGTTCACTGGCAATCCACAATGGCTCTTGGATGCTCAGAATGCGACGCATAACCGGCCGGAGGATTCACTGTCCTCAAGTGTAACAAGTCTTCAGGTCACGCGGACATAAAGACTTCAGTGATGCCTAACACTCTTTGGCTCTGGGTGTTTTGGGCTTTGTCCTCGCAAGGATCTCTCTCTCAAATGCTTTGGAGGTGGGTTGCTCTCAAACGACAAAAGCCGTGCACTAACTCTGAGCAGCCACCAATTTATGGTGTAGGGGGTGGGCTATTTATAGGTAGGAGGCAACCCGACCTGATTTGTTCGAAATGACCCTGTGTCACTAAGGAACCAACACGTGTCCAACTGTCGGATTTCAAACACACGCGACAGCTTGACTTGGGCTACAAGTAAAGCTGACTCATCCAGCTCTGGATAAGATTTGCTCTCATTGTCTTCACTCGAAGACATAGGATTTGGTTGAGCATCACATCAGTCACTTTGACTTTTTTCACTTGGACCCCACTTAACAGTACGGTGGTTCCTATGACTCAACAAAGAAGAAAAGGAAACTATGAAACTACTATGTCTTCGCACTCCATAGTCTTCACATGAATGTCTTCTCATGTCATAATCTTCACTATGAATATCTTCACAAACCACCATTGTCTTCATTGTCTTCACACATTTTTAGGGGTCATCTCTCGTAGGTAAACCAAATCAATAAGGGACTACTACCTGTTTTATCCTGCAATTCTCACAAACACATTAGTCCCTCAACCAAGTTTGTCGTCAATACTCCAAAACCAACTAGGGGTGGCGCTAGATGCACTTACTGTTGGGGAACGCAGTAATTTCAAAAAAATTCCTACGATCACGCAAGATCTATCTAGGTGATGCATAGCAACGGGAGGGGAGAGTGTTGTCCACGTACCCTCGTAGATCGAAAGCGGAAGCGTTATGACAACACGGTTGATGTAGTCGTACGTCTTCACGATCCGACCGATCCTAGCACCGAAGGTACGGCACCTCCGCGATCTGCACACGTTCAGCTCGGTGACGTCCCACGAACTCTAGATCCAGCTAAGGTCGAGGGAGAGTTTCGTCAGCACGATGGCGTGATGATGAAGTTACGACGCAGGGCTTCTCCTAAGCACTACAACGATATGACCGAGGTAGAAATCTGTGGAGGGGGCACCACACATGGCTAAACAATCAACTTTTGTGTCTATGGGGTGCCCCCTCCCCCGTATATAAAGGAGGGGAGGAGGGGGCCGGCCGGCCCTCATGGTGCGCCCCAAGGGGGGATTCCTACTCCTACTAGGAGTAGGTCTCCCCCCTTTCCTATTCCTAATAGGAGGGGGATGGAAGGGGAAGAGGAGAGGAAGGAAAGGGGGGCCAACCCCCTTCCCAATTCAGATTGGGCTTGGGGGGGGGGGGGGCGCCCCCACCTCTTGGCCGCCTCCTCTCCCTCTCCCACTAAAGCCCATGTAGGCCCATATAGCCCCCGAGGGGTTCCGGTAACCCCCCGGTACTCCGGTATATGCCCGAACTCATCCGAAACCTTTTTAGTGTCCAAACATAACCTTCCAATATATCAATCTTCATGCCTCGCCCATTCCGAGACTCCTCATCATGTCCGTGATCACATCCGGGACTCCGAACTACCTTCGGTACAACAAAACACATAAACTCATAATACCGATCGTCATCGAACGTTAAGCGTGCGGACCCTGTGAGTTCGAGAACTATGTAGACATGACCGAGACTCATCTTCGGTCAATAACCAATAGCGGAACCTGGATGCTCATATTGGTTCCTACATATTCTATGAAGATCTTTATCGGTCAAACCGCACAACAACATACGTTGTTCCCTTTATCGGTATGTTACTTGCCCGAGATCCAATCGTCGGTATCTCATTACCTAGTCCAATCTCGTTACCGGCAAGTCTCTTTACTCGTTCTGTAATGCATCATCCCATAACTAACTCATTAGTTACATTGCTTGCAAGGCTTATAGTGATGTGCATTACCGAGAGGGCCCAGAGATACCTCTCCGACAATCGGAGTGACAAATCCTAATCTCGATCTATGCCAACTCAACAAACACCATCGGAGACACCTGTAGAGAATCTTTATAATCACCCAGTTACGTTGTGACGTTTGATAGCACACTAAGTGTTCCTCCGGTATTCTTGGGTTGCATAATCTCATAGTCATAGGAACATGTATAAGTTATGAATAAAGCAATAACAATAAACTAAACGATCATAGTGCTAAGCTAACGGATGAGTCAAGTCAATCACGTCATTCTCTAATGATGTGATCCCGTTCATCAAATGACAACTCATGTCTATGGTTAGGAAACTTAACCATCTTTGATTAACGAGCTAGTCAAGTAGAGGCATACTAGTGACACTCTGTTTTGTCTATGTATTCACACATGTACTAAGTTTCCGGTTAATACAATTCTAGCATGAATAATAAACATTTATCATGATATAAGGAAATATAAATAGCAACTTTATTATTGCCTCTAGGGCATATTTCCTTCGCTTACAATCTCCCCACTTATTGATAGAGGCGAGGGTGTCCCGATCTTTCGATGAGATGATAACTATCGATTTGGTGGAGCCGACTTTGACGATCCAACTACAAATGTGCATGACGTTGCGCCTTAGCAATCGCTAAACGAATCTCCAGAGTTTACTCACGATGCCGGAAGCACGATCAGCCTGACCAGGAAGGTCTATTCCTGCACGCAATCGAAGAACAAGCAAGAATTGATAATGCAATCTGAATATTGCGAATATAAATGAAGTATTGATAATGGTGGGGATCCGTAAGCGGTCTTGGTTTGGTCGTTGGACACAAACGAAGTACACGAAGTTGCAATGGCTAACTTTTAACTAAACAAATCCCAAAGTCTAAACGACGCCCTAAGGGCTGTGTATATGGAGGAAGAGGGGGGGGGGGATTTCATGGCCCTTGAGGGAGGGGTCCGGAACCAACCCTAACTCTTGTTTCCCCACACATACAGACTCTAAAAACAGCCTATACTTAAGTATTTCGAAATTACATGGGCCTGGCCCAATAATAAGGTGACGCAGCACCTAGAATAGCCTCTGGACGAAATTTATGAATTGGCATCTTGTATATTTCGTCCAAGGCTTCATGCACTCCTTATGGTGGCTCCAAAGTCCTGAAATCATCACTTATAACTCCGTTCTTGTTCCCCTTGCGCATGCCATCATCTCCAGGTTTGGTCTTGCTCCGGTGTTCATCCCTCTTCTCCATGCCAGGCCCTTCATTTGTAAGAAAAACAAATGTATTCAATTTAGGCAGCATCATATTCTCATGAACATTAGAACCATTACCAAGAAACGGAAGTACCTGATAATTTAATTGGCGTGCGCGAGCTTTAGTAATTGGTTCAGTATATGTAGAAGTAGGGGTTGTGGGTGTAACAATGGTATTGATGTCCTCATCATCCTCCCCTTCTTGACATGAAGTCGTCCTCGACGGAAGCTCATCTTCCTCACCCAAATAAGGCTTCAAATCTGCAATGTTAAAAGTGGGAATAACCCCAAAATCTGCAGGCAGCTCAAGTTTATATGCATTATCATTTATTTTCTCTAACACCTTAAAAGGACCATTAGCACGTGGCATTAGCTTTGCTTTGCGCAAATTAGGAAATCTATCCTTACGCAAATGTAACCAAACAAGATCTCCAGGTGCAAACACAACATGTTTTCTACCCTTTTCTCCAACAAGTTTATATTTAGCATTCATACGCTCAATGTTTTCCTTAGTTAACTCATGCATTTTTAAAATCAATTCAGCACGTTCTTTAACATCAAAATTAACCTTCTCCGAAGATGGAAGAGGCAACAAATCAATAGGTGCACGAGGTAGGAAACCATACACAATTTCAAAAGGGCACATCTTAGTAGTAGAATGAAAAGTTGAATAAACGCTCAACGACGGTATTGTGCTGGTCCTAGGCTAGACCGTGCTAGAGACGCGAGCCTAGAACACGAACAAAATCACGGCGCTGCACGTAAACAAGGGAAAAGCACACTCTAGATTTTTTTTTCGCTCTGTTTTTTTGCGCTCCTCTTTTTTTTTGCGAAAATTCACTATAATGGCGAGTGTCTCAAAACTCTTCCCAGGTCAAATTGACAGGATGGGCACGAAATTTTTTTGACTATTTTTTTCGGAAATCAGGGCAGCGACGATGAAAAAGTGCGACAAAAAATCACTATGATGGCGAGTGTCTCAAAAGACTCAGAAAAGCCTAAAAATAGGATAGGGAAAAAATATTTTTGGTCGCCAAAATTTTGGCCTAAAAACTGCCAGGGGGTCTCCAGACTTTTTTTTTTCCGAAACCTACTTAGGCAAGGAAACACGAATCGGAATTTAGATGGATCTCGAAAGAAAATCTAATATGAAAGGAACTCGGATTGGTGGTGGTATATGGTAGCGGTGGTGGTATATGGCAGCGGTGGTGGTAGGGTATGGATATGGATCAGTGGTGGTACATGGATACAGATTCGGAGCGGTGGTGGTAGGTGGCAGGGGCGATGATGATGGTGCGGCGGCGGCGTGACAACTTATGACCAGAACTCGAAACTCTAAAAGACTAGACGCTAAGACCAGCAACTTGACACGACGATGCAACCGTAAATTCAACAAAGAAAAATATTGAAAAGACTATGCAAAGGCTCAGACTGGTTTGGATCGAATGAACTAACCCTAATTTTTTTTGGCTTTGTCGTGGACTATAGGTATGAAGAACATACTCGATCTAAACTACGAAAAACTGTAAAATCTCACCGAGCAACCTGGAAATCTGATACCACTTGATAGAGGCGAGGGTGTCCCGATCTTTCGATGAGATGATAACTATCGATTTGGTGGAGTCGACTTTGACGATCCGACTACAAACATGCACGACGTTGCGCCTTAGCAATCGCTAAACCAATCTCCTGAGGTTACTGACGTCGCTAGAAGCACGATCAGCCTGACCATGAAGGTCTATTCCTGCACGCAATCGAAGAACAAGCAAGAATATGATAATGCAATCTGAATATTGCGAATATAGATGAAGTATTGATAATGGTGGGGATCCGTAAGTGGTCTTGGTCCGGTCGTTGGACACAAACGAAGTACACGAAGTTGCAATGGCTAACTTTTAACTAAACAAATCCCAAAGTCTAAACGACGCCCTAAGGGATGTATATATGGAGGAAGAGGGGGGAATTTCGTGGCCCTTGAGGGAGGGGTCTGAAACCAACCCTAACTCTTGTTTCCCCACACATACGGACTCTAAAAACAGCCTATACTTAAGTATTTCGAAATTACATGGGCCTGGCCCAATAATAAGGTGACGCAGCACCTAGAATAGCCTCTGGACGAAATTTATGAAGTGACATCTTGTATATTTCATCCAAGGCTTCATGCACTCCTTATGGTGGCTCCAAAGTCCTGAAATCATCACTTATAACTCCGTTCTTGTTCCCCTTGCGCATGCCATCATCTCCAGGTTTGGTCTTTATCAAGTGTTCATCCCTCTTCTCCATGCCAGGCCCTTCATTTGTAAGCAAAACAAATGTATCCAATTTAGGAAACATCATATTCTCATGAACATTAGAATCATTACCAAGAAACGAAAGTACCTGATAATTTAATTGGCGTGCGCGAGCTCTAGTAATTGGTCCAGTATATGTAGCAGTAGGGGCTGTGGGTGTAACAGTGGTATTGATGTCCTCATCACTTTTGGTGATTGGTGACAAACCGGTTGAAGTTTTCAACGGGGATAAAAGTATGTGCAAGTTAAGGATTTAAGGTATTGTCTTCATAAGTAGAAAAAGGCTCCCCCTGAAGATGTGTATATAAGTAGTTTGCTTTTGAATGCAAATGCACATGGCAGGTTTTACTTTGTGGAGATCCTCTTCAACTTATGAAGACAATTCATCATGCATATAAGAGATAATGAAGATAATGACATGCATAATGAAAAATGAACATATGCGGAATGCTTCATGCGGGACTTATCATCGCATCACAATGTGGCAGGAAAAACAACGTAGCAGACGACCATCAAGTTTAAGTGTTATAAGACAAAAATCAAACTGTTCAAAAGACGAGATTTGTAATGACTTAGCCAAAAATAATAAGGCAACCACCCATAATTACCCGCTAGAAGACTATCAACTCATATGCTTCTCCCCCTTTTGTCAGTAATGACCAAAAAGGTTTGAAGACATAGAGTATCTACTCGTTCCCAGTTGGAGTAGATGATGAGTAGGGTCGTCGTTGGAGTTTGGGGGTGCAGATGAGCTTGATGCAGTGTCGTGGTGCAGTGTAGCCAAGGTTGGTGAAGTGGCGTCGTCGTCTTGATCGACGACTCTCGCAACAACAGTTGCAGCCGAAGAAGAATGTTCAAAAACTTCAATAGAAGGCGTGCGATGCCAGCTTGCATTTGATGGAGGCCTGAAATCAAACTTGAAGTTCTCTGTGAAGCCATCTCCGCGAAGATCGTCTTCAGGACAGAGCATTGTGAGGCTCTTCCAGGACCGCCGATAGGATTCATGTGCAACAAATGAGTTCTTGGTGGCCAAGTTATAGATGCGATTGACATCCACCAAGAGATTCTGCATCTGACGTTTCAGCCAGTCATGATGCTTATCCTGCTTCTGATGCAATGCCTCAAGAAGCTCTCGGTCATTGAGTACACAAGATCACTTTCGAGGCCTTTGGGCAATAGTACTTGAAGTGGCTTCAGTGTTAGCACGGTGTGGCACTCTCATGTTTCCAGCCAGAGGATAAGCGGGGGTTGCAGCATTGGGTACTAGAATTCCTTTGATGGGTTGCGTGGATCTTTGAAACTCAGCATTCTGAAGATGTAGGGGTTTCTTGGCAGGTTCGGGGTAGATGGCTTCAATAGACATATCAACCTCAGGTAGAAAAACAATGTGGTTGCGCGATGAGGGATGATAGTCTATAGTGGAATGAAGCTTAATCAGGCGCATCACCCATGGAGCATAGAACTTCAGGCCAAACATATCAATCCCAGAAGCAGCAAGTTGTCTGATGAAGAAATCCTGGGTGTTGAATCTGATGCCATTGATGATATAGAATACCAAAGTCTTCACGGCTCCTTCAAGTTTAGCTTCAGAAGAGTGTCCCTTGATCGGCCATAGAGTACGCCTCAGAATATACCGTGTGTGGCAAGTACTCGAGGTCCTTCACAAAGAACTCCTTTGGGTATTCAGCGTCTTGAGGCAATGGCTTCATCATGTTGAGTGTCGGTGTCAAAACCGGCAGATCTCGGGTAGGGGGTCCCGAACTGTGCGTCTAGGCGGATGGTAACAGGAGACAGGGGACACGATGTTTTTACCCAGGTTCGGGCCCTCTCGATGGAGGTAAAACCCTACTCCTGCTTGATTGATCTTGATGATATGAGTATTACAAGAGTTGATCTACCACGAGATCGGGGAGGCTAAACCCTAGAAAGCTAGCCTATGGTATGATTGTTGTTGGTCCTACGGACTAAACCCTCCGGTTTATATAGACCTTTGGAGGGGCTAGGGTTACACAGTCGGTTCTGAGGAAGGAGATCTACATATTCGTATTGCCAAGCTTGCCTTCCACGCCAAGGAGAGTCCCATCTGGACACGGGACGAAGTCTTCAATCTTGTATCTTCATAGTCCAATAGTCCGGCCAAAGGTTATAGTCCGGCTGTCCGTATACCCCCTAATCCAGGACTCCCTCACTGAGCATCTGGCTCATGTTTGGTTCATGCCTCTAGAATATGCTCTGCAGCTCATCTGTATGAAGCTGACAACCAGGTTCATATAATTCACCTGGAGTGGGCAGGGAAGTAAGCTCGATGATGTCTTGAGCTTTGGCTTCGTGATGTACATCACCTGTCATCCACTCAAGGATCCAAGTCTCCGGATCCCTATTGTAGCCGCAAATTTGGAGGGTGGCCTAGAACTGCAGCAGAAGCTCTTCATTCCAGTGTTGTTTGTCAGTCACGAACGACAGAAGACCAACATCCCTAAAGCATTCAAGAGCTTCTTCAAGACAAGGCATACCAGCTATAGCTTCACAATCCAGACGCATGTGTGGAAAGATCCGCTCTTGGTTGTAGAGGATGCACGAGTAATAGCTTCGCTGCTGATAACTCCAGAATCCATCGGAGGAGATCTTTGGCTTTGAATAAGGATTCTTGGTGCTAGCAAAGAAAGTAGTGTGCTCTCTGAAGCTATGCACGCTGAAAGAACCCTGTGTAGTTGCAGCACTTGGAAGCCTTGGCAGTCTAGGCTTGGGCTTCTGAACTTGAGGCCTCTACTCCACATGGTAATCATATTGTGGCCCGGGAGTAGTGGGTGGAACCATAACTGGCCATCTGACTGTGACGACCTGACCTTCACTATTGAATGCCTATTCCATGGTGTGAGGCCTTGGATGAGGAACAACGTCTTCCGAGATGATTGGCGTCAAGGTGACTTCAGCATTCTCATCAGCTTCAGGCTCCACATTGTCTTCAGCCATGACGAAGTCATTGTCTTCAGTGGCATTGTTTGTGGCAGCCTCAGGATTTTCAACCTCCATCTGTTCACGGACTGGAGGGTTGGGCACAATCACATTCTCCTCAAGAATGACTTGATCACTAGCAGGGGGTGTGGCAACGCTTTATTCTTCTCTTTCTTCTTCTTTGTCCTCATCGGCTGATGCAGCCGGAATGTCTTCAACAACTTTGGCTTCAGACTCTGAGGCATTCGTAGTAGGGGTGGCTTCAGGAAACACCTGACGTGCGACTGAGCTTTGTTGCACTTCCCCTTCTAGAATGCTCGACATGGTGACCTGTGGCCTGAGGCCTTTGCAAAGCCTGTGAAACGCTGGCGACGCCTTTGGTGAGGGGCTGTTATGTACCATGTAGTTGTCGTTGTCAAGCACCGGAGAGGTGACTTGAGGTGGTGTTCTTGGTGTCTCATCATGTACAGGGGTGTCTTGCTGTTGGCGCTCCACCCGTGAGTCATCTTGAACAATTGGCGTTAGTGGACGACCAATGCTAATGAGTTCACTGCTCGTCAGAGCAGGCGATGATACCGACTGGGACTGGAGCTGAGGAAGGACTACATCATCATCAACATTGTCTTCGTGACCAATGTCTTCAGCTGTGTTGGGGTCAGCAGCTGGTACTTCTTCACTTGTATGAGCCCTGTGGAAGCAGGCTCATGAATCACTAGACGACGCTCTTGGTTGGTCGAGGCAGGAATAGTGACAGAGATAGGTTCAACAATGAGGGGCTCAGGGGCAGCAGCACGATCTATCTTTGTAGACTTTGTCTTCAATTTCTTCTTGGATGGAGCACTATCAGAAGTGTCGTTGTGCTTATGCTTCCTGGCTTCGGGTTCTGCTGCCCTTGTTTTCTTCAGCTCTAAAGCTACTGAGGTGACCTTAGGCTTCGAGCCAGTCATACTGGCAGGGAAGACAATGCGAGGTTCTTCCTGCCTTGGTGCTTCAGTTTGGGCCGCAGCAGACTTCTTCTTTTGCTTGGCAGCCATCATGGGGTCAATGCCAGGACGCCCAAGAGCCTTTCTCTTTTCAACTTCATTGTGGGCTTGAACACACTTCTGCGCATAATACTTCATGCGCTCGCGAGAGCCTTTGGCTACTTCTCTCTTCTTGTGGAACTCTTCCTTAAGATCAAGCAGCATGTTCTTGAAGATTTGTACATCAGCCACACTGAGCTTGGCCATGTGCTTCTTGAAATGTGATCTCATGATCAATCTTGTTCTTGAGCTCGACGATTTTCTGAGCTAAGGCCAATTCGTTGGCAATGGCTCCGTGAAATGTGACGCTGATGTCCACGGGCAGCTAAAGGTCATCAATACTGATGCTTTGGTCATAAAACCACTCATCAATGAAGTTGTTCAAAATATCAACGTCAAAGAGGGGTAGATCATTGAAGATCCCCGCCTCTTGCTTGCTCTTGATCAGCATCTCAAGTGCTTCATCACCAAGATCTTCATCGCTAGACAAATCAATGGTGTCTTCCTCATTGCATAGAACAGCAGCAGGAGTCAGTTCATGCCCAGAAATCTTCTTGGGCTTCTTGGTCTTCTTGGTATTCTTGGAGACACGAGACAGATCTTCAGACCGCGCACTGGGTTCAGGAGGTGCAGTCTTCAATGGATTCATAGTCGAAGCTTTTGGTGTGGCAGAGGGCTTCGAAGCTTTTGACTTCTTTTTCTTCTGCTTCGGCGGAGCTGGCGCATCTTCGGAGTCTGTGTCATCAGCTAATTGCTCCACTATGGCCCTCTGACCATCAATATGGGAGAGGATATCATCAAAGCTAGTGAAGGGGTTGATGACATTCGGATTGGCATCGCGAGTGCCATTCTGCCTTGAAGCAGATGGACTAGGGTTGAAGTTGAGTCCAAAATTCCATTTGTTCTTGGCAGCTGACTCTTTGGCGAACCGATAATTGCGCTTGAAAAGATTGTCTTCGCGACACCATAACATGGATGATGGGTCAGCATTCTCAGGCTTCGGTCCTCGGACCATGCACGGATAGAAACCTTGGGCAATAGCTTCAGGCTTCGATTTTGGCTGCAGATTTTTATACAGAATATCGCCCCATGGGCGCTTGATGGTGTTCTTCTCAGCATACTCAGCAGTGACGAAGTTATATGAACCACTGCGCTGCCCAATATCTTTGAATCCATTGATTCAGGTCTTGCGCTGATTGTAGTTCGCCTCAGGATCAGTTTTGTACAATTCATGCAGATCCGGAGGCAAATCTAGAGCTGTATTGCCTCGGCGCTGCCTGCCACCTTTCCTAGCAGACTTCTCTATGGCCATGATATTCAAGCAGATAGGCTTCAGAATAGTGAAAGGCTTCCATCTACTGGTTAGACAAGAACTGGCTTCGGGGGAGTGAATATGATGCTATAAGAACTCTGCAAATGAATGCAGACTATGATAACCAAGGGATTCTCCCACGAACATGTACCCGTGACAACATTAAAGGTGCGAGGGAAGGGGAAGAGGTCATATGCATTCTCAGAAGATTTTGAAGATAAATCAGTTTGAAGACATTGACCTCATAGAGCGAAGACATTCACTTATTTGAAGAAAGTTGGTTCCAGATTTGTACGAATCCATGAATAAGTACAAGTGAGGAATCTAACTAGTTATGAAGCATAAGTGAATACCTTCGCATGATATGAGATGCAGATAAAGACAGATCCGGATTTGGAATTCTAGAAACCATTTTTGGTTGAAGTGGATGGATTTGACGGATCAAAAATACAGTAAAAAGTGAGATTTAGTTACCGCTGAC